>JAJJWX010005273.1:0-711250 GCA_023529315.1 Papaver bracteatum | reverse complement strand
ACCATCCTAGCCAATCATGCTCAACATGAGAAAAACTTATTGAGTGTTAACTAAATAACCATGCTAGATGATTGATTTAGTTCAAAATACTCGACGTAAAGTATCTTACGGAACATAACTAAGTTAATCACAAATATAATCAACCTTGGTTGTCTAATGCTCAACATAAGTCACAATACTAAGTCCCACAATAATACACAAAATATAGAACATGGAAGCTCAATTACTGCGGAATTCACAAGAATTCATTCTATGTTTCCATCACCATTTGCACAATGACACACAATAGACATAATCCTTGAATCACAAAAGATTTTAACCTATCTTATATCAAAGATTGACAATATAGGCTTAACTTTTGTGTTTGTCAAAAGTCTATTCATCCTTTTATCAATATTTACAACGAACGACTTTACTTTTGACAAATATGGGACAACAAAGTTCACGGACGTAAACACACATATCCCATCAAAATATTACAATATATAAAATCATAAAGATTAATACTGCAACCATCATCTTCCAAACAAGTTTAGAATTTAAACCAATAAATCTAAAAACAAGAAGATGAAAAATATTGGATATAGCTATGTGTAATAACAATAATGGTTATTCCAAAACACTAGTTATTCTTCTAAACAAAAGAGAAATAATAGAAGATTTACTAGACATTAAGACCTTTGAAGAATTCATTATCGTCCCCGAACTCTTTGTCGTCAACAGCCATGGGAACATAAGGCTCATTAAGAAAGGAGTTTATATCGATGAACCTTCTTGGTTGTTGTTGTCGAACCAGGGCCTTCTGAATCTCATGAGTCTTATACACAAAAGCCTTTATTTGTTGAATCTCCTTTCGCAGCTCGTTCAACACTTCAAGAACATCAGAAAACTTCTGAGAATTTGAAGGAACATCTATTGGCTTCCTCATATTCATTCTTTTTGTTTTCAAGGTTGGAGGCAATGGAGATTTTTATTTTTCCTTCATGATTGATGGCTTAACAATCACATTACCTTCTTTTTCATCAGAAGACATCATTTTTGGAGCGTCCATAAGCATATGGGTTTATGAGAGGAATTCACAATTAGCTCAACAAGTAGTCTTAAGATAAAGTGAGGTTTTAGAGAAGAAAAAGGAATGTAGGGTTTGAAACCTAAAACAGGTTCGTGGACGATCAACTCTTATCCGTATAAAGAGTATAATTGTCGATAGTACCCTTTCTTCTATTTGATAGACAAAAGGAAAATACTTCTAAGAAAAGAAAAGAAAAACTTTTCCTAAAGCCTGAGAGTTACAAAATCATTATCTCTTTTGATTAGGCACATGAGACAAGATTTTAAGAACAACACAATCAAGTTGCGTTGTGGTGAACTACAATTTGTCCACCAATTTCCTCTTATGAAAAATCCACAGACTACTGTCTATCAAAATGGTTTGACCATACTTTCTTTTCAAATGGTCTTGGTTTTTCCTTGAAAACTAGCTTCTTAGACGAAGATAAAATCTTACATACCTCTGCGGTCTTCTGAGCAAGTTTAAGCTTTCTTGATAGATGATTTGCTCTTCGTTGAAGTTTGTTATTGCTTGTGTTTGAACTTGTAACACTTTGAGAGTTCATGACCTTTTAATGAACAATATGAGCACGTCACACTTGGATAATAATAAGGCTTCTGAAATGTGCAAGCAACTAGGCACATAGTGGATCCTGAATCATTATAAACAGAGTTTCCAAGAAAAGGGTCAACCTTTTCTTCCAGAATGGTTGGATTATCTTCTAAAAGAATATCAAAATTGGTATGTGTATTGCTACAATTATCAAAATCAATATTTTCACCAAGAAGTGAAACAATTGATTTCCCATCTTCATTAGAGTCATATCTGTCAGACATTACATCAAGATTTTTTGCAAGACCTTTGTTCTCAGTGTATTTTCTACGATTTGGACACTCGTTTACAAAATGATCAAATCCCTTACACTTAAAGCACTGACGCATATACTCATCACCAGTTTCATCAATATCCCTGTTTTTAGGAGGAACACGATTATGAGGTTTGACTGATGCCTTAGGCTTATCTCTGGAGAACCGTTTACTTCTCTTCAATAGAAGATCCCTAATCTGTCTTGTGATCATCGAGACTGATTTGTCAAGATCTTCATCTGATGAGTCTGTCTCAGAGTGATCATCTTCAGAGATATACACTTTTTTACTTTTATCAAGTAATTTAGTGTCCTTTAGTGCTTTGAACGCAACATCCTTAGATTTGGATGAATGTTCATGATCAAAGATCTTAAGCTTTCCAACCAGCGTATTTCTGGAGAGATTATCTAGGTTATTTCCCTCAACGATGGCATGCTTCTTAGCATCGTATCTAGATGGCAGTGATCTGAGAATTTTCATCACAATGTCCTTTTCAGGAATAGTCTTACCCAATGCAAACGATGCATTAAAAATTTCAGACACTTTGTGATTAAACTCATCAAATATTTCTCCATCTACCATACGAAGGTTTTCCTAATCGGAACTAAGGTTTTGAAGCCTAGCTTCCTTTTCACTGGTGTTTCCTTCAAATACGGTTGCTAAGATATCCCAAGCTTCTTGTAACTTAGTGCAATTAGACACATAGTGCTGAAGATTTGGGGTAATGGCATACATGATTGCATTCAAACCGTCAGAGTTTTGCTTTGTAGCAAGAATATCTGTAGGAGTGTATTCAACGATATTTTTTGGAACATTTACACCTCCAACTGCTCAACGGGAGCATCATATCCATTAACAACATATACCCATGATTGGAAATCACGTGCTTTAAGAAAAGCGCGCATAGCAATTTTCCACCATAAGTAATTAGAGTCATCGAAGACTGGTGGTACGTTTATTGAAATAACACCTCTGTCCATAGAGTCAGATCGCTTACAAACACAGACTTATGAGGTCTTGAACATGTTTGCCTGCTCTGATACCAATTGAAAAAGGGGGGGGTCTAACAACCTCACCCAATATTTTGATTATCAATCTGTATGGATAACTCCGAGTTGTTTTCTAGAGAATCAACTAGACTCAATCAATAGAAAATACTCAAGGAGTTATTATCTCAATCTCTCAATTTGATTTACTCAAGCAAATGTGATTCGCGAGTCTAATCAAAGAGAGATAACTTGGATGGCACCAAAGACTAATATCCAAGTGTCAATCAATTTAAATCAACAACCAATAAGGTCAGATATTCTAATTGATTGAACAACACACAACCTGTATTATTTCAATTATATTACAAAATATAATGCGGAAAAGAAATAACACAGACACTAGAATTTTGTTAACGAGGAAACCGAAAATGCAGAAAAACCCCGAGACCTAGTCCAGATTAAACATAAACTATATTAAGCCGTTATAGACACTAGCCTACTCCAAATTAACTTCGGTCTGGACTGTAGTTGTACCCAAATCAATCTCACACTGATCCAAGGTACATTTATGCTCCTACGCCTCTGATTTCAGCAAGAGACTGCACACTTGATTCCCTTAGCTGATCTCACCCACAACCAAGAGTTGTTACAGCCCAAAGTCGAAGACTTTAGCAAACAAATCTGTCTCACACAGAAAAGTCTACAAGATAGATAAATCCGTCTCCCACGAATAAACCTATGAGTTTTATTCTGTCTTTTGATAAATCAAGGTGAACAAGAACCAATCAATAAAACCAAACTTATATTCCCGAAGAACAGCTCAGTTTTATCAATCACCTCACAATTGACTTAATCGACGCAGCGAAAAAAGATATTGTGGAATCACAAACGATGAGAAGAAGATGTTTTTGATTACTTTTATATCTTGCCTATTAGAGATAGAAATCTCAAGCTAATTATTATAATTGTACTTGTATGATAGAAATAGCAAGATCAGATGACACAACTACAAGAAAAGTAGTATTGGTCTGGCTTCACAATCCCAATGAAGTCTTTAAGTCGTTAACATGGTTTTAGAAGAAGAAAACCAAAGGTTAAAGGAGAATCGACTCTAGCTTAGCAAACTAGTATCACACAGATTGTGTGGGGATTAGGTTTCCCAGTTGCTAGAGTTCTCCCTTATATAGTCTTTCAAATCAGGGTTTGCAATCAATGTTAGCTTAGTAAAAAAGCATTCAATATTCACCGTTAGATGAAAACCTGATTAGATACAAGATAATATCTCTTAAACGTTAGATCGAAAACTTATCTTTCCATACACACATGTACTTGACGATTTTGGGTTTGTGTAAACGTACCCAAACATGTACAATAGTTGGTTCAATATATAAAAACGAAAAAACCTAGGGTTTTGGACCGGCTAGCTCCGGTTTTTTCTCATCTCCTTTTTCACTCGCGTTCTTGCCTTTTCTTAGGGTTTAATGTCTTCAATGACGCTGAATCAATCTGTTCCACCTGATTTGATTGGGAATAATCAACAACAGCAACAGAATCGTGGTCGTTTTAATGATAGAAGGAATAGAAATCGTTTGAAGTCTAAGGTTAGGGAAACCAATGTTGAAAAATCTGGAAATCGGGTAGAATCCGGAAACCTTAATGGTGTTGGCGCTGTTAATGGTCATTCCTATATTAATGCCGTGAAGAAAACTACGCATGTTATGTCTAGTATTGACGCTGATTCCTTGTCCCTTCCACCATCTCGTTCTTTGACGGGAGAAACTATTATCAATATTCCTACGGAATTGATCACTCGTTCACAAGATGTTTGGAAGTTTAGTTTGGTTGGTCGTTTTGATTTCAAAACCCTAGGTTTGAAGTTCGAAGAGGTTAAAGCGAATTTGTTGAATCAATGGAAGCTAACAGGGAAAGTTCAGTTTGTTCCATGGGTTAAGGGTTATTTTATTATCAAGTTATTCAATGAAGCCGATCGTAAATGTGTTAATTATGAAGGACCGTGGAAAGTTGGACGTCAAACATTGAAGGTTCTTCCATGGACTACAATGTTTGATCCTGACTCAGAAAAGATGACAAGAGCAACAATTTGGGTACGTTTTAAGCAACTTCATATGGAATATTGGCATGAAGAAATCCTCTTCAGAATTGCTCTTGGTTTAGGTAAGCCGGTTGATGTTGATCCAAGAACCCTAAATCATGAATATGGTTACTATGCTGCGGTCTTAATTGATATTGATTTCTCAAAACAACTCACTGATATTGTTATTAAGGACGAGAATAAGCCTGAAGGTTTCTATCTTGATTATGAACTTGCTTACTACCCGGATTTTTGTAATCATTGTAAATCAATTGGTCATGTTGAGAGTGACTTCCGAACAAGGAAGTATAATGATTTGAAAAGGAAGCTCGATACTGAGACGGACAACGAGAAGCGTAAGCTTCTTCAGGCTGAGATTGAAGAGTTCCGTAATGTTTGGAGCACTAGAAGATATAAAACACCAAAGGATACACCACCTCCGCCACCTGCTTCAGATCCGCCAGCTCCGCCAACTGACCCACCAGCTCCACCAATTCCACCAGCCACTAATATGCCAGCTACAACACCAATTGGAGGGGCTGTTTTCACAGGCACTCATGCGGTCTTTGCGAGCCCTTCTACCAGCGCTGTAGGTGAAGATACTCGAAGTGAGAATGATCAGCCAACTCCTATTGATGAAGCTAACTCAAACTATGCAGATATCTTGAATAAAGAAGAGGAAGAATTGTGCGCCTATTATGAGGAGCAACGGAAAATTGCTGCTGAATTGGCTAAATCAGCAGATTTAGCACAACTTGAAAAGGACACAGCTTTGAGGGGATTACAACAAAAGCGTGCTCTGATCATAGAAGGGAAAAAGGTGGAGGAGGCCAATCTTTTACGGAAAGAAGAATTACGTCGTGCAAAAGGGAAGACAGTGGAGGAGCAATCACCGGCAGCTGACATCTCAGCTCCAGCTGTAGATGTGGGAGTTTCGATTCCAACTCATATGCTAAACATTGTTTTAGAACCTGCAACTGATGAGGGTTTTAGTTCTCCAACTAGAACAGCAAGAAGTTCTACGCCACCATACGTTGCGGAGCCACTTACGACTTCCAACATGTATGAAACTGGCACTGAGGGTGATTAATCTGAGGATGAAAATATTAATGTGGAGGATAAAACTACTCATGTTGAGCCTACTAGTGCTATACCTATATCTAGTTCTATTCAAGTTGTTGATGATGAGACTCAGAAATTAAATTGGGCGGCTGAAATGGAGAGGGAGGAGCGTGAAAAAAAGGTGCAAGCTGCGGCAAGAAAACTTAGACCAAGGGATCCTGTAGTTCCTAAACCAAAGGATCCTAAGAAGAAAACTGGTAAGGGTGGCGGAAATATTACTAAAGGTTCTAAAGGCGCTGGCAATACTGAACAGGGTTCAAAAGAAGGTGGTGATAACACACAGGGTTCGGCAAGCCCTGCTGAAAACTTGGGTTCTTAATGCGGGTCTTCTATTGGAATTCTCAAGGCTTGGCTAAGGATGGTGCAAGGGCCAAGTTGAATGAGCTATATCACTTGCACAGTCCTGACATAATCTGCATTGCTGAACCGCAGGTTCGTTGCAAGGTACGATTTGTTAGGAAGTTAAAATTATTTGATTTTTCTGAAGATTTTATTCATAATGAGGTGAATGGAGAAAGGGGTAACCTGTGGGTTCTATGGAGGAATACTCTAACAAGGCCTGTGGTTTTATCTTCTTCAAAACAAGCTATTACTTTGGATTTTTCTGGGGTTTATGTCTCAGCGGTTCATGCTTCCTATGCTCCTATGGTTAGGAAGAATCTGTGGCGTCAATTGGGTTTGGGTTTCATCCCTAATCCGTGGCTGGTGCTAGGTGATTTCAACTGTGTGTTGCGTTTGGAGGAGAAGAAAGGTGGTAAACCAATGTTGGATTATTTGATGCATGAGTTTAGGATTTGGATCTCGGATAATGGTCTTGTGGAAGTTGATTCTCTTGGCAAGAAATACACTTGGTGTAATTATCGCAAGGGTAATAAGCGTATTGTTTCTAAGCATGATATATCTGTGGTTAATGAAGCTTGGTGTGATACTTTTCCAAATTGGAGATGTAAAGCCCTTCCTAGAATTTGTTCGGATCACTCTCCTATTATTGGGTTTGCGGTTGAGAATCCAAGACCGAGTAGAGCTCCTTTTAGAATTCAAAAAATGTGGCTTAGTCATCCTACTTTTATGTGCTTGGTTGAGAGTGTTTGGAGTTCTCACTTGGCTGGCGCGCCTCCTTTCGTTTTCATGACTAAGCTGAAGAGGTTGAAGGAGGCTTTGAAGACTTGGAATCGTGAAGTCTTTGGAGATATTCATGTTCGTTTGAAGCAGGCGGAACTGAGGTTGGAAGCCGAGAATGAACTTCTTGATTTTGATCCTCATGATGAAACTCAGTTCATTAAGGTAGCGGATGCTAAGAAGGTGGTAGATGAGGTGCGAAATGATCTGGAAGTCATGATAAAATTAAGGGCGAGGGTTTCTTGGTTGGAGGATGGTGATCAGAACACTCGTTTTTTCCATAATAGCATTCGCATGAGGAGGAGCTAAAACACGATCTCGGAGCTCAAAGTTTCTACTAACTCTACTTTGGTTTTGCAGGATGATATTAAGAACTATATTGTCAACCATTACCGTGACAAATTCAATGGTGGTGGGGTTACAATTGATCCGAAGCTTTTTGATATTCAGCATGATCGTATCTCGGCGGAGGAGAGTGACTTTATGGATGCGGTCCCAACTATGGCTGAAGTTAAGGAGGCTGTTTTTGATCTAGGTGCGGATTCTGCCCCTGGCCCAAACGGTTTCACATGTTCATTCTATAGACATTGTTAGAACATTATTTCTGAAGATATTTTTAAGGCCATTACTAATTGTTGGAATATGCGCAAAATTCCTAATGGAATTAATTCTAGTTTCATTGTTCTGATTCCAAAAAATAATAAGTCTGATGCTATTAAGGACTATAGGCCGATTGGGTTGAGTAATTTTTTCTTCAAGATCATTACAAAATTTTTGTCTACCAGGCTGGGTACTGTGCTTAATAAGTTGATTTCTGAAGAGAAAGTGGCGTTCATGAAGGGACGTAATATACATGAAAACATAGCTTTGGCGTCGGAGTTGATCAATGAATTGAGCATCAATAGGAAGCACGACAACGTGGGTTTAAAATTGGATATTGCTCAAGATTTTGATACGGTCAGTTGGGATTTTATTCTTGAGGTTTTTCGCCAATATGGTTTTTCTGAGATCTGGTGCAACTGGATTCTCAGTATTCTTCAATCTGCTCGTATTTATGTCATGATTAATGGCAGCCCGGAAGGCTTTTTCAGTATTAACAGAGGCCTAAGACAAGGTGATACCCTTTCTCCTTTGATTTTTGTTCTTATTGAAGATGTTTTGAGTCGCAATCTTTCAAAATTATTTGTTTCTAAAAAGATGCAGCCTATGGTTTGCAAGAAAGGGGTTGCGCCTACGCATTTGCTCTTTGCAGACGATATACTTATTTCCTATAGGGGTAATTGGAAAAGTTTGAGTAGTTTGAAGGATATGCTTGGTATGTATCAATTGGCTTCTGGCCAAAGTGTTAGCTATGCCAAAAGTAAATTCTATTATGGTGGTGATAGAGGCTCGCGTGCAATTGCAATCAAGAATTATTTAGGAATGGAGAGGGTTGTTTTCCCAGATAAATACTTAGGTATTCAGCTGAAGCCGGGCATTGTTCGCCACATTCATGTCCGTCATGTGGTGGAGAAGATTTTGGAAAAGCTGGCCGGGTGGAAGGGTAAACTCTTATCTTTTCAAGCTAGGTTGGTTTTGATTAAGTCTGTTATTTCGAGCTATGTTTTGCATTCCATGGCTGTCTACAAGTGACCGTGCAATATGATTAAGCAGGTTGAGAAGGCCATTAGAAATTTTCTTTAGTCTGGCAATGCGGAAAAACGTAAATATTTTACGGTTAATTATGATGCCTTGTGTTGTCCAAAATGTGAAGGTGGTTTAGGTTTGAAGAAGTTGAATGATGTTAATAGGGCTATGTTCATGAAGTTATGGATTGCTATTCGTGATTCTAACAAGACTTGGGCAAGATTCTTGAGAGCGAAGTACTTCAAAATCAATGGCAACTTGATAGACTATAAGTTGGGCTCTTCGGTTTTTCCAGGGGTGCGCTTGGTATACAATTTTGTGCAGAGACACACACGTTCAATTAAAGGCAATGGTGATAATACTTCCTTATTATTTGATAATTGGTGTGGTGATTTTTCTATTGCGGGGAGGTTAGGAATTTCTTCCAAAGGCCCAAATGATTTTAAAGCGAAGGTGAGTGATATTATTGTTGATGGCGCCTGGTCTATTCCTCAAAATACTAGATATTTTATGCTTCGTTGTAATATAGATGTGAACAATTTGCCCATAATTGCTGGTGGGGATGATTACAAAATTTGGGACCTTGACAAGAAGGGGGTTTTCTCAGTTAAATCAGCCAAGGAGGCTATTCGTGTTCATGGGACTCTAGAGCCGCATGCTGTTTTGTTTACTCGGAGCGTGGTGAATCCAACTTTGAGTATGCAATATTGGAAAATTTGGGCGAGTCAGTGTTGTGCTACCGACGATAACGTTATCAAGAAAACTGGTAGGTCTATGCCTACTATGTGCCGTATTTGTAAGAAGGATGGTGAGTCTATGCGCCATATAACTTGGTTGTGTAGGTTTGCAAGACGTATTTGGGCCTGGGCTTCAGGCATTTTCAATTAGCGGCCAATGGAGGATCTTGTTGATTCCTATAAGGTTGCTAAGGGTCGTAGTAGAATGATTAAGGACTTGTGGCTTGTTTCTCATCTTGCAATTGCCACTGAATTATGGAAGCTAAGGAATAAGATTTATTTTGAGGAAGCTAAAGTGAACTGGATTGGTTTTAAAGGTCGAGTCTACCAATTGATTCATGATAACTCGATCCGCATGAAGGGCTACATGTATAACAAAGAAGACGACTTGCGAATTTTGAATTACTTTAGGGTGGCGCATAAGGCTTGTCGGGTTTCTACTCCTATGGAGATTACTTGGTGGCCTCCGAATCCAGGTGAGATTATGATTTGTTGTGATGGCGCGTCCCTTGGCAATCCAGGCTAGGCTGGTTGTGGCGTCACTTTTCGTGGTTCGAATGATGAAATTTTAGGCAGACTTATGGTTGGCCTAGGCTGGCAAACAAACTTCTACGTTGAGGTTTGTGCTATTATTTATGGAGCGATGTGTGCTAGAAGATGGAGTATCAAGCAGCTGTGTATTCGTTCGGATTCAATGAGCTGCATACAAGCTTTCCAGGTAGGGCAGTTGCCTTGGAAACTCATGCAGAAGTGGAGAATGGAGAGATCATTTTATGATAATATTAGATATGTCCATAGTTATAGAAAGGTCAATTTCTCTGCTGATGCCTCGGCCAAACAAGCTTGTTTGTTGGCTGAGGTTATTTTTGAGTTTTATGAGGGCAGGCCAGTGTCTACTAAAATTTATGAGTGGCCTGGTGAAGTTTACTTTAGTTTCAAATAAGTCTCTTTCTAGGGTTGGCCTCACGGCTATACTCTAGTAGGACTTATTCCCTGTACAGTTTTTTTCGTTTTTTAATCTATTCATTGATCGAGTAAAAAAAAGTTGGTTCAATATTAGTCAACCAAATGGTTAGCCAAATGATAACTTTCATATTAACCATATTCTTCTTCACCATAACTAGTCCAAATGACTCAAATTAACTAGTTAGAGAGTTGTTCAATTGCTATGAGATCTTATGTACCACATAAGACACAATCGAAGCAAAAACGATGTGATTCACTCGAATCAATTCATGAACTATAAAGCCAAGGTTTGCAATAGCATTCCTTAGATAATTTAAATAAGTTCACGAACATCATTTTTAGACATAACCACTCAAGTTCGCGGACTGGGTTCGTGGACTCAAGTTAACCGATTGGAGATCACAAACTTCAATAGAAATTCTCGGGTTCGAGAACTTCAATCAGTTCACAGATTGAGTTCGCAGACTGAAACCGAGCTACAACTCCAGTAGAAATTCTCGGGTTCGATAACTACTCACGTTCGCAGACTGAGTTCGCGTACTGGGTTGACTGCTCAAGTTCCGGTTTTCACTTGATTAACAAAGTTCGCAAACTTCGGTTCAAGTGCTAAGGACTTATACATATATGTGTTACCACGGTAATGTTTATATCCCCAATGGTTATATTATCTAAACTCCCATTTCAATCATTTAAACATTCTCAGAGGACGTCATATAGTTGTTATTCACAAACTAGTTTTCGTAAGAGAAATTTCTAAAGTGATTGAAACATAACATGACTTTCGTCACTAGGAAAATACAAACTTGGCTAAAGCGAAAGCTTTGCCAATACACATTTCGATAAATAGATAAGCGAGATATACTCAGCTCGAAATGTCACATGTGTATATTCTTAGTCTATATAGTAAAATGACTTTTGTCTCAAGATAGGAGATAGAGTAGATTGAATTTTGAGTGATAGATAAGTTCAAGTCTCCACATACCTTTTAGTCGATGAATATCCGCTGGTTCCTTGAGTAGTCCTTCGTCTTGTATGATGATTGCCATGGAGTTATTGAGCTCAACTACACTTTTTATCCTAGTCCGATACCTTAGCTATAGTAGACTAGAAATCAAGACTTTATAGTTTTGATAACTAACATTGACAAACATGCTTGAGATAGCAATGCATGCGAGTTCGAATGAGCAATGCTCTAACAGTTACTAAGCTAACATTGATTGCAAACCTGATTTGAAAGACTATATAAAGGAGAACTGTGGCAACTGGGAAACCTAATCCCCACACCTCCTATGTGATACTAGTTATATTTTATAGAGTCAATTCTATTTTAACCTTCGGTTTCTAACGAGACTCTGTAGGTTAACGACTTAAAGACTTCAATGGGATTTTGAAGCCAGACCTTACTATTTTCTTTGTAGTTGTGTGATCTGATCTTGTTGTTTCTATCGTATTTGAGTACAATCGTAAGATTGGATTGAGATTGATTTCTCCGATAGGCAAGATATAAAAGTAGTTACAAACATATTCGTCTCATTGTTTGTGATTCCACAATATCTTCTTTCGCTAGTCGATTAAGATTATTGTGAGGTGATTAGTAATTCTAAGCTATTCTTCGGGAATATAAGTCCGGGTTATTAATTGGTTCATGTTCAACTTAATTTATCAAAAGACAGAACAAAACTCGTAGCTATTTCTGTGGGAGACAGATTTATCTATTACGGTAGACTTTTCTGTGTGATACAGATTTGTTTATTAAAGTCTTCGACTTTGGGTCATAGCAACTCTTAGTTATGGGTGAGATCATCTAAGGGAATCAAGTGCGTAATATCCTGCTTGGATCAAAGACACAAGGAGCGCAACTGTACCTTGGATCAATGTGAGATTGATTGGGGTTCAACTATAGTCCATAACGAAGTTAGTTTGTAGCAGGCTAGTGTCTGTAGCGGCTTAATATAGTGTGTGTTAAATCTGGACTAGGTCCTGGGGTTTTTATATATCTGCGGTTTCCTCGTTAACAAAACTTAGGGTATCTGTGTTATTTCTTTTCCACATTATATTTTGTTATATAATTAAAATATCACAGGTTGTGCGTTGTGTCAATCAATTATGAAATCCAACCTTTGGTTGTTGATTGGAAATTGATTGATCCTTGGATATTGGTCTTTGGTACCATTCAAGTTTATATCTCTTATATTCAATCGGGCTCGCAGATTTTTATTTGCTGATTGCAGATTGAATTAGAGATTGAGATATTTAACTCTTTGATATATCTTTCTTAAGATTGAGTCAAACTGTCTAGTTGATTCTCTTGAAAGTATATTGGAGTTAGTCCATACAGATTGCTAATCAAAATATTGGGTGTAGTTGTTAGACCCCCGCTTTTTCACCTTTGATAAAGCCTACCAACATGGGATAGACCTTAATCCCACTAAATCAAAAATCAATAGAAACCATAAGGGTTACATCATATGAGATCGAATATTAAGGTCATGAAAACCGAAATCAGACATCCCATAAACCGAATACAAATAGGAAAAATGAAGAAATAATTTTATTTTTTATTTATTAGGTACGATGAAGAAATAATAAATAAAACTGAAATCAGACATCTCATTCATTCACAGGCTATGTAATCAGTAACTATCACAAGAAAAATTATAAAGAAATAATTTTATTCATTAATAATGATAGTTTTATTTAAAATAGACCTTATACAATAATTGAAGCAAATCAAACATTGATGTCTATTTTTCTGGAAATAAGAATTTAAGAAGTAGAGCACTCCTTTTCATCAGGTCCCTTTTGATATTATTTTTTTATTTCCTATTCTTGGTTCCCTTCGCTCTTCCAAAACTCTGCATCAATGTTCAGAATACCTTTCAGAGTTTCTGGGTCTTTTCGAGCAACAAAGGCTAACTATTTCTGAATATAGCCTAGTTGTCTACCAAGAAATTTAAGATGAACCAGAAGATTTTCAGACTTGTTATTAGAAATCTGTGATTTTCTTTCAACAATTTTTTTTCTGGTTTGACCTCCAATCATTTGACTTATAGTCTTTTTAGAGATAGCATTAGTCATTCTCATGTCATCAAAGTCGTCTCCCATAGTAAATTCATAGATTTTGGTAATGAGACATGGAAAACCGAGATGTCTCTTGACTCCTGGATATGAGATGAAATTCGATATTTTGATCATTTGACTGATAATGATTCCACAAAGATCAACTTATGAATCACCTTCCAACAGAAAGTACACAATTCATGCAAATTCCTTATTCCAAACAGACTTATCTCTTGTACTTGCAAAGAGTTGTTATAGCAAGTTTTCCAAATACCCTTAAGTAAAAAGGTATATCTTTGGTTGGTAATCTATCATCTTCCCAGTCGATCTTCTTTCCAATAAGATGTGTTGAAATGATATCGTGTTCAATTTCAACTCCTGTAATCATGTGATTACATTCCATATTGTACTTGATGATATTTAAAATCATCTTACGGTGGACATAGTGAATACAACAACCAACAAGAGTAATAAAGGTAAGTTTTCTATGATCAATATTGTGAATATTAGCATAGAAAATTCTTACCAGATCGGGTGAATATTTTTCAAAATCAAAAAGTTTTCCCCGGTTTTGATCTTGAACAAATTTTACGTAGCCCTTATCTTGGACTTCTGGATCAAATCTCTTTTCAGCAGTAAACTCTATTCTTTTGAGAGTTTTGTATTTCTCAAAATATGAATTATCAACAAAAGAAGTGAGTTCATGCTTATCTTCTATTTTGAAAGGAAATCTAATCCTGTCAATCTCATCGTATCTAATACGATTATCAGAAGAATTGTTATTTCTTGATTTCCTCTTCTTCATATTTTCAGAGATATGATAAACCCTAGTTTCTGTTCCGAACAACTTCTCCCAAGATGTTTATGAAAACTTCACATTTTATTTTATTTTATAGGGACTTAAGATAACGATTTTCGGAAATAACTAGTTTTAGGAAATCTTTCCAAAATCGGAAACCTTGTTTTGTGGGGAAACAAATGTGATTTCGTAACTAGGTCTTTCTTATTGAAAACCGATTTTTCTTGGACCGGATCTATGTTATGGATTAATTCTATATTTATGTCCAAGTGTTTGTTAACTCTATAATTACCAAAAGATAATTTTTGATATTCATTCAAGAATTCTCCAGTAGTGTTTACAAAAGTAACATTGAACATAACAAGTATTTATAAAAAATTACCTTTAGAATCACAAATCCAGTAATACTTGAAAAGAGCACTTGATTTATTAAAACAGTTGTGGGATGTATGGCAATCCTTGTAAATAGAATTATTAACTGAAAAATCATTCTTTGTAATATTACAAAGATCCCAAAATCGCATCCTAATTAGGTATACATTGATAGTTTGGGAACTGAAAATGTGTACATATATATTTGGGTAAGCAATCCAAAATATATTTAAGATCCCAGGTTTTTCAAGAACAAAATAGTCATGGTTCATATATAAAAACATCTTAAGTGGAATCTTGCGCATTTTCAAGATAAAACATGTCACATAGAGACTTGTATCATTGTTACTAAACCTGTTAGTAAATAATACCATGAGATACAATTCCATGATAACCGAGGGGTTATGTAAGTCTTTTAAGACATACATAGACTTAATCCCAATTCCTAGAAAATTTAGGAACACGAGTATCATATACTCTATTCGTGTTTTCCACCACGAGTCTTTGAAGTAGTCAAATACTTCTACTACGTTAACTGAATCAACCATTGGTTTAATTCTTATAGGTTGGATCGCATCAAACACAGATTGTTATATATTTTCGTGTTTGCCTGCTCTAATCCCAATTGAAAAGACAAGGGTACCTAAATGCACCACAATATTTAAAATATATTCCTATAAGTCGAGACAATGCAACAAATCGGCATTCACACACTTTGTGTGATTGTCTTTGGATACAAGATCGAGACAATACGACAAAAAAATTGTGATACTTGATAATAGGTTTAGAATTAACCAAACTCTATAGGATCACTATCAAGTACGTACGGAGTTAACGTTTGTGTAATTTACTTTAAATTATATAAACAAATATAATTGCGGAAAATAAAAGTAAATCACACACCAAGATTTTGTTAACAAGGAAAACTGCAAATGCAGAAAAACCCCGGGAATTGAATACTCTCATAATTAAGACGCCATACAAAATCTAAACCAACTTCGTATAGTTGAGACCAAACAACTACCCCAAGTTAGTTTCCTCAGTATACCTGCGCTTTCGACTTCGATGAGTGCACGCACTGGAATAATTCCTTTGGATCGTATTCCAAACAGTAAAGGAACAACAAATCTGTTTGGTAACAACTCTTTCGATTCTTTCAAGATAAAGATATCTCAAGTCATACACAGAGGCTCTTGCACTTAATCTAATAAAACCATTTGCCTGGTTAGATCAATTTATCCAATAACTACAAAAGTAGTCAAGTTTAGATTCACAATCAATCGATATAGATTCCAACAAGAAACTATAAAGTGATGGCGATCTCATGCAACTAATCAATAGAACAAATTAGAATCTAGTTGGATCCCAGCCGACCAAGGTTTGTGCACACCCAAAGATATGAGAACCAAATAAGAAATCTTTTTTAACCTTCAATAAACACCTGCACTACACCATTTGAATCTCTTGTGATCAATCACACACAAAATAGAGTTTGTTAACAATGGATTATCACAAGATGTCTTTAGATATACAAATAGTTCTAAATATCCCATTGATACTTCGATCTAGTTTGAGTGAATATTATATCAGAAGAGAAGATTCTCAAGAATAAAAAAACTAGGTGCAATCAAAGTTTCAACAACCGTTAGTCAATCAAATCAATTGAAAACTAATAACACTGCAATTATCTAGTTTCCCACCAACGGTACTCGTAGAGCTTCTTGATCCCACAGAAGTCTTTAAACGAGCGGTCGTAGGAGATTTTGCATAATTAGGGTATTTTCCTCTCCGAATAGATGAATCCACCAGAAACAACAAAAATATGAAGTTTGCATGGTTCTTAGGATAGTTTTCTAGAAATGAAAACTTAGGTATTTATAGACCAAGGATGTTTGGACACCAAGGAATTTCCAAAACCTAAAATATTCTCAAGATATGCAATGAATAGAAAAATTATGTTTTTCTAATTCCAATAAATGCTTGTCCAAAATTTCCGATATCTCTCAATAGAAAATCTCCAATTAGTAAACACACATTACTAATTTTTATTCTCTAGAGATATGCATTTAATTGCTAGTAACTAAAGTATATAAAACAAAAAACCTTAATTGAAATATTCTCAATTTATTTTGGCTGAGTACTAAGAAATATCTTTGAACAATAAATAATAAGAGTTACTGAATATGTTCAAAGCATGTTGACATCTTTTCATTGTAAATCCTTATTCATATATACATGGATTTATATTCTTGGAATCGGTTATACCACACTTCAAAACAAGTTCAGAATTGGTTCACCTTTGTTCCAAGATCACTATGTGATTGATCAAATATCAAATCACATACATGGGTTCAATCAGTTCTACCAATCACTAGGATTGGTTATACCTTAATATGGAAACACTTGTGATCGGTCACACCAGTTACCAGGAACGGTTACATCAGTTACCAGGATCGGTTACATCAATTACCAGGACCGGTTACCATATACTCATGGTATTTCTTGTGATTGGTCACACCAGTTACCAGGATCGGTTACACCAATTACCAGGATCGGTTACACCAATTACCAGGACCGGTAATACCAATTACAAGGATCGATTTCACATACTCTGTGATCGGTCACACCAATTACTAGGATTGGTCATACCAATTACTAGGATCGGTCACACCAATTACAAATATCGATCATACCATCTTATGGTGATTACTTAGGATCGGTTACACTAATTAATATAAACTAGTCATACCAATTAGGCATTGTGATTAGTTATACCAAGATACATAACAAAGTTACAATCGGTTCTACCATCTCACACATATTGGTAATCCAAAGATTTGCAATGAATAGCCGTACCAATAATCCTAACGATTTCCCTTTTGATTCATAAAACAAGTTCATGAATGTACTTACTTTAAACAAATGTAAAACATTATTTCTTAGGATGAAATCTTCACCATAACACATTCACATAATCATAACAATATTTACAAGATTATGTCTACGAAGTTCAAAAGATAAGCGTTATACTTCATAGTCTAATTCCCTAATAGTATGATCATACAAATATGACCATGTCACATCACTAGAGTATCATACAATATGTACGGTATATACAGCTTCGCAGTTATGTTTTCAATATAGCACGACTTGAAAGATACATTAGGCATGAAAACAGTTCAAGTCAATATTACTAACCTCAAGAGGAAAGATGATATTTTCATTGTATTTCGCTTCTTTTTTACTTTCTTCAGGTCTTCGGAGTAATACTTGTATGTCTCAACATTCCTAGACTTTCTAGTCTATCCTAAATGAAGTTGACTCTAATATATAATCAAGCGACTTTAGATGAGTTTTGAGGCACTAAAATTTGACAACCAAACTTGACATACCAATGCTTGGTGAGTTCAACTGAGCTATGCTCTAATAGGTTATGCCTAAGTTAGGTCCGGGACGGCTGTTTGCGTACCCGTTTGTAAACGGCTGGACATGACTGAAGTCCGGAACTATAGTTTGCGTACCAGTTTGCAAACTTAGTAGTTAAAGTTTAAAATCAGTTATGTATGATTCTCATACTCATGAACAAATACATTTATGAATTAAGGAACACAATCTTTGCAAACCGTGGTTAAATGTTCATGAATTGATTCCTGTATAAGTACTTTGTACGATTACGAATCAATTCGATTTTGTTTCAATTGGTTCTTATATATTTTTATGAGATAATTAACAATTGAACAACTCTATGAAGAAAATATTATATTCATTTGATTATTTTTCATGATTGATTGATCATCATATTTAATATTCTAGAGGTGTTAGATGAATGTGGTTAAGACAAAAGTGTTCATATGGCTAACTTCGGCTAACTGTTATTGAGCCAACTCAATATACACATTTAGGTACGGTTACCCATATCTAAATGAAGGTATATTTCATTTGTGTGTAACAAGCTAATACCATCTAACAGTGAAGAGATATTGCTTTGGTTTTAAGCAAACTTAGCTTGAATCTTAAATCAGGTTTTCATCTAACAATGAATATTGAATGATTTATTACTAAGTTGTCTTAACTTTGATTGTAACAAACCCTGATTTGAAAGACCATGTAAGGGAGAACTTTAGCAACTGGAAAACCTGATCCCGGCACTTTCCTGTGTCCTAGTTGTGACCAGAGTCGATTCTCCTTTAACCTAGGTTTTTCCAAAACCATTATAGGTTAACGACTTGAAGACTTCATTTGGGATTCAGAAGCCATATCCAACTATTTTCTTTATAGTTGCGTATTCAGATCTTACTTTTTCTATCGTATTGAGTACTATGTTTTCTAAGATTTACTCGAGATTTATCTCCGATAGGTAAGATATAAAAAGTAATCACAAAGCTCTTCGTCCTATTCTTTGTGATTCCATAATAACTTTTTCCTTTACCATATAGTTAAGTTATTGTGAGGTGATTGATATTTCTAGGCTGCTCTTCGGGAGTATAAGACCGGATTATCAATTGGTTCATGTTCACTTTGATTTATCGAAATACGAAAAAAATAATCATAGGTACTTCTGTGGGAGACAGATTTATCTATCAGAATAGACTTATCTGTGGGAGACATATTTGTTTATAAGTCTTCGACTTTGGGTCGTAGAAACTCTTAGTTGTGGGTGAGATCAGCTAAGGTAATCAAGTGCATAGAATCTGGCGTGGTTCTAGAGGCATAAGGAACACAACTTTACCTTAATCGGTGTGAGATTTGGTTAGGGCTCAACTACATTCCAGTCTGAAATTAACTTATAGTAGGCTAGTGTTTGTAGCGGCTTAATACAGTGTGGTGTTCAAATCATGACTAGGTCCCGGGGTTTTTCTGCATTAGCGGTTTCCTCATTAATAAAATTTCTGATGTCTGTGTTATTTCTTTTCCGCATTAAATTTTTATATAGTTGAAATATCACAGGTTTTGCCTAGTTCAATCAGTTGGTAAATCCGACCTTTGGTTGTTGGATATAAATTGATTGACACTTGGACATTGGTCGTTGGTTCCATCCAAGTTATTTCTCATATCAATCGGACTCACAGATTTCTATCTATTCGATTTTAGATTGTGTTGAGAATTGAGATATAACTCCTTGATATCTTTCTTGGTTGAGCTCGCTTTATAAGCTGGAGCTCTCGGAATTATATTAGAGTTAGTCCATACAGATTTTTGAACGAAATATTTGGTGTGGTTGTTATACCCCTGCTTTTTCACTCGTTGTTGCTCTGAAACATCCTTCCCAGATCTGAAAGTGTGATTTATTCAGAAACAAAGAAATATTTCCGATAAAACGCGCTCATCATCTCGTTCCAATTGGAGATACTATTGGGAGTGAGATTGTTGTACCAAGTGTAAGCTCCCCCGGTGAGTGACTTAGAAAATTCCTTGATCCGCAATACTTGATGATATCGTGTTCTCCTAAAGATTCTAGAAATCGAGAGATATGTTCCTAGGCATTACATGTTCCATCATAAAGGGAGAAGGTAGGAGGCATGTATCCTCTCGGTGTATGGGATTTCTAGACATCATTCGTATAAGGGGGTTGGTGATGGTGGAATAGTGATGGATCTTCTCTTCCAAGGCTTTGCAGAAGTTTCTCCAAATCTTGTCGAGTGATAAATTCAAATGTTAAATATTTTCTGGTACAGTAGCGCGGACACCATCCGGAGTTAGTTGCGCCATTAAATTTTTGAGGCAGGTAAGAAATTCCTCTTGAGTAGTCGACATTGCTGCTTGCTTCTTGGCTAGGTCATTCTGTCTCTGCATCAATTCTGCTATGCTTGGGGATGCTTCCACTTTTATGACATTTTCGGTGTTAACAACATCTTCTGCACCATTGGAAGGAGGAGTAGTGTTATTTTCCGGGGTGATATCCTAAGAGGGGTTCTCAGAATTTGCACCATTGATGTTAATGAAACTGGGATCAAACCTTGTACCAGATCTAAGCTCTACCATGTTTTCCAAAGGTTGATGAACTGATTTTCAACTGGATGAAGAATCTGATTTCGTGACCGATAGGTTGATCTCAACCTGTGGTAGCCAATTTTAAGTACCTAAAAATTACTTCTAGGCAAAACAAATGCACCGCTGTGGTATTTTCTTTTTAGGTTCGAAAATCAAAATCGAACAGGACAAGCATAAACTACGATAGTAGCAAGTCCGTCCTGCTTTGGTCACGAGGAGAGGAAGATGGGTTGATCTTAGGGGAGGGAAGCAAAAAAGTTTTGAGAAAATGGCAATGGTATTGAATTGTGTGTTTTGGGTATTGAAAGCTATGAAGAATAACAGAGCTTTTGGGTGATGAAGCTTGTTTTGTTTTCTGAATAGGCTAAGTAGCCTATTTATAGTATTTTGGAATACACATTGCCCTTCTCGCAAGTAGTGGAGGTTGTGAGTTTATGGAGAGATGGGGAATATGGAGATGATGGGTATGAGGTAAGATAAATCAGGGACGTTTCTGGAAACTCCCCTTATACCACGCCTATTATCTCTCCAACTACTTAAGACCGTGCCATTACTTTAGCTTTTCACGTAGGGTGTTGCCACGCCGCATGTTGTCGTAGACCACCAGATCAATACCCATGAAGAATCCCCCCATGTGACGTATTTTGATGTTTCTTAAGTACTTTGGATGAGTTATGGATCTCATCTTATTTTAGGCTAAATCATAGCCATTGATATGCCATATGCCTTAGGGATATGTTGAGTAGAATATGTTGTGAAAACAACATGGCCAAGGATAACTATGGCGCGCTCGTGCCATGTTGAGGCGCAAGATGATAGCTTGGCGATTTAGCGACTAGTTAAGGTATTATAATTTAGCGCGACATGCTAATGGAATAAAAGTGGCATAACATGTATGCACTTTACGCCATAGCTAAGATGGAAAGAAATATTACAGGCCATGATCTGTACGTGAGATAATGGAGTGCTAAATTTTCGCATGGCCTTTGAATGGCCTATTTATGGTGACAAAATAGCAAGTGACGTAGTGGCATAAAATGGCGCGGCCATGGCCTCCAGTGGCACTATGTTTGGCCTAATGAGCTAAAATCCAAAAGATAACTCAATTTCCTTGTCCTTAGCTTCCAAAACTAAAGTTAAATCTAGTTGGAGGCGTTGGAGCAAAGAGGCATGGTAATTTATTGCCGTGTTAGGCTGTGGCCTTTCAATGGTGCTAGCACTTGGCTCGGTAAGATTCAATTTTATAGAAGCTTAGTACATTTTTCCTTGGCCACGGCCAATGAAAGAGAAATTGTCGGGCCATTACTTAGCCATGAATTAATAAGTTAATTTACAGTCTAAGGCGGTTGTAGTAGCGTACTTTACACCCAATGAGGCCTGTGGCATGTTGTAGGCCCATGCTAGGTAAGCAGTAGCTTTAGAAGTGGTGTGCCATGCCTAATGCTACCACACCAAAATCATCGGACCTCACCTGAGCCATAGACATTTATAGTATAAATGTATGACATTGTAGCATGTCTATGGCATTTCATGGGGGTTGAGCTAATGCACGTTTGGATATGCCTCGATATTGGCATAGGAATGATGTGAATAGGCCATGGCCGAGAATTAGGGTTTGTCCTCAATTCGGCCATGGCCATTAGAATAGGATTCCTATTTGGGTACATTATTTATATGTCCCTACTTTTATAACCCAACAAATATATCCTTTCCCAAAATAAATATATCCCTACCAATTTTAGGAATTAAAATCCGGAATTATTAGATTACTGAAATGCCCTCCCTATATATTTCACTTAATACTAGATCAGACACAATAACTACTCATTTTCAGTTATGGTTTCTCTCACCAACTTATTCTTCTCTCCCTCGTTTCAATCGCTCCCACTATCTGAAACTGAAAACCAGAAAAAACTGAAATTCATCGAATAAATCCACTAGACGTAACTCATAATCAAACATTAATACGCTAGTCTTTACTCAAAAATAACCAGTTGAATAAATCCACTAGTCTCTGATGAAGAACAGAAACTGAAAGCTAATCTAGTTTCATTTCGTTTCATCAACAACAGAAAGCATATCTTTCATCATCAACAGAAAGCATCGAACATAAAGCTAATCAAGTTTTATTTGATTTCACTGAAGATTTAAATTTGAACAGGTAAAAACGCTTTTGATTTTGGTCTTGTTTTGATTATTGGTTAGAGTTCTTGAGACTTTTGTTACATTCAGTCAGATCTGATATTCTGTGTGTGACTAAAACAAGCAGGATTTGGTGATTTTGAATATTTTGCTTCAAATTGTTGTTAGGTTGAATATGCTAGTTATGTTGATTTTGAATGTTTTGCTCAGATGCTGAAAAATGTGAGAAGTTTTTCTAGGTTGAATATGCTAGTGATTTTGTTTGCAAATTTGTTCAACTGGTAAATTTATTCAACTGAAAAATGTGATTCTAGAGATTTGGTTGGTTTAGATATTTTTGTTCAATTTAGGGGATAAACAATAGCAGATGATCCAAGCAAAAATTGGATAAACAATATAAGTTGATCCATTGTATGAAAATTTGTTCTACTGTTAATGGGTGAAAATATGTTTCTGAAGGATTTTTAAATATTTTTGTATCAACATCTGTAGTTTATCCAAAATTTTTTTTTGGATCAACGGTAGAAATTGATCCAATGTAGGGGATAAACAACAACAGTTGATCCAAGTAAAAATAGGATAAACAATAAAAGTTGATCCATTGTATGCAAAGTTGTTCAACTGTTGTGTGTTTTTGAAGGAATTTTAGATATCTTTGCAAATGAAAGGGATCAACAGTAGAAGTTGATCCAATGTATGGGATAAACAACAACAATTGATCTAAATAAAAAAGGATAAACAAGAGTAGTTGATCCATAAAAATAGATTTTTTTTTATGGTTATGTACTTTTCTACTATGAAAATATGAATGCTAACTATAATAAGTGTTGAACTCAGGTTGAGAAGACATAATGCATAGGAGATCACCAAGGATAAAGAAGAAGCAAGATGAGAAGGGCACGCAAGAGATTTAGAAAGCTACAGAACCAAAACGAAAAGCGAAGAACATGAAGATAATTGAAGAAGAGGCAACAAGAAAGAGGAAGAACAAGAATTCAAAGGAAGAACCACAACGAAAGGTGAAACAAAGGAAGAAAGTTTAGGAAGAACCAGAACAATCAGCATCAGAATCCGAAGAAGAAAAGGCACCAAGAAAAAGGAAGAACAACAACGAAAAGTGAAACAAAAGAAGAAAGTTAAGGAAGAACAGGAACAATCAGAATCAGAATCCGAAGAAGAAGGGCAAGAAGAATCAGGTGAAGATGATCGAGAATCGGAAGAATAGAAAAAAATTGTAATATATAAAAAAGAAGAAGAAAAGGGAAAACCGAAAAATGTCGTCAAAGGTAACATAGATTGTAATATTTGTGCTGGTATATATAACTATATTGTTTGAAATATTGAAAACAAAATGAAAATGATTGAGCTTCACGTATGCAGTCGGGTCAAGGGCGAAAGCAAAACCACAACAAAAGGAGAAAAACAAAAAGGTAGTTGAGGAAAAATCAGAAGAATTGGAATCAGAGTCCGATGAAGAGGAGCAAGAAGAATCATATGAAGATGAAGCTGAAAAAGAAGAAGCAGCAAAAGAGGGCAACCCAGAGCCAGAGCTTAAAGGTAAAAACATTGACTCTTTAATGAAATATTATGCGTAAGCAATCATAGTTTTGGATCAACAGTCACAGTTGATCTAGTAAATATTTGTAAGCAATCATAGTTTTGGATCAACAGTCACAGTTGATCCAACAAATATGTGTAAACAACCACAGTTGATCCAATATCACATTATGTGTAAAATATCACATTTGATCCAATAAGTGGTAGTTAAACATGAAATGTGATTACACATATTTATATGTCGCAACTCACTCGGGGGCTACGCCCCCTCGTGAAAATATATTATGGGTAGAATGCGATAAAACAAAAGATTATTGTCAAAAATGAAAATGAAAATGATTTGAGTTTCATGTATGCAGGCAAGTCGAGAGCAAACGAACAGAGAATCAAAGGAGGTCTACAACCATTGGCTGAAATGGGGAATTTTCTATGCAAAATTTTTGAAGTGGAAGATGCAAATAACAAGAAGAAACCGAAACTTGCAAACGCACTGAAGGAATCTCCATATTAGGAATTATTCATCCCATTTTATGTAACAGACATGAGTGGTAAATGGATGAACAAGGTTAATCTTGCAATGCAGATGTTGATGAGTGCATTTGATAAAAAGTAAATAGAAAGTTCAAATTTGGAGAAAACAAAGAGTGCTCTCTGGAAGCAAGAGATTTCGCTTTGATATTCAAGATGAGAAGACTGATAGAGAGTGAAGAATTGAAGCAACAATTTTAACCGAAAAAAGGACTTGACTACAGCGAATTCCTAAACAAAAATTTCAGACCAGAAAAACCAAAAGATTATCCAGAACCAATATTGAAGGATGAGGTTGTTTTCAAACTGAAAAATGTAGCAGAAGATGAGTCTAATCCGAAGCATTTTGTAAGACTTTTCGATATGTGGTTATGCACGGTTTTCTTATTCCCAAATGCCGGTATGACATCCTACCCAAAAAAATGGTTGCCTCATATCTTACTGATGGACAAAATGTCATGGCCGGATCATGTTGTAGAATGTTTGATTTTGAACCTGGCAAACAAGAAGGATAAAAAATTAGCTATCGGTGGCTGCACAAATCTCCTAGTGGTAAGAAAAAATGTTAATTTTGTAAAAGTAAAATTTTTATTGTTGTAGAGAGTGAAATGCCTACTATTGGATAAAACTAACATTGTTGTTTATATTATGCAGTGTTGGTTCTACGAACATACCGATAAGTACATAACCAAAAGGGAGGGATTTCAAAATTCAACTCCAAGATTCCTACGATGGAACCAGCATGCATTGTCCAAGCAACTTGCAAGTGAATTTAGCAACAAATTGAATAATAAGGAAATTGGTATGACTTGGTTCGACAAGACGGTAATTGTTTTTATTATATTTATCTTTACTATTAAAAATGTACCATTTTTTTAGTGAATGGGGTCAACATCCAATGTTGATCCATTTTTAGTGTCAGTTCTTTGTGGATCAATAGTGGAAGTTGATCCATGTGAATGGGATCAATAGCCAATGTTGATCCAGTTTTAGTGTCTACACTATTTTGAGCTCCTCCAATTTTATTTTTTTTGTGGATAAACAGTGGAAATTGATCCATGTGAATGGGATAAATAGCCAATGTTGATCAAGTTTTACTGTCAGTTCTTTGTGGATAAACAATGGAAGTTGATCCATGTGAATGGTATCAACAACCAATTTTGATCCAGTTATACTGGCTACACTATTTTGATTTGTGTTGATCATGCTTTGCAGTTTCATCAAGACTTTGTTGATCGAGTGTCTGCTGAGGAGAACTATTTAATTGAGATATCGGCACCTGCAAGAGAGCTGGAACAAGAGAGGACAAGGATAAAGGAGCTAGAGGAAAAAAACATCATTCTTGATTGTGACAAGCATGAGATTCATTACATGGACAAGGCTGAAATTAAAAAGTTTTTCCATAGCACGTTATTCTTGAGAGAGCTGTATGAGAGGAACAAGTACAAACTAGAGTTGCAAGCTGGAGAACATGAGCGACTTGCTGATATTGACAAGAACATAGAGAAATGGCAGGGAAAGGAAAGAATTTTTCAGTAATCACTGAATAAGAATAAACCAGCGTATACAGGAAAGGAATTTGAAGGTTTGGAATTTTAAGATTGTTCACACAGAAGCAACAACAAGGAGAATCATTTGGGCAAGGAAATCAGCATGAAATGAACTCTGTGGCGAATGATCAACCAACAGATGGGATTGAAACTAGAGTAAACATGGAAGTCGAAGATTCAGTGGCTGTGAACAATGAAGACACTCAATAAATGAACGATTCCTTGGGAACTGAAGATGGAACTCAGAGTACTTTGGGAACTCAAGATACCTTGGACACTCAAGAGAAAAGTTGGCGGAAGGGTTTTGAAACTGGAATGAAGTTGTCGGAGGAAGAACCAAAAAGTGATAAATCTTTGGAGAATTGGAAGGAAGTCTTTCATGCAGGAAGAAAACTAAGGCAAGATGATTATTTAGAGCTCAATACTATTGTTGAAAACAATGCAGAGCTCGATTCGCTGGTTGAAAATAATGCAATATCTGCTGAAATAGTAGAAGAGAAAGATGACATACCAATGGAAGAGAAGAGTCCGTCTGTTGAGAAGAAGAATGATGACATACAAATGGAAATGGTTGTGCTTGACACTCCTCCACTTTCAACAATAAAACCAGATGAATCTGGGTATGTGCATCCAGGTAGCATGCCGAGTTTCGGTACAATAATGGAGGATACATAGAATACCACAATAAATAAAAGAAACAAAAGAGGATTGCTCTGGAAATCAATCACAATATAAAATACTCCGAGGGTTGAACCGTATTTATAATGTGGATGTAGTTGAAGAGCACAATGAAGAGGAAATAGAATCATAGGATCAATCAGAAGAAGCAAAAGCATCAGAAGCAGAAGAACAGAAAGTCAATTCTCTTGTAAAATGGGTGAAGAAAGGAGAAAGGCCAAAGATAAAGACGTATAAACGTCGAAGTCAGACAACTCCTAAGAGAACAAGGGGACAAAGGAAAGGTGGAAAAGGAAAAAATAAGAAGGTGGAGAAACAAAGGGAAGTAATTGACCTCGACGAGCTTATCATTGACGTCACACCACTCAAACCGAAAAAACTGATAAGGTAACAAAGAATAAAATTGTGGAAAAAATGTAGTGACAATGAAAAAAATAATCATCCAGCCGTTCTTTGAGAATGCAACTGAATGGTATGTAATATACCTCAGATCACATTGTTTTTTCTTTTGGGTTATATGATAGTTCTTTTTAATTACATTTTCATTTTTTTTTGTTTTTGTTGTTGTTGAAAATGCACCGACAAAGCTTTTAGTTTTTATTTATGCAATACTCATGTGGAAGTAATCATCAATAGAAAGCATATACATCATCTGATGAATAATCAAAAATTCACGGTGAGATTATTGATTACTACACCACCATGCTGAAATCAAAGATGGAATCACCGCATAAACCTCAATACAAGAACCACATTATTCTCTCAACAAATGATTATGTAAGTAGCAAAAAATCTTGGTTTTTTTGTGGATCAACAATGGGATTTTATCTAAGTGAATGGGGTAAACAGCCACTGTTGATCCAAGTGAAATATACTTGTTATGATATATATTTCTCTAGTTAATCAAGTCAACTTAGATTATGTAAGTAGCAGAAAATCTTGGTTTCTTTGTGAATCAACAATGGGATTTTATCCAAGTGAATGTGGTAAACAACCATTGTTGATCCAAAGTGAAATTTACTTGTTACGATATATAGTTCTCTAGTTAACATGATTCATAATATGGAAAACTAATATATTTGAAAAATATATTGATACAACCAATATTGGGAATCGCATTAGCATCGCAAAATATAGCAAAGGTAGAGAGATGTGGGATCCCGGAAAAGCTAAGGAAAAGTTACACTGGTAATATTGAAGACACAAACATCATTATACCAATGTGCTTGACTGATCATCAAGGTGTTGGATACATTGGGTGGTGCTGGCGTTGGTTTAAAAAGGGAAATGGATAGTGCACAACTCTGCAGGCGCAATGCGGCTTATAATTGGCAATATCTTGTGATGATAGTACCACTGAGTAAAGTGCTGAATGAAATGCTCCACAGAGATCCAGAGACAGGTGGTGAAATACAGACAAGCTTTTCACACTACACTGTACCAGCACAAGATGGATGCGACTGTGCACTGCACACTTGCATGTACTTGAAGAATTTGGTAAAGCGTGGAAACTGTGAAAATCTATCTGAAATCACTAACTTAGATGAGAAGTTGAACAAGAAGAGAGTGAAGATTGCAGCAAGAATCTTGTCAAAATTGGATGCATGGAAGAATCCTGATTCAACTGCTGACACTGTTAAAGATATAATCCAACTTCCTGATTCTGCTAATGACTCTGTCAAAGACTCAGTTGAACCATTAGAGTGAGATTGATGTCATAGTATGTTAATGCTCTGTAAAGAAAATCTAACTGTAGTTTTAAAAGTATCTATCTTAGTAAGTAAAACTTATTGTAGGTCTGATTATGAATGAATTATTATGGATGTATTTGTGGCCTGAATATGAATGAATGTTACAGGTATGTATAGCTTGAGGATTTTGCTAGTAAATACAGATAGAACCAAGCAATTTTTTCATTTGTTTTGTGTGTCAACAACCATTGTTGATCCATGTAAGTTGGATCAGCAGCCATTGTTGATCCAATTAAGTTGCTTTGATTATAAATGAATGTTACATGTATTTATAGCTTCAGGAGTTTACTAGCAAATACAAATGGTTCCATTCAATTTTTTCGTTTCTTTTGTGTGTCAACAACCATTGTTGATCCATTTTAGTTGGATCAACAAATGCAGTTGATACCATTTGTATAAGTATGTTTTCTGTAAAATCAATAAAGCTGTAACCTGAAAACTGACATATACTTGATAAACAAAAGAATAAAATTCATAACAACAAACTAAGAATGTATGTCATTTAAAAAAATAACAATTGCAAACCAGAAAAGCATAAAAAAAGAAAAAGAAAACAACCAACTAGTAAGAAATATAAAACAAGTTGTTCAGAATATGAATAAAACCAAAAAACTTCAGAACAACATCCTCTTCAAGAACTTGATCATCCTGGAATGAGACTCCTTGCGAAACGCTGGTGCACAAGGATCCAAAGGAGCTCTGCGACATGTTCGATGGTTGTGAAAGGTGAGCATCCCACACTGGCCAGACTTCCTCTTCTTGCGTACCTTTTCACGACTACCCATATACCTAACACCTTTAGGCCTTCCATCTTGTTCTCGACCACCATTGGGAGGCAAAACATACCCCTTTTTATTAATTCCAGGAGGCTTCTCAGAGTACAGAATATGATATATGGGTCGAGAGTACAATCTTCTATAGTAGTCAGAAGTATAGTAAGCGCTAACATATTTGTATGGTTCATCATTTCCAATCTGCAACATGGATTTCATTGCATGAGTGCAACGAAAGCTATGTTTTTGCCACCATTTGCAACTGCAGGTCCTAGCATCCAAGTCGACATTATGCTTTCCTGTTGGAGAAATGATCTCAAATACTTTCTCACTTGATCTCCGAAACTTGTATGAACGGCAGTCGTTTATCCTCTTGTTAAACCTTGCTTGCATATGAGGAGTAAGCATTGTAGTCCACTTGTTAGACTCCAATAACCTCTTGTAATTCTGCTCCATTACCTTAGCACGAATAACATTGAGAAGCTCAATTGCTGGAAGCGGCTTATCATGCTTAATAACATTGTTAAAACTCTCAGCAATATTTGATGTGTTCTCACCCCACCTTTCTCCTAGAATTGCATGAGCAGCCCAATTCTCGAGTGGAATTTTCATCATCCAAGCAACCACTGAGTCCAACTTTAGATTACCCATACTCTTCGCAGCAGTATAAAAATTTTCCTTTGTGGTTTTTATATGCCGTTATATACGCCCAAAGTGCGTCATTAATCCTGAAGCTCCAATCTTTTCTTGTAGTATTGACAGTTTTCTACAGAATGGACTTGATTTCACGATTTGAAACTTCAGATTGCCCACTAGTTTGTGGGTGATATGACGTACCAACCTTGTGTGTAATGTTGTACTTCTTGAGGAGAGCATGGAAGGATTTCTTGAAGTGAGAACCTCCATCACTGATAACCACTCGTGGTGTACCATGTAGAGAGAAAATATATTCCTTCACAAACTCACAAACAACTTGAGAATCATTATTATGGGTGGCTTTAGATTCCACCCATTTTAAAACATAATCCACAGCAAGAAGTATATAAAATTTTCCATTCGAATTAACAAAAGGGACCATAAAATCAATACCCCATACATCGAATATTTCTACAGCATGAATCAGTGTGAGTGGAATTTGATTTCGAGAACCTAGATTGCCCGTTCGTTGACATATATCACAAGATTTGCAAAATACATATGCATTCTCAAACAGTGTAGGCCAATAAAATCCACTCTCAAGGACTTTGAGAGCGGTACGTTTAGAACCAAAGTGACAACCACAAGCATAAGAATGACAAAAAGACAGAATCGATTGAAATTCAGAGTTAGGTACGCACCTACGGATAATATGATTAGCACCATATTTCCACAAGTAGGGCTCATCCCACACATATTGTTTGTCTATTTTCTTAAGCTTTAGCTTTTGAAAGTTAGACATCGTACTAGGTACTTGCCTTGTAACCAAATAGTTCACTATATCAGCATACCAAGGTGTTGATTCTTCAATCGATAAGAGTTGTTCATCTGGAAAACGATCCTGTAAGGGAAGTTCTTCTTCGAAAACAACAAGTCTACTAAGATGATCAGCAACAGTATTTTCAACACCTTTTTTGTCTCTGATTTTAATATTGAATTCTTGTAGCAAAAGAATCCATCGTATGATTCTTGGCTTAGCCTCCTTCTTTTTCAATAGGTATCGTAGTGCTGCATGATCAGAATATACAATCACATTGGTACCCACCAAATAAGATCTGAATTTTTCTAATGCAAATACTATAGCCAACAACTCTTTCTCAGTGGTCGAGTAGTTGATTTGAGCATCATTTAGGGTCCTTGATGCATAATAAATCACATATGACCTCTTATCTACTTTCTGACCCAAAACAGCTACGAATGCATAATCACTTGCATCACACATTAACTCGAATGGTAAACTCCAGTCAGGTGACTTAATAATTGGTGCAGTAGTCAACAATTCCTTTAATTTGTCAAAGGCATCCTTGCACTCCTGGTTGAAGTTAAAGGCAACCTCCCTTTGCAACAATTTTCACATCGGTATTGAGATTTTGGAGAAATCTTTGATAAACCTCATGTAAAAACCTGCATGACCAAGAAACGATCAAACCCCCCTCACCGAAGTGGGGTATTATAAGTTTCTAATCAAGTCTATCTTTGCCTTGTCCACTTCGATCCCTTGAGAGGACACGATGTGACCGAGCACTATACCATGGTTTACCATAAAGTGGCATTTCTCCCAATTTAAAACAAGATTAGTGTCTATGCATCTTTTAAGCACAAGTTCAAGATTATATAAACAAATATCAAATAAATCACCATAAACACTGAAATCGTCCATAAATACCTCAATTATGTTTTCCCACATAATCATAAAATATACTTACCATACATCTCTGAAAAGTGGTAGGCGCATTGCAAAGACCGAACGGCATCCGTCTATATGCAAACGTACCAAAGGGACAAGTAAAAGTCGTCTTCTCTTGGTCCTCCGGTGCAATAACGATCTGATTGTATCCCAAATAACCATCCAGAAAGCAATAATGAGAATGTCCCGCTAGCCTCTCTAACATATGATCAATGAAAGGCAAAGGAAAGTGATCCTTGCGGGTAGCCGAATTGAGCTTTCTGTAGTCTATGCACACTCGCCATACTGTTTGAACTCTTGTAGGAACTAGCTCATCATCTTGATTTCTAACAACAGTGATACCTGATTTCTTAGGCACCACTTGCACCGGACTCACCCATTTGCTGTCAGAAATTGGGTAAATTACCCCCGCACTTAGCAATTTGAGGATCTCTTTCTTTACGACCTCCATCATTGGGGGGTTAAGCCTACGCTAAGCATCACGTACTGGCTTCACATCATCTTCCATAAGGATTCTATGCATGCACATGGATGGACTAATGCCTTTGATGTCACCAATTATCCAACCAATAGTCGTTTTTTGCTCTTTTAGAACCCTAAGTAAGCGTTCTTCCTATACTGCAGTGAGATTCTTTGCAATAATGACTGGAAGTTCTTCTTCATCACCCAAGTAAGCATACTTTAAGTGATCAGGTAGAGGCTTCAACTCTAATTTAGGTGCATGCACAATAGAAGGTAATAGAACTTCATCAGTTACAAGTAAAGAGATATATGAGAGATTACCTGTTTGAGCTTCTTGTAATGACATTAAAGCACCACACATCTCAGCAAACTCCTTGGGAATATCAGTGTCCAAGTTAGGCATGCCATGGACATCTAAATCAATGCTATTTTATATCACATATTCAAGTTCATCCTCATTGTTCAAATCAAACATCTGTTGTGCTAACGAACCAATAACATCAATAGAAAATGCAGAATGGATATCACTTGGATAACGCATAACTACAAAGATATTAAAGTGTATAATATCTTTGTCAAACTCCATATTGAGTGTCCCAGTATCGCAATCAATCTTCGTCTTAGCAGTCTTCATAAATGGTCTCCCAAGACGTAATAAAGTAGATGAATAATTGTCTCCATCCTGCATATCCACAATATAAAAATCAACCGGAAAGATTAATTCATTTACTTGCACCAACACGTCTTCCACGACTCCATTAGGATATATGTTAGACTTATTAGCCAATTGAATAATAATCCATGTCTCCTTTAAAGGCCCTAGTTTCAAATAATCATAAACATCGGCTGACATCACGCTTATGGAAGCTCCCAAATCAAGCAAATCACGCTCAAATCGTCGGTCACCAATAGTAATCGGCACTGTAAAACCACCAAGATCTTTGCATTTTGTAGGCATCTTATTTAGCAACATCGCTGAAGCACTTTCTCCCACCTGAGTGATCTCGTTAGCAATCAACCTCTCCTTCCTTGTACACAAATCCTTTAGAACTTTGGCATACCTGGGTACCATTTTGATGACCTCAATAAATGGAATGTTGATGTGCACCTTGCTGAAAATATCCATGATCTCCTTGTCTAGAGCTTGCTTCTTTGACTTGACAAAATGACTGGGAAAAGGAGGTGGTGTGGTAAAAGTAGGAACCGTGTCCTTAGGTTGGCCTGTTGAAGTTGGCTTTTCTTTTGGAATAGTTTCCACCTCTACTTCCTTTTCTGAGTCGTGACTAACCTTTTCTTGTTGTTTTGGCTCTTATGTCTGCTTTTCGATCCTCAAAATTATTGTATTGACATTCTCTCTTGGATTCACAAAAGTTTGTGATGGTAGTTTTGACGATGCTTGTGCCTTCAGTTGATTCATCTCAGTTCCCATTTGCCCTATCTGAGTATGTAGATCTGTAATTGCAGATTCGGTCTTCTGCATATATTGATCGGCTTTCTGTTGACTCTATTGAAACATAGATGAGAGACCTTGCATTATAGTAATCATCTTCTCAGATGCGTCATCCTTGGGAACTTGAGGTTGCGTATGTGACTGGAATTGTGGTTGTTGAAAACCACCTTGTCGAGCATACGGATTAGGAGCTGCAGCTTGCTTGTTTGCGTAGATGAAATTCGGGTGATCTTTCCATCCTGGATTGTATGTACTAGAGTATGGGTTATACCCTAGCCTCTGATTATGGAACACAACATCCACCTGCTCAGACTCTTATTCGTAAGTTGGAATAATCAATGCTGCCATTCGTTGCACTACCTTTTCGATGTTGTTTATTCGTTGCTCTGATTGTGCAGATTCTCCTATCTCGCTAACTCTTCTGACACTTGAGTTGTTTCTGGTGTAGAATTTTTGAGCGTTCGAAGCCATGCTCTCAATCAAACTAGTTGCCTGCGAGATTGTCTTTTCAGTAAGTGAACCACCAATAGCTGCATCAATCAAATTCCTCTGTTATGGAAGTAATCCTTCATAAAAGTATGGGATAATAAGTGTTGAAGATATATTGTGGTGAGGAGAGCTTGCCAGAAACTTTTTGTACCTTTCTCAATATTCATGAAGAGATTCTCCGGACATTTGTAGAATGCCACTGATTTCTTTACGAACGGATGCCGCCTTGGAAGCAAGAAAATATTTCTCTAGAAAAAGCTTTTTCATTTCAGTCCATGTTGTAATACTCCCTGGGGGAAGATAATACAACCATTCTTCCGCCATACCTACTAAAGAGAATGGGAAAGCTTGTAGCATTTCCGTATCACTGTCTTCGGTACCTTGCCTAAGACTTGTCATCTTGTGCTGGAATTTTTGAAGATGACGGTTTGGATCTTCACCCGGAAGTCCCTTGAACTTCGGTAAATGATGAATCAGATTCGATTTCAGCTCCACTGTGTTAGTTAAAGTAATACACAATGGTTGCGAATCTAAGCATGGAGATGTCAACTCTCGTAGCTTTTTTTCCTGAGGTGGAGGTGGTGGAGGATCTCTCTCGTCGTCTGTATCAACCATCTCTTCAGTAGATGGTTCTTGTTGAAACTGCTGACGTGCTTGTAGTATTGTTCCCCTGCGAGTTTGAATTCCGCACCTTGGGTAATCTCACCGTTTAGATGCTAGATATTAAGTACCTGAAACCAGAAAAACTAGAGTAAAATCTAGAAAGTATTAAAATGTAAAATAAATAAATTAAAACTTTTTTTTAATGATAACAGAAATAAATATTAACAGAAAATAATATTAATAAATATTGAACATAAAAATAATAAAAGTAAAATAACAATAATAATCTAAATAGAATTAAAATAAATTAAGGAATAACAACTAAAATAAAAAAAATAATAACTAGAATAAAATAAAGGGTTATTTAACCGTTGGTATCCAGCAAATGTCCAAATGGAATCCAATGTCAAACTTTGACCTAACAGTTCTAAATTTTTAATTTTATAAATTCCAATTATTATTCAATCCAAATCCAACACCTAGGAATAGTACCCAATATTCAAAATATTAAGGGTTGGTACCTAGACCAACGGTTGACTGTCTAAGTCAAACTTTGACCTAACAGTTTCTAAATTTTTAATTTTATAAATTCATTTAAATCAATTATTATTCATTTATCCAAATATTCCCCTCCCTTAATACGGTTTCAATTTTCACGGCAGTCGACAATGGAGATGAGTCTCGGCTGCAGGTGGAAAACTCGTCTCAATCCAATTTGAACTCTACATATTTACCCAATTTTTCATTTGCAAACCAATTCAAAACCTAATTTAAACTTTCACAGAAACCCCTTCTTTATTTGCAACATTTAAACCAAAAAAAACCTAGATGAATGACAGTACTTCATTAACTTGACTAAATTAAACTTTAACATGATACAATCTTTTTCTGCTGCTGTCACCATTGTTGATACCGAATATTCACTATTTAAAGCTACCGGCAGTAGTTATATCCCATGGGGAATAACTTTTTTATGTAGAAAATTGGGGGAAGTTCGAGAATTTGTTTTCAATTTGATGGAACTTAAAAGTTCGACTAATCGGTGCTTCATGTAGAAAATCTAGAGAAAAATTTATTCCAGGTTTTAATGGTCGTGGATTTAGACTAATCGATGCTTCATGTAGCTTTAACGGTAGTGGGAATGGGATTTCCATTTACTGCGGATGGATTAGGGTTTGCAGCTAAACACATGGTTGGACTTGCCTCTTGCTGATAATGAAGAACCTGGCCTTTATTCTTTTGGTTTAACTTTTTTACTATGTTCATTTGATTTGATCGGAACTGTGTTAGGGTTTGGTTAGAAATAAAAAAAACAGGCGAGGAAGAAGATAAGAGTTAGGGATAGAATTGTAATTTTTTTTAATTTTTTAATTAAAAAATATTGAAATTAAAAACTATTAGGTCAAGGTTTGACTTTGACAGTCAACCATTGGTCTAGGTACCAACCCTTAATATTTTAAATATTGGGTACTATTCCTAAGTGTTGGACATTTGCTGAGTACCAACGGTTAAATATCCCTAAAATAAATTAAAGAACAAAAATATAAAGGAAAAACTAAAAAAAAAGCACTGAATAAAATTACTAAAATAAAATAAAACAACTAAAAGCTACCGACTGCTCCCTGGCAGCGGCGCCAAAATTTGGTGCGCGTCGTTTACGCAGCAAATTAATTACACCTTTCCGCACAATTAACTGGTAATATAATGGCAAGGAGTTCGTTCCCACGAAGAGCATGGAGTTTCTAGTTGTTAAAAGTAACCAAAATGGGGGGTTTTTAGATTTTAAATTAAAGTAACTAATAAAACAAAATAGTAAAGATTGATTTAAGATAATATGGAGAAAGATGATTAAGGAATCATTCGCCGTCACTGAACCGAAGTTTAATTAAATGCAAATTTATCTCTTATTAAATTTATATTGTTACCAACCGTAGAATAGCAATAAGCTCTGCTATCCCCCGGATTCCTACTATCACTGGATATGGAAGCGCTCGACTACCAGATTATATCCAACCAACCCACCAAGAATAAGATCTCAAGCTGTAAATTAGTCGAATGCTTTACACTCTGTGAATCAGGTTGATCCAAACATCAGACGCATATGCTCGACCTTCTTACTAGTGTTATCTTTACACACAATTTCTTAACAAAATCCCTTTGTCATCTCTTGCGATTTACCACTTGTGTAAAGAGTTGATGTGACAATTACACGTATCACCCAACCCTAAACTAGTAGAAGAAATATTGATTGGTTAATTTAATTGATCATTTTAAATAACCCCTCAATATTCTTAGACAATAAAAATAATCAACAATAAAATAAAACTTGAAATAAACGTGGTTAAAGAAAATAATGCTTCATGGTTGAGGACTTTGAAATCATCCCTAATCAATTAAAAGATTAGCTATTCACTAAATCGAAAAACAAATGTAAAGGAATAAGTGTTTCTCAATGAATTTTTCTTCTCTATTTATAGCAACGAGAACCTCTGTGTCGTCCGCAAAATCCGTAGTGGGTAAAATATCCAAGAAAGATTAGACAAAGCTTTCGTAAATGTCATTTGGCAAGATCAGTTCAAAGATTCAGAACTAAGGGTGTTAGCCCCTATAGGATATGATCATTGTCCCTTATTAATGAGTTTAGAAGGGCAAAGAAATGATAATTCATCTTTTTCTTTTAAATTTTTTGACACTTGGTTAAAAGAACAATCTTGTATTGAGCTTATTAACTCTGTTTGGATTAAAGATAATGAGGATCCAACAATTTCTATGATTAACAACCTAGAAAACTTGGGAAATCAGCTGATTTTTTGGAAAAAAAATGTTTTCGGATTACCAAAAAATAAAATCAAAAAATTACTTTCTGAGATAGAGAACCTAAATAAGAAAAAAGTTATTAAACAAATACAAAAACAGATTAATTACAAGATGTTAAGTCTAGAACAATTATACGACACCGAAGAAGAAATAGCTAGACAACTTTCTAGAGACAACATTGTTAATTTAGGGGAAAGAAACACAAGGTATTTTCATATAAAAACCGTTAAACGTCGAAAGAGGAATAGAATAGATTGCCCTCTTAACTCTGCTAACAAAGTGATTAAAGACAAAAAACTTATTGCAGAGGAACTGAAAAACTATTTCGAAAACCTTTTCACTGCTGTGACTACTGATAACAATGAAAATATTTTTTCTCATCTAACAATAGGTGTTACTGAAGAGGATAATAATTCTTTAATGAAATTACCTTCTCTAGAGGAGATTTGGGAGGTGGTCAAACTTATGAAACCAAATAAGTCTCCGGGGCCGGATGGCTTCCCGGTTTGTTTTTTCAAACACAATTGGTCTCTAGTAAGAGACCAGCTGATTGTCTTGATTCATGATTTCTGGATAACCAGGAAATTAAACCCGGATCTGAATAAAACGTTTCTTTTTCTAATTCCAAAAACAAAAGAACCAAAATTTCCTTCTGATTTTCGGCCAATTGGGTTATGTAATATCCCATATAAAGTCATCTCCAAAATTTTATCTAACAGAATGAAAACACTTCTAGACAAACTCATCTCGCCTTTCCAATCAGCTTTCTTGTCTGATAGACAAGTTTCCGATAACATTTTAGTGGCTCATGAGTTAATCTATGCTATGAATCATAACAAATCTAGAATTGGGGGGGTGGGAGTTAAGATTTACATGTCGAAAGCTTTCGACAGGGTCAGTTGGGAGTTTTTACTAAAAACAATGGAACATCTAGGTTTTTGTGAAGAATGGCGTATGCTGATCCATCAATGTATCTCAACTACGTCCATAGCAGTTTTGTTAAATGGAAATGCAGGTGCTTTCTTTAAGCCTTCTAGGGGCCTTAGACAGGGGGATCCATTGTCCCCCTATCTTTTCTTAATCTGTATGGAAGTATTTTCTCGACTTCTTCTGGCTAAGCAAACTTCTAAAGATATTCAAGGCATAAAAATCAGTAGGAATAACACTCCTATCAATCATCTGTTCTTCGCAGATGATTGTATCATTTTTACAAAGGCTAATTTACAAAGCTGCAAACATCTACTGAATGTTTTACATGAATTTAGCTGGGTCTCTGGCCAGATGGTAAATTTTGAAAAATCAGGCATTTTTTTCGGAAAAAAAACTCATCCTAAACTCAAAAGAATGATGTCTAAGATGCAAAAAATAAAAAAAATCGACTTAAAAGATCAATATCTGGGAGCACCACTCTTTATTGACAAATCAAAACTTAAAACTTTTGATTTCATTGTCAGTAAGATGGAAGAAAGAATAAAAGGATGGAAGAGTAAAATACTTAGCCAACCAAGCAAACTGATCCTAAACAAATCAGTGCTCTCTAGCTTACCAATTTACCAAATGGGCTGTTTTAAACTGCCAAAGAAAATAACAGCCAAAATAAACTCTATACAAATAGATTTTTGGTGGGGAAAGAAAGTTAATGCCAAGGGACACTATATAAAATCTTGGAAATTTATGTGCAAGTCTACATCCATGGGAGGTTTAGGTTTTAAAGATGCAGAAAAAATGAACCAGGCAATGATTGCTAGACTTTCCTGGAGACTTCTTACCCAACCATATTCCTGGTGGGTCAAGCAATTTAAGAAAAAATATTTCAACAACAAATCAATGTTTTACATAAAAAAGTCTGCTAACTCTTCTTGGATTTGGAAATGTGTTTTGCAAGGAATAAATTTGATTCATAAATATATCTGTTGGGAGGTTAGAGATGGTCAGTCCATTAACATTTGGACTGACAGTTGGATCCCTGATCTTGAAACTACTCTTGATCATCTGTGTTTTGAAAAAAACAATGAGTTAACACTTGTATCGGACCTGATTAATCCAGATACACATAAGTGGAACCAAAACCTAATCAATGCATCATTCCCACATATAATTGCTCAATCTATTTTGAATATCAAATTGTTTCTAGATAGATATGAAAATTTAAAAAAGGATAAACCTAGATGGACACTTACGAAAAATGGCATTTTTACAGTCAAGTCACTATATGATAGATTATGTGGTATGAATAATATAGACAGAGATAAGGAACTATTTTGGAAAAAAATTTGGAAATCTAGAATGCCTCAGAGAATCAAATTGTTTACATGGAAATGTTTGAATAATGCATTACCAATTAACCAAATTCTTTCTTGTTATATGTCTGATGTGAATGAAAACTGCATCTTTTGTCATGATCATACTGAAACACTAGAACATCTCCTTTTTGAATGTGGTTTTGCTAAATCAGTGTGGAATCTACCTCCCTTTTCAGGGGGAGTAAACAATACCATCATTCACTTGTATTTCAATGAACATTATAACCAATGACAGGTAACATGGGACACTTTGACTGAGATATGTGTAACAAAATGCTGGTTCATATGGAAAGAGAGGTGCAACAGAATTTTTGAAGCAAAAGCCATCTCCTCTTTGAAACTTTCAATCTTAATACAGAGACACTTGAATTAATGGAATATCACTCAAGGAACCATGAATCAACAATCATGTTGAAATATGTCAGTGACTAAACAAAATGTTCCCTGGAAACCACCTGCCAATAACTGTAACAAGATTAATTATGATTCCTCCTGGGTATCAGATACTATTAATGCTGGTTATGGTCTAATTATGAGAAATGATGTAGGTGATGGAAGGGAAGCAAAATCTGGATTCTTCAAAGCTTCAAGTCCTGAAAAAGATGAAACTTTAGCTCTGCGACAAGGAGCTAAATGGGCCAGAGATGAAGACATTTCTAACTCCTGGCTAGAGGGGGACTGTGAAATACTTGTTAATTTCATCAATGGAAAAGAGACTATGATGGAGTGGAGAAATCAGATATTGGTTAAAGAAGCGTTGAAGATACTGGAGGAATGCAACAACTTTTTGGGTTTCAAATTCATCCACAGAACTGGAAACTCAGTGGCTGACAAATTAGCGGTGGAGGCTAGGCAATCTTCTATCTTTAGTGTTTGGAAAGAAGATATGCCTTCCTTCTTAGATAATCTTATGCAAATAGATAAAAGAAGTAATTTCAAAAAAAATATTAGTAGAAATACCAATGTTCTAAGTTGAAACTGTGAACACGCAAATCACGTAGGCATCAACGTGTCCACAACCAATCTTCGCATGTACAGAGTGCATGCATTAAAGTACGAATATATTGTGAGATGCTGGGATAGATGTTGATTCATTGATTCTAAACCCCACGGGTTTTTCATGATCTCCTCAAAATCCATAACGACAGATCTAAGAGATGCATACAAATATTAGGGTAGATCAATACGAAATGTAAATAAGACAAAGATTTATGTGGTTCGGCTCTAAGGCCTACATCCACAGGTCTGAGGGTGATTCACTATGATGGTAAAAGATTACAAGATTAGTCGAAAGACTTTGGGTGATCATGGAACCCGAAGGTTAACGCTCATACTTACTCTTCCCTTCTTTCTCTCTAATTGTTCCCCCTCTCTCTCCAATTGTTCGACCCCCTTCCATGTAACAGGAAGGGTCATATATATAGCTCTTCTACGTGGGTTCCTTAGAAAGGAGCTGTTATAATTTTATCTTCTTGTGCTTTGTGCATAGTCCGCGGACCTCTTGGTCATCCCGCGGCTTCTATGCTTCCTAAGATCATCACGCTGACCAATCTCTGTCTTACTCTCTTCCTAAGACTGGGAAAGAGCTGTTGTATCCTTATCTTCTTGTGTTCTGTGCATAGTCCGCGGACCTCTCTGTCATCCCGCGGCTTCTATTATTCCTACGCACATCACGCTGGCCTGCCTTTGTTCTTGTCGTCAGTCCAACCGACACATGCCCTTCGCGCCAGGCGGTGTCAGTCCTTCCCTGTCGCGTCTGTCAGTGGGGCTTCACCTAGCCGTTGATCACATCTTGCCTCGTGAGAGGGTAAAGTGTAATAGGGAAGTTCTTTGGTGCTACGCGGGTATACCTTCCTTTGATGCTCCTTCATCTTCGATCGCTTATCTTGACAGATGGCGCACTATCTAGACCCACGGATGATCCTGTGTGTCACCCACCTTTGTGACGTGGCTTCCATGTGGGGGTGCTAGTACACGTGGTGAGGGAGGTAAATAAGTGTATCTACAATTTGCCCCTCTTCTTGTGACTAGGCGCCAGCTATAGTTGGAAGAAGAACCGTGTGATATGTTTTTATCTCCCTCCTCATAACTTCTCCTAAAAAGGAGTTATTTGAATTTATTGTGCACGTTTACCCTGCATGTCATGACTGCCCCTTGGGTAGTGGGCGGTTTCTTCTGGCGACATAAAAGAGGAGAGAATGATGGAATGTGAATTAAACTCACATTCTCTGTTTTATTCTCTGCCCCATTTTCTTCTTTACCCTCTTAACTTCTTCTGCTACCATTACTGTTGCCGTCGCTGCTGCTTCGTACAACTATTGAGGTTCAGGTAGGGTTTTTGTCTCGTTTGTTCGCCATTTTTGTTCCTGTGGAGTTTTTGATTTTCTGGTGATGAATCGTGATGGGTTTTAATCCCATGCATGTCATGGAATCGAAGATTGCCCCTGCTGAACTGGGTGTTTTATCTGCTACGTTTTGATCCTTTTTGAGTGGGGTAATGAACTGAGAATTTAATCGGCGGCTGGTGAAACTTAGGGTTTTCTTCGTGTTCTTCATTGTTCTTGAGATTTCCTCGTTTTTGATCTTCCTTGACTGACTAGTCCTCCTGTTTGTGTTTGTGTTCGCAGATATGTCGGATTATCCGCGGGTACCTTATCAAACTCCTCCGCCGAGTCCTCATAGATCTCCTCGGGGAGATTCTCACATCATGGAAGGGGCTTCTCCTTCCTCTGCTCAGGGTAACCCTCGGGATAGGCGTCTATCCTCTCCTTCTATCCAGAGGCCTCCGTTCCAAAGAGGTGATCCGCCCCGGGGGTCGAAATACGCCTCGAGCCGTCCTAGAGATGAGTCTTCTAAGAGGCAGCAGACTCCGCGCACTGAACTCTTAAATGTGCAGCCTCTTCGTACCATGCCTCCTTTGCGGGCTAATCTTCCTCCGTCTTTATCTGTGCCTAGCTCAGGCAGAACAACTAAGAACCAGCCCGCGAAGAGGAAGGCCTCAGAGATGGAGTCTTTGGGAGACGTGGTTCCTCCTAAGAAGAAGGTAGCAGATTCTGCGGAAGATGTTGCGGGGGATGCTTATGAAGATGACTCTGCTGTCACATTTCGTCCCCTACCCATGGGTAATAATAAGTTCACTTTCAGGCACATAGATCTTGAAGCCTTCAAAGTGAAGCACGGTCTTCAAAGACTTCCAAGTGAGTTTCTATGCCCCTGATAAAGACATAACTTACGAGATGGTTGTTAATTATCAGTACGATGCTTTTCATCTATTGACGACCGTGGGCGCTTTTGAGGCTGGTCTGATGTTGCCTTTATATAAAGTTGGTGATGATTTCTATTACCGGGTCTTATCTAGCCGCGGTACTGCTAAGAAGAGCCATAACCGTGGGGTGCATCAATTGACGGGAAATTACCTTCGTCATCTCCGAGAGTGCTATCTTCGTAGCAAGGGGAAAACGATGATGACCTGCTATGCTCCCAACTTAGAAGAGGAGAAAGGGTGGTATACTCCTGAAAACTTTAACAAATCCTTTGGAGATTATGTTAACAGGAAGACGCGCAAGCCGTGGTCTGTGAATCTGCGGAATATTGCTCCCCGTTAAGGGGAAATTCGCCTCTTGAGCGAAGTAAGTGACTCCAAGATGGCAAGGATTCCTGGTGCCGAAGGTCTTCCTATTCCTGCTGATGAGAGGATCAAGCGTGATCATGATTACGAATGGTCTTCCACCGTTATTGAGGTTGTTGGTCCGTGGGCCTATGGCTGGGTTCCTGGGCCACATGGTTGGCAACCTAGTGTTGACAGCTCGTACCGCGAAACCTCTCCTTCTCGTTACGCCCATTATTGCCCTTGGCAGATGAGTTTCGAAGGTATGGATTTTGATTACTACCGTGATGTTGATGACGCGGACGAGGAGGGTAACTCCGACGCAAACCCTCTTCCGCGGAATGCTAGTGTTGCTAAGGTATGTTTGTATTCTTCGTATATATTCCCCTTCCTTTTCTTAAGTAATATGGATTATTCCAAGGAAAGGAGATACTCAAGTTTATTTATTATTATGTCCCGCAGGTGGTTAGAAAGAAAAAGATCAACCCCAAGCAATCGTAAAATTCTCCTACTGGAGACTCTACGCAGTTCGAAGATGTGAGCAGTCCAGTGAACGCTGGAGATGATGTGTCCGACGAAGAGGAGCGGATTGAGACTTCTCTACCTTTGCAAGAAGGAGATATTGCTGGTGGCGGTGATGGTGGCGTTGGTGATCAAGCCACATGTGGTGATGGTGGTATTGTTAATGAGGTCGCTGGTGGCAGAGTTGGAGGTGGCGATGGTGGTATTGTTAATGAGGCCTCTAGTGACGGAGTTGGAGGTGGCGATGGTAATCAAGTCCTCGGTGGTGATGGTGATCAGACCAGTGATGGAGAAAAATCTACTGGGGCTGTGGTCATGGAGGTCGGTCAACGAGACAGATCCACACGGACAAGGGCAAGGGAGTTGATTTTGTGGCTAGCAGTGGTCAGGACGTGGGTGCTTGTGGTGAGTTTTCTTTTGGTAATACTCTGTCCGGGGATCAGTCTTTTAATATGGCCGCGGCTATGGGACTCGTCTTGGATTTTAGTCTTCTTTCTCCTAGTGATGACTGGGATGTGCTTAAAGGTAGCGGTGGTGGTGGCGCGACAGTTGTGCCTAGTGCTGAGGTTCCTTTGGTTCATCCGGAGGGTTATGGTGGCACCTCCTCCGGTGTTGGGGGTATTTTGACGCAAGGTCAAGCTAGTGCCGCACCTGGTGTGAATCCCTTGGGTTCTCCCTATGATGATTTCCCGCAATCCTTAGTCGCGGATGGTGATGATGCTGTCTTAGGTTGGCTTAGAGAGAATGGTTTGCTCATCGTGCCGCATCCTGCCCCTGTGATTGAAGGGGAAAAGAGTTCGGACTCTTTTACTCGCCAGCATATGGAGTCGATCTCTGCGGAGATTGTAGATGTAGAGTGGGATAAGGATCTTGTGTCCAGCGGGGTTGATTTGGTGGTGAATCCTCCTTCTACTGTCGCTGGTATGATGGCTGTATTCTTGATGGGTACCGGTATAATTATCCTCGCAGCGACGACTATTGGAGGTATGTCCCATTCTTCGTAACCCTGCTCTTACTTGGATATGTTATTTGAACTAATTTCTTTTTGATCCGTAGGTGATGAGGAGTGAGTATTGTAACCATACTCTATACCGGCTCTTCAAGGCCAAGTCTCTTAAGCTAGAGGCGAAACTCCGCCACCGTGAAGGAGTGCTTTCGAGCGTCGAAGCTGCGGCCTTTGCTAAAGATAGGGAGATAACTGAACTGAGGGATCTTCTTAAGCGCAAGGAACAACAGGGCGTGGATGAGGCTGCGCTCCGTTCCGAGCTAGCTTTAATCAAGGAAAAGTTAGAGGTTGCTGAGCAGAATTCTTCATCCCTTTCAGGTTTGAACCTCCCCTACTTTGCTTTTCCGATGTTCCCTATATGTTCTGAGTCGTCTCCTTCTTCTCTCCTCCCGCGGTATTGTCTTCATGGGCGAGTCCCTGAATTGATGTGGCTTCGTAGTGAGAGAGTTCGCCAAAAGGGGCGTATTGCTGAGTTAGTTGAGAAACTTAAGAGCGAAGCAGTGAAATGGAATGCTCGCGCGGATGTTCATAACGCTATGGCCGAAGAATGGCGTCAGACAAAATTTAGTTGGGTAGATTTGCAAAATCGAAACGATCACGATCGTGAGTTGCTCAACGGGACTCTCTTATGGACGCGGGATAGGCTCGAGGAAGCCCGTGGCCAGATTTCCGCCCTAGAGGTTAGGCTTAATGATATGGAAGAAGAATTGCGGCGAGCACGTTCTTCTCATCCCTCTGATGTGCGGGTTTATATGCGACGTCTTGCCAAGGAACGAGATGATGCTAGGGCGGAATCTGGCGCTCTTAGTAGTGCCTTATCCGCGTCTCGAACTGATGTGGCTCGTCAGGCCGAGTATGAGAGGAACTTAGAGGTGACTATGTATCGTCTTAACAAGGGGTTAGAATCGAAGAATGATGAGGTTAACCGATATCATCACTCAAACTCAATGCTTCGAGATGATCTTAGCGCGAGTCAATATGCTCATAATCTCCTGCAGGTAGACTATGATAGGCTTTCAAATGAATATGATTATGCCGCAGAAGCACGAGACTCCGCGGTTAACCACTGTGAAGGTATATGTCTTCGTTATCGAGTGTGCTTCCTGTTGTATTTGTTATTACTCACTTTCTTCTAATATCTGCAGAGTTCCAAGGACAGCTTCAAGCTGCAAATGACAAATTTGCCGAAGCACATGCTAAAATAGTTCAATTGGAAGAGAAGGTTAGCTATCATCGGGGTATGGTTTCATCTCGAGAGGAAGCGATGAAGCATGCTACTGAGAAGGCGGAGCATCTTTCCCTTTCCCTAACTCAAGCTGAGATGAAGAGCGTAGCTATAGGCTTCGTGGCGCGTAAGCAGTTGGTGGAGGAGATTAACAGGACTCTTGGTGAGATTGAGCTGGATCTCAAGAAGACCCATGGAATAAGCAAGAATTATACTCGGCGTCCCGTTCCCAGTCTCCCTTCAGGTTCCTCCGGCCCCTCATCTGGTGGTAGTGTTCCTTCGTCGTTAAAGGAGAAACCAGCGGATGGTGCTCCTTCACCACAGATCGTAACTCGTATGTTGGGGATTGATCTCAGTTGCTTAATTTTCTTAGCGTTTTTGCTACTTTTCTTGCTAGGTTCGTAATCAACCTCCCTGTAATAGATCAAACTTCAATGTGCAAATCTGAACTTGTATTTTGTTGAATTCGCGTCTATTTTTATAGATCCCTGTTAATATAGTAAGTAATTCCGTAAACTTTGTATTTAAACAGTGCCGTGGATTAGTTCCGAAATCCACGTGAATGGTTGCGTTGTCCACGGGATTGGTTTTGCTATCCGTGGATCTTGATTTGTAAGATTTGTTAAATTGTAGTGTTAATGCAATTCCGTAGGTTGGTGTCCTCGGAATCGTATTGCGACCTGTCACCCCGCTCAGCTAATTCCTGGGCCAGAGGATTACTGAGCGGTGGGGGTCTATCCGGCGTTCAAGAGTAACGCGGCTTATAATTATTGCTTGGGTATCTCGTTCCTTAGGAATTCACCCCCTGGTCGTACACTTATAGACGCTTATGGGGGAGTTCAAGAGATGGCATGTGTATGCGTTGTCCGGTTTGTTCCCGGTGTATCGTAGTGTGTATTTTCCGCGCTTTGTGCGGAACATTCACCTTATTGAAGTACCATGATAGTAACTGCACACAAGTTTACGTGGTTCAGCCCTAGGGACTACGTCCACGGGGTAACAATAGTATTGACACTTTATTAATATACGGAATGATTTTCAATGTACATTCGTATTCGGTTGTTTTGTTGATCTCTTTGTGTAAGGATAGGTATTGAGTAGTCTGAGTAAATTGAAGTGCTTATGGGTATATACATGTGTAAATTGAAATGCTTATGGGTATATACATGTGTCTCATACGGTGTTAGTTATTGGTATTGGCGAAGTAGGGTATTTAGCGCATCGAGATGCGTATAGGTAACGAGTAGAGTTGTGTCAATTGAAGATGAAAATTTGTATTGATTGAAAAGCTGAGGCGTGCTATTCCTCCATCAGAGATAGAAACATGCGGACTTGTAAGTCAACTTTCTTCTTCTGAAATGCATACGAAGGTGATGGATTATGGATAGTATGGCTTGAGGTATTTGGCGTTCCACGGGTGCCTGAGTATTTCCCCTTTCAGATTACGTAGATAGTAGGAGCCATTTTCGGCTACGTCATGTATCACGTAGGGTCCGCCCCAAGTTGGTGCTAATTTTCCCCACTTCTTTTCTCGTTGGTATTGGGGAATAGTTCTTAACACATACTGGCCTTCTACAAAATTCCTAAGTTTTACTTTCTTGATATACTCTCTCCGACTGCGCTGGTAGTTTTCCATTTTCGTAGTGCGCTCTCTTCTTTCTTCGAGGTCATCAAGCTTTTCTAACATCATGTCCGTGGTGAGGTTCTTCTCCCACGCTTCTGTCTTTGTTGTGGGTAGTAAAACTTCCGTGGGGATTATTGCTTCCGCTCCGTACATGAGTAGAAATGGAGATTCCCCAGTAGCTGATCTTCGAGTTGTCCTGTATGCCCACAGAACGTTATGTAACTGTTCACACCATCGCCCTTTGTACTCGTATAACTGTTTTTTGAGGATGAGCGCTAGGGTTTTGTTTGTGGCTTCCGCTTGTCCGTTGCTCTGCGGTTATATAGGGGTGGACTTGTTTTTCCGAATTTTGAAGGTGTCGAACAGCAAGTCGATATTTTTTCCTTGTAGTTGTTGACCATTGTCGGAAACTATCTCCGCGGGGATGCCGAACCTGCAAATGATATTTTGAAATATGAAAGTGAAGACGTCTGAATCACGAATCCTCGCAAGTGCCTTGGCTTCTACCCACTTGCTGAAGTAATCCGTAGCCACTATTAGGAATTTTCTTCTCCCGGTTCTGGATACAAGCGGGCCCACAATGTCGATTCCCCACCTTGCGAAGGGCCACGGACTGTCCACCGAATTCAACTTTGTGGCTGGGGCGTGGATTCGCCTGCCAAATCTTTGACATTCCTCACACCTTTTCGCCATTCTAGCCGCGTCATGGATCATTGTTGGCCAATAGTAACCCTGCGTTTTTGCCTTATCTGCAAACGACCTCATTCCGCTATGATTTCCTGCATCTCCTCTATGGATATCTTTTAAGATGCCGTGTCCTTAGGATCGGGACAAACAACGACGAAGTGGCCCTAGGAATGATCTTATGTATAAGGTTCCGTCTCTTAGCTCATACATCCCCGCTCTGGATTGTATTTTCCTAGATTGTTTGATGTCATGGGGTAGCTTCCCTTATTGGAGTAAAGAATGGACCCCTAGTCTCCAGTCTTCTTCCCGACTGTAGTCGTTGTCCTCACCTGCTTGTTGCATTATATCGTCGTCTTGGAAGTCGTCGAATATGAGCTCTCCGATATCATCATCAGGGACATCCTCCATTGCAGACTTGCGTTGGTTACTTGCGCATATCTCCTGGAGCTTGATGGATGGTTCGTACACTCTTGTCACCTTGATTGCTTTGACATCTTTGTTCTTGAGCATGGACGAAACATAAGCTAAGGCATCTGCGTGCCTGAGTTCTTTCCTACGTAGATGTCGGAATTTGATCTTTGGTATTCGGGAAACCAACGTTTGCACCAAAGCCATGTATGCCATTAGTGTATCGTCGTACACGTTGTATTCGTAGCCTATCTGTCGTATGATTAGCTGTGAGTCACTGGTCAACCGTACTTCTGGTATCCCCATCTCGATTATCAAGCGGAGGGCGTGGACCACTCCTTCGTATTCTACGATGTTATTTGTATGGCCTTCGAATTCCAACCTGAATGCGTGTATGACTAGATCCCCCGTGGGTGTAGTGATAACGATGCCTAATCCCGCGCCTTCTCTATTTTTGGAGCCATCTACGAAGACCTCCCATTGCCGTGGGTTCACTGGTTCAAGGATATCGTTTGGATCCTTTTGCTTTTCAATTTCTGGGGCGCCCGCGGCTCTCCATCCCTGTATGCGCACTTCTTCTTCGTTGTCCAGAGGTAGGTCTGCTAGGAAGTCCGCCATTACTTGGGATTTCTGAGAGTGTTGAAGCTCATAGTGGATGCTGAATTGGTCGAGGTATGTGCTCCATTTGGCTATGCGTCCTACCTTTCCTGCCCCTTTGAGGATGTCTTCTAAGGGTGCTCGACACGGGATACGTATGTCATGCGTCAAGAAGTACATTCTCAGCTTCACGGTGGACCATACGATGGCCAAAATCAGTTGTTCGATCCTTGTGTAATTTCTTTCTGCGGAGTTCAGGGTTTTGATGACATAGTATATTGGTTGTTCTTCCTTTGTATGGGTCTTGACAAGTCTGCGCTTCTTTGCGTCATCGGTTGCTTTGCGATGTACAACGTCAAAACTTCGTCGGATCTGGTTTTACGAAGGATAGGGATCTCCGCTAGGTATTGTTTGATGCCTAGGAAGGCTTCTTCGCATTCCGCAGTCCATTCAAATTTTGTTCCCTTCTTCAATATGTTGAAAAATAACTTGCACTTATCCGAGGATCTGGAGATGAATCTTCCCAAAGCGGCTATGGATCCATTGAGCTTTTGTACTTCTTTTAGGTTCTTTGGGGATGGCATGTCTACTATGGATCGGATTCTTGCGGGATCTACCTCAATGCCCCTTTTTGTTACCAGGTATCCTAGGAATTTTCCAGATGTTACTCCGAAGGTGCATTTCTCCGGGTTTACCTTCATGTTGTGCCCCCTCATAGCTTCGAAGATGTCCCTCAAGTCTTGGTGATGGTTCTTCTTGAATCTGCTTTTTACGAGCATATCGTCAATGTAGACTTCTAAGGTAGTACCAATCCATGGCTTGAAAACAGCGTCGACCATCCTTTGGTATGTTTCCCCTGCATTCTGGAGTCCGAAGGGCATCCTTACGTAGCAATAGAGGCCGTGGGGTGTGTAGAATGATGTATGTTGCTGGTCTTCTTCTGCTAAAAATAGTTGATTGTACCCAGCGTATCCGTCCATGAATGATTGATCTTCGTATCCTTCTACCGCGTCGACCAGTTGATCGATACTGGGTAGTGGGTAGCTGTCCTTGGGGCACGCTTTGTTCAAGTTGGTGAAGTCGATGCAGATTCTGACCCCGCCACTCTTCTTTGGTACAATCACCATGTTAGATATCCAGGTGGGATATTTGACTTCTCTTATGAAACCAGCCTCCAACAGCTTTCGCAATTCCGTTTCCACTGCTTTGTGATACTCCGTGGCTACCTTTCACACCTTACTCGTCTTCACCGGGGTGTGCCAGGTTTAATGCGCAGCTCATGTTGTACGATCTTTGGATCTATTCCTGGCATGTCAGATAGTTTCCACGCGAAGACGTCCGCGTACTCCTTGAGCAGTTTCACCAGAGAGGCTTCGTGTTCTTCATCCATCAGAGTTCCTATTTTGATCTTCTTCGGGCTCCCCTCTGTCCCGATGTTAACTTCCTTCACCGCTTCCAAGGATGTGAACGTGGGTTTTGGTTCCCCAAGGTGAGGAACTTTCTGTAATTTCTATTTGGAAGGCTCGGGTTGTTTGTTCGTAGGGGCGTCCTGGTCAGCAATTGATGTTGATACTTCCGTGTTTCCTACGGAGTGCCCCTTGGATAAGCTTTTCCCTGAGATTTCTTTCAAGTATTCATCGATGGCTTTGTCCTTTGATATTGCTTTGTTTCGAGTCCTACGAGTTCTCCTTTTCTCGTCTTCTTCATTGTTGAGTTGCATCTGCATTTCCTGGCATTCCTTTGCAGAAGCTTGATCACCCTTAATCTCCATCACTCCTAGGGGTTAGGAAACCTAAGGTATTGATGGTAGGTAGCTGCGAACCCCTTAAGCTTGTGGATCCACCTCCGCCCAATAATGGCATTGTAAGGTGAAGGTGCGTCTACCACACTGAAACGAGCGTCAACTTTCATGGGGCCGGCATCCACTTGCAGAACAATATCTCCGATAGGCTTCGTAGCCGTACCATTGAATCCGTGGATGGTGTGGTGTGAGGCCGAGAGTTGCTCGTCATTGAGCTACATACGTTTGAAGGTATCGTAAAATAGGACGTTTACGGAACTCCCCCCATCGATGAGTATTTTCTTTATGTTGCATCCTGCAATTGGCAAGGTGAGGATCAGAGGATCGTTGTGGTCTTCCATGTCATCTTCAATGTCCTCGGCTTCAAAGGTTAGGGGTGCGTCCATCCATTCTTGATGATCTTCCACCTCTTTCCCCTCCAAATTGTAAAGCTCACAATAGTCCTCAAATTGTTTCCTCAGTCTTTTTCCTATCTGTGCGCTTAGGGTTGGTTCTTTATTCTCTGAGCAGGGATATAGTATTCACTGTGCGGTTGCCTTCTGGTAATTGGACTTGTTTGCTGCGTTTGGCCCTGTCTTCTGGTGCAGTCTTTTCAACGTATTTCTTGAGATCCCCCGCGTCTATCAGCTTTTGTATCACTATCTTGAGGTTTTTGCACTTCTCTGTTGGGTGCCCGTTGAAGCAGTGGAAATCACAGTATTCTATGGACTTCTCTGAGGATGGTGGTTGTTTCCCCTTAGTCCAAGGCCAGTCTAAATTTTCGCGATCCTTGATCTCCTTTAAGATGCGTGAGTAGCTGGTATTGAGTTTCGTGTAGATTTGATCTTCGAACCTTCTACCAGACCTCTTGTAGTCGTCTTTCGAATCTCTTTGGTAACTTTTAGATCCGCTTGCTTGTTCCGTGGAATTGGTCCGTGGAGGTAGTTGAGCCTGCGCTCTTGGGTTCTCCCGCTGAATTTCTTCCAACCTTGCATGTTTTTCGATGATTATCCTCAAATCTCCCTCTATGGCGGGGATGATGCCGTGGATTTCGAAAAACAATGGGCTCATCCTGCCCAGTCCCCATTTGTAACAATTAATACTTACTACGGGATCTACCTGTCCTATGGCTTGACATATCTTGTGCCACCTATCCGTGTATTCCCGAATGGATTCCCTGTACTTGATTGCAAGCGAGAAGAGTTTGTCCATTCCTGTATTGACGACCTTGTTATACATGTAGGTGGCCAAGAACTTTTCGGTGAGCCGATCATACGAATCGATGGATCCTGGCTTGAGGTTATCGAACCAGGATAGCGCGGATCCCTTCAGGCTGGAAGGGAAATATCTGCATAGTATAGCTTCATCATAGTCCCACCTGGCCATTACCCTGTTGTAATATCGTAGATGTGCCGCGGGATCCGCGGACCCGTCGTAATATTCGAAGGATGGGACTGGACATTTCTGTGGAATAGTAGCCATAGCTAACTGGTGCGCTAGGGGTGTAGTACTGGCTTCTTTCATAACCTTCTCTAGCCTTCCGCCTCCTTGCCTGGTCTTGATTTGGTTGATTTCTGCTAGCATTTCTGCACGAAGACTCTCCATCGCCAAATAGTGCTCGTCTTGCATGGATGACTGTGCCTTCTTCGTAGGATGTAGCAACGTGTCCTCATCTTCGTCGTAGTAGTCCGAAGTCTCCGGGTAATAGTCTGGGTCAGACCTCCTGTTGCTACGCGCACCTCTTCTGGGTATTCTTCTTTGGTTACCTGCCGCAGGGGTGTTTTCGAGGATCGCTCTTTAGTCTGCATTCTGCATCGCAGAGTTAGCCTCGTCTTGTTGATTCCCTAGCTCCGCGTTTTGGAGGATCTTTTCTCTCAATTTCTGATTTTCTTGGGCTAGGAAGGTCACCGCGTCTGCGTATGTCTTTTGACTCCTTTTCAGCTCTTCTAGATCTGCCCATATATGCGCAGACTGGTTTGATTCTTGACTTAGCGTTCCTGCTTGAAGTTGGGCTTGTCCGTCGGGGACTGCGGTATTAACTTCTTCCACCAGCTGCACAATGGGTTCTACCATCCCGTGGTATCCTGCTCGTAGTTGTGTATTTCGTCCATTAACCGGCGGCATCCCGTACGGAGGGTCTTGGATCACCGAGCCGACTGCTGCATGTTGGGGCTCATTAGGTCTGGCCGTATCCATCGCTTTGGAGACAGCCACTTGAGAAGCTACCACTGTAGATGACGTAGCCTTTGCCGCCGCAGCCTTCTGTGCTTCCATTGAAATGATTCCCGCTTATGAGAGTAATGCTTCTTCCGATCCGTTCTGCGTTTTTCCCCCGGCTATGAGTCTTTCGCCTGTCTGTTTGCTCCTTGTTATTATTGGCATAGTCCTAGACGTCTCTTTTGATGGTACCTTCGATTTTCCTACGTCCTTGCTCTTTTCCATTGCAATACTCTGCAGATATGGCACGGAGATAAAACGAGGCAAGATTCACGGGTTAGCTATTAGTTCATGGTACCCACAAGTTGGATTCCTAGCGGCAAAGAATGCATTCAAACTACTGATCATGCGGGTAATATAAAAAAAAACGTGGGTAGATGTACCGACTCAATTGAAATAATGGGGTCCTAGGGTCGTTATGAGGCTACTGGTAGAAAATAAGTATAAAAAATAGTTAAAACATAAGTCCATCGGTCCGGAGGTTATAAAACGCCTGACACTGTTGGTAGAAAATACATTGGTCATAAATATATGCAAAAAGTAGCCCAAAACACAGATCTGCCGGTTAAAAGTCGTAAGAGGCCCAGATCTGCGAGTATAAAATACAAAGAACATAGATATGATGCGAAAAACGAGTTTAAAGCGCAAATCTGTCTAAAAAATCACAGAGAGATAAATCTTTTGATAGGGACAAAAGTCCCTGTTTCTAGCGCCAAATTGTGAACACGCAAATCACGTAGGCATCAACGTGTCCACAACCAATCTTCGCATGTACAGAGTGCATGCATTAAAGTACGAATATATTGTGAGATGCTGGTATAGATGTTGATTCATTGATTCTAAACCCCACGGGTTTTTCATGATCTCCTCAACATCCATAACGACAGATCTAAGAGATGCATACAAATATTAGGGTAGATCAATACGAAATGTAAATAAGACAAAGATTTATGTGGTTCGGCTCTAAGGCCTACATCCACAGGTTTGAGGGTGATTCACTATGATGGTAAAAGATTACAAGATTAGTCGAAATACTTTGGGTGATCATGGAACCCGAAGGTTAACGCTCATACTTACTCTTCCCTTCTTTCTCTCTAATTGTTCCCCCTCTCTCTCCAATTGTTCGACCCCCTTCCTGTTACATGGAAGGGTCATATATATAGCTCTTCTACGTGGGTCCCTTAGAAAGGAGCTGTTATAATTTTATCTTCTTGTGCTTTGTGCATAGTCCGCGGACCTCTTGGTCATCCCGCGGCTTCTATGCTTCCTAAGATCATCACGCTGACCAATCTCTGTCTCTCTCTCTTCCTAAGACTGGGAAAGAGCTGTTGTATCCTTATCTTCTTGTGTTCTGTGCATAGTCCGCGGACCTCTCTGTCATCCCGCGGCTTCTATTATTCCTACGCACATCACGCTGGCCTGCCTTTGTTCTTGTCGTCAGTCCAACCGACACATTCCCTTCGCGCCAGGCGGTGTCAGTCCTTCCCTGTCGCGTCTGTCAGTGGGGCTTCACCTAGCCGTTGATCACATCTTGCCTCGTGAGGGGGTAAAGTGTAATAGGGAAGTTCTTTGGTGCTACGCGGGTATACCTTCCTTTGATGCTCCTTCATCTTCGATCGCTTATCTTGACAGATGGTGCACTATCTAGACCCACGGATGATCATGTGTGTCACCCACCTTTGTGACGTGACTTCCACGTGGGGGTGCTAGTACACGTGGTGAGGGAGGTAAATAAGTGTATCTATATAAACGAAGGTCTGTTGTCTAATGATCAAACCAGGGCATGTCCTGATTTGATAAATTGTCAACTTTCCTCTCTTCTATGTTTTCTTTTCTAGTCTGTTTTTTTTTTCCTGGGAATCTATTCCATCTTTATCACCCAAAAAAAAAAAAAAAAAGTAAACCGCCGCCTCCTGACTTCTCATGCAATTTGCAAAAATAAAACATCCATCGGTCCAATGGTAAAGCCACATGTGGCTCTCATGTCAGTAATCTCTTTTCTTCTTGTCACGTTCATCCCGACAAAGCTGTGTTTGATTACAACACTGCATCAGCTAACAAATTCCTTGGGCATTATTCCTTCCGTTTCTAAAAAATAGTCAAGTTTTGTTTTCACAAAAATTAAGAAAATTAATCATTGTAGCTACTTTTTTATGTTTTTTTCCAAAACTATCCTTTGATCCCCACTCATTTTCTATTAGAGAAATATGAGATAGAAGTGGTCCCCGTTTTATATTAGAGAGAAAAAAGAAGAGAGAGAAATGGTCCCTCTATGAGTATAGTAGTAAAATCATAACATTTGACTTTCCACGTATGGAAACAAGCCTATTTTTTTGACATACCTAAATAAGGAAACCTGCCTATATTTTAGAAACGGAGGGAGTAATAAATTAGGTGCTTCTGATTGAATGTGACAGCAAGTATCCTAAAATCGTGCATGTTATTTTTGATTGCCCAATGTCACAATAATACCACACTGATTCTATGTGTCTTCATATGCTCCGTCGATTTATCTAGCTTCAATGAGCCGCCTTGCACCAGATCATTTTTTTATCCAGAACACCTCAACTACTATGCCAGATGCGTGTTTTCTGCTCTAAGGATTACTGCAAAGAGCCCACCACCAGACTTCTTCCTCTCTTCGTTTTGCTGCAAGTGTTGCCTGGGTCCCGGCACTGAATTTTCTCTTCCCTGAATTCTTCTCATTACCAGCCATTGTCTACAGCTCCGAGCTTCCAGTATCACCGATCAAACAGCACCATTGTCCACAGCTCCATTACTTCCTCCGATTATTCTTCTTATCACTGCCATTGATTTCTCTTCTCGACTGCACCATTCTCGAGCTCGTCACTCATCATTCCGGGCATTACTGTCATCTTCACCATCGAGAAGCAATGACAACAGCAGCACCATCACATCTTCACTGTAACTTCATGGGCTTCCTTCTTGAGCCCCATAACAGCAATAGCTCCATTATTTATCGAGCTCTCCATTGCTGGCTTGCTGCTATCATCCCTAGCTCTGTTTAGACTCGAGCTTCTCACTTCCGGCATCACGATCAATCACCCCGAGACATCAGCATCATGATACTTCTCCATTACTTTCAATCTCGAGCTACTCCATCTGCTACTTATGAGCATCAATAACCATCTCGTCTCTGCCTGTATAAACCATTATTGAGACCCCTTCATGAAAGCCATCATTTTTGATCACCCGAGTTCATTACCACCACCAGTCCCTGTTTTCTCTTCTAACAACGGCAACAACCCAGCTCTATCATTCACCGGATAAACTCGAGCAGTAAATTCTCTGCAGTTCTCTCTGTTCTTCATCGCTGAATCTCCAAGCTCGACTTCAATGGCAGCAACCAATAATCCTCTGCCAAACTCGAACATCACTGATTTATGGAAATCAGTCACTCACACAAGCTTTGTCTCATCCTAAGGAGCCTAATGATATATTTAAATTCGGATATAACGGTTAATCAAGATCCATCACTATCGTGATCATCAAGTTCTGTCTGCCATTGCCTGTTTTGCTGTCGGGAAATGTGTGAAGAAGATGGTGGTGGCCTTTAGTAATAGTCTGGGCGCCTTTAGTATTATTCAAATTTTGGCATCTCCCAAAGTAAAAGACTGGACCGTGTTTAGCAGTTCCTTTGAATTGTGTCTGCCCCTTAACAGGAAGGTATCCTCAAAGGTGAAAACCTGACCTGTTGTAATAGAAATGACTCCGTACTTTCGCCATTGCCTTTGTCTTCTCTTCCTCTACAGAATGAAAAGTAGAAATCTTGCGCTTGAAAGAGTTCCACTTGGCCTTTGACCCTTCTCCACTTGTAGCTAGCTTTTTTTATTGCACAATTAAGCGCACATTCACTTCTTTTTGCATGATTCCCCTAATAAAACACAAATAAAAAAAAACAAACGTAACATACAATAGTTTGCAAGAAAACCAACAAATATTATCATGGAATTGACACCAAATATATGTGAAATATGCACTTATCACCGACTATTATAGACATACCAACTAACACACTAATTTAAATGTGGGCACTACATCTGCCTTTAAATTTTCTCCATCGCCGGGGCCGTAGGCACCGTCCCCAACCGGCTACTATGATCCAACTAATTAAACACGCTACTGTGACCTGACTAACTAACACACTATAATATGATACAACCAACTAAATATTGGGACTATTCTTCTATGACCACAGACTAAAATTGCTTGGGAAGATACTGATCGACCGACCAAACAAATTAACAATAAACAATACTCTAAAAAGGTTGAAGGATTTGTCTTAGTATTTTCAGTTAACGTTCGAATCTATTATTGTTTAAGTATTAAATCTTTAATCAATATAAACTTTAGATATCAATTTTTTTAAGTAAATCATCATATTATATCTTTTTTTCATTGGATTATATTATAGTTTAAACTATATAAGTTTAGAACAACTTTTCGAAAATTGACAAGAGGTTGAGGGTCGGCCGCAGGCCTAGAAATTTCGGTAATGTTAAGCGGTGGGTTGTGGGTGAACGGAAGCTGATTTTCTCTACCTTACGACCTTAAATTATGCTTCACTGTTATTTTTTTGGTCTGATTCTTCGTTGCTTTGTACGAAAGAGATCCAATTACCTCCCTTTTGCTAAGTTCATACTATTTAATTGTACTGACGGGGTTTTGTTATTTTGTGATTTCAGAAGCAAATTAGAATCAGAAAAACTTCAGGATGAAGGTAGCTCTCAATTCAAAGTTTTAAGGTTCTCCATATCTATTAATTGAAGCTAGCTTGATATTAGGTTTTCTGGCTAATGATTTCCGTTAATTTTTGCAGAAGAAATGTTATGCGGTTCAATCAATCAAAAGCTAAAAGTTGGTACAATTATGAATCGAATTTTATTTTTAGGTTTCTTTGCGAAAGAATTATACTTTTCCATCTAAATCTTAATTACAGCTTCCCAATCGTGATTTTTTGAATTATAAACGTTTGGGTGTTCAATTGAAGATGTTTTTATGTCATCTACTTAATATCTTTTTGATTAAAGATGTTTTTATTGACTATAAAGTGGTATTCTATCTCACCTTATAGCATTGTTGTCCTACTGTTTGCTCTTTACTGCATGCTAGCCTAAACTTGAGTTTGATAGCTTCAGTTTTGTGTAAATTGATTCATATATGCAGAAAATTGATTAAACATATTCTCTCTGTTCGCGTACTTCTTAATCAGTAGATTAAGTGTTGTTCTTATTACTTGCTAGGTTTAAAATGTTAACTTTTATGAGTTGACATTAGTGTTGTTTCTTTATCTAGGTAGAGCAAGTCGATGATTTTTCCAAGGAACCACATCAATCATTAGAGGTTTGATTTTTTTTATACCGAATGTTAATGTTACACAACACCCATGTATAGGCATCTACCTTAATCCACATGGTTTATATAGCTACACAGGGTGGTTCATCACTGAACATTGGTAAGTTCTTCCTCTGATGTGTCATGTGTAAGTTTTGTTAATATTATAGGGGCTTACCACTTGACAACCGTGTTCTTGCTGTTCCCTTTTTTGTTATCATCTCAACTGTAGATGTATTTGGGACCTGCCGTGAATTTTAAAATGAATAGCAATGGCGTGGGAATCCGGTTGAAAATGACTAGGCTAAAGGTAAACAATTTAAGCTGAAATAGTGCACTTATTGTAATATAATTGCTCTATCAATATGGGGTTGTGGTGCTTTGTTTTAACAATTCTGTGATGAATCTAGAGTCCATTGTTAAGTGATAAATGCCAAAAGAGAGAAGGAATACAGTTGATGGGATGATTTCAACATGTTCCTTTTCATGAATATAAGCAGAATCTGCAACCAATAGTCATTCGTTCTTAGGGAGCTTACTGACTCATATTTTCTATCTTTATCACAGAACAATCTAATAGAAGCAGATGTCATGCCAAATTTATTTACAGGGTAGGCTTTTTCTTACAAAACGAGGATATCCAGACTTTACGCCCACACATGATCACCCATCTATGAAGCTTGGTGAATCGAGTATAGAGTCAATGGACTAATAAAAAAGCCGACTTAGTCTCATTGAATAAGGTTCTACTTCTCGCCTTATCTTTCTATAGTTGCATACTATAAGTTGTGGTGTTGCAGAATTCTTCTTGACACCTCTCTTTCTTCTCTGACCACACTTTTTATTGATTATTTAGATTTCTGACATAGTTTAGGTTTTGTCTTACATGGCAAAAGCTCTAGCAGACGGGATATAATTTCTTTTGCTGGGATATTGATGAGCCTAATATATCTTTTACTTGTTTGCTCTCTCCTTAAATTCTCCCAACATACGGTTTGTCAAATTGAAACTGGTCAGCTTCTTTGGAATTTGTTGGATCTTATGGCATTGTAGTGATTAGGGTTTTACTCTTATCTTATTTGTTTATTTTACTCTAAGACCCTGGAACTTTGTCAGGAAAACTCTATTTGATAATTGATATCCTTTTGAATTTGGAACTTAGACAGTGTGTTGTTTATATGTTTCTTCTCTATTCTATCTTATACGTTAACCTAAACCCTAACTTTAGGTCCTTACCCAATTGCACCTGCGTATGAAAATAAATGATTTGCATTTGATAAGCCTGGTGTCGGTTCATGGAATCTTGGTTGAAAGATTCCGTTTTCATCTGATGGGAGAGAGTTTGATTGGAGAGGTATAGCAAAACTTTGGAGATCAATTTAGTGAATCAGAATCAAGCTAGGTTTTTACATTTTAATGTCCTTAATCAAAGGTTTATGAATTATGATTTTGTGTATTTTCTTCTAAATTTATTTATTTATCTTTGTTTATTTGTAGTTTTAGGTTTTCAAATTTTGGTGCAGTTTCAGTAATTTCACCAAGAGATAATTTATACAGCCTGCAATTCGTAGAAAATATCTCTTGCATCTTATATTTTTCATAAGTTTCATTTGCTTTGTTACTTAAATGCTAATTTTTGAGGTAGCTTATGCATATTCTTCGGGTATATATATTGACACAATGACATCCATCTGCCAGAAGTGAAACTTGAATCCCAACCAGTTCTTCTCAATGGAGCCCAATAAAAGTATGGAATTTTACTGCAAAAATAGATTGTGGTTTAATTCATGGCTCGAGAATGACATTGAACTGTTACAGTTAGGAACTATTATATTGTGTTTTTTATCGTGTCCAAACATCTGACGTTGTTTTAGAGATAGTCCATCTACATTTCGTAGGAGTCAGTACATGGTCTATCATTTGGAAGTGGAACAAATACTTTCACAGCCAATTGGAACTGTGGAAGTGGTTAATGGTTGATAATATAATTAAGTATTTTACTTAGGAAAAATGCAGATTAAAGGAAATAATTTAGACATCCAACGTTAGGGAATTTTCATGGCCTTATGGATAGTGGCATTCACTTGAAATTGGACATAGGGTTTGATGTCTGATACAGTTCCATGTGTTTTGGTTTGTACCTTTTGACCTTGGTTTGCTCTAAACTCTTTCCTATGTAGTTTGAGATGCATATTAGTTGCATTGCGCACCCTACTTCTAACATGTGTTATTAGATTCTGACTCGCTCCTGATTGTGATGCAGTTCTTTGTTGTTGGAACATCAGAATATCTTGCTACCAACAAAAGCTGGATTCGATTTGATCGGACAACAAAAGTTGCATTCTATTCGATCAAGATGTGTTAGCTTTTTCAGAGTTTATTTAATGGCAAGGTATGTATAATAAGGCTTGAATATATATAAATATTATCTCGGGGAATTTTTTTCAATTCCTCCCTATATTTAAATTAGGGTTCAATGCTTCAGCACTATTGTGTTTTGATCACTCTGTTAGACATTTGTGTATGCTAGAGAAATGTTTCGAATATGAGTTTGACAAGATCCTGAGTAAAATTTTCTTTCCTTTTTCTATCTTTGAAAATATGTCTGTAATAATCCCTTCCCATGTTAACTGTTTTTTGTAAAAGGAATACTTAGCTGAGAATCTATCACATTTATTATAGCCAAGGAATAAGAGAAAACGTTATGACTAGAATTTGTTAGTTGTGGAGTTAGCATGGTGATGGTAGGTGTCTCTAAATCCAGGCTTTACACACTGACTTCATATGAATTCTTATTAGCTGCAAAATTTAGTGAATTGGTTTGGGACAGGTAAAAATGGATTTTCCTGGCATTGCAGAGGTTATCTATCTGTCTTTATGAATATGGGATCTTTGAGCCCCATAACTCCCTTTGATTACTGTGAACTCTTAGTTTATATTCTTAGGTAGATTGAAAATTAAGATTTATAAAGTATAATGATCTAATGTTCAAAGCAATTGTTTTAGAGTTGAGACGATGGAATTTGTTAATGATTACTGACAGATTACAGAAGCGTGACAAACTGAAAATAGGGTAGAAAATGAACTTTTTTTTTAATAAACATGCAGTCTAATAGATATCCTATGTCAATTACCTTGCTTTTTAGCTTTAATTTTGTTTTTTTACAAAGTAACTATTTGCCGAGCGTACATGAAATAACTTATTTGAAATAGTTTTGAGCATGTTTGGTACCAACGGTCTTACTGCCCTCATTATTGGAAATGAACATTTCATTCTCTTTTTCTCTGTATATGTATTAGTAAGAATTTGATTATTTTGTGGTTTCAATTTTGATCTTATATTTTGAGTTTTGTTTTTGGTGGATTTGATACAGCTCATGTTTTAGCTAGATTAGACGGTAATGTTCATTGCTGAGACTATTACATCTAAGCTTCAGTTCATGGATTTGATCTATAGGTAACCCTTTCTTAGTATTGTTGCTTCTCATTTGTTCATTGCTTCATCAATATCCTACTTATCAATTATGTACACTACAGATGACTCCAAAGCTAAGCTTGCTCTTGGACAGCATAACATCACAATGAGCTAAGCCATCCTTGGTCTTACTACTTATCATTTGTTAATTACTTTATCAATATCCCCATGATGAATGATTTATCAATTCTGTTTACTGCAGATGACTCCAAAGCTAAAACTGTTCTTGGCCAGCAGAATAGAACAATCAGCTAACAGTGGTCAGATGCAATTAATATCAGTTATCAGAATCAAATTGCTCCTGCCCTGAAAAGATTAGAACTATCTACGACGTTGTTTCAGTTTGTGCTATATCAGATTATGAAAGTTTATTGTGGTTTTTATTTAATTCTTGAAGATGTTTTTGTTTTCTGCTAAAGTTTCCATTAGATGTACATTAGGGCTTCACCAATTACTGCAGTCTATCGTTGTGTTTTGGCATAGATATATCATTTTCTTAGTTGGGAGTCCTTGGGAAATAGCAGGTTTCATCATTGAGTTTTGGTCTCTAACATATAAGGAAGTGGTAAACGGTAATGTATGGTTCTCTATACTTTTATCTGTGGTTGTTTAAATTATCTCGGGCCGTGTTTCATGTATGAGGTCATTAATAAGAGGAAGTTAAAAAATATTTACAAAAAGTCTTAACAGACTAAGAGAAAAACCGAGTGAAGAAAACCGAGTGAAAAAACTCTCACGTCTAACGGACCCCCTGCTGTTCCCCCGGGCCTACTGGGACCCACAGAAAATTTTATGAGAGAAAAAACGCGTTTGTTTTGGTGTTGTTCAGAAACTCGGTCCATCCAGAATTGCTGAAATATTTATAAGACAACTCAGATTGTTTTCTATTCAATTGATGTGAGCCATATGTAGGGCAGTTCATGTGGTTAGGCAATTTTTTTTTCTGGAATCTGTAGGACCAGATGGTCAATGGTAGGATTGTTTTGCCTCTTGCTTTTCCATTCTAACATTTTTTGTAGGCACGTGCTTAGTGTACTATCAGTATGGGAAATTTCTCATCTAAGTTATGCTTAAAAGCATCTGTTACTATCTATCTTATGTTAGACCTATTTATTTCAAATATTTATATTTATTATAATTTGTGTGACTTATTTAATACAAGTTGCTAGTTTAAGCATTAAGATACTAATGCTTTTGATGCATAAACTTCTATGTTGAAATGGGCTAACTAATTAATTAAATGCTTATGATAAACACTAGTAACATTAACTAAGAAGTAGAAAATTCTTTTCTTATGTTTCTTTTTAATCACTTATAGTAAAACTCAAATGTATACATAATCAACAATACATGGCTATTTATAGCTAAATGAAAGGTATCAATGGTGAGACACTTGTATCAATTAGGAAAATGGTGAGAACAAGTGTCCCTTTGAAGTGGCAATATAATCAATGTTTATGCCACTAAATTATTCTTCATGTGACACATTTCATTTTTCTAGAAATTCTTAGGACACTTCATAGGACATGTGTACACATACTTCATTGTTTTATAAATGTTGGGGAACATGTATATACAATACTCCCCCTTGGACCATCATTTCTAAAATCGTTGCCTCATTAAAACCTTGTCGGTAAAACCCAATGGGACAAAACCCGGACAAAGGAAAAAGAGTACAACAGAATCTTAGAATGGTGTTGGATCCGCATACGCTGCCTCGTTAAAACCTTGACAAGGAAAACCCAGTGGGACAAAACCTTAACTAAGGAAAAAGAGTACAACACGTTATAATCCATAACTCCCCCTTAACATAATCTCCGTCAATTTGTATGTTTGTATATGTGGCGCATCCCTATCCCGTAAAACCGCTTCCTAAGAGAGTTGTCGGTAATGACTTGGTGAACAAATCAGCATAATTTTCACAAGATTGTATCTTCTGGATCTCAATCCCTTTGTTCTTCTGGAGGTGGTGAGCGTAAAATAGTTTTGGCGAAATATGCTTTATCCTATCACCTTTGATGTAGCCTTCTTTAATTTGTGTTATACAAGCTGAGTTGTCTTCACAAATTATTGTTGGCGTACTGGTAATGGACGGTAGGCCACAAGAACTTCTGATATGCTCGACTAATGATCTCAGCCACACGCATTCTCGACTTGTTTCATGTAGAGCAATTATTTCAGAGTGATTGGAGGAGGTAGCGGGCATGCTTTGCTTGCAAGATCGCCAAGAAAATGATCTGGCTCCGCTTATAAAGACATATCCTGTCTGAGAGATTGCTTTGTGGGGGTCCGAAAGATAACCAGCATCTGTATATCCCATAATTTTCGAGCAGTTTTCTGAGTCTTTCGAGTAGAATAGTCCCATGTCCGTAGTTCCACGCAGATATCGGAAAATGTGTTTTACTCCAGCCCAATGTCTCTTTGTTGGTGCAGAATCGCACTGCTAAGAGATTTACTGCAAAAGAGATGTCTTGTCTAGTACACTGAGCTAAATATAATAACCCACCGATAGCACTTAAATATGGTATTTCTTGACCAAGGAGTGTTTCACCTTCCTCTTTGGGGCGAAATGGATCTCTTTTGGGATCAAGAGTTCTCACAACCATTGGAGTGCTAAGCGGATATGATTTGTCCATATTAAAGCGTTTGAGAAGTTTCTCAGTATACGCTGATTGATGGACAAGGATTCCGCTCTCATAATGCTCAAGTTGTAGACCAAGACAAAACTTTGTTTTACCGAGATCTTTCATCTCGAACTCCTTTTTTAAGCATCTTTGTGCTTTGGAGAGTTCACCAAGAGTTCCAATAAGATTGATGTCATCTACATATACAACAATGATGGCAAACCCAGTGTTTGTCCTTTTAATGAAAATACACGGGAATATTGGATTGTTTACATAACCCTGATTTAACAAGTATTCACTCAGACGATTATACCACATTCGTCCAGATTGTTTCAAACCATACAAGGCTCGATTTAATTTTAGTGAATACATATGACATGGTTTATCTGCTGAAAATTGAAAACCTTCAGGGATTTTCATATAGATATCTGTATCCAATTTTCCATACAAATATGCAGTAACCACGTCCATTAGATGCATGCCGAGTCCTTCATGGACTACTAGGATAATCAAATACCTAAAGGTAATTGCATCCATTACAGGAGAATATGTTTCCTCGTAGTTAATCCCTGGTTTCTGTGAGAAACCCTGTGCCACTAGTCTCGCTTTATAGCGAACGATTTCATTTTTATCGTTTCGCTTGCACACAAACACCCATTTACAGCCAACCGGGCTCACATTATCTGGTGTTCGGACTGCAGTACCAAAAACATTGCGCTTAGCGAGAGAAAGTAATTCTTCTTGGATTGCCTTTTTCCATTTTGGCCAATCATCCCTTTGACGACATTCCTCTATAGAGTGTGGTTCAACACCATAATCATCCAAGGAAATATCAGTATCTACTGTAAATGAAAATATGTCGTCAACAATCATTGTACTTCGATCCCAAACTTTTCTATTGCATGCATAATTAATAGAGACTTCCTCATTTTGAGGTTCCATTGTCTCCACCGATACATTCTCCTCGTCAGGAGATCTATTTTCAGAAAGTTTGGATCCCTCTTTAATAGTGTCCTCAAGATCACTATTAGTCAATGATTGAGATTGGATTTTCTTCTTTCGAGGAGCAGAATCCTTTGACCCAACTGGCCGTCCACGCTTACGGCGTACCTCGGACGACTTGTTTGCTGCCAAATCCACGGATTGTTCCATAGGAATATCAATGCGTGATGGAGCATTTTTAGTTGGCACATAAACTTTCATTATTTTTGCTGTATCTGTAAATGCATCAGGCATTTGATTTACAATATTTTGAAGATGCAAAATCTTTTGCACCTCAGTTTCACACTGACTTGTGCGTACATCAAGATGAGACAATTCTGGTGTATACCAGGATAATTCACGCCGTTTTTCAGGCGGTAGTTTCCCTCCCCCTAACGGTGGGAAAACTGTTTCATCAAAATGACAATCTGCAAATCTTTCCGTAAAAACATCCCCTATTAATGGTTCAAGATATCGAATTATAGATGGTGAGTCAAATCCGATATATATCCCAAGTCGACGTTGTGGGCCAAACTTGGTGCGTTGTGGTGGTGCAATGGGAACATAAACAGCACAACCAAAAACACGCAAATGAGATATGTCCGGTGGATGACCTAACACATGTTTTAAAGGGGAATACTGATTATTCGCACAAGGTCGATAACGTACCAGTGCAGCAGCGTGCAAAATAGCATGTCCCCAAGCTGAAACGGTGAGCTGAGTTTTCATAAGCATAGGTCTGGCAATGAGTCAAGATGCTTAATGAACGATTCTGCTAAACCGTTCTGTATGCACATGAGCAACCGGATGCTCAACCTCAATGCCTAACGACATGCAATATGCATCAAATGCCTTTGAAGAAAACTCTGCTGCGCCATCAAGTCGAATGGACTTGATAGAATAATCAGGAAAATGAGCACGTAATTTTATAATTTGGGCAAGAAGCCGAGAAAATGCTAAATTACGTGTTGATAGTAAACAAACATGTGACCATCTAGCAGAAGCATCAATCAGAACCATAAAATATTGAAAGGGTCCACTATAGGGATGTATAGGACCACATATATCACCTTGTATTCTCTGCAAGAAGGTAGGTGATTCCAGAACTACTTTTGTCAAAGACGGTTTTATAATCAGTTTCCCAAAGAACAAGCGACAACCAAGTTCTTTGTTAAGCAGAAGTTTCTGCAAAGGATGTCCCTGACAACTCTGAGAAATTCTACTCATCATAATAGAACCTGGGTGTCCAAGTCGATTGTGCCACAACACAAATGTATTCGGGTCATAAAATTTTCGAACTATGACCGAATAAGATTCAACTTTCCGAATTTTTGTATGGTACAACCCAGAAGTGAGGGCTGGAATCCTCTCAGCAATGTGCCTTCCATTAGACGATGTAATATACAAGTACTCCTTATCATTCTCATCAACCGTTTTAATGTGGTATCCATTATTGCGTATATCTTTGAAACTCAACAGATTCCTATGGGATCCGGAGGAATATAACGCATCATTGATAGTGAATATGGTACCACACGGTAATGATACACAAGCTTTACCAGCTCCTTCTACAAGGTTAGCTGAACCACTGATGGTAGTGATACTAGCCTTGAACCTTTTCAAGGTTATAAAGTACTTAGTACTTAGGAATATTGAATTTGTCGTCCCACTATCAACGAGACAAAATTCACCATCGGGGTTGCTATCAGTGTCCATATCCTTCCATATACATAAATAAGGTATAAGATAGTTGCACAAAATAATTTTAGCAACACATGTATATTACATACACTCATACATATTACACATACAAAACCCAAAATTAGTACAAGCCAAAAATACCGAAATAGGTAAGTACAAATAAAAACAATACACTTAAAACAGAATACTACAACTTTAATTTACACGAAATGCAGGACCATCAACAAACTGGTCAAAAGTAGTCTGGTATTTATTACCCTCCAAATCAAGTAGGTAGTCGAAACCTCTAACTTTGGTGGTTCAAAGGGAAATATTCCGTTACGCCAAATTCATCTCAACGTTTGCCTCCTTTTTCTTGTGAGGCTCACGGAGATCAGTGTGGCAAAGATCTATACCAATGTTCTTTAGAACCACAACGATAGCAACCCTCATCATTTTTCTTGGGAGAATTCTCAAATTTCCTTTGAGAAGTGGAAGTCGATCCCTTCCCTTTGCCTTGCTTTGCTTCCGTATTTTTGTTATACGGATGGTTGTTGGCATTTCTATGCCTATAGCCTCCGCGCTTACGCTTCTTTCCACGATAACCCTGCTTACCACGATCATGTCCATGTCCAGAATATGATGCCCTATTTACTTCGGGCACCTGAGCAGAACCACGGGACGGACTCGTGATTTTTAATTAATAATTCGTTATTCCGCTCACCACGAGAAGACATCATATAAGATCGAATATACGTGTAAAACGGCGTTCCCGATATAACTGGCTGGAGTACAATATGGGAAGCATGAAAAGTACTCGAGCGTCTTCTCTAGCTTGGATTCTTCGATAACGGCTCACCGCACATCTCAAATTGAGCAACGATCTTGTGCAATTCAGAATTGTAGTTTCGACACGGATTTAAAATCCCGAAATCTCGAGATGAATCCATTGGTCACGAATTTTTGGCGGGGTGACCACCTTAAAATGGTCATATTTCCCTTTTATGGTATTCCATAACCTTTGAGGTTCTCTACAGTGTGCTACCTCATGTTTCGGGGTTGGGGAGAGGTGACGGCGCAAGTAAGCTACGGCCGCGCGCTCGTCTCGATGTACGATCTCCCCCTATGATCGTATGACCAAGTTTATTCGCTTCCAAATGCAACTCGGATCGAGCGCCCATGAGAGGTAGTTCTCACCGGAGTCCTCAAGTGGCATAAAATCCAGGACTAACTAAATTTGCGACATTTTAAAAATTAAAAAGATGTAACAGAAAAAATCAAACCCGCAGATGTCCACTTCTTTAGTTTGATGAACTAGTGAAAAACCACGAACACGCCGAGCTAATTCGTGCTGATAACGTATTATAATTTGTGTGACTTATTTAATACAAGTTACTAGTTTAAGCATTAAGATACTAATGCTTTTGATGCATAAACTTCTATGTTGAAATGGGCTAACTAATTAATTAAATGCTTATGATAAACGCTAGTAACATTAACTAAGAAGTAGAAAATTCTTTTCTTATGTTTCTTTTTAATCACTTATAGTAAAACTCAAATGTATACATAATCAACAATACATGGCTATTTATAGCTAAATGAAAGGTATCAATGGTGAGACACTTGTATCAATTAGGAAAATGGTGAGAACACGTGTCCCTTTGAAGTGTCAATATAATCAATGTTTATGCCACTAAATTATTCTTCATGTGACACATTTCATTTTTCTAGAAATTCTTAGGACACTTCATAGGACATGTGTACACATACTTCATTGTTTTATAAATGTTGGGACACATGTATATACAATAATATTCTATTTGTAATGGTCTTATTTTCACTTCTTCTACACTAGTGGATTGCCCGTGCCATAATGGCACGGGCGGAAGGGGTGCCGTGTTCGTCGGCGTATTTTGATATTCACCAAAAACATTTTTAATGGGACCAATTTGTAATTTGTAATTTGTAATGAGTATCTTCATCAAGGTACATACCGTAATGGCACGGCTTTGGATTGTTTTCGTGTCTCTTAAAATCTTTTTTCCCTAACATGTCTCTGGGTCTTTAATCTTCTGCATGACTGCGTCATATCTCATACTATATTTGTGGCCGCGTGGTGGTTGTAATCATCCCAGTGAGACAGCTAAAGTAACGGGCTTGCCGTATGAACCAAAGATTGTGCAATTTAAAATTCACCATTTGCATGTGTTATTTGGGTTTTTAAATTCGAAGTACATAATATGTACAATCACATGGTCACAAACCGACAGCCAACTGGTTTAAAAATGTTATTAATGTGGCTAGAGTTCAGTTGCCTAGTGGTTACTTGAGGATTGTGGTCGCTAAACTAATTTCATGGGAGGTTTAGAGCCACTTCCACCCGCTAAAGCTGCCGTCAATCCAGTGTAATTCTTTTTATATTCAAAAAAGAGTCTGGATCCCATTTGTACATGTCCAACTGACGCTTCCACAGCCTAGCGACACAACAACAAACGCATGCCTGGCAAGTGTGTACCGTGTAAGGGCAGATGGGGTAAATTTTTTTGCTTTCATGTGCATTATGCACAACCTAATTCTGCAGCTTATCCTATCGTCTCTCGGTCTCCTTCCGTTTTTTCAAGTCGGTATTGTTTGGGAAATATCAATGAATATCCACTTTTGGTTCTGTTGTTTCCAAGTTCAAGTTATTTCAGTGAGTTGTAAAATAGCTTTATATTGTACTATAAATTTGAGATGATTAAAAAATGTAATCAGATAATTGGAAGCTTTTACTTGAGATGCGAAATACTTAAATTAGTTCAATTCCATGGTTCTGTACACTCGAAAAAGAAGATGCATTGACTGCTGTATCTGTTGCATAATCGAAAAAGAAATTAGTATGAATTCAAATCGAGGTTGTTATGAAGACCAATTTTGACAAATCCAATTTCAATTCCATACCAATTTTTTTTATTTCGATTTGTCTATATAACGATGTTGCTTGTTAGTAGTGGTGGAGGAGGAGGGTGGTGGTGGTGGTGACGACGATGGGAGAAGGGAACAGAAGAAAGAAGAATAGATGGTTATATCAATTTAGGGCATGAAATTGAAAATATATCAAATTGAGAAGGTGGGGAAGTGTTGTTTCTAATGATGATGTTTTTCTGTAATGGCGGTTGTGGTGTTGCTGGTAGTGGTTTCTGTGGGAGAAGATAAAAGTGAAGGAGATCTGGTGTGTAATGGCGGTAATGGTGTTTCGCTGGTTAAGGTAGAGGAAGAAACAACGACGATAGCGCTAATTGAACTGTTAGTTTTTGTGCTGGTGGGTGTTGTCGAATGTTGGTGATGGTGGTGTGGAAGGTTGAAGGAGGTGAAGGGAAGATCGAGATTCAAAAACAGAATGAAATTGGAGTTTGTTTTTCAGATCTATTTTCTGTCTTTTTATATACTTAGCCTTGTGTTTTTTGTATTATTACAATGGCCCAGGTAGGAAACTCAAAAACACGGAGGGGTAATCGCGTCATTTGTTAAGCACATTAGTCGTTTTTGCCCCTATATATATGTAAACATTTACGGCAGTTGCAGTGAACAAATAAAACATCGAAGGGCAGTTTCGACAGTTTATCATTGACGAAAATGTTTGGTTACACCAAACAAATCGTTTTGTGTTATATTATAGATGGTATCCTTATAATTTGGGTTTATATAGCTTCCTGTGAGTATAATGTGTTCACTTCTCAATAAAGTCATTTACATTACCTTTTTTCTAATCAAGAGGAATTCAAGAGCCTTTGTTGCATACATTTATTAGGTGGGATGACGTTCAAAAGAACTGAGTTTTGTTTTGTTCTTTATTACTCCTTAGTTGGTGCTCACTTCGAACTTTAATCAGCTGTGTTTGATTCTATTTTTGTGGAATCAGTCCACTTTCTTTTGTATTTTTCGTTGTGGGTGTTTACAATAATTTGATATTTGAATTTGGTTGTTTCCATGGATGTAGATATTTTACCTCACTTAAATATGAATGCAATTCACTGATCTTCAGTCCCCACTAATAAAATATACGTAGCATCCTAACTAAATTGGATTAGTGTCTATATATCTAATCAAGCGTCAATAACAAGTGTGATTAGCTGTATCAATACTAACCCAGTTTAAGTTAAGATGCATGGATACTGCATCAATTGCTGATTTGCAATGCCATTGTAAATGAATAGCCACATCGCTTAGCGTAACACGTCTTTTCTCCATCTCATTGGAACAAATCATGTTTTCTGGCTAAGGTTGGGGAATTGGGTTCAAAGGCGTTGGAAAGTCTTAAAGCTATATAGCCGCACTTAATTCATCTGTGTATTTTTTTGGTTCTTACGTCGACTCTTCTAACAGAAAGAAGAAGAGCCACAATAAACCAACACAATGCCACCAGCCCCACCATGAGAGTAAAGGGATGTAAAGGGTTGGTTTTCGACCGGGTAGGTAAAGATTCATCATTTCTTTACTACTATCTTTATATGATGTATGATATTATGTTTTTGATTGCAAACATGTATATTAATCCGTTTCTCAAATCATATTGGTTTGATTTGAATCGAAAGCTTGCAGCTCTCACCTTCTTTTCCTTTCTTCCCCAGTTGAATTGTACATGTACAGAAGAAGAAAGACCACTTTCCTGTAACTCAAGATTCTTTATTCCCATGTAAGTCTAATCCATCTCTCTTTCACTCTCCGTTTTTGTTTTAATTCCATAAATTTTCCTTCTTCGGGAAAAAATTAATTGTATTTAGTTTCGAGATCTAATTTTATTACTAAATATAATCCGAAAATATTATATTCTCAAACAGAAAGCATGACTAGCATATATAAACTTGGTTGTATTTATTCCTTATTTATCGTTCAGTGATGTTAAATTAAGACAACATTTTGATACAAGTATCTACTATTTGGCTACCTGTAGAAATTAGGAATGTCTCCTCAAGCTTGAGCTTTACAGTTTCATGTTTCTTTTTCGTCTCTCATGGGTAATGCTCTACACAACATGTAGAGGAAGACACGAATGTTAGTCGAATCGAGTTGGTGTTTGTACATCTAATCTACACTGCACTGGAAGCAGTGATAAATTAAATATATAAATACTTGCCCAATATCAGTTAAAATAAACCAATAATCTCTTTGTTGATAATTATGTAGGTTGCCGAACTGTGGTACTAATATAAGTTATGTATCTCGAGAAAATAAGGTTACATTGTCTCTTTCATTAGTTGTTTATTTTAGACTGTCTGAGAATTAGGAGGCAATTATGGACAGGATGATTGAAAAGCTCCCAAAAGTGGAAGGAATTATTGCATATTTCGTTGCTTAATGATTACTTGCAGTCATGTACTACGCAGGCCCTCAAATGCTTGAGTCAGAATTCGTTATTTGCCGGGTTTTTTTAAAGCTTATTATTTCAGCAAATCCATTCTTTGTTAGATACTTGCACTTAAGTACCGATTAAATATTAGGTACTCACTTGAACTCCATGATGTTCTAGAAATGAGTGAAATCCTAGATATTTAAAAGAAATTTCACAAAGTCCCCATGATGTTCCCAATCAGCCTTCAATGATCCGAATAATACTCATCTGATTTAAATCCTTCCTTCATAGCATGCCTATGGAATATTCCTTTATCTTGAAACTGTACATCTTCAAAATATGGTTAGATTGAGTGATGGTTAGAAGGAATGGGACGTCCCAATGGAATAAATCGTGTCTGCTTTCTTCTAGAGAGTAGAAGTTTCATCTGAGTGTCCCAGTTAAGAAGGTAAGATTTACAAAGTAAAAAGAAGGTAGGTCTTGAGCATCTGCATGCCTTAACAGTTTCTTGATCATATGCAACCACTGTTATTAACTCAACACCAGATGAAAAATTCTTGAAAAAATATGAAGTTTTGGTGAAAAAACGGGCCCAATTCTTTTTCAAAGGTTAAAAAAATGTATTGTTAGGGCCCACTTGGTTGTAGAAACTGCATCTCCCTGTGTAGGAAAATGAAAATGCACCGATTTTCGAATATCCAATTTATTGTCGGCATAATTAATGATAGAAAAGAACAAATAATATGTAATTGACGTAAGACACACCACGCAACTGTTTTTCCTTCCAAACCAATCTGTCATAAATGTTTAATTGCCATATCAACGTGTATGTTTGTTCCTATTACTTTCACATGTTGATGAATATCATGCGTCCATGTATACTTATGATGTGCCAAGCCTTAACACAAGAGTTGTAGGATGTTTGAAAGAAAAATAGGATGAGGGGTTCTTGGTCTTTGTGATATGCCGAGTGCTAAGAGTTGTTAAGAAAACAAATTATCAAGAACTAAGTGTCAATAATTTGATCATCTAAAAAGTACATGTTATGTTAATGAATTATAACAGTTACTTAGATTATATTTGGGCATTGCAAGCTTGCATTTTTACTAGGTCCCTCACATGTTTTAATTTTTTAGATAAAAAACGCTCAACACGAACCACGTAAGTCACATTATACTTTGACTTTCACCCAATGGGATGGTCATGTTCACGTTTAATCATTGGTAACCATTCAATTATCCTAAAATCGACGAATAAAAAAGGCACGATTTTTTCTTTTCTTTTTTTGGTGTGTGCGTGGGGGTGGGGGATGTTAAGCATATCCATAGGAAAGGCAAAAGCCAACACCTAATACAGGAAACAAATCAAAAGGAAGGAAGGAGCCTAAAAACCCAGAATAACAAAAAATCTCCTACACACTAAGGGTAATCATTAGCTTATGATACCTAGGCAACAAAAACTGGACTATATCAATGGGGTTATATACCTGGAAAACAGAAGCATGTTATGATATTTTAAAGTGTTTTCACGTAACATACAAAATAAAAAATGATTATAGCGGTTACATTAACATCATTTATATCCGGAAAACAAGTATAAATGGTTAATGGTGGTAGGTTGTATAAAGTTTTAAATGGATTCATCTTAATCGCAAAGTGGTAAGTAGTGTTATATCATCATTCAGCCAATAGTAACCAACTATAGCATCCACAATCAGATGACCCCAACAAAAATAAAAAGACTATATATACAGGAAACTGACGTTATATAATACAGTGAGAATGTGGTTGGCGTATATTTGGTTGATTTAGTTTACATGCTATAATAAAACATAAACATAACTAAATATCCAATTCTTCGACTAAATTAAGATAATGCATTCACCAGCTAGGCGGCGGTACTGGGCTTAGCTGAGAACAGAGTGTGACATTACATGGCATGCAATAGATGTAGTAAAAAGATTGTGTACAACGAATACGAGGAACCTTGATGTACCATAGAGATAATGAACGACGTTTTAAAATAAATGGATGGACAATACATCGAGACTTACGATCGCCTTAGAGTATACATGAATACAAATTGAGTTTGGTCGTAAAAGATGACAAATATAATGCATTATTCACTGCAATGAGAAAGACAACAAAATATTTGATGAAATGCACTGCCAAGAAACATGTAGACTACCTAGAACAATCCAGAAGTACAGTATAACCGACCAATCTGACAAATTTACAGTCAAAGTCTTTAAGCAAAAAGGAAAAAAATAGAGGATTCTGATGTTGATAATGAATACCAAGTACTTTGCAGCAATAGGTATTAAATTGTAAAAAACAATCTCCAGAAAAATCATTATTTACATATAAAGCTCTCTTTCTCTAAATGGTTCAGGTTGCGAGAGAAATTTTACACATACTACCAAAGATAAGGACAAGGAGACATCTAATTAGAGGGTAGAATACGTGTATTAAATAACGACAAGGAAGAAAATCAACAAAAACCACCTACCGCAGACTGAAAAAGAAAGTGGACTCCATTGATGAAGAGAAGACGACCAATGATTTTTTGAAAAATAATCTGCATATATGATGGATTGTTTTAGATATATCAAATTCTTAAGAATAGGATTCTTAGAAGATTTGATTACTCTTTTCGTTACTAGCTTCTACGTACATTAAGCTTCAGTTACATTGTTTTAGATTTTTCTTAGAATGTTTTGGGTTATTGTTCTATGAATTTATTTGGCATATTCATTGGATTATAAATCTATGTTTCCTTTTTTTTTTTTTTTTTTTGAGGATTATTGATGCTCTTCCTTGGAATCTTGATGTAGAGTATTTATAATAACAATGCTTATGCAAAATTAAGTAGCTTTTTTTGGTTTTTCGGGTGTTGGCTTATTAGAAATTACTGGACCACTCAGTTCATTGAAAATTTAGCTTATGACAATATTATATTATTTACCATAGTTTCTGGAGTTCGATGGCATCTTTGACCATACTGTGTAAAAAAAATAATCTTAACAACTATGTTACATAGATTCAGGTGTTATCTCAACAACTTAGAGCATCGGTCTTCACAATTCAGTAAACTCAAATTGCTCGCTGCAACCAGCACTTACAACATTTAATACGATGCAGGGTAGTCAAGTGGTTATCTCCAGGTATTAGTGAAATAAGGATATAACAAGTTATTCATCTCTGAGAAAATGTTTATCAAGTTATAGGGTCAGTACTTCCAACAAAAAATCATACTTACTGACTTGGAAAAATAATATTCACAATAATCGGGTATAGTTTCTCAAGATGCTTGGATATTTAATTTAGCAATGCAATAGAGGATAAATGGTTACATTAACTTAACTCAAACATGAACATGTGGAAAATCAACATTAAAATAGAGAATAGATATTTGCAGTGCCGGTACCTATCACATATCTGTAATACATTTCTTTTATTTTTAAAGTTCCACACTTCCGAGGCACAATAATAAGACTTGGTGAGAATATTGAAAACATAACTATTTTTTTTTAAGTGCGGTTGCAACCCACTGCAGACCTCCGCCAAACACTATACAACTAAGACTAGGTGAGAACATAGATGAAGAGAAATAATTACAGATCAACACAGATTCCTCTTTTAGTTACCTCTTTTATCGTCTGACATCAACAACGAGATGGAGTAAGTTAGGTTCCCCTTGAGTTTTTTTTTGTGTGTGTGGAATTGACTTGAATTTGTCATTAAAACTAATTATTTCCTAATCTTTGAGTCCTTTCAAAAAAGTTATGTATAAAAGTAGATGCCACAGTTATGAGCTTATGTTAGTTTTGACTCTTTTCGTAATTGGTCACTTTTAACTTTTTCGAGTATGATATGTTCTATTTTGATTTATTTAATGAAAGATCGAGAATCATTTTGGCTCCTAAGGTTTTGTCCCTTTTGGAAAGTAAGCATGGTATAACTATAATAGTTCGTCCCCTTTTTGGCAAAATATATAAATTATCTGGCCAACTCAGTGGGATTACGTGAAGAGACTGGAAATGCAACTAAGAAAGACATCTGGAATTTATGGCGAATTGTGTCACCAATATGGAAAACAAAAACGAGTAAATGCATTTTTAGATCTTCGTACTACAAAATTCGCAGGTAGTCTCTGAGCCTTCAGCAGAACCTTATGTTGAATTAGATCAATCAATAGTTTTTTTGAAGCCCAGGACAAACAAAGCCATGCTTATTGTATCAAATATTGACATTTATTGTAGTGACATGTTTGCATGATAAAGTCCAGGTAAACAAAATAGAAGAAGGATTGGAATTATTCAACGACGTGAAGAGAAAGAATATATTTTTGATAGTGTAATTGCGGTACATGAAGAATAACTGTATTTCGAGAATTAAGTTATTAAATATGTCTAGTTTATTTCGCTCATATCAACTACAATCATTGGATTTTATTTAGATTCATGGTGTTGTATAACACATTTTGAAAATCATAGTATAACAATATACATGCAACATAAGTTGTATATTTATTATTAAGGTTTATAAGAGGGGTGATACCTGCGTAGACGTAACATTGACTATAGACTGTTGACTAATTTAAGAGGATGTATAATATTTTGTACCTTCTTGAACTCTGAGGTGTGTTTGCGTTAGGTATAGCCTTCTTTAGTTCCTTCGTTTGAGAATTTAGACATTTCTTTAATGCAATATAGCTTTCCAGTGTTTTACCATACACAAATATGATGTATATCACTAAGGATTTCACTGAGCCAAGTAGCATCATTTGTACCATAATAAGGTCTGGAACCAAGGAACTCAGTAAGCACATCCATGTCCCATCGCCACTTAGTTTTACATATGTGATGTTCATTGACATGTCTTACCCTGGCAACTTATGCTAACCCCAACCAATTTTTTTGGGACGACATGGTTAGTAGTGGTAAAAAGGATAAGGTGACCCATCAAGATGATATATGCACTAACAACCTTGGAATACAAGCGCACCGGATAGCATTTCAAACCCTATGACAATGCGAAACAAGAATGTCTTCAATTTGTACACAAATGCACATTTCTAGATATTAATAATGTGCCTTTAACAATATGGTGATTCGTTGCAAGAGAATATATATTTGAATAACATACATAATATAACGATAATATTCAATTTTGATAACCCTTGTTTTGTGATACCAGGGCCATATTAGGCCTAGAGCGGAATGGTCGACCGCCCTAGGCCCAAATTTCAGAGGGGCCTAAAAAATGAAGAAGAAGAAAAGCTTAATTCATTTTTTTTTTTTTTTTTTTTTTTTTACTAATAGATATAAATCAAGACTGATGAATAATCAAAACTATATAGATTAGAGACTTCATTTAGAATAATAATGAGATCATTTAATAGTTAGTTGATGTTAATTTTTACAATTTTTGATTTATACCTGTTGAAATTTTTTATTTATTTTGTTAACCCACGATATCATCCATAGTATTTGGTAAATTAAAAATTTACTATAAATTATTGATTTTTTTTTGCTAGGATATTGAATTTAATTATAGTACATTTGGCAATGTGTGTGGTATCTTGATAATCATTTTTTAACAAAAATCTTATAAAAATGCGGGCGGCCTTCCACCGCTATATATACTTTTTACCATTTATAAATAAATTTTTGATTACTTTTGAACTCTTATTTGACTTTTTTATGCATCGATTCTTCATTTTTCATCTATGCCTTTATATACCTTAAAAGAGAGGCTCATTTTCGAAAGTTCGCCCCGAGCCTCTAAAATTGTAGAGACAGCCATGTGTGATACCATTGTAATGCTCAATCTTAAAATTTTATAATAGCAGTTTTGAAATTCGATGGATAAATCTAATCTACAGGTCCCATTAATTCCAAAATACCTAAAAAGTTACAAAAGTTTGTCAAACAATCTACACAGTTTCCTGAAACTAGAAGCTTTCCAAAGTCAGTTACAACATAAGTCCAAGTTTAACTTAGTTGTACTATTTTTGGAATCCGAATAATAAAGAACTACAAATTAGATTCTAACATTTAAAGTTATCTTAGGAAATCAATTTCATCAATGTTTGAGATCATTCATTTGCATTATAGTTATAATATTTTAACCCGTTGTATAAAAATTTACTAATTACATCTCTGTCTGCGATAGTATGTGCAGATAAAAGAGTAGGAAACATGGCATGTACTAAAGCATATAAATCACAAGTTGTTGTCAACAGAATAACAAGGCTTGCAACTATATAAACCCGGAAAATAACAAAGTTTTCGTATTACAACAGATGAAGTTTGAGAACAATAAAAAAATATGGATTTATAGAACAACGGAAAGATAAAAATATCTCTCCTTAATAAGATATAGTTAAAACTTCGGATCAAAATATACATTTCAATAGATGAGGAACAAATCATGATCAAACAAAAAGTGTTAGGTATGACACAGTAAAAGAAACCATACATAAAATTGATGGATTACGATGACAAATATGAGTTCGCACAATATATAAATAAAGAACGGCATTGGTACGAGACCATGTTATCGCAGTATAATCTGATTGAATTTTTGAAATCTAGAAAAGATCGGATTAAAGATCATTACAATAGGATCATATATATGTACAACGAAAAGTGAAGACAAAAACATAAGCTGACAAAGTTTAGAGAATATCAAAAACTTGAAAAAGACTGAATAGCTTCACTATTAGAATTTTTTAAGAATTAGATGACATGACGAAATCAACAATGCAGGAAAAAAATTCTACACCCCATCCATTTTCGCGTGCTACTAAAATGCTTGAGGCTTATTTATTGGGAACACTTTCATAGATGATTCAGAGTCTAACGAAAGTCCGGATGCAAAAGAAATATAAAAAACTATCTGCAGTATTGTTTTGAAGAAGAAAATACTAAAAGAAACTAATGGAAAAGTGATTTCATTTCCGGGAGAACAAGTAATTGAACAAATATAGAGAGAGCGTGAGTCTTTTCTAGGATCATGGATCTGAAGAGAAAATAGAAAAATTTGGGAAATATTGTATAAAGATGAATATAAAGTTTTTATTAAAAAAAAACACGTATGAAGTTAACGTTGAAAGAACATCTACAACAAAAATATAGTGCTAACATGGATAGAATTTTGGATCGAGAAAGAATTAAAATACGCAAAGAAATTCTTATTGTGTATATAACTAAAGAAAGAATGTTGGAAGCCGAATGCAATTTAACGGCATAGGTTTGATTTCAGATTAAATGACATGCATAAGTCAAATAAGATTAAAAGGTAATGTCATGTTACGTTTTACGTGAACCTCTATGATTGTTTTATGTCATTTTTTAATCAACATATATTATTGCTTCCTTATTTGGTTGAACGTGATATATGTGCCACTGCAGAATTTAATATTATTGTAGGGTTTTTAATTCTTTTTTTGTTTGAATTATTGATTTAAGAGTTAAATTTTTCGTTTTCAATTTAAGTTGTAGTGATCTTTAATCCAATATTTCTTGATAAGAAGAAATTGTATTACATTATTTTTTCATATCGGCATGTATTCAATGAAATAGTATTACATTATTTTTTCATATCGACATGTATTGAAGATCATAAGGGTCTAAGTAATTAAATCGACTACATTATAGTCTTTTAAAAGTATTTGGATACATTTACTAAGTTGTAGTCCGTTTTAATATATACACTTAAAACTATAACGAGAGGTTGAGCCGGGGCCGTAAGGCCCCAGTGATACCTAGTAAATATATGTAAACAATCATAGTTTTGGATCAACAATCACACTTGATCCAATAAATATGTGTAAACAGTCACAGTTGATCCAATAAATATATGTAAACAATGATAGTTTTGGATCAACAGTGACTGTTGATCCAATAAATCTGTGTAAACAGTGACATTGGATCCAATAAATCTGTGTAAACAATCATAGTTTTGGATCAACAGTGACAGTTGATCCAATAAATCTGTAAACAAGTGATTGTTGATCCAATAAATCTGTGTAAAATATCACATTTCATCCAGTAAGAGGTAGTTAAAGCATGAATTTCAATGCAAACCAAAAAGAAAGCAGTATAAAGTACCCAAAGCTACATATAGTATTGCATCGCACCTCACTCGGGGGCTACGCCCCCTCGTGAAAGTTTAAATACAATGTAGAATGTGACAAAACCTAAAATAAAAGCCACATTATCAACAAAATGAATGCATTATGATTACCTGCAATCTAACAAAAGAAATAAAAACATTTTGTGTTCATAAATTTGGATCAACAATAGCAGTTGACACAAACAAAATAAAAATCATCCCAGTTTTTGTATCAACAATCAAGGTTGATCCATAATAATATGTACATTTCATCAAAAACATAATCAGTAGTGTCTAAATTTCATCACAAACAAATTTCTTCGTAATTTCAGCATAAACATAAAACCACCTAAAACCAAAGTTCAAGAGCAGATCGAAGAAAAAAACTATAAATAACAAATCAAAATTAAAACATACCTGTTTAAGAGATGAATAAGGATCTCGAGATCAAACTATATGAATATCAACCAATCAATCTAACAGAATAATCACGAAATCAATCTTCCAACATAAATCACGATCTTTGCAACATCAACAAAACACTAAAATCGAAAGTAAGGACAAATAAATCTATGAAACGAACATGCAATCATCAAAAACAACTTTCTGAATCTTCAAATAAACATCAACATTACCAATTTGATTCATGAAAACAAATTTAGTGGTTTCTGTTGACTGAAAAACGGAGACATAATATCTGATTTTGTTGATTAAGACGAAGAATAAGAAGGAGAAGAAGAATAATTTCAATATCTTAACCTAGCTCTCGTAGATTCAAATCAAAAAATTTCAATTTTTTTTTACTGATTTCACTTCTCGTCGATTCTCGTCTCTGTTCTTCTGAAGCTCCCTCTCTCTCCTTACAAATTTTATTCCCGTTTTTAACCTCAATTTGGAAGTCCTTTTTTCCTAAGTAGTTCACTGGGTTTTTGGTGGTGTAAGCCACCCCCACCCCCATCACTGTTTCCATCCTTAGCAATCTCCGTATACTTCCCTTATCGTTCTACATTAATAAACCTTTTCGTGGTTCCAGATACTCGTAATATGTTGCATGAATATTACAACTGTTGTTTATGGTGCAGATAAACACACCATATTTTGTAGATTACTGCCTAAGCTGTTGGCCCAGTCGGACAGACCCCATAATATTTGATATTTCGCATATTACACGACAGAACAGTGAAATAGACACAAACTAACTCCACTGAAAACAAAAAAAACAAATTTGTGGATTCAATTCATTCATCCATGTTGACTGTTAGTGTACATTATCAAACAATTGTACACTAATGGGTGAGGCTTTTAGTAAGATGGTCAAGTTGACTGAACTGAGGGAATCCTTGAAATCTCAACCAATAGCTTGTGTAAGGCTTGGGGCTTTGAGAAAAAAGGTGAGTGATCGGCACCCTTTAGCCGGTAAACTTGTTCCGGAGGATATGCAGTTATCATGCATTGTTGCAGATAGAGTGGTATAGCATTGTCTTCTGTTGTTTCAATATAAAACTTCCGGACTGAGCCGTGGTTCTTGTCGGTAAGAGAGAGCTTCTCCAGTACAGGTGCAAATGGAATTGGTCGCATTGAAACAGACGCCAATGCAACATCCTCGAAGAAGAAAAGCACAAACAAATACAAAAACTTGAATTTCAAGAAACTTTTGACAGCCAAAAAATGCAGCAAAATGGGTGCCAAAGCTCATTAAAACTTGAAGAAACATTCTGTGTTTAAGAAGGATAGCCATATACCTTTGTTGGACTTTGATTAAATAACAAATCTTTCAGCAATGATTTATTGAGTTCAATAGCAGTTGGAGCATGATCATTCCCATTGGCATATATAAATATCTGAGCTTGTGGCATTAGACCATCTGGATCTGCCTGCAATAGCATTGTCGCAGGAAACTTAACAACACTCTATTGAAGTGAAATTTATAAATTGTACACGACGCCAATTTTCTATCTGATATCATGCAGAAAAGAATACTCTGTACAGTCTAAACTCTTACATGGAAAGGAGATGGAAACTAGATGTCATAAACAAACCTGTTGGGTGAACATATCAAGAGTACTTTGCCCACTCGTTAACATTGCTGCAGCAACAAAAATAGCTTTCGCAACCTTTAACGGGAACAACTCCATTACATATGAGATACACGCACCACCAAAATCGTGAGCCACCAAGATTACCTGCATCAAGTCCAAACTTCTTCTGAGGCGGATAAATTTGGAGTTACATTCATGGGTTTGGTCGAAAGTAAAAAATTAATTAGTAAAACATGAAAAAGAGATCAAACCTTTTCCTTATCTTCAAGTTTCTCAATGAAATTGGTGAGTGGGTTTACATACTGAGAAAGACTTGTAACATTATCAGTCACAAATGAATTAACACCAGCACCAATTAAATCTATTGCATCAACCTTAAATCCAGCTTCTGTTAAAAGTGTCATAGTTTTATACCAACACCAAGCACCAAATCCACCTCCATGAACAAGGACAAAATGTTTCGTCTCCAAATCATCAACGTTTATTGCATCCTATATCAATAAAAAAAAAAAAATTAGATTTTTTTTTTTGATAGTATGAATATCTTTTTTGGAATTTAGAATAAGAAAAACAAACCAGATGATAAGGTGGAAGCAGTGGATCAGTAGATGAACGAGCTCTAGTACTAGAACTTCTAGGCAAAAGTTGTTTTCTTGAAGAAACTGAATTTCTTAACGAAGTAGAACGATCAAATGGGATAGAAGTTCCTCCTCCATTTTGCTGTTGTTGTTGCTGAAGTTGTTTGAATAGTATAGCTGCAGCAATTGCTTGTTCTTGAATATGTGTATCTTCAATTTTCTCTCTTTTTGAAGGATTTCTTATTCTGTTCCACCTATTACTTGAACTTATTATCCCTGATTGCTGTGTTGTTGAATTTGAGAAACGTTTAGAGAGTTTCTTTTTCTCATTTTTAGGTGTCAAACAACAACACAAGTTACCCATTTTCTCTACATTTAGAGGGAGAGAGAAACAGTTTCAGAGAGCTTTAACTCTTCTTCTTCTTCCTCCTCCTCTGTTACTTGTAATGAGGTGTGAAGGAAGTTGGTTCAAATGACACCTCCAATTACTTCATATAAAAAAAAAAATTCACTTCATATAAGTTAAAATCATGGATGGGGTTTGAACAAGACTAGGAAGATTACTAGATTAGCATGCTTTAAATGCTCGCTCAGTATTTATTGTGCAATCATATTGGCCTTTGGACTTTCAGGCAGAAGGTACATGGACTATGGAGTGTTGGAGTCAAAAATGGTCATTGACCATTATATGGGGTCTGACTCTGACAAGACTTTTAACTCCCAACTATTTGACTTTATATCATAGGAGCTAGCAGCCAAATAGTCATTCAATCATGAAACTTTCATTTTCTTTACCCCTCCAAATCTTTTCTTTTTTTACACAAAAATTAACTCACTCTATTGTTTTCATTAGTGGGAGTGGGGATTTAGATTCTGAGGATGAGCACCACGGTTCTGTATTGTTTCTACCAGCATTTGTGTTTTGTTCAGGTTTTTAGGAGAGTGATAAAATTATTGTGTTTTAGTGCCCATAACCAAAAACCAGAACATTCCCATTTTTACCGTTCGGTAACACTGATATAAGTTGCACAAACATTTTTTACTGCCGACAAAACTATTTTACCCCAAATGTAAAAAGATACAGAGAGCGAGAGTGAAATCCATACATTTTATGCACAAATGGCATTTGAGTTGTTCATTAACATTGTATATATCTAAGTGATCTCCAAAAATATAAAATGAGCAAATAAGTATAATCAAGAACTAATCAACACTGAGTGTTTTTCTTGTTGAAGTCTAATAAAGTAGATAACCATGAGGACATTATACATATGTTAAAAATAATGTAGCACTCAAGACTACAAATATCCGACTCATTATTTGTTAACCAATGACTCTTTTCCTCACCGATATGGCAATATCTCTTCATATCTTTTCATTTTCTATGCTGCCAATTGTGGTATTATTAACAATCAAAAAGTAGGTTGCTAAAGGAGTTTCAAAGAATCTTCTTCTACCAGGCCGGGTAATGAAAATTCCCTCGAGGCTTCAACAAGAATTCTCTTTGTAGACTCCAGACTAGAAAGTGCAACTCTAAAACAAGCTTGTTATAGGGGCGTCATGGTTTATTAGAGGGGCGGCACTGTGATAGTAATGTTCCTTTAGTTGGTTAGGGGATGTCCTAGCTAAAAGGGATGTAAATTGACTAGATTATCCTTTTCATCTTAAACAACCAAAATCAAATCAGTTTTTTTTTAAACCTAATGAATCAGAAAAAATCAAATCAGTTTTTTTTTCATCTTCTCTTCTCCTCCATCAACCGTGACCTCCATCAAAACTGAAAATTTCATTTTCTTAGATTAATTAGCGATTTGAAAAACGTTTGGAAAAACCCAGTTAGGGTTTAGTTTATTGTGGTGGATTTAAGTTAGTTTTGTATCAAAAATTAAGGTTTTGGATCAAAATTAAAATTGAAATTTCTGTGTTGCATGTGAGTTACGGTTGGTAATAACTCCAATTGGAACCGTAACTATAGATTTGGTTGATGTTACGGTTTATTGCAACTCAAATACCAACCGTAAGTTCTTGATTTTGATATACAATGTTCGATTCACGTTTTTTTTGCAACCGTAAATAGCTTACGGTTGGTATCGTTACTTAAGTTACCAACCGTAATTTGTCCTGTAACTTTCATTTTCTTTTTACGGTTTGTAATTGCATCACTGTTAGCAACCGTAGGGTAGTTACGGTTGGTATCGATTCATTAGTTATCAACCGTAATTTAGTTACGGTTGTTATCCAAATTTAATTACCAACCGTAACTGGTTTTAGAATTGGATCTTCCCCAAATTTAACCAGTTACGGTTGGTATTCGATAACTTACTGAATCAGTAACTAAGAGTTACGGTTGGTCACGAGCACAATTTCAACCGTAAGTTCTTCCGAAATTTAAAAGTTTTGATTTTGTTACGTACTTTAGATAATTTTGAGCGAGAAAAAGCTAATGGGAACTAATAAGTATACCGTGTCACTGGAATCACTCATTTTGGTTGAGTGAATCAAAATCTAGGGTTTCACAAATATCACAAAAGTTTTTCTTTTTCTTCTCCTTTGAACTTTTTTTTAACTCTAAAAATCTGATTTTGTTTTGATTTTGAGTTAATATAAGTGAAATTAATCATTAACACTAAACTTGATTATCATCACTAAACTAGGTTATCAATAATGAGGGTTAAATTGTCATTTCCAGTTTTTTTTTTTATAAGGGACACCTTGAATGATCATGTAATAACCTTTTTGTCTTATTAGAATGCCGCCCCTCTAATAAACCATGTCGCCCCTATAATAAGATTGCTCTAAAAGGACTACTTCTGCCACTGCTATTTCTTTTTATTTAACAAAAAGCTTTTAGACAAATCGAAATGGGTGGTCCAACATATTTTTCTCAACGGAAGTTCGCCATTTGTTCCCATATATCCCACCCTGAATTACTATATTAATCTGAACAATCTTAAGTTCCACGCTTTCTCCTTAAATCCCTCGTATCTGAACTGTAAAATGGAGAGCGGTTCGTTCAAAAGGTGAAGCATAAGCTGCTGCATGATGAGTAACATCATTGCATCCCAGAGCTAGGCATGATCTCTTAATCTAAAGATGTAAAGTTATTTTTAGCTATCCTCCTTGATACATTTAAGAAATACTGGGGAGGTGGTGGGAAACTAGTGGTTGTAGATGAATTCATTCAATCTGCTTTTTAATGCATGCCATCCCAACTCCTTCGCTTTAATTGTCATTGCTTGTTACTTAATTCGTTTTCCTTCTTAGTGACTTGTATCATCTAAGTGATCACTTGACTTGTTCTGGGATTGGCTCAGCCAATAACTTTGATGTCAACGAACACTAATTAGTAGCACTGCTCTCGACATCACACCAATCAAATCTTTGATACCCTTCCAACACCGGCATTCATCAAGAAAAGGGCCTACATGTACATTCTCACTGAAGTTAGGGGTGGCAAAATTGGGCCATTGCAAGCATCACTACTTCAAGACATATGTTTAAGCCGACATACGTGTTGTAGGTGGCAATTATTAGACGCTCACTAGACCTGAACCCTGCAACTGCCGACTTGAGAACACAGCTGACGAGTCAACTCGCTTCAACACAACTGGGGAGAGAGATTTGAGAGAAAATGAGATATTATGGCATCCACGAGCCATGTTTTGATCAATGATGAACACAGAGTGCATATAAAAAGGACATCAAAATATGAATGATCAGGTTCCGATCGATCGCCATCATGTGATGCAAGATCGTACTGTTTGTATCCGGTCATGAGCTTTATATGATAGTGACACGAGCAAAGATTGTTGGTGTTGCCTATACTTTTCAAAGTGCCATACACATGGATCGGGGTTAGCCTATCCGTAGCTTTACACGGATTTGCAGGACCACAAGACCAACCAGCAATTGTTTTCAAAAGAGAATGTTAGTACTTCAAACCTTGGTCCCTAGTCTCTTCTTTGTCCTGGTTTTAGTGGTTAATGGAAAAAGTTTTCACTTATGCTTCTACATTTCTAAAATATATGCGGGTCTCGTGTGCAATATAAGAGTGTGAAAAAAGCCAACTGAACAACAATAAGAAAATCTCTCGTACAACTCTGAGCTCTGATAAATCAGCATGACGTAAGCCTAATTTAAAGTCTCCATTTTCTATACGGATCCTAGATGAATCTACCCTGTGTTCTTCAATCAATCTCAGTTATCTTCTCCTTGTTATCATCAATATTGCTATTTTCGTCTACAAGTATAGATTCAGTTATGGTGATGCCATCTCAGTGATTAAATCCTTCAGTTTTCAGAGTGTATTCAAAGAAAGTAGTATTCATAAAACCCTGAAACAACTTCAAAAGCAAAGTAAAAGTACTAGTTCAACAGAAATTAATATACACCAGGAAATCATTACCAACGTTTTGAGAGATTATCAAACAAAGTTCCCCATTGAGAGTTGCAGCTCTATTAATTACAAACCCAAAAGAGAAAACATAACCAACGACTTTGATCCAACAACCATCAACAGATCCTACCAACAACAAAAACTGTCAATCCACCTCACTTCTTCCGACCGCAACAAACTTTACAGAGTTAGCACTAATATCACCACCATCAAGATAAAAAAGACTAAAAGCAGATATCAACAAGATTTATTTAAGAAAAACTTACTCATCATTTTCAAGCTTTTTTCCTAAGCCTTTATCTTCAAATCCCATTGATATTCCAGAAGAGGACTGTGTTAATCCTCCTCAGCATCTTCATCGGTCTTCTCCTCCAACAGATCCTCATCATCATCAGATGACTCACCTTCACGCATGGTTCTGACGAAGATTGCAGGATTTGCCTTCTCACTTTCATACCTCTCATACAACATCTTCTCATAATATTTTACTAATTGCATCTCCTCTTTATCAACATCTGAATCTTTTTCACTTGATTTTATTTCCTCAACATAGTATTCATAACCCTCTCATGATGCTTCAGAATCACTCTCAGTTGCACTACCAAACCTTTTCCACTGCTTTTGCTCAAACCTCTCGGCTCTCTTACGCGTTATCCTTGTTAATCTCTTATCTCTCCATGCAGCGATCTCCTCCAAAGTCCTCTTATTTGATGCTTTTCTCTATCGTCTATCCATCTCAACATGGATTTCATTTCTCAACCTTTCAAGTTCATGATCATTCAATGACAAAGCTAGGGTTTTTGCTTGATTTAAAGTTTCAGATTGAGGTTCAGATAATGCAGCACATGTTGGGAGGCACCATTGGCACTTGGGGTACTTTAAGTAGAGACTTGAATTTTCTAATCCTCAGTTCAACTTTGATCAATGCCAAAGCTACGTACCATACCCACACCCATATTACATCTCACCAAATCTAACTATAATTTTAACCCCACCATCATAAACCAATCCATCTTTTATTTCATACCATTCATCAATACACCCCAGCTACCATTATCACTCTTAGACGTATCCATCCTTTGTTTCTCACTACGGGAAAAATCATCATTTACAACACTGTATTAGGGTTGTAGTACCCCTACTACAACGCTTTTTTATGTATTGTGTAGGTGGGGTATTGTAGAAAGTCCAAGATTTTCTACAATACTTGTCTAAGTGTTGTAAAGGGTGATGTGATTCATGGTTCGACAATATTTTTACAAAGTTGTGATTCTCTTTCGATTTTTTTAGAAAGCCTAACACAACCCTTGAATGTTGTTGTAGGAATATCTTGGACAACACAAGTAGTGTATCGTGGAACTATCTTGTACAACACATAGTTATATTGTAATAAAGTTTTTCACAATATCTGGCTTCTGTAGTTAAAAACTTTAAGACAACATCTATTAGTATTGTGAATACAATTGTCATTACACTTCCTAGAGTTGTGCAACTGTACTAAACAACTCCTACTTATATTGCAAGATTTATTTTTACAATCATTATACTGGGTAGTAATTTTTTTTTAACACAACACCTATTAGTATTGTGATTATTAGAGTCGCTACAGTTGGTGGGAATTGTAAAACCACCATGATACAACTATTCTATGTGTAGTAGAATTTTTTGAACACCACTCTTACTAGTATTGTAGGACTATCATGGACAACACAAGTAAGGTATCTTAGAAAGATATAAAACAAATGTTATTATTAGTAAAGATGCTATTTCACAATATCTTGGTTGGGTAGTGGAAATCTCTAACACAACACTCTATATGTGAATAAGGCCCATTATATACATATTTCACTTTTGGCACCTTGTTTGTGTTGTGAAATGTGAGGAACCAACTAGATTAAACTGAAACATAAACAGGATCTAAAGCTGAAAGATTCATTCAAATTAAACTAAACCCACTGAATCGAAAGATTCATTCACATACCCATGTGATATACACAAAAACATTCACATACCCATGTAATATACACAAAACATACAAAAAAGTGGCAGTGATGATGTTTGTTATGAAAAAGTGAAGTCTTCCACAAAATATCAAAGATGATTAAGAAAGTTTACTCGTAGGAAATTCGATCCTTGGGCCATGTGATAACACCTGAAACAGCTTCACCAACAAATTTGGCTTCTGAAGTCTCCTTGAAGACAGGAGCATCCTCCACATAAGCAACCTTCACACATACAGAGTAGGCTCCAAAACCTATTGGCTTTCCATGTACATCCTTACTTGGATCTGTTTCAACAATCTCAGCCTCCGCCACCACTTCGCCCTCCTTGTACCAGCTTAACAGCTTGCAAGGTTGGAATCTCTCTGGCACTTGGACCTGACTTGGGGTGGTATGAGTCGAGGCTCTAACATCGCCGAGAACAGTCTTGCTAGTGCTAGCCTCCTGGTTGTTGCTGGCTTTTGGACTTGACCTGCGAGAGGGTGATACTCCGTTGCAAACACACCTTGAGTTCCTTTCCTATATTAAGACAATATCAGCAGTATGTGGGTCACAATCAAGTTTGAATTCATCATGAAAATAAGAACTAGTCAAGTTTAAATTCTCACCTCTATCTGCACCAACCGATCATTCAGTTCTCTACAGGATTCCTGACACTCTTTAATCAGCAACTTATAGTGGGACTGGGCAGCAACCTTTTTATGTGTCGCTCCAAAACCAATTCCTTTAGGTCTCCCTGTAGTTTTGTCCTCGCCGAAGGCCTTTGTAAGAATATCATCTTCACCATGCTCTGCTTGAGCTTTTTCAAGTTTTTCCTGTTTAATTGTGTAAAACATCAGATATTTTCTCATTTTTAAAGAAGACACATAAGCCACACAAAGGAAGAGGAGAAGATTTCTTACAAAAGCTTCTACAACACCAGGATGTGGAATCTTTCCTTTGCGCTGTGTATGACCACGTTTCCATAAAATGACTTGATCAATCCCATTGGTTGTGTTTAGTTCTTTTTTCTGCCAAATAAATGTATCAATACATGACAATCATTAAGATTAGCATAACAACATGGTATTAAAGTCACGATACATGCTAAGAAGAAACTTCAAGGATTTTTAAGATTCAACCTTGTAGAGAATTGTGAGATGTAACATGTTCAAATGTTATCTAAATATCTGATAATTCCTCCTTAAAATATGTACACATTAGTGGCTTAGTGTGGGCTTTGAACTCTAAACTCTTAAGGAAGTCAACAACCAAACATGAATATTTGCTATGATACTAACATGAAAACAAATGCTAGATTACAACAGTTAAAAGTAAACCACAAGTCGTGATCTGAATAATGAAATGATCCATCATAAACGGCTTTACAATCCACAACCAGTTAAAAGGCCAGAGATCACAATAACCAAGCAATAAACGTCTATACGAATAAGCATCTAAATTTTTGAAATTGCATAAATAATGTCACAATAACCAAGAAATTATATTTAGAATGATGCAATAGCTTTCACGTGGTGAACATACCAAGGCCTCCTCCAACCGCACAAAACCTAGTCGACTTATGGTATGTGGGGTGTTGTGTTTAGCACGCTTTTCTTGCATTTTTTTTTCTTGCTACCTGAAAAGAAAAATAGAGACATCATCATTCGACAGACTTTTAAAGTTTTATATTCTCCAATATAGTCAGTCATTATAATAGAAAAACTTACTCTGAAGTCAATAGAGTCTACATGTTTCACAAATTCTTCCCACTGCCTAACAGTCATTGTCCTAGGCATTAGCTTTTCCAGCCTTTGATTTCTTTCTTCCCCTTGAAACTGATCGATAACATCGATTACCAAACCAGCTTTCCTTGACCTTGCTTCTTTAAGATAAGCTCCCATCTTGCTGAAATAATATGCCTTGAAACACTCGGGCACTATGAATCGGTTCTACAAATAAAAGTAAATAATTTTAATTATAATACGCTATGAATTAAATAGTTGTTTAGTAAACGAAAAGAGAGAAAAAGTTATGAACTACCGTACCATGACCACCTTCCATATGTTTTCTTTTGCTTCAATAGGGACACATCTCCAATCCCTGAAAGTTAAAGGAAGTTTTCGAACAAGCACCCCTAGCACACTAGCCAGTTGCACAGAGGGATCACCAATCGGCTGTTCCTTAGCGTTGAAGGTAATTGTTCTCTTCGGCACAACATCATCCAACTTTAGTGCATGCATCTGAGTTGGGCCACGTGGAACATATTTTCTTTTATTCGCTTCGTTTCCTTCTTCACCTTTATCATTACCAGAACTATTACCATTCTCCAGATCAGGCTAATCATCATTACCATTATCATTCTGTTCTTCCGCATGAGGCTCCACATGGTCAGAGTTATCATCTTCCATAGCTTTTCGGGTATGTAGATTTTCATCTTCCTCTTCCTCTTCATCTTGCAAATCTACAAGTGTGTCATTTGGATCCCTTAGTCGAACATTCAAACATGGGCCCGTGCTGCTTGTGTGATGTTTCCGCTTTACATTCTTTCGGCCCACTCCAGAATTTGCAGTATCTTCTTTGGAGCTTTTAGACTGGGACTTGGTAGTTGTTGACTCTGTATGTTGAGCACTTTCAGATTGCAAATTATTCTTGGTGGTAGCTTTTTTCTTTGTAGGTGGTGATGCCAGTGTAACACTTTCAAATTGTTTGCGACGATTTGGAGTTGTTGTTGCACATGGAGAAACAACATCACTTGGTTCTGTTCCCTTTTTATTCCTTGGTGTTCGCCTGACTTGTGCTGCATTCGGAGATGGTTCAGCATCATCTTCTGGTACCTTCTTGAATCTTGGTGATGACCGCCTACATGCAGTTGAAAGTGATGGTTTTTCGGACTTTTTTTGGTCGGCGTTTGCAACTCAAGTGAGCAAAGCACTTTCGTAGGGGGACTGTTGAGTGTTCATCTTGTTTTTCACCGCCAAAACGTAGCTTAGTCGTTAACATGAGAAGGTAAAGTAGCTTGTTAACTGAAATTGAGTTAAACAGTCTTTACCTTTATCGCAAACTTCTGGATGTCCTTCATATTTAATGAATCATTGCTAGTCTGCAACTTGGAAGTTAGCGGAGAAATTTCAGATGGAGATGCATTATCGCTTGACTTCTTGTTCCTTGGGGATGATCGTGTATGTGAAATAGATGGTGCCGCAGACTGTTTAGTCTTCTTCAACTGCAAAAAGAATGCATAGCTTAGTTAAAATGAGAAGGTAAAGATAATTTTTTACACTGAAATTGAGATGAAAAGTCTTTATACCTTTATCGCTAACTGCTTGACCATCCTCTTCTTTACTGCTTCCCTGCTGGTGTACATTATTGCAGTTATGCCTTGCAAAAATAGAATTGAACAATCAATATGGATCAAAAGCTAACAGGAATGAGTTCTGTTAAAGGCCATGATTATCATTAACCAAAGAGAAAAGAAAAAAAATGTTGGCCTCGAAGGAGGAAATACAGGGTCTAATGCATGCAGCTCCAAACACAAGGCATGCTCACAGTGGCTAAAAATTTAAACTCCATGCTTTGGGCACAAATATACTCACAATGGCGCATAAGGAAATTTAACTGAAATGAGCTAGAACACACAAATCATACACCAATGATAAGCTTAGTGAGCATTCACACAACAAACATAGACCACGAGAGCAATGCGGTAGCTACCAAAAATATTGCATACAGGTCAATTTGGAAAAAAAAGGTAATGCACGAGAAATTTAGCATTCCAGATTATTGAGATGTAAAGGACATAAAGCATCTTTTAACTCCCTGTTTTCTCACTAACTTTACTTCCTTATCAAAAAGGCAAAGATGACAATTTGAGAGAACAAGAAGTTAAAAGTCATTTTCTCTAACATAGGTGTCAAAAATTCAAGAAAGGTATCAAAAATTCTCCCGAAACATACTAGAATCAGGAGAAAAACTAACCACTATAGTATTCTCTCATGGAAAAGGACATTCAATCGAAACAACTTTCTTTTCCTAAATTTCAAAGATATACCGGAGATAATAATTCAAGTACTCAACAATCTTAAGGATAATATCAACAACATGATTCCAGTTAGAATTTCTTGGGAAAGAGCTTGAACAAGAAGTTAAAATACCAGCATCAATGAATATAGGTGTGCTTACTGACCATTCATACAATCAAAAATCATCTTACAGCTGACAATGTGATAGGCTAATTAGCCACCGAATATTTATACAAACTCGTACACTCAAACTAGTATGAAGAAATTATCATATACCTAGCAGTAAAATTTTATCATACAACAGTCCACTGACCTTCTCTTGATCAGATTTTGATGTTAAGTTATTGCCGGAAGTAAATTCATACTAACTTTGAGGATTTATGTGTCAAAATAACCACACAAAAAAAATCATCATGAAAATCAAAGACCAAAATTGAAGAATCCCCAAATTAAAGACCAAAATCAAAGACCCAATTTAAATTTCATCATGAAACAACAAAAACTTAAGTTGCATGAGGAAAAAAAAACAAAATTTTAAAATCCCTAAAATAGAAAACTGGAACAGAAATTACTCTTCAGATTTGAGAGTATGAGAGATTCGAGAAATTACCCTAAACCCTGAGTTCCTTGGTGAGATATGATTATGTTGGAGAGATTAATCCTTTGAGTTTCTTCTGAATAGATTGAGAGATTGCTTGAGTTAGGGTTTTTTGAGAGATTTAGATCGAGATATTTCTTCTGAGTTAGGGTAATCTTTTAAGAAATTTAGATCGAGATACTGCTTCTGATGGAGAGATTTTTCATAGTGAAGAGGGTTTTTGTTTGGTGAGAAAAAAAAATTTCTGATGGTGAGAGAGGGTTTTTCATAGTGAAGAGGGTTTTCTTTTTCGTTTTTTTTTCTTTCAGTAATTTTGATGAAAATTTCGATGTGTTTAGAATTTGAGCGGGTGTACTGAAAATTTTGGGAACACGTTGCGGTGAAGACACGTTGCGGTGGACCAAAAATAAATAATGTCTGAAAATTTTTGAAGCAGACACGTGACCAAATCTGGCGGGCTTTTGGGCGGGAGAGACACAATTTTCTGATTGGTCTTCACAAAAGCATACGGATTGGTAAAGAAACACAGCTTTCTAACAAAACCAAAAGCCTTCCCCACCGTTAGATTTTAGTAGTTTTGCACCCCCTGATTTTGGTGCGTTAGATCAGATAAAATTACCAAAAAACCAACCATAAACAAATCATTTATTGGTCTAAGCCAAAGCATACGGATTGACAAAAAAACACACATTTTACTTCTCAGAAACCTTAAACGAACACGAATTCGTCAACTTTGAGAAAGAAACTGGCTCCGAAATCGAAACCTGGCCATAAGAGGACCACTATATATCTGAGAACTCCTAAGAACGATGAATCACACCATTTACTGGCGATGAGTGGACCCCTATAAGTCGACTTCGAGGAATATACCTGCCCCGAGATCGAAACTTGGCGATGAGTGGACTCCTATAAGTCGGTAACTTCGTATGAGCGACGAATCCATCCAGATACCGGAAATATTCCTCAGAAAGATTCCCCGTATATGTTAAACAATACCCATCTTCGTTAAATTCGAGGAATATAACCGCCGTAAAGATTCCTCGGAGATCGAAACTCTTCGTCGAATTCGCGATGAGTGGACTCTATAAGTCCATCCAGGTAACCCATGTATGAGCGACGAATCCATCCAGATACCGTAAAGATTCCCTGTATATGTTAAACAATACCTATCTTCGTCGACTTCGAGGAATATACCCGCCCCGAGATCGAAACTTGGCGATGGGTGGACTCGTATAAGTCGGTAACTTCGTATGAGCGACGAATCCATCCAGATACCGGAAAGATTCCTCAGAAAGATTCCCTGTATATGTTAAGCAATACCCATCTTCGTTAAATTCGAGGAATATACCCGCCCCGAGATCGAAACTTGGCGATGAGTGGACTCCTATAAGTCGGTAAATTTTTATTTTTATTAATTAATAAAAATTTAAAATATATATTATATAAATTAATAATATATATATATATATATAATTATTGTTATTTATTTTTTAGTACAAATTATTTATTATTTATAATTATTTGTTTTTTGATATTACTTAAAAAATTAAATTTTTAATTTTGTATTTTTTTATTAATATTATTTATTAATTAATACTAATTATTTTTAGTAATTAAAAAAAAACTTAATGATTTTTTTTTATATCCATCATAACCGTTCATTTTATCTACAACCGTTCATTTTTTTTCTTCTTTTCTTTAACTGGGTCGATTTCTTCCTTATCGTTTTGGTTTTTCCTCTCAACTTAATCTCCCCCATCGTCTTCGACATAGAGCGAGAACTTAACCTCAAACCAGCTGAAACTTCGATACAGCAGCACCACCATCACTCAAACCACTGGAAAGTTCATTGTCTACAACTCCAAAAGCTTAGTTTATTACCATCCTTTTCAAGTTCATCAATCTCAGGAGATTTCTTCATCAACAGAAAGATGAAGATCGATCTATAACCCATATCTCGACTTACCGTCTCCACCAATTTCCCAAGGTTGAAGTTCGATCTGTGACCCTTATTTAAATTTAGGGTATATTTTTTATTTTTTTTTGGATTTTTGAATTAGGTTTGTTTCAGTGCATTAAATTGTTTTTTGAACTACAATTTGCATTAAATGTCACTTAAATTGAAATTGATATCGACATTGAAATTTGCTAAAATTTTGAAATTGATATCGACACAGAACAATTGATTGGATTCAAATTTGATTAAAATTTGATCTTGCCAGAGTTTTTTGATTTCGTCACTTCATATGTAGATGATAATAGGTTAATTGGATTTTAATTTTGTCTAGGCTAGCTGTTAGAGTAAGCAATGTTCAGTTCCATTGATATGTGAATTATGCAGTTTCAATTGATATCTACTTCCGAAATTGAAATTGAAATTGCTTGTCATCATGAAATTGATAGGTCAGTGGATCTTTGTCTAAATCTAGTAAATCTAATTAGATTGCATTATTTAGATGTGATGTGATTGCTTGTCATCATGAAATTGAACTCAAGTAGTAAACATAACAAGTCTTTTAGGAGCTTGGGCACTTGAGATATAACACTGAAGTGTTGAGTTTAAAAAATGGGTTATGCAGATTCATATTGTATGAAAAACTCATATACCGAATTATTTTTTTAATGTCCTGCATTTTCTTAATGTCCTGAATTGTATAAAAAATGAGTTCTGCAAATTATGATACTATTTTAGGATTTTGAATATCAAAGAATATTTATGTCCTGCATTTTTGCTGTAAGTTACTCCGTGTTAGTTTGCTCTATAATAAATTTCTCCATTTATGTGTTCTGAGTTCAATTGTGTGTGCTGAGTTTGAACTGTAGTTAACATCAGCCTACAATTGAGTTTATTTGAATTCTCAATTGCTCCTTTTGCTTATTTGAAATCCTTGTAATAGGTTATCTTCCTTAGTTTATTTCAATCTTTGTGCCGGTTTACATCTTTATTTTCCTTATGATTCCCATCAGTTTCTCAGGAATTTATTCAAATAAATTGATTTGTTAATTGGATTTTAATTTTGTTTTAAGTTGGCGCGAGGTCTGGTTCATTTGAAGGAATTGGATGTTTGGGAATCCATCAACAACGGAAATAAATCACCAGTTTGGGGTAATTTTCTTCTTACCTTTATTTCCTTACTCATCATTTTGATATTTGTTGCCTGTTTATCCTAATGTCTCACTTGCGAATATTATAGATTGCTTTCTCAATATTAGTTAACTAGTTATAGTGGTGAAGAAGATGAGGCTATGGTTTGAACTACGAAATCTATGTGTTTGGGCATATATTTCTGATCTCCTATCTAGTTCAGAAATAAAATTTTCAAAAGTTCAATACTAATTTGCCTTAGCTACAATTCATATTTCTTGAGTTCTCTTTTTCCGTATATCTTACTATAATAAAGAAAACTCCTCCTTTTGGTACGACCTCTGGATTATAATTCAGCCATATATTGATGTTTAGAATTGGTGACGTTTATTATGCAAATGTAGCTTCTTTCATGTTTAACCCTATTTCTCTCGATGCCAAGTTTTATATTCGATTGTGCTTTGTCACTTCAATTGTTGTGCAATATAAATTTATAACAATCATTGTTCTTTATGATTTTCTTAATCAGTGACCGAAGACAGGGTAAGGAAGAGAAGCGAAGGGTTATGTACAGGTTTGTCCACATGAGTTGAGACTGTTGAGTTAAGTTTCAATTGTGTTTTTTGAATGGGTTTTCATGGGGCGTTAAGAATATGATTGCCATCCAAGTATTTGTTGAAATGCCTAGCATAAACTGTAGTCATGTCTGATAAGTTTGGTGCAGAAATTGGCAACTTTAGGTACAAGTTCCTGTTTTTTATTCCAGGAAATTCACAACTCCTGCATAGCTCTCTAATTTGGATAATATGTCTGATGTATCTTCGTTTGTAGAGATTCAAAATTAGTGTCGAAGTTTTCACAAATAGGTATCCATAAGCATAACGGAGGACATATAGTTCGAGCTACAAGATTTTTTGAAAGTACATTAGATTTTTGAGTTGCAGGACCAACATACATAGTCATAAGTCTCTTTCATTAGATCTTTTCACTCAATATAAGTTGCAGGACCAACATACATAGTCAGATTGTGCAGTGAAAAGAATTTTAGAATCATTGCATAATAGATTAAACACTAACTGGGTGATATTTGTTGTTGTGTATCTTGCATTTCCTTTCTTTCTCCCATCTGCACTAGTACATGACTTGTAATGCATCTAACTATTTCGATTTTTGTGACAAATAAGCCTACAAGGCTCAATTTTTACAAGATCAAGGCATGTGCTTATAGCTGCCATGTTGTTCTTAACTCTGCCATGTTGATTTGCACTTAATCCTGAAAATTCTTTGCATCTCAGAATTGCTGGAGTGGGAATACTAATATTTGATTCTCCAGGTGCGTGCCTACTATGCTGCCAGATCCTAATTGGTGCAAGGAGTTAAATTTAAGTGACATCGTGTAATTGGTCAGTAACTCCTGCTACAAATAAGGTCTTATATATGGAGTAACTGGAGACATCGATTTTGGACTATAAATATCTTCTCCAGGTTTTTGATCACTGGGAATGTATCTATGTACATAAAAAACTAAACACGATGGCTGCTATACTAGCTAAATATGCATATCTGGAATATGTATTCTCAATCCCCTATTTTGTATATGTAAATATCGTCCAATGTGTAACTCCAAGTTTGTAAGTTTAAAAAAAAAGGAAAGTTTTAAAGTTACAGCTTATGATTTGGTAATCCAATGTTCTTTACTTTTGCTGGTTATCATATTTTGATTGCGTCAGGTGCCATTAATCTTTAATAAATTCAACATCCCATCCAAAGAAGTGGCTCAAGTGTTGGTTGACAAGGGAAATTCAAAGACTTTTTAACGGAAGAACTGAACAGTTGCAGATTCAAGTAATTACAAATGATGAATAAAGATTGGGTTCACTGGCCAAGGTTAATATGTTGTTCACTGTAGAATATTAATTACATTCTTTATACTGGTTTTCCCTCTTGTATTACGTTTATTACTGTGCTTAATTGTTTCGTCGTTCTTTTATGTAGGGATGATCTTCCATATCAGGATGCCTTGCAGAATTTCATCGATATTGTTTGTCAAAAACTTGGAAATCCTTCTGTGTTCAGTTGTCCTTGTGTTGATTGTAAAAACCTTGCTGTGCCACTTCCTCCTCAACAAGTGTATTTTCACTTGCTGAAACGCGGTATGGATCCTACATACACTGAGTGGGTTTTTCACGGGGAGATAAATGTCACTTCTAATCATGTACACCAAGATGGAGCAACAGGGGGTTCATCTCAGATGTATGTAGATGCTGATGTTGAAGTTGATGCACATATCGATCAGGGACATGAAAGTATACATGAGGAGGGGTTGGAAGAGGTGGACACACCGTTATATCCTAATTGTAACACACACACAAAGTTATCCATCACTGTTGAATTGTATAGGCACAAGACAATAAATGGTTTATCTAGGAAATCATTTGACGAACTTCTCAAGACAATTGGTTCTTTGTTGCCGCCAGGTCATTGTCTTCCTTGCTCAACATATGAAGTCAAAAAGCTGCTGAAATCTTATCAATTAACTTACGAGAAGATACATGCATGTGTGAATGATTGTTGCTTGTTTAGAAAGGAGTTGAAAGATGCATATGAATGTCCTAAATGTCATTATTCTAGGTGGAAGGAAGACACATCTAACATGGACGATGCTGACATGATAGACAAGCCCAAAAAGAAGATACCGGTGAAGGTCCTTAGATACTTCCCCATTGTGCCGAGATTGAAGAGATTGTATAATTCAGCTGAGCTGGCTGAGCAGTTGATATGGCACACAACGAACAAGAGTAAAGATGGGAAGATGCGTCATCCAACAGATTCTTTGGCTTGGAAGCACATAGATAGAAAGTTTCCCGAGTTCGCTTCAGATTTCCGTAATTTTCGTCTTGGGCTTGCTGCTGATGGATTTAATCCATTTGGTGATCTTTCCCCAAGCCACAATTGTTGGCCAGTGATGATCGTGGTTTATAATTTGCCTCCTCAGTCGTGTATGCAAGGCGAAAACATAATTCTGAGCATGTTGATTCCGGGAAAAAAACAACCGGGTAAAGACATCGATGTTTACTTGCAGCCCTTGATAGATGAACTGATTGAGTTGTGGGAGAACGGCGTGCAGGTATATGATTCATTTACTAAAACAAATTTTAACTTGAAGGCATTATTAATGTGGACAATAAATGATTTCCCTGCATATGGTAATCTGTCTGGATGTACGTATAAAGGGAAGGCAGCTTGCCCTCTTTGCGGTGAAAATACACTTTCAAACTGGTTGCCATTTAGTCGTAAAACTGTTTACTTGAATCATAGGATATTTCTTCGTCATAATCATCCTCTTCGGCAGAAAAAAGACTGGTTTAATGGAGAGGTTGAGAAAAAGGAAAAGCCACTGTTATGTCAGTGTGCAAGCACTTGAATGTCGAAGAATATTTTCAATGACTTTGGGAAAGTGGATAAGAATGAGGAGGAGATAAGGAAAAAGAAAGAGGAAAAGAAGAAGAAAAAAAAGAGTAAGGGGCAGAGTAGTGTGGCAACAGGTGCTAATGTGGGTAATTCTAAGTGTCAGAAGCGGAAGAGGGCTGTTATTACTGATGTGGCTAGTTCTGGTGCACCAAAAAATGAAACTGAGCTTCGGGTGTTTAACAAACGGTCGATATTTTTTGACTTAGCTTAATGGAAGGTCAGTTCTATAAATTCAAATTTATTAATAGTTTGCAACTTCAAATTTACTTTTTTATGTCTCAACTTTTTTAAATTCACAAGTGTTCACCTGAAATTATTTAGTTTGCTTAACAAGTCGAGTTGCAAAAATTTACTATAACTCTAAAAAACCTGAAACTTAATTTATTGGTAGCACTGAGACTTTATCAGTTTTGTTTTTTTCATGACTTAACTTGTAGTTTTTTAAAAGGATGTTTCTAAGAATGAGTAGCGTAAGCAATATAAATATGAATAAAAATAAGTATAATATAATATAAATATAAGTAGCTCTTAGTGACCAAGTATATATGGTGGCACATCTTGTGCTGCACATCTTACTGATCAGAGTTCATTTTATCATGATTTTTATGCTAAGGTCTAATTTTTTAAGAAGTTGTTTTGCCCTTCTTCATTGTTTGTTTTAATTCATAGCTTCAGGTTTATCGTTTAAGTAACTTGATAAAAAATCTATATGGTTATGCTTAGAAAAAAAAGAGCTAACATTTCTGTTTATAGAGTTACTAATGTTTGGTTTTTTCCATCTTCCTAGGATTTATTACTACGGCACAATATCGATGTTATGCATACAGAAAAAAAATGTTTGCGAGAGTATCATTGGTACTGTATTGAATATAAACAATAAAACAAAAGACGGTCTAAATTCCCGCAATGATCTGAAGAGTATGGGAATAAGACCAGAATTGCATCCAGAAGAGAAAAATGGCAAAACGATCCTTCCACCAGCACCATACTGCTTAAATGACAAGGAAAAGGCTATATTTTATAATAGGATGAGAAATTTGAAGGTTCCATATGGGTATAGTTCTGATCTTAGAAAGCATTTCTCGAAAGATGGTTGCTTAGGTGTTCTTAAGGCTCATGATTACCATGTTCTTATGCAACAAATATTCCCCGTTGCTTTGCAAGGACTTTTACCTGTAGGGCCAAGGGAGGCGATTTTCAGGTTATGTTCTTATTTTCACGAAATATGCCAAAGGGCAATTGATCTCCATAGATTAGTTGAACTTGAAGTAGAAGTTGCTGAGGCTTTGTGTATGTTGGAGAGGTACTTCCCTCCGTCATTTTTTGATGTCATGGTGCACTTGACAATTCACCTAGCTCGAGAAGTGCGATTATGTGGACCTGTACAATATCGTTGGATGTATCCGTTTGAAAGCTATGCCAATTTAATTTATATTACTACTTTTGTTATTTTGGTTTCATGTAGAAAGTTATGCTCTTTGTAGCTTATAGATACTAATATTTAATTACTTGATAACTATTGCATACGCGACTTTCCTAGGTATATGAAGATATTCAAAGAATATGTAAAGAATTATGCACTACCTGAAGCTTGTATAGCTGAGTGTTATCTTGGAATGGAGTGTGTTAGGTATTTTGATGTTCGTAAGGCCCAAGCAGCTGAAAGAGTAAATCAAAGGCGTAATGAAAACATTCAAAGTGGTTCCACACCGATAGCACATCCTCTTTCTAAAGGTGTCCAAGTGCGTATGGATAGCGAGATGTTAAAGATAGCTCACAGATATGTGCTTTTTAACACACCCGAAATTGACCCATATATGACGTAAGTATGTCATTCATGTTCATTAAAAATGGTCTGTCAGTTAATACTTCATTTTTAAATTTTACTTTTGTCTTAGAATGCATATGGACGAGTTAAAATCTTCTGTTGGGAGGGAAATTACCAGTGAAGACCAACTCAACTCCGTACAGTCTGACACATTTGCAGATTGGTTTCAACAAAAGGTACGTTTAGTCCACTCTTTGTCAGATTATGCAGTTTAGTATAGTTTAAACACTCGGTCATTTTGCTGCTACAGAAAACGCAAATACGTGTGATTCTGTTTCATTCTGTCACTTGGAACAATCCATGTTAGGCACAACATCACTATAAATCTAACTTCTCATGCTTAGATAGCAAATTTAATTATATTCTTATGTCTTGAGATTATACATTTGTAGGTTAAGATGCAAATTAAACAAGGCATGTCAGTATCAAACATGGTAGAATGGTTGTCATATGGGCCGTTAGAAAACTGCGTATCATATAAAGGCTTGCTAATCAATGGGTCTAGGTTTATTACCAAGGATGTTAAGAGAGTCACACAAAACAGTGGAGTTTCAATTGAATCAACAACCTTAGTTGCAGGACGGTCAGAAACTAGTGGGTTCTACGGTGTTTTAGAAGAAATTATATTGTTGGACTACAATCATATGTTTCAAATTCCAATATTCAAATGTGATTGGGCTCATACCAGTTTTGGTGTCAAGGTAGAAGATGGATTTACATTGGTCAATTTGAAACAACATAAGAACCAATACTGTAACGATCCATTCATTTTAGCAAAACAAGCGCGACAAGTTTTCTATTCTCGAGAGTCAAATGCATCTAACTGGTATGTGATGGTGAAACCACCACCTAGGGGTTTCCATGAATTATAGGAATACAATGAAAAGCTTGAGACAAATTTCCAACCAGTGGATACTTCAGCTCTTGGTTTACAAATGGATGACGAGAGCGAGAGCTACTTAAGAGAAGATGGTGAATATATCATAGTGGTTCCGACAAAGAAGAAGAACAAAAAGAAGAAGAAAAGGAAGTTCACAAGTTAAGTCAGTATAGTGTATTGTTTTTACTGTATTGAATTTTTACTATCATTGTCGCTCTTGTTGTATTTCCTTTACTAACACTAGTATTGTTCTTGCAAAATAGACATTAAACAACTTCATTTGGGTTCTTAATTTATAGAATGCTAGCTTTGTTACCTTTGTAATATTTGTTCTGAGTAGACACCCATTTTTAACTCCACCTATGTAAATGATATATCAGTTGTTATGATTGCTATATTGGCACACCCATTTTTTCTGATATTTGTATGAATTTTGTAGGTTTGCCTGAATTTTATTCGGTGCTTTCAGGATTGTGCTAGGACTAGTTACTTATTTGTTTTTTTTTTTTTTTTTTTTGGGTTGTCACTTGTCAATTATGATGTCATATGGGAATTGAGTTGGAATTCTGGCAGGATTGTGAAATTATCATTTTTCTTCATTGGAAACTAGCAGGATTGTGAAAAGGCATATGGCGGCGAAGGAAATGCTTATATTGCTAGTTTATTTTGCTTTTAAAAAATGACCTCTTATGTTGCTACTTTTATTCCATTTGGGAATGTTGATAACTTTGATATTTGTGTATTAAGAGTGATATTTTTCGTTCAGAGAAGGATTCGTGCTCTTTGCGGCTCAATCACTTGAGCATTACATTTTTTTTACAACACTTATAAAGGGTTGTCATAAAGTTAGTGTATAGTTAGTATATTAAAGAACCACAAAGTTAACAGAACCTCTGATAGTGTAGGATGGTCAGTGGTGTAGACTTCCATGCTTGAGGCTCAGGATCGAATCCCCCCAACCTCATTTTTTCCAACATTATATATTTTTACTTCAACAACACTTGTAAGTGTTGTTTTAGGTTCATGTTCGAATCTCTCCTCTAACATATTTTTCATTATCTTATTTTTCAGTTTTTTTCAACAACACTTGTGAGAATTGTGATAGGCTAAGTAACTACATATGAACATTATATATTTTTACTTCAACAACAAATGTGAGAATTATGATAGGTTAAGTCACTACATATATGGAAACAACTGTACATATTTTTTATTATCATATTTTTGTGTTCTTCAACAACACTTGTGAGAATTGTGATAGGATAAGTTACTACATATATGGAACATTATAAATTCATACTTCAACCACACTTATAAGTGTTGTTGTAGGTTTCTATTTTAAAAAAAAAAAAAAATCAAAACTTGTGAACTGAAAGGGTGGTTGATCATCTATACTTCCATGCAGTAGGTTCATGTTCGAATCTCCCCTCTAACATATTTTCCGTTATCATATTTTTGTGCTCTTCAATAACAGTTGTAAGAGTTGTGATAGGATAAGTCACTACATATATGGAACAGAGTTGTTATAGATAAATGTCGTCACAACTGTTTTGCTTAAGGAGTTGTCGTTGGTTTTCTTAGCGCAACCCCTTGTTTCCTAAGGGTTGGCAGTGATGATATACCACAACTCTTGCTTTGAATTCAGTTGTAAAACATAGGATTTTCTACAATAATTAGCTAAGCGTTGTAAATCTCCAGTTGTAAATGTATATTTTTCATGTAGTGTCTCTCTCTCATAGAAAAAAATAAGAGGAGTATTGAGCCCCAGGATCTACTTGGAAGACGTTGCTTCACACATGTTATATGTCGTACAAGTCTTGAGAATTCTACCATTATTAGCGTTGTCTTATTATATCGTCAGTTCCAGTTGCATGTGACAATAAACTATCAGCATTACAAAGATATATATCACGGGCCATGCAACTACTACTGATACTCTTTCGAATACCACTGTAACTAAACAACTTTAACACATATCCGACTTAAATCTTTCACAAATTCATTCTCACTTTGTCAGCAAAAACTATATTCAACCTCTCAGACTTCCCATTTTTAAGGTTCACTCTCCGATACCGACTTATGTTAAATTATTTCTTGATAGTTATATGTCCTGTCATTTTTCCCCTCTGAACTCTACTATCTCTTAGTAATGTCTTCTCCAGATACAAATACATACTTTCTCTATATCCAATTCTAATTCAACATATCCTAATTTTTCTCTTGAGCTAAATATCTGGCGTTTTATTTATATGGAGTCATCCAATTCTTCTAATGATACTCACACTGCTACTACTATTCAAAACCTTTCCTCTCAAATGGCTGAAGAACTTATTTTACCTAAAAAAATTCCCTCTACTCTCACTGAACCAGTGTTAATTGATAAATCTATAGTTCTTTCTGAAAATGATTCTAATTGGAAATGGTGTATGGTGGGTTATGTGTGTAGTGAAACTTTAGTGGCCAATTCATCTATCAGATACCATATTTGCTCTCAATGGCCTTTAGCTCAAACTCCAAATGTGACTACATTCAGTGGGCTAAGAAACAAGGTTCTCATCATATTTCTGGCAAAGAGTGATTTCAATAGAGTTAATGAACAACATCCTTGGTTTTCTTGTGGTTTTCTCATTGTGAAAAAGTGGGGGTACAACAACCACACACAATATTTCTCTTAGAAATATGTATAGACAACTCCAATATAATTCCAAGAGAATCAATTAGATAGTCAGACTCAATCAAAGAAAATATATCCAAGAGTTGTTTCTCTGTTTCACAATGTAATCAGCAAATCAAACAGATAGAAATACGTGAGCCTGATTATTATGTGAAATAAATTGAACGGTACCAAAGACCAATGTTCAAGTGTCAATCAATTTATATCAACAACAAAAGATTGGATTATCTAATTGATTGAACTACGCACAACCTGTGATATTTCAATCATATAAACAAATATAATGTGGAAAAGAAATAACACAGACACTAAAAAATTTGTTAACGAGGAAACCGCAAATGCAGAAAAACCCTGGGACCTAGTCCAGATTTGAACATCACAGTATATTAAGCTGCTACAGACACTAACCTACTCCAAGTTAACTTCGGACTGGAATATAGTTGAGCCCTCACCAATCTCACACTGATCAAGGTACAATTGGGATCCTTATATCTCTGAAACCCAGCGAGACTCTACGCAGTTGATTCCCTTAGCTGATCTCACCCACAACTAAGAGTTTCTATGATCCAAAGTCGAAGACTTGATAAACCAATATGTCTCACACAGAAAAGTCTATTGAATAGTGTTGATGGTGAATTTTAGTTCATGGCTAAAATTGTAAGACCAATTTTTGTGTTGACATTCCGCAAAGGATAAGGCTATTTGATAAGCGATGAATACTTCTCCGCTTTGTTAATTCACCTAGAATGGATCATGTAGCAACAATCCCCAAGTATTCTGTGAATTTTAGCATTATTAATTAATGCATGAACCTCCTCGTATTTCCTGTGTTGTTCTCAGCAGAACTCTCATTATTGGTGCGACATGATGACTAATTGTTACTCTCAGCAGAGTAACATGAATATCCAAGTATCAACAGTGAAGCATACACGAAATATCTGTACATGCTATACCATTATCTAACAAAGGAAATCATCTCTCGGTGTGTTATACTAACCCGATCGAGCATATTTGAATCTAGATTGTCCACATCAGTCTCAAAAAAGGTCACAACCATCCAAATTCACCAGCATAATTGGACGGCTTAGATCGGATCCATAACCATCAGGCATGTATTGGAGTATTCACCACCGGCCCAATGCAGACCCCGCATGGTCGGCCTTCCAAAAAGGGAAGCAATGGTTTGCCAATTCGTCTAGCCAAAGCAGCGCAAACGTGAAACCCTAAATTAGGGTTTACGACACATTATATGTGTCGTAAATCAGTCTCAACCATCCATCTTCGCAGGCATGGATGAAGGGTTTAGATGTAGATTCAAAGGGCCCAAAGCATGTCAACACAATCACCGTGGGACCTCCTACATGCATGAACGATCGGTTAGGACCAACTATGGTTGGTCGTCTTAATTCGTGCGCCCCAAACTGGGTATGACACACATCCATAAAAACCTAATTAGGGTTTGTGTCGCGATCACGAGCGTCCATTTTCTCCTGCTCAGATGAAGAGTCCAGGAATAGACTAAGCAGGTCCAGTAAGTATCAACACGATCACTGCGGGCCCACCTATCTCCATACCCAATCGTCCAAGACCGAACTTGGCTGTACACCTCGGTTCGTGCGCCCAAACTAGGCGTAGTCGAACCTTCCAATTGTAAACTGATCTCGACCACTCAACTTCTCCGGACAAATTGAGTGGCGTAGATCACGTTTTTATGGGACAATGAGGTACATGTGATAGACACATTTTTGTGTCTGATTTGTTCTCAGTGTCTCTATTGTTAGTCTCGATTTTTGTACTAATTTTGGTGTTTTTATGTTTGTTTAGGTGTTTTTGGAGAAATACATTTGTGCGGAAAAAGTTGCTCGAAAAGTGCTTTTTGGACCCCTCAGAGAAAAGTGATAAAGGCACCCTCATTTTGGATAAGGGCACCCCCAGGGAGGCAGCTTCTATTCGCACCCCCGGTTTGGTTAGGGGGACACCACCTTCAACATTGTGGAATTTCGTTTTGGCGGGAAAATAATTCTCTAAAGGGCACAAAATTTGATTGGGTTAGAGCGCGATTCAATCAAAAAAAATTCATGGGTAGATGTGATATAACTATATAATGTTGGTATGGGTGTTTTTTGGGTCAAATTTGGGATAACAAATCCAAACAAAGAGTTGGAGGAAAAACACAAGCTTACACGAGTTGCATGAGATTTGGACGTGTTATGGGCGTGCATGATGACTCAAACTAACATCCAGGAGCGTGTAAGAACTAAATAAAGAAGTTTTAGCATCTGTAGACGCGTGGGAAGTTAATTCAGGGAAGAAAATATTCCCATGATATTTTCTTTAATAACCGAGTTCAATGAAGAATTTATGGAGATATGGCGTGATTAAATGAGTCTTAGGAGTATAAATAGGTTTCTGGGGTCTAGTAGAAGGCATGGAGGGAGTTTGGGGTCGATAGAAGGTCCAGAGAAGCAGAAATCAAGAGTTGATGAAACTCTGTTTCTGCTGCTGCTGCTGATGAAGAACACCAAGAACATGAAGAACAGACCAACAGGAACAGTCGTTTCGCTACAGTGAAAAAGACTCACAATCCCGGGTCGTAGGTGTGGGTCGTAGATGTTCAACGACAACAGCATTTCATCTTTGTCGTTGTTTCAGACGCCTTCTGTGCGTCGCAGAGTTCAGTTTTATACCATTTTCTTGTCTTTCTCTTCATTGTAAAACACTTTTGAGCATCAATGAAATATTTTGAGAGGTTTTCCAACATGAATAGCTAAACCCCAACACTGGGTCGATGGAGGAAGACGAAATTCAACATGGGTAAAATTATTTAATTCCTTTTATGACTTTTGCATTATTTTAAATTGATTTATGATTCGATAAAATTAGTTGTGATTCAATTAGATAGGTTATGCTTTGTATTAAGATAATCCATGCTTAGGGGATACAATTAATGTTTTGAGGATCTAGTTTGGCAAAATAAGAGTCAGGTTTTTATTTGTTGAGCGATAATTGTTAAAAGAATTAATTTTTGAACCTTTTGTTGTGAGTTTGGCGAATCTTGAGTCCCGAGACATCTCTTCATCCTGTGACAATTTTTTTATATATATTTCTATCTTATTTTAGTTTTATTAAGTCTAGAACTCTATTGCTTTCACAAGTCCAACGAACTCTTTACTACAACTATCATTGATAAATACCATCAATTTTTGGCGCCGTCGACACGGAGCTTGTCTTTAGGCTAGAGTTTTTAGACTTTTTTTTGTTTTTTTTTTTTTGTTGTTCTTCTTTACGTTTTGTACGGAAGGGTTGGGTTAAATATAAACTGCACGAGGAAGGACGACGATTACAATATCGTCTCGCCCCTCGGGTTCGTACATGACATAGGAGTCGTGGCCCGAGTCGACTTCAACGGTTCATCCCCTGTCCGGAACGGGAGGTAAGAATTCTAAACACCCGCATCACCGTTCTCTTCTTGCCCGCCTTTAGGAAAACGATACCAAACGCGAACCTAAGCTTAAATTTGGAATAGAACAAACTACTCACCAGTCATATGAGCAAAACAATCCTTCTATTTCTCTAGAAGAGGCTTTAAAGAGTCATTCCTTATTTGTGAAGGAAACCTTAAATATTCCGGATGAGTCCCCGAGGCAGTCAACTAGAATGTCTTTAGAAGAGACTCTTAAGCAATTTCTTGAAAGTACAGAGAGAGGATTGTTGAAAAACTTGCTCGAAATAATCTTAATTTCCAATACGTTGTCTCCAATAATACCCTTGAAAATGAAGATAGTTATTTGCATAATCAAGATGACGAGGTTAGAATTGGTAACACTACTTTAGATGAGGTTCAACCATTTTCATATTTTTATAATGATGATTATGATAATGTTGATGAAGAATTTGAAATGAGTAGGCATAGTGATCAGAATTTGAGCTTAATAATGATAATGTTTCTAGTTCAAATCCAAATAATTTTAATAATTATTCACCTATTCAAAAGGACGAGGATTTGACTAGAGATACCACTGTTTTAGATGATGTAATATTTCCTTACGATTACGTGGTTTAGAGGAACGAGTATATTTTGAGTCTAGCGATTTAGAAACAACAGACTTAGAAAAACAAGATGAACTCGTAGAGATGAGTGAGGATGTGCCTGACTTAGAGAAGAATCAATTGACCATTTTCAGGAATCGAGATAGCCTTGAAATTAGGGAAGTTGTGACTAGTCTTTCTAGAGACACTAAAAACTCTAAGTTTGGGGTGATTATCATTCTCCATGTGCCTTAACTCTAAGAAAGGTCCCTAACTTGGGACTTGACATTTGTGCCTCAACCATTTTAAAAGATTATCTTCATACACTTTTTCCCAACCTAGTTGTGTCCATAAAGAAGTTCATTGTTGTTAGAAACCCATCCTCCGGTTGATGTGGTTAACCTAGGATATGATACCATGATTGACTTTGTTTTCCCACCAAAAAATTTCCTTCCAGTTTGTGGGAACATATGAATTTCAGATGTGTCAGTTATTAAGTTTTGAGACTAAACCTAATTACTTTAGGAAATTAGGGTCGACACTATGGTCAGTTGTGTGAGTCAAATCTGATTGACTTAGAGGATCCTCGATTATTTAGGTTATTATTGTGCGCTTCTAAGATCATATTTGAGTTTTTCCAGACTCTAGACCTAATGATTCGGATCCCACCTATGAAGAAACGCAACCAATAGTCTTGTTCATTTTCTTGGTTCATTGCAGTTTCCTTTGGTCATTCTATTTAGTTTTGAAGACCCGAATTATTTCGACGATGGTTCCTAATCTTTCCTAAGTCTGATGAAGACTTTAAACTTAGCACTTCTTGGGAGGCAACCCAATCTCATGCAACACGGTAATATCTTTCCTCAACTCTTTTGCTTCAAATGGTAACAGTTTCTCCTTGTTCATGTTTTTAATTTCATCTTTAGAACATTGAGGACAATGTTAGATTTAAGTTTGGGGGTATGGGAGAAACTTTTTAGTTGCAATAAATAAACTCCAGAGCCTAGAAATTTATGTTTATTAAGGATGGCACTAACCAATCTAAGTGGATGGAAGCATTTTGGTTGTAGGAGTTGAGGAACCAATCGATTAGATGGAAACATCTAAAGAGTCTATTCATAAAAGCACGAGCTCAGGTGTTAGAAAACATGGTAGTTTCGCCATATCCTCGTGATGGAAACATCGAAAGAATCCTGATCACTTCTTTTATTTTTCTTTTTACCATTGCTAGGGTGGAATAGAGTGGTTGAGATACTAAAAAAAAAAAAAAAAAAAATTGAGACCAGACCACTAGACCAAACGGAATAAATACAATAAAATCGACCACTGGTACCCTTGTATATTAGAGTTAAGATTATCGACCACTGGTCCCCTTGTATATGCCAGTGTGTTGATATTAGTCCAAGACCGGATCTCGGTCCGTTAACCCTGAGTAGAGGAATTTTAGTATGCTTGAGTGCAAACTCGTGTATGGAATTTCGCATCATTACTTCCTCCCTGTAGTCAATAAGTATGCCAACCAAGGAGATTCTTTAGTGCCTTCCAAGGTTATTTGCATAGCGTAGATAGCTAGATGGTCCATGGTAAAAGGTTTTGTGGGTACCAAACCCTCCACCTAGGAACAACACTCCGGTTTAACGCTTTGCACATGCTAAGTGTAGTCTTTTTATTTTTTAGATTAGATTGCTCGGGACTAGCAAATAATAAGTTTGGGGTAATAGACACATTTTTGTGTCGATTTGTTCTCACTCTATTGTTAGATTTTTGTACTAATTTTGGTGTTTTTATGTTTGTTTAGGTGTTTTTGGAGAAATACATTTGTCTAAAAGTGCTTTTGGACCCCTCAAAAAAGTGATAAAGGCACCCTCATTTTGGATAAGGGCACCCCCAGGGGAGGCAGCTGCTATTCGCGGTTTGGTTAGGGGGACACCACCTTCAACATTGTGGAATTTCGTTTTGGCGGGAAAATAATTCTCTATGAGATTTCCGTGAAAATTCATGGGTAGATGTGATATAACTCCATATCAAACAAGAATGAGTTGGAGGAAAAACCAAGCTCCTAAATGCATCTGTAGACGCGTGGGAAGTTAATTCAGGGAAGAAAATATTCCCATGATATTTTCTTTAATAACCGAGTTCAATGAAGAATTTATGGAGATATGGCGTGATTAAATGAGTCTTAGGAGTATAAATAGGTTTTGGGGTCTAGTAGAAGGCATGGAGGGAGTTTTGGGGTCGAGAGAAGGTCCAGAGAAGCAGAAATCAAGAGTTGATGAAACTCTGTTTCTGCTGCTGCTGATGATGAAGAACACCAAGAACATGAAGAACAGACCAGCAGGAACAGTCGTTTCGCTACAGTGAAAAAGACTCACAATCCCGGTCGTAGGTGTGGGTCGTAGATGTTCAACGACAACAGCATTTCATCTTTGCCCATTCTGTGGGTCGCCTTGTCTTTCTCTTCATTGTAAAACACTTTTGAGCATCAATGAAATATTTTGAGAAACATCTAGCTAAACCCCAACACTGGGTCGATGGAGGAAGACGAAATTCAACATGGGTAAAATTATTTAATTCCTTTTATGACTTTTGCATTATTTTAAATTGATTTATGATTCGATAAAATTAGTTGTGATTCAATTAGATAGGTTATGCTTTGTATTAAGATAATCTATGCTTAGGGGATACAATTAATGTTTTGAGGATCTAGTTTGGCAAAATAAGAGTCCAGGTTTTTATTTGTTGAGCGATAATTGTTAAAAGAATTAATTTTTGAACCTTTTGTTGTGAGTTTGGCTCTTGAGTCCCAGACATCTCTTCAAAATTTTTTTATATATATTTCTATCTTATTTTAGTTTTATTAAGTCTAGAACTCTATTGCTTTCACAAGTCCAACGAACTCTTTACTACAACTATCATTGATAAATACCATCAACATGCGTGTACACCAACCCTCCGCAGATGTGGGACATGACACGCGGCCTTTGCGGCATGAGATTTCCGTCGCAAATCCATATCAACCACTCCTATTTGCCTCTCATCCGTTCAAGCCAAAAACATCTCCCATGCTTGGATTCGACCAAGCTGAAAGAAGGTACTGTCACACCTCCTAAACTCTAATCCGACGGTCGCAGATGTGGGTCGCAAGTCGTCTCATCCGTCCAACTTCGCTAGCTTAGACAAGTTGCTTAAGACAGGAGTTAGGCGACCAGTGAGGCATTGTCACGATCACCGTCCACCACTCTTCCGCATAGAGTAATCGACCAAGTCAGGGCTTGCACGTATAGCCTTTAAACGATCACTCGAAGATGGCTGGACGTGATGCTATTTGAAGATGCATAAATTCGTGGATTACTCCGTTAAGCCTTAAAACAACGATGCTTCATACATGCTGAATAAATTCGATGCATTACATGCATAGAATACGCACAATATTTCATAAATATCGACTTTCTAAATAACTTAGTTATTTAATCCAGCATCACATGCTACCTTCTATGGGTCCCACGATCCAGACACTCGAGACATCAATCATGTCACAAACTGGGGGATACATACTGGGGTATTGGTCTGGCGGTTTACAGCGTGCAGCGCACAACGATCCATCACAAGAATGTGTCAGGAAATCATGGACGGTTAGTGATGATGGGAGAAGTGGGCAAGACTGATCGTGTGACACTAATACACAACTCCACTACTCCATCACTCCACTTCCTCCACTTCCCATGAGAGACGTGAATAAGGCTCAAATGACTTATATAAATAGGTTCTCCTCCCTATTTTCAAAAAAGGACAACGCAGAAATCAAGTGTTAATAAAATTGTATTCAAAACACCCAGAGGATGCTTGTGTTATTCGTAAGCCTACTCACCTTTCTGTTATAAGTCATAAAACAGCCTACTCCTTCACAATCTCAACACCTTCTTCGCTTCCCTCCCTAAGATTAACCCCATCTCCTTCACTTTGTGACCGAAGCAAGTCTGGAACGACCATTTCTTGGTTTAGGCCAGAATTGTATAGATTGATCTCTCGAATCAAAAGCACTCCCATGTAGTGCATTTGTTTAAGGTTTAAACTCATTCCTCATTCACACACCCCAAAATTACCAAAACCGGCAGAGATAGTTTTCACACATAAAATAATTGGCGACCACAGTGGGAGATTAATCTCTCGGTTGCAAGATCAATTTTCAATTTCATTTCAACTTGTTCAAATTGCAAGATGGTAGAACTTAGGTCAGGATCAACGATCAATCCCGATGGAACTAGTGCCGAAAACACTCTTGGTATTGATGTCCCTGTCAGTGGAGCCGCGGTGCAAAACGTGATAAATACATCTCGTGGAGATATATCCTCTACCACTAACACCAGCGGAGCAGGAGATATTCCATTAAGAGTGACACCTCCTATCACCAGAGCCAGAGCAGCCGCAAATCCCGGAATTTCTTCAAGCGTAACTCCTTCGGTCATCACCAGGGTAACCGCTACTCCTCCATCAGGACGAGGGGATGGAGGAACAAGAGGAGGACAACCTCCCATCATCATGATAGATTTTATGGAAAGGCAATAAGTTATTGCTAGAGCCCAAACAGATATGGCTGCGACTCATAAAAAGGTACTTACTTTTCTCAAAACTTTAACCGAACGATTGCCGCAGGGGACACGACAGCCCCTGGATCCAACAAGGAACGTGTTCGATGCACCCGGGACAGGCACTTCAATGGCGCGGGCCCATGTAGACGAGGAAGTTCGTGATGCTCCTGAAATCCCAAGAGAAAGAGACCAGCTATCCAACTTCATTACGCGTGAGGACCTGGAGCGACTCCTCCCAAACCGATGCAAAGGAAATACAGTGGACATGCACCAGCATCAGGCTACATACCCTCAAGACGTGCAACGAATTCCTCTTCCAAGAGGCTATACCTCTCCCCAATTCTCCCTTTATGATGGTAATGGTAACGTTCGTGAACATGTCTCTCGATTTTTGGAGTCTTTGGGAGAACACGAATACAATCATGTTCTCCGCCTAAAAGAGTTCTCGAAGACACTTACCGGAAGAGCATACACTTGGTACAATATCATTGCACCTAACAGTGTATCCAATTGGAGTGAGATGGTCAGTGTCTTCTATAGGAAATATTTCTTCGTTTCTGAGAAGGTCACCTTTTCAGATTTGGGAAAAATCTTTCAACGGAGCAACGAATATCCGAACGACTTCGTTAAGAGGTTTAGGACTCAAGCATTGGATTGTCATGATCCGAATGTCACCGAACTCTAGTTGGTAGAGCTATGCATTAACGGAATGATTCTCATATATCGTGCTTTATTAGAGAACCTGGGCTTTCAAACATTTTCTGAGCTCCATGAAGCCGCTAAGCGATCGGACACAACAACACCAGTGTTGTTGGAGAAAACTAAAATCGTCTGAAATGAAGATACACGTGAAAACTTCGGAAGCAGGCGTCTCATCAACAAGAAATACAACACCGGTCCCTCTGTGAGTGTGGTAGACGAAGGATAAAATAGGAAAACGTCAACAACAGAACAACCGCCAAAGCGTACATCACCAGCATGTACGACTTTATCTCGAAAGGGAGCAGACAAGGCTCTTGTGCAAGAATCCGGAGACACATTTCCAGACTTCCCCTTTCCCATGAATAAAGTCATAGAACTCTTGGAAGCATGTATTCAAGACGACGCGATCAAGCTACCACCTATCATACGCCCACCGACCGAGGACGAGATGGAAAACCCTAAATACTGTCGCTACCATAGGTTTGTCCATCACCCGACCAAAGATTGCAACAAGTTGAAGCAAATCTTCAGAGAAAAAGTGGAAGAAGGAGAGCTCCAGTTAGAAAATGAAGGTGTTCATAGGGATCCTCTTCCTATTAGGAGCTGCATGATCTCGGGGGATTCTGTCCGCAAGACTGTATAATCTATGATGGAGCATTTATGTGAAATCTTATATCTTTCCAAGGGGCCACGTCAAGACATGTTCGCATCCCTCAACCATGTCGTGTCAGGCAAGCATTTGTATCCAGAAATGGAAGTAGTCTCGGAGCCACAGTCTTTCATAGAAAATATGACCAACAAAGGAAATTGGGGACTCTAAACCATCACTCATTTGAAGGATATTGAGTTCGTCAGCACATTGATTGATGCAATTTACGAATTCAATATCATCATTGTCAAGACTCTAAGGGAAGCAAGGATTTCAAAACAAGAAGCTACCCGCAGCCCAACCGTGATTAGGAGCCCAGAAGGAGAACTCAGAGACGCCTATGGATGCTTTGACCTTGAAGTTAAAATCGGTGATGCTCTAACACAGGCTAAACTTTACATAGTAAAAGAGTATCCGAATTACGACATGATCCTGGGACGCCCATGGATACACGACAACAAAACAGCACTGGGAGTGTATCCCTTGCCGATTTCAGTACCTGAAATAATCTCCAACGAATCATCAAATCCTGAAGATTGTTTGCCATATCAACACCTTGCAAATGTGACGCAAATTCTTGGAGAAAGCCCGAATTCGTACCTTAAAAGGTTCCGAGCCCAAGTAAGTCTCATTGAATAACCTTTTTTAATAACGGTAAAATCTCTTCCTGCTGAGGCTCGGGGACTTGTGTCGATCAATAACCTAACCGCCACTAAAAGATGTGAATGGGATGCCGTCCCTTTTAAACGTTTTTCCAAGATATTGGAAGCGGTCAGAGACAACGTGTCCTAAAAACGAGATGTTATACCAAGTCTGAATCCGTTTCGAATTGGAGACATGGTAGCAAAGAGGACCAAGTTTCAAGTTGGGAATGTGGCGGTGAAAATAGCTGACCAATATGATTTGTCAGGAACAAAGGAAGATGAACTATATTTGGTAACATACATCATTAGGGCTGCCAATGGGTACCCGATTACCCGGAACCGGACCAGAACCGGGTGTGTCGGGTCCGGTTCCGGGTCCTAATATGAGACCCATTAGCATTTTTACTACCCGACGGGTATACTCGTTAAAGAACCGATTGATATCGGGTCCTAATCGGGTATACCCGACGGGTATCGGGTACCCGACATGAAGTTATTGTATTAAGGTTAAAACCCTAATGAGTAACGATATACAGTTATAATAACTTAGTCTTCGTTAAGAGCCTCACGAACTTCTCTGTCCATTCAATGGAAATTTGTTTTTCTTCATCTTTAATAAGTGTATTCATTGGTCAAACAAGGAAAAGTTCAATTTTATCTTTTTTTTTGTATTACGTTATTTGGATCTTGGCTATGGATGTTCTTTTGGTGTTGAATCTGTTGATTATGGATGTTCTTTTGGTGAATAGGTTAGTTAATTTTCTAAGTTGTTGCAGAATAGTATACGTGTTAATAGATGTACATTAAGAAGACATGGAAACTCGATTAAAATAAAGAACACAAATGAGATCAGTCAAGCATCATCTTGTTACGGTATGTATGCATCACTACTGTAAACAAATTATAGTGTCCAATAGTTGACATTGATAAGTTATCTTCAATAGTACTTGGAAATGTGAAAGCATAAGGTTAAGGTATTCCCGATGAAACATCAGTAATTTTGATGCGTCCCAATATGAGAACTACTTAAGTATTGGGTAAAGCTCTAATGGTGTTTTCTTAATGATCATTATATTGTTTTTTTTTATCGATAATGATCGCTATATTGTTAAAAATAAATAGATTTCAAATTGTCAAAGACCATTAAGCATATTACTCGTGTTGTTATTCTAACAGCTTAAGTTAATTTTTTATTGATGAAGGATCATATATTCATAGGATTTGGTGTGCGATGTGCAAATTTACTCTGTAAAAAGATTGAACTTGAGAAAATACCCATTTAATACCCGGACCCGACGGGTACCCGGCTGTTTTATCGGGTCCGGTTCTGGGTCCAATAATTATGGAACCGGACCCGGAACCGTTAGGACCCGGACCCGAACAATATAATCGGTTCCGGTTCCGGGTAGTATGATACCCGAACCCGATGGGACCTGTTGGCACCCCTAGACGTCATCCTAGGCTGCTATTGCAAGATCATCAACGCTGACAAGCTTGAGGGCATGACGATCCACTCACGATGGTTTAAACCCTACCACACCTAGAAATGTTGTGCTACCCTTTCTTTCCAGCATTCTGTGGTGGTTCCTCCAACATTCCTTCAACAATTTCCCTTTTTGTGTTATTTTGTAATTTCTTCGAAATGATTGCGATACTTGCATTCATGATTATAAGGGTTCCAATTTCTCAATTAATCAAAGTATTATTTCCTTTTAGAAATTTTACCCATGGGCATGACACAAAAACCTAGATTCAACCTGAGTCACCATCATTACCCACCAGATTAAACCAGAGAACCCTAAAAGGAAAACACTTCACACCTTTCGAGAAACGTTGGAGGAATATAATGTATGCAAAGGAAAAAAAGAAAGAACATTCTGTCCCAGCTTACACCAGGAGAGTGCAGACAAGCTTACGACATAAGAACACAGACATGTCTGTGGTATTTTATTATGGCATTACTTCTCTTATCACAAGAATCACATGCAATGATATGAAGGCACACCACTGAGAAAACTCAGATGTAGTCTTAATGAAGGATTTATTTCAAAAATAAGAAATTTGTTCGAACAAGCTAGCAGAAATTAGAGAACCTTGAACTCATCCGCCACTGAGTGCAAGGACAAAAGTGTTCACAAAATTATGGGAAAATACTCAGAAAAAAAAAATAACAGGAAGAATTAGTCATCAAGGAGATCGATTGTGTCTTCTCCACCATTGGAATCTGCATCAACGTCATCATGAGTCGCCACTACTTCTTCCTTCTGTTCTGCCTCAGCTTTTGCTTCAGGTATTTTTGCAGCAATGTTCTCCACAATGTCCTCAGTAGGGGCAGCTTCCATATATTCCTCAAGAGCCGCTGCAACATTGGAGATCGTGCTGATAATTTTTGGGAGCTCAGGTTCTTCCGTATCAGAATCAAGAATGATCACACCATCGCGGATCGGATAATCACTCATATCTTCCCGTGGAGGCCATTCATGTTCGACTCTTCGCCTCTTCAGCCGTGCATCAAATCTCCTATCTCTTGGGCTTACCGGTGGTTGTGACGCTTCCTCAAGCCTCCATTTTTCCTCCCTATCGATTAAAGCCAGAAGATCTCGAACGCGTTCTCGAGCGACACGCATGTACAGAATTGGCATGCCCCATATGGCGTGATCAGCCTCGAGAAGCGGAACATCAATTTTAGCCATCAGCTCCTCGAACGTACAATCAGTACCATCAGTCTCAGGTTTATTCACTTCAAAGCTTCTTTCGGGAGATATACCAGAGCAGTCCTTGCCAACCGCCTCCATTCTGCGAAAAGAGGTTATGATTATGTTAACAAAAAAAAAAATCATCACCAAGCAGATCAAGTTATGTAACAGAAGAATACCAATGCCTGGGACAAATAAATAAACAATTATGCGATGGGAGAAGACTCAGCGTCTTCTTCATATTTCACAAGTTAACAAGATCCCAGAGAAAAAATGAGTCTTCACTTACCGTCTTCAAAGGCTACAAATGCGGGATGACAATCAGTAGATGTTTATCGAATAATTGAAGGAAACTTCCGTGCAATGGAGAGAAACGCATCCAATCCAAGAAACGAGTCAAATTCTATCATGGGGACTTGATTATGCCAATGTTCGGCCAATGGGAGAATACGAGCACACAGCGAGCCCATGCTCGAATGAAGCAGGCATAACAAGACCGACACTTGATCAGAGGGAGCAACCGTTTCCATCGACCGAAGCAAACACAACAAGGTCGATGTTCAGTCAAGCATGCACGGTGGACCCATGTTTATTCAGGTTTGCACGTATTATGACACATTTTTTTTTGAGAAAGGGATTTATCCCTGGGATCGTGTCTACGAATTTTCTCAATCCATAACCTAAAAGCTAGGTTTCGCATGCAACGGTGGAAGAAGAATCAAAAACAACATGTTAATGGATTCACGGCTTGTTTTACTAAGCAATCCTAGGGCGGTTTTGCTATTTCGATGGAGAAACTAATCATTCTAAGATATTATTTTCTTTTGAAAAAAAAAACGTGAAGAACAGACGAGATACCTACCTCATACACATGCAACAACAAAGTCCGGTGGCATGAACAAAGTCCGACGATGGCAGCAAATCCGGCGTCGTCAACGGCAGCGGCGTCGGTAGGGGCGGTAGCTAGGTCGTGGATGGGAGAAGGCCAAGAAGAAAAAAATATATATATGTGAGAGAAAAGAAAAGGAGGTCGGTCCCTTTTATAAACAAATAATTGGAGAATCATAGTAGAAAAAGGATTCCTTTCCAAACTCTGAATTCCCAAGGATGGAAACTGGTCCCACTAAGGATTCCATGCTCGCAACGGCATGATCACATGTGCAATTGTTAGCGATCGATCAAGGATTTACGGGTAAGCTTCCTTCATTTCGTTTTTTCTCCCATGTATTTGTCACCATCTCATGCCTACCCCACAATAGTGTAACTATCATGTGCTAGGCAGGGGACTTAGTGTTGATGGTGGATTTTAGTTCAGGGCTAAAATTATAAGACCAATTTTTAGGCTGAAATTCCGCAAAGTATAAGGCTATTTGATAAGCGATGAATACTTCCCCTCTTTGTTAATTTACCTAGAATGGATCATGTGGCAACAATCCCCAAGTATTCTGTGAATTTTAGCATTATTAATTAATGCATGAACAGCCTCATATTTCCTGTGATGTTCTCAGCAGAACTCTAATTATTGGTGCGGCATGATGACTGATTGTTACTCTCAGTAGAGTAACATGAATATCCAAGTATCAACAGTGAGGCATACACGAAATATCCGTAGAGGCTACACCATTCTCTAACAAATGGAATCATCTCTCGGTGAGTTATACTAACCCGATGTAGCATATTTGAATCTGGACTGTACACATTAGTCTCAGAAATGATCACGACCATCCAACTTCACCACCATGATTGAACGGCTTAGATCGGATCCATAACCCTCAGGCAGGTATTGTTTTCACCACCGGCCAAATACGGACCCCGCATGGTCGACCTTCCCAAAAGGGAAGCAATGGTTTTCCAATTCTTCCAGCCAAAGCAGCGCGGACGTGAAACCCTAAATTAGGGTTTACGACACATTACATGTGTCGCAAATCAGTCTCAACCATCCATCTTCAGAGGCATGGATGGAGGGTGTAGATGTATATTCAAAGGGCCCAAAGCATGTCAACACAATCACCATGGGCCCGCCTGATAGACACATTTATGTGTCTAATATGTCTCAATTGTATGTATTGTTAGTACTCGATTTTTGTATTTATTTTGTTATTTTATGTCTTTGTAGGTATTTATAGAGAAATAAGCTCTTGCGGCGAAATTGGCTCGAAAAGTGGTGTTTTACACCCCAGGATAAAGTACTAAAGGCACCCCATGGGAATGTGTTATTCGGACTCCAGCAACGGATAAGGGGCGACCACTGGATAAGGGGTGACCTTCTTCACAAATTAAAAAAATATATATATTTTGGCGGGAAAATATTTGCTCTTCACTGGCAGATTTTCTCGATTGCATTTGAACGTCATTTTGTGCGATTCAATCGCTGAAACATTTTGTAAAGATGTAATATATCATAACAGAGCTGGTATGGGTGATTTTTTCGACTGAACTTGTCTGGATAATCACGTGGAAGAAATCAGGGCAACACGGGTTTGAAAATGATATTCACGGATTTTCAGCAAGTTTGATGTGTGATGCTTGTGTTTGGATGACACTTAGTCATTGAAGATGCGTGTAGAAGCTAAATAAGGGAGTATCAGAAGCTGGTTACGCGTGGAGAATCATTTCAGGGAAGAAAATATTCGTAAAATATTTTCTTTTAACACCGAGTAATGGAGGATCATGGAGAGTTAATGAGCGTGATTTCTTGTCGCTTTTGGGTATAAATAGGTTTCTATGGTTTCCTATAAGTGGGGTCGAGAGTTTGGGGGCTTGAGGAGGACTGAGGAGCAAGAAATCACCATGAACAGCAAGCTTCCTGCTGCTGATGAAGATGAAGAACACGAAGAACAGACTAGCAAAAACAGTCGTTTTTCAGCAGTGACAACGACAGCGAGTAGTGGGTCACAGGTGTGGGTCGTAATCTTCCAACGACAACAGCACATCATCTCTGTCGTTTCTAGTAGACGTCTTTTGTTGGTCGCAGAATCCTGTTTAATACCATTTTCTCTTCTTCTCTTTATTGTAAACACCATTTGAGCCATAATAAATAATTATTTTGAGATCATGTTTACCATGATGAGATAATTCCCTCGTAACCAAGGCAATGGAGGAATCTATTCACGCAACATAAATGGGTAACTATTTCATTTAATTATATAATTCACCTAATCGCTGCTTTTGCGGAGTTTTAAATTGTTTGAATGATTGTCTTAATTATTTGTGATTCAGTTTGATAGATTATGCTTGGTTTAATCTCTTGATAATCTATGCTTAAGGTTTACAAATAACATTTGAGAATTTGTATGATTGATAGTGAATTAAAGATAAAAGAGGACTGAAGAATTGAATAGAGTTTTGAAATATTTATCATTCAATTTTGCGTAATAGTGGAATCTAGTGTCTTGGTCACCTCTCGCCCACTTTGTTAATATTTTTGTATATATATTTTTATTAAATCTAAAATTCTTTGCTTTCACAAGTTTCACGAACCTTTTACTACTATAACATCATTGATAAATACCATCAATTTTTGGCGCCGTCGACACGGAGCTTGTCTTTAGGCTAGAGTTTTTAGATTTTTATTCTTTTTTTTTTTAGGTTTTTATTTGTTATTATTTTATTTGTTCTTCTTTACGTTTTTGTTTTTGTCTTTTTACTACAGATTTTGGAATTTGGAGCGAAAGAAAAATTTGCCAAAGCTTTTGGTGAATACTTAAAGATTTGGAGTTAAAGACAATGTAAAAGGCGAAGCGAAAGAAGAAGATTTTTTTTTTTAATATATATATAAAAAAAAAGAGTTTTTTATTGTTTTTAGATTGTATTATTTTTTTTAGATTGTATTAGGATTTCTTTATTCTTGTAATTTTCTTTTGCACTTGGACATTTGGGACATTTTTTTTTTAACCCTACGGAAGGGTAGTTTTAAATATAAATTGCACAGGGAAGGACGGTGATTACGATATCACCTCGGCCCCTCGGGTTCGTACATGACATAGGAGTCGTGGCCCGAGTCGACTTCAACGGTTCATCCCCCGTATGGAACGGGAGGTAAGAATTCTAAACACCCGCGAATCCCCTGTCAGCGGGTTTACTGGATGATTTCGTTTGCGTATATGTTGAGGTTTTGAAAATGGTCGCTTTAATTTCCTAGTAAAGGGCAAGGACTGGCCATACAAGATAAGGGTTCGGATTTCATCACCGTTCTCTTCTTGCCCGCCTTAGGAGAACGATAACAAACGCGAACCTAAGCCTAAAATACTGACTAGAACGAGACCAATAGGGTAACGAGCTTAATAGGAAAGTCGTTCGAAAAATATTGGTTACTCTTTTGAGCATGCTTTGAAGTTCATGACGGTTTCTGTAAGTTGAATGCGTGACTGCGCCGCCTTGTAATGCGGTGAGGCCTTGGGTATCAAATCTCCACGTAGCTTCCCTCGCCTCTATTCAACTAACTTAAACTCGGATTGATTCCAGAGGGGTTTGCTCAGATTGTAACGAATTCCCTTTCGAAGGATTAGAAGCTGGTCTAGAAACAATCTAAGTGGAGCCATCATGATTTTTTTTTGATAGAATTCAGTAGGTTTGTTGTGGTCGAGTCATCCTTGTTTGTGTTTGTGTAGAATTCCCTTGCAGTTAGGATGTCAAACTGGTATTATAATAGCCATCACAATGAATATGATTATCCAACTGAACAATATAGACATCACTCTTTTTATGACCATAGTGTGAATAGTGGTTGGGAACGCCAATATTTTGAAGGTTATGGCCCATACCATGGTGATCCCAATTACTATCCACATGCCCACCGGTCATACGAGAAAAATTCCTATAATTCCTCTTCGCTAGATGAAGCACGTAGGATACTTGATTCAACGCGTAAGTTACTTGAGTCGTCGACACATAAGTTAGCGGACACTAATGACTTAGTTATGGATGAAAGAACTGTAACAATGAGTGAACCTTCTTTAGAAGATAACCTCAGGAAGTTAGTTGAGTCAACATGTAAGTTAACTGAGTCAACACGTGAGTTTTCTGAGTCGACACGTAGGCTTGAGTTAGAGACGGAAGAAAGAATTGCTCGAATTACTCTTGATTGCCAATACATCCTTTCCAATATCACCCGTGAAAATGAGGACAGTTTTTATAATCAGGATGACGAGGTTAGAATTGGTAACAATACTTGTTTAGATGAGGTTCAATCATTTTCATGTTATTATGGTGATGATCATGATGTGGATAGTACTGATGACGAATCTGAAGTTTGTAGGCATAGTGAACATGAATTTGTTTCTCCAATTGAGCTTAATAATGACAATGTTTCTAGTTCAAATCCAAATAATTTTAACAATTATTCACCTATTCAAAAGGACGAGGATTTGACTAGAGATACCACCATTTTAGACGATGTAGTATTTCCTTTTTACGAAGCCGATGATAGTTTTGAGGAACGAGTTTATTCTGAGAATATTGTTTTAGAATCTAACGATTTAGAAAAATTAGACTTAGAAAAAAAAGAAGAACTCGTAGAGATTTTAAATATGAGTGAGGATGCATCACCTGAGAATAACCTACAAGAAGCAATTGACCATTTTCAGGATTCTGATTATCTAGAAATTAGGGAAATTTTAGCTAGTCTATCTAGAGACACCCAAAATTCTAAGTATGGGGGTGATTATCATTCTCCATGTGGCTTACCTTTAGCTCTTATAGATATCCCTCACTTGGGAATTGATATATGTTCCTCAACCATTATGCCAGATTACCTTCATACTAGCTCTCCCGAACCTAATAATATCCAGGAAAAAGTTCAGTTGTTAGAAACTCATCCTCTGGTTGATGTGGTTAACCCAGGCTATGATACCACGATTGACTTTGATTTCCCACCAAAAACCTTCCGTCCAATTGTGGGAACGTATAAGTTCCAGATGTGTCAATTATTTCGTTTTGAGACTAAACCTAATTACTTTAGAAGATTAGGGTCGACACATTTGCTTAAGAATGACCACTATTGTGGTCAGCTGTGTGAGTCAAATCTTATTGACTTAGAGGATCCTCAGTTATTTAGGTTATTATTGTGCGCTTCTAAGATCATATTTTAGTTTTTCCAGACTCTAGGACCTAATGATTCGGATCCCACCTATGAAGAAACGCATCCAATGAAAATTTTCTATTTAGACCCTTTCATAGAACCTGAAACTGAACCACAATTAGATATAAATTTCTTAATCAGGAAACTAAGTAAGGGCTTGCTAGTCTTGTTCATTTTCTTGGTTCATTGCAGTTTCCTTTGGTCAGCTCTATTTAGTTTTGAAGACCCGCAGTTATTTCGACTATTAATTTATGGTTCAAGTTGACTATTTTCCTAAGTCTGGCTGAAGACTTTAAACTTAGCACTTCTTGGGAGGTAACCCAATCTCATGCAACACGGTAATATCTTTCCTTAACTCTTTTGCTTCAAATGGTAACAGTTTCTCCTTGTTCATGTTTTTAATTTCATCTTTAGAACATTGAGGACAATGTTAGATTTAAGTTTGGGGGTATGGGAGAAACTTTTTAGTTGCAATAAATAAACTCCAGAGCCTAGAAATTTATGTTTATTAAGGATGGCACTAACCAATCTAAGTGGATGGAAGCATTTTGGTTGTAGGAGTTGAGGAACCAATCTGATTAGATGGAAATATCTAGAAGAGTCTATTCATAAAAGCACAGAGCTCAGGTGTTAGAAAAGAAAACATGGTAGTTTCGCCATATCCTCGTGATGGAAACATCGAAAGAATCCTGATCACTTCTTTTATTTTTATTTTTACCATTGTTAGGGTGAAATAGAGTGACTGAGATACCAAAAAAAAAAAAAAAAATTGAGACCAGACCACTAGACCAACTGGAATAAATACAATAAAGTCGACCACTGGTACCCTTGTATATGCCAGCTGAGTTGACCTAGAGTTAGGATTATCGACCACTGGTCCCCTTATATATGCCAGTGTGTTGATATTAGTCCACACAAGTATCTCAGTCCATTAGGATAGGTTCACCCTAGCCAATATCATCCACGTTTTTCTCTTCTTAATCTATTCATGTGATTGGTCGACTCCGGTTTATGATGTCTAGAAACTATCTGAGTAGAGCTTTGTCACTTTATATGAATTTTAGTATGCTTTCGTGTACATCAATTGGAATTTCGCATAAGGGTACTTCCACTTGTGGTCAATAAGTATGCCAACCAAGGAGATTCTTTAGTGCCTTCCAAGGTTCTGCGTAGATAGCTAGGGTCTGGAGTAAAAGGTTTTGTGGGTACACCTCTGGTAAACCCTCCGGAGACAACACTCCGCCACTGGGGCTACCTAGTGGTTTAACGGCTTGCTGCACGTGCTAAGTGTAGTCATTTTATTTTATAGATTAGTATTGCTCGAGGACTAGAAAATAATAAGTTTGGGGGTGTTGATAGACACATTTATGTGTCTAATATGTCTCAATTGTATGTATTGTTAGTACTCGATTTTTGTATTTATTTTGTTATTTTATGTCTTTGTAGGTATTTATAGAGAAATAAGCTCTTGCGGCGAAATTGGCTCGAAAAGTGGTGTTTTACACCCCAGGATAAATATTTGCTCTTCACTGGCAGATTTGCTCGATTGCATTTGGACGTCATTTTGTGCGATTAAATCGCTGAACCATTTTGGAAAGATGTAATATATCATAACAGAGCTGGTATGGGTGATTGTTTCGACTGAATTTGGCTGGATAATCACGTGGAAGAAATCAGGGCAACACGGGTTTGAAAATGATATTCACGGATTTTCAGCAAGTTTGATCTGTGCTGCTTGTGTTTGGATGACAATTAGTCATTGAAGATTCGTGTAGAAGCTAAATAAGGGAATATCAGAAGCTGTTTACGCGTGGAGAATCATTTCAGGGAAGAAAATATTCGTAAAATATTTTCTTTTAACACCGAGTAATGGAGGATCATGGAGAGTTAATGAGCGTTATTTCTTGTCGCTTTTGGGTATAAATAGGTTTATATGGTTTCCTATAAGTGGTGTCGAGAGTTTGGGGGCTTGAGGAGGACTGAGGAGCAAGAAATCACCATGAACAGCAAGCTTCCTGCTGCTGTTTTATGCTGCTGATGAAGATGAAGAACACGAAGAACAGACTAGCAATAACAGTCGTTTTTCAGCAATGACAACGACAGTGCTAAGTTGGTCACAGTTGTGGGTCGTATGTTTCCAACGACAACAGCACTTCATCTCTGTCGTTTCTAGTTGACGTCTTTTGTTGGTCGCAGAATCCTGTTTTATACCATTTTCTCTTCTTCACTTTATTGTAAACACCATTTGAGCCATAATAAATAATTATTTTGAGAGCATGTTTACCGTGATGAGCTAATTCCCTCGTAACCAAGTCAATGGAGGAATCTATTCACACAACATAAATGGGTAACTATTTCATTTAATTATATAATTCACCTAATCGCTGCTTTTACAGAGTTTTAAATTGTTTGAATGATTGTCTTAATTATTTGTGATTCAGTTTGATATGTTATGCTTGGTTTAATCTCTTGATAATCTATGCTTAAGGTTTAAAAATAACATTTGAGAATTTATATGATTGATAGTGAATTAAAGATAAAAGAGGACTGAAGAATTGAATAGAGTTTTGAAATATTTATCATTCAATTTTGCGTAATAGTGGAATCTAGTGTCTTGGTCACCTCTCGCCCACTTTGTTAATATTTTTGTATATATATTTTTATTAAATCTAAAATTCTTTGCTTTCACAAGTCTCACGAACCTTTTACTACTACAACATCATTGATAAATACCATCACCGCCTACATACCTGACCGATTGGTCAAGACCAACTATGGTTGGTCGTCTTAATTCGTGCGCCCCAAAATGGGTATGACACGCGGCCGGCAAAAACCTAACTAGGGTTTGTGTCGCGATCACGAGCGTCCATTTTCTCCTTCTCGGATGAAGGGTCCAGGAATAGACTAAGCAGTTCCGGTGAGTATCAACACGATAACTACGGGACTTCCTATCTCCACACCCAATCGGGCAAGACCGAACTTGGCTTTATACCTCGGTTCGTGCGCCCAAACTAGGCGTTGTCTCACCTTCCAATTATAAATTGATCTCGACCACTCAACTTTGCCGGACAAATTGAGTGGCGTAGATCACATTTCTATGGGACAATTAGGTACATGCGTGTACACTAACCCACCGTATGCATGCCTAACTGATCTTCCAAGACCGACCAGGCTTGGTCGTCTCGAAACGCATGCCCAAAATAGACATGACACGCGGCCTTTGTGGCATAGGATTTTCGTCGCAAATCCATCTCAGCTACTCTTCTTTGCTTGACAAATTGAGTGGTATAGATTGCACCTTCATGAGGCAGTGAGGTACAGGCGCCTGCACCATCATGCCGTCTACAAGCATGCCCGATCGGCTCTGCAAAAAACGTCTCCCATGCTTGGATTCGACCAAGATGACAAAAGGTACTTGCACACCTCCTAAACCCTAATCTGACGGTCGGAGATGTGTGTCGCAAGTCATCTCGTTCCTCCAACTTTTCCAGCTTGGACGGACCACTTAAGACAGGAATTAGGAGACCAGTGAGGCATTGTCATGATCACCGTCCACCACTCTTCCGCATTGAGTAATCGACCAAGTCAGGGCTTGCATGTATAGCCTTCAAACGATCACTCGAAGATGGTTGGACGTGATGCTATTTTAAGATGCATAAATTCGTGACTTACTCATTTAAGCCTTAAAACAGCGATGCTTCATACATGCTGAATATATTCGATACATTACATGCATAGAATACGCATGATATTTCATAAATATTGACTTTTTAAATAACTTAGTTATTTAATCCAGCATCACATGCTACCTTATGTGGGTCCCACGATCCACACACTCGAGACATCAATCATGTCACAAACTGGGGGATACATACTGGGGTATTGGTCTGGCGGTTTACAGCGTGTAGCGCATAACGCGCCATCACAAGAATGTGTCAGGAAGTCATGGACGATTAGTGATGATGGGAGAAGTGGGCAAGACTGATCGTGTGACACTAACACACTACTCCACTACTCCATCACTCCACTTCCTCCACTTCCCATGAGAGACGTGAATATGGCTCAAATGACTTGTATAAATAGGTTCTCCTCCCTATTTTCAAAAAAGGACAACGCAGAAATCAAGTGTTAATACAATTGTAGTCAAAACACCCAGAGCCTGCTTGCGTTATTCGCAAGCCTTCTCACCTTTCTGTTACAAGTCATAAAACAACCTACTCCTTCACAATCTCAACACCTTCTTCGCTTCCCTCCCTAAGATCAACCCCATCTCCTTCACTTTGTGACCGAAACAAGTCTGGAACGGCCATTTCTTGGTTTAGGAAAGAATTGTATATATTGATCTCTTGAATCAAAAGTACTCCCATGCAGTGCATTTGTTTAAGGTTTAAACTCATTTCTCATCCACACACCCCAAAAATTACCAAAACAGGCAGAGATAGTTTTCATCCATAAAAAAAATAGATAAATGTGTCTCCCACAGATAAACCTATGAGTTTTGTTCCGTCTTTTGATAAATCAAGGTGAACATGAACTAATTGATATACCGGAATTATATTCCCGAAGAACAACCTAGAAATATCAGTCACCTAAAAATAATCTTAATTGTATAGTAGCGAAACAAGATATTGTGGAATCACAAACGATGAGATGAAGATGTTTGTGACTACTTTTTATCTTGCCTATCAGAGATTAAATCTCGAGCAAATCTTAGAAAAGATAGTACTCGATCACGATATAAAACAAAAAGATCAGGACATGCAAATACAGAGAAAATAGTTTGGTATGGCTTCACAATCCCAATAAAGTCTTCAAGTCGTTAACCTACAGGGTTTTGTGAAAAACCTAAGGTTAAATGAGAATCGACTCTAGTCGCAACTAGTATCACACATGAGGTGTGGGGATTAGGTTTCCCAGTTGTTAGAGTTTTCCTTTGTATAGTCTTCAAATCAGGGTTTGCAATCAATGTTACTTTGCGAATAAAGCATTCAATATTCACTGTTATATGAAAACCTGATTAGACTCAAGCTAATATCTTTCAACTGTTAGATCTAACTTATCTTGTTACACACAAATTAAAAGTGACTTTATTTAGATATAAGTAACCGTACCTAAACGTGTGCACCTTTGTTGGCTCAACAATAGTTAACCGAAGTTAGCCATATGAGCACTTTCATATCAACCATATTCATCTTAACCATAACTAGTTCAAATGACCTCAAATGAAACTAGTTCTAGAGTTGTTCAATTATTTATATTCTCATAGAAGTATACAAGACACAATTGAAGCAAAATCAATTTTGATTCACTCGAATTAAGGTCATGAACATTATAGCCACGGTTTGTAAAAGATTGCAGTCCTAAAAATATAAATGTATTAGTTCATGAACAAACTGATTTTAGATCATAATCCACCCAAGTATGCATCCGGGTACGCATACCTAGGTGGCCAGACTAAGTTTGGGTTCGCCAGTACGCAAACTGGTACGCATACCACAAACTCAGTTAAAGTCCCAAAACTTGGAACCTCACGCAAGTTCGCATACCTGTATGCATACTGAGTTCGTGGACTTTGAGTAAACCAAACAGTACGCATATCATGGTTCCCGGACTTGGATTACACATATGCAATTATGCATACTGTGTTTATATCCAATTGTTCTAAACTCTCATTTCAACCATTTAAATATTCTCGGAAGATAACAATAGCCGTCTCACATAAATTATTAGCTTCAAAGAAATTTTCAAATGATCGAATGATCAATACGAAACATTTTGAGTCTACATCAAATGACTGTCTCACACAAATCATGTAAGATGTTACCAGGCGATTTTCACATGATAATCTTTTGACTTTAGTTAAGAATATAAGATGAACTTAGTTAAAGCAAAATCTTATCAACACATATTTCGAGAAATATGTAAGCGAGCTAAACTCAGCTCGAAATATCAAATGTGTATAATTGAAATCTATATAGCTATACGACTTTTGTCTCAAATAGGATATAGAGTAGATAGACTTTTGAGTGATAGATGAGTTCAAGTTTACACATACTTTTTTTTGATGAAGTTCCACAAGATCCCATTAGTAGTTCTTCATCTTCAATCGATGAACGCCGTGAAGTCTAATGCTCAACTACACTTTCAATCCTAATTCGAGACATAGGTATAAGTGTACTAGAAATCAAGACTTATAGTTTTGGAAACTAAACTTGAAAACATGCTTGAGATAGCAATGCTTGCGACTTCGACCGAGTAGTGCTTTAACACATTATTCTGGGAGTTGTCCTTCATCTGGCTAGCCTATAAACTTTCAAGTATCTTTTGAGGAGGGACTCATGTGTATCATCTTATGCAATGTTCTTAAATAGTGTATTGAATTTGAAGATATGAAGATGATTACTCTCAAACTCGGAGAACTTATTGAATCTAAAGAACCATATGGTAATCATCCCTTGAAGAAAAATGTTAAAGTATATCCGCGTCCCTGTTAAATAGGCTCTTCTAGCTGATATCCCACTTCTTACAAGAGGAAAAGAAGAAGCATTCCTCATTAAATACATGTATTTTCAGAGTTCCAAGAAATTTCTTCCATTCTTGCCGCATCATAGATCATAAATATTCCATGTTCCCTAGTTAGCTAACAAAACAAAAACTCATCAAAGAAGCCAGCTCCTCTGGTTCTAAATATGTTTTTCCAAGGGTTTCTGTTATAGAATTGCTTGGTCGAACTCGCATGCATTGCTATCTCAAGCATGTTTATCAATGTTAGTGATCAAAACTATAAGTCTTGATTTCTAGTCTACTATAGCTAAGGTCTCGGACTAGGATAGAAAGTGTAGTTGAGCTCAAGAATTCCATGGAAATCATCATACAATGCGAATGACTACTCAATGAACTTGTGGATCTTCATTGACTAAAAGGTATGTGGAGACTTGAACTTATCTATCACTCAAAAGTCTATCTACTTTATCTCGTATCTTGAGACAAAAGTCGTCTTGTTGTATAGACTAAGATTATACATATTTGGTATGGCGAGCCGAGTTTACCTCGCCTATCTATTTCTCGAAATATATGTTGGTAAAGCTTTCACTTTATCCAAGTTAATCTTTACCTAGTGACGAAAGTCATGTTATGTTTCAATCACTTTCAAAATTGCTCTGGCGAAAAATGGTTTGTGAATAACAACTATATAACGTCTTCTGAGAATATTTCAATGATTGAAATGAGAGTTTAGACAATATAACCAAGGGAGGATATAAGCATTGTTATGGAAACACATATATGAATAAGTCCTTATTCCTTGAACCAAAGTTTGCGAACTTTTTGATCAAGAGAACCGGAGAAGTGCGTGAGCTTCAAGTCCGCGAACTCAGTCCGCGAATCCATTCCGCGAACTGGCGAATTTCACAAGCCCGAGAATTTCTGCTGGAGTTTGTGAACTTCATACGGTAACTTAAGTCAACGGACTTGATTAGCTTATGTCTAAAAACGATGTTTGTGAACTTATCTTTATAAACTAAGGAATGCTATTGCAAACCGTGGCTATATAGTTCATGAACCGATTCGAGTGAATCAAATCGTTTTTGGTTCAATTGTGTCTTGTGTAGTACATAAAGATCTAAGCAATTGAACAACTCTCTAACTAGTTCTTTTGAGTCATTTGAACTAGTTATGGTGAAGAAGAATATGGTTGATATGAAAGTTATCATATGGCTAATCATTTGGTTGACTATGTTGAACCAACTAATGTGCAAGTTTGGGTACGGTTACACAATCCTACAAACGTGCATTACATGTGTGTATAACAAGCTAAGTTTTCGATCTAACGGTTGATAAATATTAGCTTGAATCTAATCAGGTTTTCATCTAACGGTGAATATTGAATGCTTTGTTACTAAGCTAACATTGATTGCAAACCCTGATTTGAATGACTATATAAGGGAGGACTCTAGCAACTGGGAAACCTAATCCCCACACATTTTGTGTGATACTAGTTTGCTAAGCTAGAATCGATTATCCTTTAACCTTTTGTTTTCTTCTTCTAAAACCAGGTTAACGACTTAAAGACTTCATTGGGATTGTGAAGCCAGATCGATACTAATTTTCTTGTAGTTGTGTGATATAATCTTGTTGTTTCTATTGTACGAGTACAATTGTAATAATTGGCTTGAGATTTCTATCTCTGATAGGCAAGATATAAAAGTAATCACAAATATCTTCATCTCATAGTTTGTGATTCCAAAATATCTTTTTTCGCTGCGTCGATTAAGACTATCGTGAGGTGATTGATAAAACTGAGTTGTTCTTCGGGAATATAAGTCTGGTTTTATTGATTGGTTCCTGTTCACCTTGATTTATCAAAAGATGGAACAAAACTCATAGGTTTATTCGTGGGAGACGAATTTATCTATCTTGTAGACTTTTCTGTATGAGACAGATTTATTTGGTAAAGTCTTCGACTTTGGGTAGTAGCAACTCTTGGTTGTGGACGAGATCAGCTAAGGGAATCAAGTGCGCAGTGTTCTGCTGGGATCAGAGGCGTAGGAGCATAATTGTACCTTGGATCAGTGTGAGATTTATTGGGGTTTAACTACAGTCCAGACCGAAGTTAATTTGGAGTAGGCTAGTGTCTATAGCGGCTTAATACAGTGTATGTTTAATCTGGACTAGGTCCCGGGGTTTTTCTGCATTTGCGATTTCCTCGTTAACAAAATTCTGGTGTCTGTGTTATTTCTTTTCCACGTTATATTTTTATATAATTGGAATAATACAGGTTGTGCATTCGACAATCAATTAGAATATCCGACCTTATTGGTTGTTGATTTAAATTGATTAACACTTGGATATTGGTCTTTGGTATCATCCAAGTTATCTCTCTTCGATTAGACTCGCGAATCACATTTGCTTGAGTAAATAAAATTGAGAGATTGAGATAATAACTCCTTGAGTATATTTTATTGATTAAGTCTAGTTGATTCTCTAGAAAACAACTCGGAGTTGTCCATACAGATTGCTAATCGAAATATTGGGTGAGGTTGTTAGACCCCCGCTATTTCAATTGGTATTAGAGCAGGGAAATACGTTCAAGACCTTACAAGTATGTTTTTGTAGCGATCTGACTCTATGGACAGAGGTGCTATCTCAATAAACATACCACCAGTCTTCGATGGCTCTAATTACTTATGGTGGAAAATTGTTATGCGCGCTTTTCGTCAAGCACGTGATTTCCAATCATTGGTATATGTTGCTAATGGATATGATACTCCCGTTGAGGCAGTTGGAGGTGCAAACGTTCCAAAGAATATTGCTGAATACACTCCTGCAGAGATACTTTCTGCAAAGAAAAACTCCGACGGTTTGAATGTAATCATACATGCCATTACCCAAAATCGTCAGAACCATGTGTCTAATTGCACTAAGTCACAAGAATCTTGGGATATCTTAGCAAACGTATTTGAAGGTAACACCAGTGAAAAGGAGGCTAGGCTTCAAAACCTTAATTCCGATTGGGAAAACCTTCGTATGGCAGATGAAGAAACATTTGATGAGTTTAATCACAAAGTGTCTGAAATTGTTAATGCATCATTTGCATTAGGTAAGACTATTCCTCAAAAGGACATTGTGATGAAAGTTCTCAGATCACTCCATCTAGATACGATGATAAGAAGCATGCCATCGTTGAGGGAAATAACCTAGATATTTTTTCCAGAAATACGCTGGTTGGAAAGCTTAAGATCTTTGATCATGAACTTTCATCCAAATCTAAGGATGTTGCGTTCAAATCACAAAAGGACACTAAATTACTTGATAAAAGTAAACAAGTGTATATCTCTGAATCACTCTAAGACAGATTCATCAGATGAAGGTCTTGACAAATCAGTCTTGATGATCACAAGACAGTTTAGGGATCTTCTATTGAAGAGAAGTAAACGGTTCTCCAGAGATAAGCCAAAGGCATCAGTCAAACCTCATAATTGTGTTCCTCCTAAAAACAGGGATATTGATGAAACTGATGATGAGGATATGCCTCAGTGCTTTAAGTGTAAGGGATTTGGTCGTTTTGAAAAGAGAGTCCAAATCGTAGAAAATACACTGGGAACAAAGGTCTTGCAGCAACTCTTGATGAAATGTCTGACAACTATGACTAATGAAGATAGGAAATCAAGTGTTGCACTTCTTGGTGAAAATATTGATTTTGATAATTGTAGCAATACACATATCAATTTTGATATTCTTTCAGAAGATAATCCAACCATTATGGAAGAAAAGGTTGACCTTTTTCTTGGAAACTCTGTTTATAATGTTTCAGGATCCACTATATGCCTAGCTGCTTGCAAAATTTAGAAGCCTGATTACTGTCCAAGTGTGACATGCTCGTATTGTTCATTAAAAGGTCATGAACTCTCGAAGTATTACAAGTTCAAACACAAACAAAGACACGTCAACAAACTTCAACGAAGAGCAAATCATCTAGCAAGAAAGCTTAAACTTGCTCAGAAGACCGCAGAGGTATGTAAGATTTTATCTTCGTCTAAGAAGTTAGTTTCCAAGGAAAAACCAAGACCATTTGAAAAGAAAGTATGGTCAAATTTTTTTGATAGACAGAAGTCTGTGGATTTTCCACAAGAGGAAATTGGTGGACAAATTTTAGTTCACCACAACGCAACTTGATTGTGTTGTTCTTAAAATCTTGTCTCATGTGCCTGATCAAAAGAGACAATGATTTTGTACCTCTCGGGCTTTAGGAATTTTTTTTTCTTAGTCTTGTCTTATTTTTGTCTATCAAACAAAAATAAAGGGTACTATCGACAATTATACTCTTTATAGGGAAAAGAGTTGATCGTTTACGAACCTGTTTTAGGTTTCGAACCCTACATTCTTTTTTCCTTCTCTAAGACCTCTTTTATCTCAAAAATACTTGTCGGACTAATTGTGAATTCCTCTCACAAACCCATACGTTCATGGACGCTCCAAGAATGCTTCTAATGAAAAAGAAGGTAATGTGATTGTTAAGCCATCAATCATGAAGGAAAAAGAAAAATATCCATTTCCTCCAACATTGAAAAGAAAGATAAGGAATATGAGGAAGCCAAGAGTTGTTCCTTCAATCTCTCAGAAGTTTTCTGATGTTCTTGAAGTGTTGAAGGAGCTGCGAAAGGAGATACAACAAGTAAAGGCTTTTGTGTATAAGACTCATGAGATTTATAAGGCCTTGGTTCGAGAACAACAACCAAGAAGGTTCATCGATATAAACTCCTTCCTTAATTAACCTTATGTTCCCATGGTTGTTGACGACAAGGAGTTCGGGGAAGATAATGAATTTTTCAAAGGTCTTAATGTCTAGTAAATCTTATATTTTTCTCTTTTGTTTAGAAGAATAACTAGTGTTTTGGAATAGCCATTATTGTGATTTCACGTAGCTATATCCAATGTTTTTCATCTTCTTGTCTTTAGATTTTTTGGTTTAAAATTCTAAGTTTGTTTGGAAGATGATGGTTGCAGTATTAATCTTTATGGTTTTATATATTGCAATATTTTGATGGGATATGTGGTTTGCGTCCGTGAACTTGATTGTTCCATATTTTGTCAAAAGTAAAGTCGTTCGTGAATTGATATGCAAATATTAATAAAAGGATGAATAGACTTTTGACAAACACAAAAGTTAAGCCTATATTGTCAATTATTGATGTAAGATAGGTTATAATCTTTTGTGTTTCAAGGATTATGTCTATTGTGTGTCATTGTGAAAATGGTGATGGAAACATAGAATGAATCCTCGTGAATTCCGCAGTAATTGAGATTTCCTGATCTATCTCTTGTGTATTACTGTGAGACTCTGTATTGTGACTTATGTTGAGCATTAGACAACCAAAGTTGATTATTTTTGTGATTAGCTTAGTTGTGTTCCGTAAAGTACTTTACGTTGAGTATTTTTGGACTAAATTAATCATCATGTGTGATTATTTAGTTATCACCCTGTAAGTTTTTTTATGTTGAGCATATCTTCGATTGGGTTGGTTATTCGTGATTAACTTAGTCATTGCTCCATAAAAGTTCTTATGTCGAGTGTGTCCAATCAAATTGATTACTCTTGTAATTAGTTTGGTTGAGTATGGCAATTAGATTATTTGCAAGATTTCTTGTGATTAATCTAATTGATATATTAAGTCTCCATAAGTTTACTTGTGTTAAGCATATTTAGTCAAATTAATCTTGGTTCGCTTTGGTTAATTTGATTGAATATTTCTTGTTGGACTCCAAATTCATATTTGTATGTAATTTGTTGAATCTAAAGAAATCCTTGTTTTCTCTTGAAATTAAGGTCGCTCTTGTTGTTCCTTTGGGAATGACATATTATGGGGGAGAGTTCTTCTGAACTTGTGCTTAATTGCCAAATATTTGTGGGGAGTGCGGCTGTGGAATATTAGAGGGGTTATCTTGCGTCTTTACAAACTCCTTGATGAATGCATTTAGCTTCGGCTTTATGATTGCATCTAAACAAGATGATATACATTTACCTTTGGTCATGAAATGTCTCTTACGGAAATTTTATTAGGATCTCGTTCTTGTACCTTTGCCAATTTTACTGACAAAAAGAGGGAGAATTAATATGTAGTTCATACTATAAATACATATGGTTTTCGGATCATTATGTAAGGGGAAGTGGTTTCCATGTGAGATAGAGTATTGACTAAGGGGGAGTGAAATATCACCATAGTATTATTGTTGAAATTGTTATGCAATTGGACTTTGACGCTGTGTAATAATACTATGACACTGTATAACAATGATTGAGAACCGATGCTTTTCTCATTGTTATAGCTACGGATTTTGAACAACGATGATGCTAAACTTACAACCTTTGGGATCATTGGACTACTTGGAAGTGACGAAGATTTCGAGTACTGTTGAAGATTAGACACGTGGAATAGGAGCTATAAAGTTTATTTATATATTTTTTGTATTCCATATGTATTAATAGTTTTGCCACTAAAATTAACAAAGGGGGAGATTGTTAGAGCATTGCTCGGTCGAACTCGCATGCGTTGTTATCTCAAGCATGTTTGTCAATGTTAGTGATCAAAACTATAAAGTCTTGATTTCTAGTCTACTATAGCTAAGGTCTCGGACTAGGATAGAAAGTGTAGTTGAGCTCAAGAACTCCATGGAAATCATCATACAAGACGAAGGACTACTCAAGGAACCAGTGGATCTTCATTGACTAAAAGGTATGTGGAGACTTGAACTTATCTATCACTCAAAAGTCTATCTACTCTATCTCCTATCTTGAGACAAAAGTCGTATTACAATATAGACTAAGAATATACACATGTGATATTTCGAGCTGAGTATATCTCGCTTATCTATTTATCGAAATATGTGTTGGTAAAGCTTTCGCTTTATCCAAGTTCATCTTTACCTAGTGACTAAAGTCATGTTATGTTTTAATCACTTTGTAAATTGCTCTAACGAAAAATAGTTTGTGAATAACAACTATATAACGTCTTCTGAGAATGTTTCAATGGTTGAAATGAGAGTTTAAACAATATAATCATTGGGGGATATAAACATTGTTGTGGTAACACATATATGTGTAAGTCCTTAGCACTTGAACCAAAGTTTGTGAACTCTGTTGATCAAGTAAAATAGGAACTTGAGCAATCAACTCAGTACGCTAACGCAGTCTGCGAACGTACGCAGTTCTCGAACCCGAGAATTTCTGCTGGAGTTTGTGAACTCCAACTGGTTAACTTGAGTCTGCGAACCCAGTCCGCGAACTTGTGTGGTTATGTCTAAAAACGATGTTCATGAACTTATCTAAATTATCCAAGGAATGCTATTGCAAACCGTGGCTTTATAGTTCATGAATAGATTCGAGTGATTCACATCGTTTTTGCTTTAATTGTGTCTTGTGTAGTACATGAGATCTCATAGCAATTGAACAACTCTATAACTAGTTCATTTGAGTCATTTGGACTAGTTATGGTGAAGAAGAATATGGTTGATATGAAATTTATCATTTGTCTAACCATTTGGTTGACTAATAATGAACCAACTATTGTACACGTTTGGTTACGGTTACACAAACCCAAAATCGTCAAGTACATGTGTGTATGGCAAGCTAAGTTTTCGATCTAACGATTGAGAGATATTAGCTTGTATCTAATCAGGTTTTCATCCAACGGTAAATATTGAATGATTTGTTACTAAGCTAACATTGATTACAAACCCTGATTTGAAAGAATATATAAGGGAGAACTCTAGCAACTGGGAAACCTAATCCCCACACATTCTGTGTGATACTAGTTTTCTAAGTTAGAGTCGATTGTCCTTTAACCTTTGGTTTTCTTCTTCTAAAACCAGGTTAACGACTTAAAGACTTCATTGGGATTGTGAAGCCAGACCGATACTACTTTTCTTGTAGTTGTGTGATTTGATCTTGTTGTTTCTATCATATGAGTACAATTGTAATAATTGGCTTGAGATTTCTATCTCCGATAGGCAAAATATAAAAGTAAACACAAACATCTTTGTCTCATCGTTTGTGATTCCAAAATATATTTTTTCGCTGCGTCGATTAAGACTATTGTGAGGTGATTGATAATACTTAGTTGTTCTTCGGGAATATAAGTCTAGTTTTATTGATTGGTTCTTGTTCACCTTGATTTATCAAAATACGGAACAAAACTCATAGGTTTATTCGTGGGAGACGAATTTATCTATCTTGTATACTTTTCTGTGTGAAACATATTTGTTTGCTAAATTGTTCGACTTTGGGTCGTAGCAACTCTTGGTTGTGGGTATGATCAGCTACGGGAATCAAGTACGCAGTATACTGCTGGGATCAGAGGTGTAGGAGCATAACTGTACCTTGGATCAGTGTGAGATTGATTGGGGTTCAACTACAGTCCAGACCGAAGTTAATTTGGAGTAGGCTAGTGTCTGTAGCGGCTTAATACAGTGTATGTTTAATCTGACTAGGTCCCGGGTTTTTCTGCATTTTCGGTTTCCTCGTTAACAAAATTCTGGTGTCTGTGTTATTTCTTTTCCGCATTATATTTTTATATAATTGAAATAATACAGGTTGTGCGTTGTTCCATCAATTAGTATATCCTACCTTATTGGTTGTTGATTTAAATTGATTGACACTTGGATATTGGTCTTAGGTACCATCTAAGTTATCTATCTTTGATTAGACTCGCGAATCACATTTGCTTGAGTAAAACAAATTGAGAGATTGAGATAATAACTCCTTGAGTATTTTCTATTGATTGAGTCTAGTTTATTCTCTAGAAAATAACTCGGAGTTGTCCATACAAATTGCTAATCTAAATATTGGGTGAGGTTGTTAGACCCCCGCTATTTTATTATTGCAGAAATTGCAGTACTTAAGGATTTGAAATCTATTATAAATCCTTTAATGGATGTTAGGAACTCTAGTCGTTCCTCCTTAAAAAACGGTCATACATCAGGTGATAGACAACGGTTAATTGTTGAGAAAACTGATATGACTCAAAACTACTCTCCCGAACTAAAAGGTGTTGGACCATGTTTGTTTTGTGATTCTTCTCATCACTTTCAACATGATTGTGTGTCTTTTAAAAAGGGACTAAACAACTCATTGCTTCTCTAAAAAGGCATACAAAACTATCAGGAAATCCTAAACAGAATAGTACAGATAGTATGGGAGGTTTTGCTTTAAAATAAATATCACCCTTTCAATGGTTTCTTGACAGTGGATGTAGCAGACATATGATAGGGGATCTCACTTGGTTTATTTCTTCAGATGACTATGAAGGTGGCCAGTAACTTTCGGAGATGGGAGTTGTTTCAACATAAGTAAGAAGGGAACGATCAAATTACCTGGCGGACCTAAAATTCATGATGTAGTATACGTAAAAGGTAAAACTGCAAATCTTCTCTCTATTAGTCAAATTTGTGACAGAGGCCATCCAGTTGTCTTCAATGCAAATAGATGTGACATTGTATACAAAACTAGGAAAGTAATTTTCAGGGAATTCGTGGTAAAAATAACTGTTAGCTTCTGGATACTCAGTTCAGCAATTATTGCAATTTGGCTAAGGTGGAATATACACATCTTTGGCATGAACATTTTGGCCTCATCAACTATCGTCTTCTAACTAAGATCATTAACAAAGAACTTATTAGAGGCGTTACAAAATTTAATGCAAAGATTGAAGGTGTATGTGGTGCCTGTCAAAAGGGTAAACAAACGAAAGTTCACCATAAATCATCTCGAGACATTCTCACTAAATCTCCACTTGATTTAATTTATATGGATCTCTTCGGACCAATTCAACAACCCACGGTTGCTGGTAAGAAGTATACTTTGGCTATGGTAGATGATTACACTAGATTCACTTGGGTTGCATTCCTATCTCATAAGAATGAAACCCTTGATGAATTCAAGATTATTGTTAAGATAATCCAGAACGAACAAGGTCTCTAACTAAATAAAATTAGAAGCGACCGTGGAACTGAATTCAAGGACACTAAAGAGTTTGAATTCTGTGACGAACTGGGAATTATTCAACAATATTCTCCACATATTACTCCTCAAGCTAATGCAGTTGCAGAAAGAAAGAACATGAACATTCAGGAGATGGCTAGGGTAATGCTCCATAACAAAAACTTACCTTTAAGATTTTTGGGAGAAGCTGTCTTCACAGCATGCTATTTGATCAATTGTGTCTACTTATGGTTTAAAACCCTCAACATTCCTTATGAGTTGTGGTACGGTAGAAAACCTAACTTAAATTATCTTCGAGTGTTTGATAGTAAGTGCTACATTCTAAAATATCGAGAACATAGAGGGAAATTTGATACCAAAAGTGATGAAGATATCTTCCTTGGATATGCTTCTGATAGTCGTGGTTTTTGAGTATTTAATCTCAGAACTCAGGTCATGATGGAATCTGCTAATGTTATTATCGATGATATTAGTAATTTTTATCATGATAATCCTCCTGCAGAATTGCCTCCAACTGAGACAATTGAGAAAGTCAAAGAAATACCAGAATCAGTTGAAGTTGTCCCAACTGTTACTGATCCTGATATTTCAAGTGCCGAGGAGAATAGCACTGATCAAGCTACTCCTAATGAACAAGAACGTGTCCTTCCACGACACCTCTGGGTTAAAAGGAATCATGATCCCAACATTATTATTGGAGGAAGAGATTATACAGTTAAAACAAGAGGACAACTTCAAAATATTTGCAATTTTAGTTGTTATTTGTCACAAGTAGAACCAAGAAATATTGATAAATCTCTTAGCAATCCTGAAGAGGGTCTAAGAACCATACCCAATATTTCGATTAGCAATCTGTATAGACAACTCCGAGTTACTTTACTAGAGAATCAACTAGACAGTCAGAATCAAACTAGATAAAATTATCTCAAGGAGTTATTATCTTAATCTCTCAATTTGATTTACTCAAGCAAATACAATCCGTGAGTCTTAATCAAAGAGATATAACTTGGATGGTACCAAAGACCAATATCCAAGTGTCAATCAATTTAAATCAACAACCAACAAGGTCGGATATTTTAATTGATTGAACAACGCACAACATGTATTATTTCAATTATATAACAAAATATAATGCGGAAAAAAAATAACACAGACACCAGAATTTTATATCTTACAGCTACTAGACCTGATATTTCTTTTAGTGTTGGTTGTTGTGCTATATTTTAGGATGATCCTAAGGAATCTCATCTTGCAGCTGCAAAAAGGATCATACAATACGTTAATCATATAGTCGGATATGGTCTATCCTACACTTTTGATACTAACACTGACCTTTCCGCTTATTCTGATGTTGATTGGGCAGGATGTGTAGAAGACAAAAAAAGTACATCAGGGGGTTTCTACTATGTAGGACTGAATCTTGTGGCTTGGCACATCAAAAAACAAAATTCACAATCCCTGTCTACATATGTGAAGCAGGGTATATTGCTGTTGGATCATATTGTACTCAACTTCTATGGATGAAACAAATACTTGCTAACTATGAAGTTGATATTGGAATAATGAAGATCTTTTGTGATAACTCTAGTGCGATTTGAATCACTGAAAAATCTCGTTGATCACTCAAGAACAAAGCACATTGATATAAGGTACCATTTTATTCGAGATCTTTATGAGAATGGTATCATAAATATGGAATTTGTGCCTTCAGAACAACAATTAGCTGATATTCTCACCAAACCATTAGACATTGCTACGCTCCAGCACTTACAACAGTCTATTGGAGTTCTTTTGGTTCATTAGTTATTTTCGTGACTCTTGCCCATGTGCTTATCTCGATTTTTTGGGCAATTGAGTTGGGAACTCCAGTATGTACTTACTTCAAGTTTGTGTTTGTTTACATAAATTGATTTTCTGTAAAGTTGTTCTGTGAAATCCTTATTTTCTTTTGAAATTAAGGTTGCTCTTGTTGTTCTTTCGGGAATGACATTTTATGGGGGAGAGTTCTTAATTAAACTTGTGCTTAATTTCCAAATCTTTATGGGGAGTGTGGCTGTGGAATATTTTAGGGGTCATCTTGTATCTTTATAGACTCCTTGATGAATGCATTTAGCTTCGGCTTTATGATTGCATCTAAATAAGTTGATATATACTTACTTTGGTCTTGAAACGTCTCTTACGGAAATTTCATCAGGATCTCGTTCTTGTACCTTTGCCAATTTTATTGACAAAAAGGGGGAGAATTAATGTGTAGTTCACACTACAAATACATATGGCTTTCGGATTATTATGTATGGGGGAGTGGTTTCCATGTGAGATGGAGTAATGACTAAGGGGACTTTGACGTTGTGTAATGATACTATGACACTGTATAACAATGATTAAGAACTATTATTTTCTCGTTGTTATAGATATGGATTTTCAACAACGATGATGCTAAACATACAACCTTTGGGATCGTTAGAGTACTTGGAAGTGACGAAGATTTCGAGTAATGTTGAAGATTAGACATGTGGAATAATAGCTACAAAGTTTATTTATATATTTTTTGTATTCCATATGTATTGATAGTTTTGTCACTAAAATTTAAAAATGGGGAGATTATTAGAGCATTGTTCGGTCGAACTCGCATGTGTTGCTATATCAAGCATGTTTGTCAACGTTAGTGATCAAAACTATAAGTCTTGATTTCTATTCTACTATAGCTAAGGTCTCGGACTAGGATAGAAAGTATAGTTGAGCTCATGAACTCCATGGCAATCATCATACAAGACGAAGGACTACTCAAGGATCTGGTGGATCTTCATAGACTAAAAGGTATGTGGAGAATTGAACTTATCTATCACTCAAAAGTCTATCTACTCTATCTCCTGTCTTGAGACAAAAGTCATTTTGCTGCATATACTAAGATTATACACATTTGGTATTTCGAGCCGAGTTTACCTCGCCTATCTATATCTCGGAATATATGTTGGTAAAGCTTTCACTTTATCCAAGTTCACCTTTACCTAGTGACGAAAGTCATGTTATGTTTCAATCACTTTCAAAATTGCTCTGGCGAAAAATGGCTTGTGAATAACAACTATATAATATCCTCTGAGAATGTTTCAATGATTGGTATGAGAGTTTAGACAATATAACCAATGGAGGATATAAGCATTGTTGTGGAAACACATATATGAATAAGTCCTTATTCCTTGAACCAAAGTTTGCGAACTTTGTTGATCAAGAGAAGCGGAAAAGTGCGTGAGCTTCAAGTCCGCAACCCCAGTCCGCAAACTGGCGAAGTTCTCAAACCCAAGAATTTTTGCTGGAGTTTGTGAACTCCATCCGGTGACTTAAGTCCACGAACTTGAGTAGGTTATATCTAAAAACGATGTTTGTGAACTTATCTTTATAAACTAAGGAATGTTATTGCAAACCGTGGATATATAATTCATGAACCGATTCGAGTGAATCAAATCATTTTTTCTTCAATTGTGTCTTGTGTAGTATATAAATATCTAAGAAATTGAACAACTCTCTAACTAGTTCTTTTAAGTCATTTGAACTAGTTATGGTGAAGAAGAATATGGAATTGATATAAAAGTTATCATATGGCTAACCATTTGGTTGACTATGTTGAACCAACTAATGTACAAGTTTGGGTACGGTTACACAAGCCTAAAAACGTGCATTACATGTCTGTATAACAAGCTAAGTTTTTGATCTAACAATTGATAAATATTAGCTTGAATCTAATCAGGTTATCATCTAACAGTGAATATTGAATGATTTGTTACTAAGCTAATATTGATTATTGTAGGATCAGAATATCGCCACAGTAATATTCCTGCTAGATTTACAACAACACACTGCGAGTGTCGCAGAATGATTGAAAGAATGACGTAGCGGATGACGATAACTGAAACATGAGAAGAGCGTGATGACGCTGCAAAGATTACAAACGCCTGCGAGGATTAACACTACAACTACTGCGAGAGTATCACGTGTCATATCCGAAAATAAAGGACAGCTTAGCTGTCATCCACTATGTAACTACCCTATATAAATAGAACCAATAGGTTCAGAAGGGGAGATCAATTTTTGAGTGTGGATAAAGTTTTTAGGAGAGATAAAGTTCTTGTGTGCGGTTGTATTCTTGATTTATTCCATTTCTTGTGACATTTCTGAGAATTAATCAATAAAAGTGTTTTTCTTAATCTTCAAATATGTGTTGATTATGAATTCTTGTAAGGGGTGTAGTGTAGGAATTCTTGCAACTACATAATGGTGCTAGAAACAAGGACTGTTTCTGAGCAAAGATTGAAATTGTGACTTGTAAAAATTTAAAGAAATTGGAGAATATTTTTACGTTATTTACAGTAATACATTAAATTTGAAGGAATGGCTAGAAGAAGAAATACATCAGAACAACCGACAACCATAAGGAGGAGTAAAAGACTTGCTGGAGAAGAGACAAATGAAATAGGAGAATCTTCAAGATTAAGAACAAGGAGCAGCAGAACAAGGAATAATTGAGAAAATCAAGTTCAACAACCGAATCAGCAAACATCGATACAAGATAGAGTTGTGGATTATGACAGAGTGAGCGTGCATACTTGGCGATCAGATTCAGTAGAAGAAGCAGAAAATCAACAATTAAGAAATAGAAGGCGAGCGGGAAGAAATCAAGAAGCGGTTGGAGGATTAATTCATGGAGATGATGAAAATGAAGCAGTAGAGGCCTTAAGACAAAGAATACAAGATGAAAAGAGATTAGAGGTAGAGGAACGTGCAAATTTAACAAGACAAAATCACGAGTTAAGAATGGATAATTTGAGATTACAAAGTAGGAGATCAAGAAGTACTGCAAGATCAAGTTCAAGATCATTTAGAGAAGAAGCAAGGTAAAATTCCCCTGTGAGAAATGCTGTTGAAAATATTCGAGAGGGAATGCAAAATCCAAATGAAGAGCAGCGTTATGGAGAAGAAGAGATGATTAATGATCGCTACATTTCGCGTGGTGAAACTGTGGATGTGTAGTTGCAGGTTTTTCTACAACACACCCCTTATCATATCTTGATATTAATTTTTAGATCTACATATAAAATTGGTAGTAAAATTTTTAAAATTATAAAAGGACACCAAGATTTTTTACATGGTTCGATCAATTTGATCTACATCCATGATTCTTCACTATGATTGTTAAAATTTACATTTAATTTACATTGATAATCTCCATTAATGGAGTTCTAAATCTGGTTTTAGGGAAGAAGATGATAAAGAAAAATACCTTCTCTCTCTAAAAATATCTCTGCAAAATATCTCTCTCTCCCTCCTAAAATTGTGTCCTTTCCTTTCTCTCTCTTGCTCTTCTCTTTATATAGGTATCTTCATAGTGGGTGACAACTCACATTCAACTCATCTTTCCCATTTTTTAGGATTTCTGTTATGCTCCTTGCAGGCTCTGTTATGCTCCTCGCAGGCTCTGCTATGCTCCTCGCGAGATCTTCTATCGTGCTCGCGAGACTCTTTTATACCCATAAAATCTTCATTTCCTTCCTTGCTCTCGCGAGCTCCCGCCTTGTGCTCGCGAGCATTCTCTCTAACTACAAAATCTTCATATCTTTCTCATTTTTTATGCTGTCGTTGTCTATTATGTCATTCTTTGAATTATTCTCTGACACTCGCAAAGTGTTGTTGAAGAGCTTTCGGTGACGCTCGCAGAAGTGTCGTTAATCTCTCGTGAATATAATTTTGGTGATATTATGGTCCTACATCTTGCCTCTTTTTTCTTGAATATTGCTTGAAAAGTAATCTTTAAGAAAAAATCTATTGTTTTAGTAGTCTTTGATCTTTGTTGATGAAGGAACGAGCGAAAGAATACTAGACTCGAAAAGTACGTACTTGCCTCTATTCTTTTGTGAAGTTCCATGTCTTTGCTAAGTAAATAAGAAGTATTAACTCTTGAAGTATTCGAAGTATGAAGTATCCTTGGAGAAATATAAGAAGTACTCAATCCTCAAAATATAAGAAGTATCCGTCCTTGAATGAAAATCATAAGTATTTCCTCTGTTCATGCGAAATTATTACTTCATTTTTGGTGAAAATCCCTGTCCATTTTGGAAATGATTCTTGCCGAGAAGATAAAGAACATAAAATGTTTTCTTGGTAATCCATAGTTGCTTCTGTTCTTTATCTATGGAGGTAGAATCCTTGAGAAAATGTTAAATGAACGACTTGTTTCTTTATTCTTGTCTTGCCTCTGCCTCATGCGATAAAATAATCATATTCTGCGAAATAATCACATTTCCTGCGAAATTCTAGAATAGTTTGCGATGTGTTGAATGAGTTTGCAAGTTTCTGAATATGTTTGCAAGATTTTAAATGTCTCTGCGAGTTTATGAATAACCCTGCGAAATTACGAATAGTGTTCCTGAAATATCGCTGCGAGATTGTAAATAGTGCCGTGAATAATGCTGTGATGAATAGTGCTGCGATGAATAGTGCTGCGAGATTGTAGACAATCCTCTTGAGAGACTCTGAATAATATTTATGAGAAATTCTGAACAATACTTCTGAGAGATTCTGAATAGTATTTATGAGAGATTCTAAATAGTACTTGCTATCTCTCTTGCGATGAAAAAATATTTCCTGCATTATTAAAAGAAAATAATTAATGTTTGAGATTATTCTATTGGTCTTATTTTGCCTTCCTAGTTAAAGGTCTTATTTTGCCAATTTTCCTTTTTTATTTGCGACAAAATCGCAGGATATCTTCACATTTGCATGTAAAAACCCATTGATCTTGCCTTATCCACATTTTTTTCAACATATCTGCGACAATATGATAAGTTTAAGCTCCCTTACGAGAACTACCTCTTATGACATTGCCGTCTTGCGATGAAATTGCAGGACGTCTTTACACTTTCATGTAAAAACCCATTGATCTCATCTTATCTTTTTTCTCTTATGGCTTGTTGCCTCTGTATAATTTTCGTCACGCGACAATATGACAGAGCTAAATGTTCTTGTGATCATAAAGCCCCATGACATTGCCGTCTTTAGACACTTATAAGCTCCCTAATGGAGGGTGCCGCCCTTATCTTACCCCTGGTTGCCCATTCAAGGAGGGCACATCGTCCATACAAGACTAGCTCCTCCCATCCAGATCTGCCAACAACCAGTTGTTTTCGCAGCCTCTTGTCCTTTATGCCTATATGGCTTATAGTTACAAGACTGCACCCTAAATGTGGTTTTCTTCGGGCCGAGTGCATCATAGCCAAGACTTGCCAAGGATGGCCAGGGTAGTTTCGTACGCCCCGGGCACCCTTGACTCAACCGTGTACCTCGTCGCCTTGGTCATACTCTGCACTCCTTAGAAGAGATCCTCAGTCGTCCAACTAGGGTATCAATAGTATAAAGCAGAGTTTGGCTAACTTTGCCTATCTGAGTGGTGGTCAGGATTTATCCTTGGCAAAGATAAATCAAGGATTGTGGTTCTCCGTGCCACACCCTACAAGTCGCACACGTGGTGTTCATGGAATTTCAAAAATTATAACGGGGAGGTTCGAATTCATGACCTATTATGGCATAAGAGTGGCCTCTAACCATTGTTCCACCTTGGTTGGAATTGATAGAAAAGATAAATCAACTGTGGTTATTTGTTCAACTTAAATATTAATTAGTATAAGTGTTTTATTAATTAGTATAAGTGATTTGTCTAGAGAGAAGATAATTCTATGGTTATGGTTTGTTCAACTTAAATATTACTTAGTATAAGTATTTTATTAATTGATGTCTCATTAATTTCTCATGATAAATGATTTATTAATTTTACATCATAAATATCCCTTAATTAAATAATAATTTTGACAAAAATTATTTCAATAGATATTAATGGTGGTGGTGGTAGTAGAAGAAGAAGTAAGTGGTGGAAGCGGTGGAAGGTGTTACTAAGTGGTGGAGGCGGTAACATTAGTTTTGGTAGAATAAATAATGGCGCTGGATGGTTTAATGGCGGTGGTATTGGTTTTTTCTTTTTGAATCAATAATAATATTTGTTTTTACACGACGGGTAACATTGTATTGTGAAAAGTATAGTTGGTTGTTTTTGGCACGATCAAAAAAGGCGGATAACAAATACTTTTGGGATGATACCAAATCATATAAGATAAAATGGTTGTTTTTGGTACCACTGCTATCTTTGGTAACCGTTCGTATGCATGATTTTCAGTATTAACAAAAAACATATAGTTGAATAAATTAATTGACGACCTAAGTTTGTTAAATATGAACTTTATACATGACGTGTGGGATTAAAAGTTATAAGTGTGCCCAATATTCTACGAGGGATGGAAAATTGTGGTGGTGGAGAAAGAAGTGATATCTGGTGGTTTGTGGTACTGGTCGGTTTTGATGAGTAGTAATTGACTATGTTAATTATGTGCTGCTACAAAAGTATAACACTATAAATTAGAAATGTGGTTGATCGTGCTAATATAAACTCGGTTAAAATACATGAAAATTAAGAATAAGAAAAAAACATTTGGATGTCACGTTATATAATAAATAACACTAAAAACTACATATTTAGTATCAAGGTTTCTCCGTCCAATAGATAAATCTAAGGTTTTATTGAGATCCCGTAAGCAGAGGGCGAGTTGGTCTTGGATTTCTGAATGATAATGAATATAATGAAACGCTCCCTCTCGGTTTCTCCAATGAAAACCGAAACCTTCTAAAAAAAATAATCAATCGAACAACACTTAGATGGAACGCATCACCACCAGTGTAAACTTCTCTGAATTGCTACATATCCAGTGAAATTTCTACAGATTAATCTGGTGATTTTGTCCTACCGAAGTTTTTAACGAGGCATGCAATTAAATCTCTAATAGTGATTTTAAAGGTATTTAATAATTACAAAATTCTCTTATAAGTTTTGTTTATGCAAGTATTGATTTAACTTGGGTTCTTTTATATTTTTGTGTTAAGTTGATGACTTTTTAATTTGAATACATGTTTGGTTAACAAACTTTGATACATATAGGATATTTCTTTGTAGAACTTATGTTAGTCTCTCATTTTTCCCGTTAGCACTTTATTTCGATCCCGTATTTGTAGACATTGTTTGACTAATGTTGGGGTATTTGTTTAATCTCTAGGCCGATTAAACCCAATATGTGTTGTATACATTGAAGGCGACAGAAGTTTGTGTCGGCTCTACCTTGAAACTAATAATTTTTCTTCGGAAGGTTAGTTGAATTTATGTAGATACAAATATTAATATGACTATGCTCTTTAAAACTCCAAATTACTTGACTAACACTAGATGTGAGAACGTCATTCATGCACTACTTAGCATAGTTGGTGTGAAATCTTTTTATCCACGAATTTCTTCAATTTTATGTTATCAATATGATTGAGAAAGAATCTTACACATGTTTTGATTTACTATTATAATTTTATTTTTTCAACTCACATGTGTATATCTCAGCCTTCCAATAGTCAAGGGTTCTTCATTTTTATAACTCTCACATTTGTAAAAAATAAATAAATAGTGTTTATCTATAGTAGGGAAAATATTATGGGTTTTTGCTTCACTCCTTAGAGCCTTAGTTATCAATAATTTCGGAACAAATGTATTCATAAACATCATGGAGTTGGATTGGCAGTTTAGGTATATGTACTGTGAGATGAAATATTCTTTTTGAAGTTTGAAATTATGGTATGATGGAACAATAAATAGGGAAATTTTTTATTTACTGTATTTTTTATTTTATTTTCATGTTGGCACAACATTATTACTCCGTCCAGATAATAAATTGGAATAACATGCTTAAGTAAAAAATAAAAAGATCAGGTACCCATTTTGTTTCCCAAAACCTATTTGAATATCAAATAATTACTCACGAATAAAATGAAGCAAGAGGAATGTGAACAATATCATATTAGAGACGAAACATCTCGTGCCGTTACGGCACGGGTTATGATCTAGTAACCTTATAAAGATGGAAATCCAAGGCCTCTCTCCTGGATAGGTTTTCTTTAACCCCAACATCTGCATAACTCAGTTCCAGCAGCGGTATAACCCTATCCCTGAGTCATGTCAAGAGATACCACCTTATATGTCGCGCTATTAGGTCTTACATTTGCCTCTTGCGAAATTTTATTCGCGAACTAGGGTGCACGCCATAAAGGTTCGTCACATTCTATTAATCTCTGCTAAATTTTATTCGCGTTTCTCGCGATATTCTCGCATTTATTTATTCTTTCATTTCTGTCAATTATTTATATAATCTTGAATAATCTCGCGATTACACTCGCAGCTCTGATAAAATTTGTTTTGCTCATTTCTGTGAGTTCTTCTTTCATTTCTGTCATTTCTTCTTTCATTCTCATAACACTATATTTGAAGTAAATATTCTTTAAAATCTTTTGAAATCTTATAAATATTCTTTGAAATCTTGCGATTGTATCGCATTGTTAAATCAAAAATCTTTTTCTGTAAAACAAATATTCTAGAGAAATCTGTGAAATCTTGCGATTGTATCGCTCTTTGTAAATCTTAAAATTTTGAAATTTTTTAGAAATTTTTGCGATAATTTCGTTTTCTGTAATCTTGGAAATCTTTGAAAATTTTGGAGATCTGTATACTTTTTTGCGATGATTTCATTTTTTGTAATCTTTTGAAAATTTTGAAATCTTGCGATTGTATCGCAAATAAAATATTTTTTGTAAATTAAATCAAAAATCTTAGAAATCTTAGAAATGTTAGAGATCTTCTTTGAAATCTTGCGATTGCCTCGCTTCTAGTAAATTAAATTATTTTTTTATATATATTTTTTTATTTTATTTTTTTTGAAAATATTAGAAATCTTAGAAATTTTCTTTGAAATCTTGCGATTGCCTCGCTTAAATCAAAAAATTTATTTTTTTGTAAGTAAAATATTCAAGGAAGTGGTACTTAGCTTTTTATATGATTTTCTATTGCTGCCGTTTCTCGCGAAGTATATGGTTTGCTTGCGAGATGAGAAACAATGAGAAATGAACTCTTGACATGCCTCTTGCACCATACCAATTGTTCTAACCCTCTCTTGTGAAATTCTCGTCAACTTTCTTCATTCTTGGCAAGATAATCACCAACTCTTTTCTTTGCCTCGCAAAAAATTCTTTGCGAGGAGGGAGATTCGTACCCAAGTCTTCTAGTTTGCATACTCCTTCTCTAACCGTTTGGGATACTTGTTGCTTGCGAAAGAAAGGCCTAGTTCTGATATATTATTCCATTTCTTCGCTCCTTGAAGTTCAAAAAATGAGTAAAAGAAAAAGTATGCTTGGAAAGGGACTCGAACCTGCGATACTGAACTTCTTAACTTCGCTATTGACCATTTATGCTATCGTCATCTTACTATTATTATCCTCTCGTCAGGCAACTTTAGAAAAATCGTGAAAAAATATTGTTGCGGTGAGACTCGATCCCGTGATCTGCTGCTTGCATTCATGCCTCCCAACCAACTGTGCTAGTTCTTTTGCTTGCGAGATTTATCTGCAAAAAATTCAAAGGCTAACTTGCAAATCTCGCTGAATAAAAATAAACTTGCGAGGAGCAAGAATTGATCCCGCGACCTGCTGTTTGCATTCAAGCTTCCCAACCAACTGTGTTGTCTTCAACTTGTGAAAGAGTGGCGAGATTCATGTGACTTATTCTTTTTAGTTGTCCTTTGTATAAGCTTTCTCTTTGTCCCTTTCTATTCTCTTTTCTAGCCATGCTATTTTATCTTTCTTTCTTGCGAGAGTTCATTCCCTACAAGCAATCACTATGAGTAATACAAGTTTTATATCAACTTCATAAAATTGAAAACAAGGATAATCATCAATTTTATTTTATTTTTAAAATCGCATAACTTTAAAAGAACGAAATTTTTTGATGCTCTAAAATTCGAGAAATTCGCACAATCTAAAAAAATTGAAATTCGCATGGCCAAAATTTTTTCATACGTTTTCTGTATTTTTTTTGTTTGAAAAAACGATCATATAGGTTTGTAAAACTAAATTTGGATGATGCAAATCTTTGAACAGAACTCGTTTTGATGTAAGATTACAATTGAGAATCAAAATTCTTATGAAAAACAAAGCTTGTTTCTCACGATTGTTTCGTGAAGAGCAAAACTTAATAATCAAATTAATTTTTCCCAAAATTCCGGATATAAACAATCAAGCATAAAACAAGATAGAATAGTAAGGGATTTGTCCTTTTTAAACTCATAGTTGATGTAGACTCTGTTGATGTAGAAATTCATCCTTTTGATGTAGCTTTGCATCTTCATCTTTTTCTTTAACTTTCTTTCACTGTGTTGTTGGTGTTTGCTTGAAGACACAATTTCTCCATTGAAATTTTCACTTTTCCTTTCAAAACTTTTAGATACCACGAATTCTAACTCTCCCGGTATCTAATTTCTTTGAATCTTCTTCAATCTATCAAATAGCAGTCCCTGTTTCTAGCGCTAAAATGTAGTTGCAGGTTTTCCTACAACACACCCCTTATCGTATCTTGATATTAATTTCTAGATCTACATATAAAATTGGTAGTAAAATTGCTAAAATTATAAAAGGACACCAAGATTTTTTACATGGTTCGATCAATTTGATCTACATCCATGATTATTCATTATGATTGTTAAAATTTACATTTAATTTACGTTGATAATCTCCATTAATGGAGTTCTAAATCTGGTTTTGGGGAAGAAGATGATAAATAAAAATACCTTCTCTCTCTAAAAATCTCTCTGCAAAATATCTCTCTCTCTCTCCTAAAATTGTGTCCTTTCCTTTCTATCTCTTGCCCTTATATTTATATAGGTATCTTCATAGTGGGTGACAGCTCACATTCAACTCATCTTTCCCATTTTTTAGGATTTCTGATATGCTCCTTGTAGGCTCTGTTATGCTCCTCGCAGGCTCTGCTATGCTCCTCGCGAGATCTGCTATCGTGCTCGCGAGAATCTTCTATACCCACAAAATCTTCATTTCCTGCCTTGCTCTCGCGAGCTCCCGCCTTGTGCTCACGAGCATTATCTCTAACTACAAAATCTTCATATCTTTCTCATGTTTTATGCTGTCGTTGTCTATTACGTCATTCTTTGAATTATACTCTAACACTCGCAAAGTGTTGTTGAAGAGCTTTCGGTGACGCTCGCAGAAGTGCGTTAATCTCTCGTGAATATAATTGTGGTGACATTCTGGTCCTACAGGATGATAGATGTGATAATAGAAATCAAGAAGGTGGAAATAACCTATATGGTGAATAGAATCGAGAAGAAGGTAGGAGAATATTACATGAGCGAGAAATTCAAAGAAACCGAAGAATAATTGAGGATGAAATTGAGAGACATTATGCTGAAAAAGCACGTCTAGCTTGCAAGAGAGAAAGATTGAGAGCAGAAGTGGAAGAACAAGAGTTTCAAGAAGCAATACGTTAGAACAATCATGACAATCGATAAAGGAGACGCGCAAGAAATCGCAACAATGATAATATCAATGAGGAATATGATAGAATACAAAGAAGAATAGAAATATAGCGAAGAGAAACGATGAGAAATAAAGAAAATCGCAGAATAGAAAATAAAAGGCATAATCATTTGCGAATGCATGAAGGAGGTGAAGAACAAAATCGCGGAAGAAGAATGAAGATGATGAAGAAGAAACACAAAATCTTGCAAGGCAAGAAAGACATGAGCGCGGAAGAAGGGAAGCTGTACTGAAAAGACCAATGGAGAAAAATTCAGCTGGGAATGAACAGATCTTTAGAGAGTTAGCAGAAATGAGGGGAATGTTAAATAACAGAAGAGAGGGAGGAAGAAGGCAACTTGATGAGGCTATTGAAGAAGTTGCGAAAACTCCATTTACCCAAGAAGTACAATTGGGAGGAATACCCCCAAAATATAATTTGCCAACATTAACCAATATCTTTGATGGAACTACTTGTGCTATTCAACATGTTAAAGCTTATGTTAGGTGTATGTTACAATGGGAAAACCATGATGCTGTATTGTGCAAATATTTTGCATCCATCTTAACAGGCGAGGCGCTAAAATGGTTCGAATGTTTACCTAAGAACACTATAACTTCTTTCAATCATTTTCAAACTACCTTTTTGGGAGCATATATAAGTAACAATTCTTCGCGACCTGGCATTGAAGATGTATTTGGGTTAAAACAGAGGGTTGGCGAGAGTTTGAAACATCTAACCATAAGATGGAAGACAATGTGTAGTGAAATGGCAGGAAGAGTGGATGAGAGATACCTCATTTTATCTTTCATTAATGATATGTTCGCAACCAATCTGCTATACATACAAATTTTCAGAATCAAAAATACAATCACCATGACGGAGCTGCGAGAGTTACAAGAAGAATACATTGCATTGGAGGAGAAACAAAACAAGATGGAGTCATATCCCATTTCGAACACCAGTTCAGGTGCAGCAAACGCAAGTTTACTTCCTAGGTTAATAAATACAGTAGCGAGCACTTCGCAGGTGAAGCAAGAAAAGAGTATGGATGGTGGTCAATAGAAATTAGTAGCTATGGGAAGTAGAGATCAAGAAGAATTCGAAAGGGAGAGAAATTTTTTCAGTAGAAGTGGAAATAATAAAATTCAGAGGCTTGATCAACCGCAAGAGACTTATGGTGGACAAATGCAAAATTATTATAGAGGGCAAGGAAGTCAGAAGACAATATGGGAAGAAATTAAGATGCCACCTCTAAATACTAGCATAGAAAAAATTTGGGAGGCTATAATTTTGATGGAGGACATACCCGTACCCTGGAATATGGGAAAAGAGCCACACCCAAATAATTGAAGTTTAGAATTTTGTTCTTATCATCATTTTCATGGTCACTGAACAAATGAATGCAGGAATGTAAAAAGAATCATCTTGAAGATGATAGATCATGGAAAATTAAACCATTTTCTAATAAGACATCCACAGTCTCAGCAATTACCTCCAGCCCCAGAAATTCGCAGAGTGAATACAACAAAGGGAGGAAAAATATTTGTGATAGAAGTTGGGGAAAAAGCGAAGAATCTATCTTGTAACTCTATCATACATTAATACAAAACTATAGAATATTTCGCGAGAGATGCAGATGGAAGAGAGATAATGAATATTGCAAAAGCGTCGCCATTAGAAGAGTGGAAAAAGCAGGATATTTCTTTCACTGCACAAGAAGTACCTAAGCCTGGCGATATGCATGATAACCCACTAGTGGTAAGATTATAAATAAACCCAAAATAGATAGAAGATGAAGATGAAGAAAATGAGGATGATGAAGCTGAAGATTCTTGGGCCATTAGCAGAGTTCTAATTGACACTGGAAGCTCAGTGGATATCTTATTTTATCATACTTACAAAACCATGGGAAGAAGAGATGAGGATCTAATACCATCGACTTATAAGATCTATGGTTTCAATGGTACCGCCAACAAGCCCAAAGGGGAAATTTCAATGCGAATTCCATTGAAGGGAATATCTTTTAAGATTCAATTCTGTGTTGTCGATGTTGAATCTCCTTACAACGCTTTGATTGGCCGACCTTGGCTGCATAGGATTCTAGGTGTAGCATCGACTTACCACCAGTGCATTAAATTTCCACATCCCAGCGATGTTGGAGTCATAAAGGGAGATTGGGTTGAAGGAAAAAAGTGTTATGAAATTGATATGGAATCTTGCGAGGAAAGGGCTGCGAAGAACAAAAACTGGAAACATAACATCAAACAAAAGCAAAGAAGTGAAAGGTTGATGGTGGATACAGTAGAGCAGCGAGAAGTAGGAATGTTGCGAGGTCAACATATGCTGAAACCAATAGATGGCGAGCGTCTTGCAGATGGAGAAAATGTAGCAAAGCGCAACAAAAAAGCAGAAGCAGAAAATAGTAAGTAGAAAAGGTACAATTTCTGGATTGTAAAATATAAGAGGTGTGTGAATGATTTGTTGAAGAAAAATGAAAAAGATGAAATTGAAAAAACATACAAGAGCTGGAATGCAAAAAGAGAAAATCAAAGAATAAAGAAACGCGAATATTTCGCAGAAACGCGAATAAAATTTCGCAGAGACATTAGAATGGGACAAACCTTTATGGCATACACCCTAGTTCGCAGATAAAATTTCGTAAGAGGCAAATCTAAGACCTAAAGTGTGTCATATAAGGGGGTATCTCTTTGCATGGCTCAGGGATAAGGTTATACCGCTGCTGGAACCTAGGTCATGGAGATTTGGGGTCAATGAAATCCCATCTAGGAGAGGTACGTTGGATTTACAACTATATGTATATATATATTAACAGTTGGATGACCGAGGGTCTCTTCTAAGGAGTGCAGAGTATGACCAAGGCATCGAGGTACACGATTGAGACAAGAGTGCCTGGGGGGTTTGAAGTGTCTCGGCCATTCTTGGCAAGTCTTGTCTATGATGCACTCGGCCCGAAGAAAACCCCACTTAGGGTGCAGTCTCGTAACTATAAGCCATATATTAAAAAAGGATAAGAGGCTGCGAAAACAACTAGTTGTTGGTAAAACCAGATGGGAGGAGATAGTCTTGTATGGCCGATGTACGTCTCCTTGAAGGGGAAACCAGGGGGAAGATAAGGGCGACACCCTCCATTAGGGAGCTGATAAGTGTCTTAAGATGCAAATGTCATGAGGCTTTATATTCGCAAGAATATATAGGCTTGTCATATTTGTGAAATAATTATACAAAGGCAAAAAGACATGAGAAAAAGATAAGATGAGATCAATGGGTTTTTACATGAAAGTGTAAAGACGTCATCTGATTTCATCGCAAGACGGCAATTTCATGGGGCTTTGTCTTCGCAAAAAGATCAAGGCATGTCATATTGTCGCAGAGAAATTGACAAAGCACGGATAAGGCAAGATCAATGGGTCTTTGCATGCGAATGTAAGGACGTCCTGCGATTTTGTCGCCAAAAAAAAAAAACGTGGCCAAATAAGACCTTTAATTAGGAAGGCAAAATAATACCACAAGAGATCAAGATTGAATGACTGCGAAATTTAGGCAGAGATCATGAGATTATGCAGATATGACTTGCGATATTCTCGCAGAGATTGAGGTAACAATTTACAAGCAAATTTAATTCAAAATTAATCTTTCCAATCCTTTCATATTACAGATGCATAACAGAGGCAAGTATGGGAATAAATAGAATTATAAAATTGTTATTCATCTTTATATGACAGATTTACGCAGATAGTTAAAAATTAATAATCATATTAATTAACCATATTGCAAAAAGAATTGTTTTCTAATGTATGCAGATAGAAACAAAATAAATCTATACACCAAAGGACATTAGAAGCTGGTGAAATTTGCATCAATATATTACAAGGAGAAAGGTATAGATATACAAATATTACAAAAATATTAAAAAGGAAGACAAAACTATTTAGATCCATCATTTTCTTCGCTAGATTTTTCTTCTTCTTCAATTTCATCTTCATCTTCTTCAGACTCTTCAGCTTCGCTATCAGAGATGATAAGATTAGGGACGTTCTCTGGAATTTCATTCGCAAGATAAAGATAGGCAGAGTGGGGAATTTTATGATCATCACAGACCAATTTTAATAGAATCATTGCGAACACCAACAAGAGTATTGCTAAAATTCGCCAGAGTAATTTGAAGTTGCTTTTTGAACTTGGAGCATTTCTCGTTGCGAGAAGACAGAAGTTTTGCGAGTTACCCTTTCTCTTTTTCCAATTCTCCAATTCTTTGACGAAAATTTTCTTCAGATGCTGCAAAAAAATGACAACATATTAATAAAATAGTGGAGAATCAGTTAAAAGATGGATTAATGGAAAAACAAGAATAACCACCTTCTCTTTCAAAGATCATATCCTTAATCAAGGCAGAATGATCAGCTTGAAGACTAACATCTACACCTAAATTATTTCTGGCATTATCAAGAATCTGTGAATCCCAGGCAAACTCATCATCATTACTAATGAGAAGATGGGAGCGAACTTGATTTTCCTTCTTCAAAAGAGCATTATTCTCGCAGATAAGTTTGTCCCTTTCAATTTGAATATCGAGAAGAGTTTTATGGAAATCTACTAAAGCTTGAGCACCGTTTTTAGCAATGAGGTATTTTTCATCAATAAGGTCACTGTACTTGGTTCTTAATATATTAATTTCCTCTTTTGAATCAATATAAAGGCACTTAAACTTATTGGTTAAACCCAAGTTGAATCTATGCTCAATTTTTAAGAGAAGAAATTTGGATCTAAGTTCATCTATAGAAAGAGATCTAATTTGATCATCTGAAAGGCTACTTAAAGAATTATTAAGGTGATCAAGAAGGGTAGCCTCATCTACAGGTTCAGGAAAAGAGCGGAGGAATGTAGCCTCATCAGTAAGACCATAAACATCTACAAAAATGGTTGCTTGAATAAGCTAAAATATGACAAAAGAATTAAGAGAAAAAGGGAAGAATTCATACCATAGAGTTGCTGGTTAGCTTTTTCAAGATCGGATATCTTTTGCTTGTCATTTGAAGCATCGATTTCTAGATGTTTATTTTTCTTGCGAAGTTCAGCAACTTCAGCTTCCAGTTCTCCATCCTTCTTGCGAAGACTAGCAGATTCAGATTCCAATTTTTCATTTTTATCGCGAAGAACAGAATTCTTCTTTTCAAAAATTGCACGTCTCCTCTCCAGGTCCGAGGAAACATCAAAAGAAGCTCTCCCAGCCTACGAAGGAAAGCAAAATTTGTCAAGACAAATATAAATAAAAACATGGCGAGGAAATGAGAATGCATAAATGTGGCGAAGAAATGAGAACATACCAGAGCGCTAAGTGAATGTAAGAAACTTGGAGATATAGATATTGAAACCCCACGGAGAGATTCATTATTCTCCAAGAGAGGGGCATCACAAATAGTTGCCATAGATTTGCAAGTTCCAGCAAGAGGAGTATCGCCGATCCCTAACATAATATCAGAAAATATGCTGGAAAGCTGAGACATAGGAGACTCAGGTTGGGAGAATTCCTTTACAGAAGTAATATCAACATCATCATCATTGTTATCATCGCTATAACTCTCACTGGATTGAAGAGTTGAAGGAGATGGGGATTGCATTTTTCTTTTCTTTGAAAGAGGAGCACCAGATTTCTCCTTGCGAGAAGCATCAGATTTCTCCTTGCGAGCATCACCTTTGCCTTTTCCCTTGGTCTTCACAACTTTCACATGTTATATATCTTCAATAACCTTCAAACACAGATAAAGATAAGAAATAGATAACAATATATTGTTAAGAGTCATAAGGGAATATTTCTTACTTCATCTGTGAGTAATTTAAGAGCTGATAAAGTACTAGGTTTCCCAAACTTCTGGTAGCTAGCTTCCAGTCTTTCAATCTGGTAAAATTGGAGGGATCAGCGTGAAGATATATAAAACATAAGGAAAATAATAATGGAAACTTAAACAAAAATTTCGGAATATACCTCTGTATTCCTTTCAGGCCATCTGAACACCCATGGTTGGTATTCTGCGAGATTCACAGGAAAAGCATGAGAACCAGAGATATAGGGACCCCCTAAAAGTAATGGGAAGATATACCATTTGTCATCATTAGAGTGGCGAGGATATGAATTGTTTCATGGATGTCAGTCAATGTCCAACATAAGAACCTTGTCTTCAGCAATGTCATCCTTTTTCTGTAAGCGGACACTCCAACAAGTGTTATCCTTCTTCATGGGGATTATTTCATAATTCGCGAAGAAATTATCTACAGTATACTTCGCAGGAACAATTGGAACATCTTTGAATTTAGGGTTCTTCGCTTCAAGAGGGTAAAGAGATTCCTTACCAGCACCGCGAGTAGCAAACTCAATCATCAAACGAATACAATCCCCATTCAACTGATATATCGCCCGCGAGAACTTCGCATGAGAAAGTATTTCGTAGAATAAAGTAAGTTCGGGGTCATAAAGAGGAATGGGAAGGCCAGCCTCAAGTTGACCTAATGAGACTATGATCTTCTCGCCATTACACGGATGATTAGAAAATAATTTAATGGAGAGCTCAGCCCTAGGGTTTTGATCAGGAATGGTAGATAAAGTAAAACCTCTATCTTGAAGCTTCTTTTGCACTTTTTCAAAGGCAATTAGATTTTTACGACCTGCTGGAGGCATTCTTAGTATGGGAATGAAGAAAATAGAAGATCAGAGGAATAAGAGAAAATTACAACAGCAGTAGATGCGGAAGTTGCGGAAGAAAAGTAAAATTGCAGAGAAAGAAAGAGAAAGTAAAAAGAAGAAAATAGAAGAATGAAGAAGATATATATAGAAGTCAAGAATTTTCAAGAAGATAAATTCATTTAATGCGAAGAGAAGACGTGAACGGTTGAAGTGCAGCGGTTGAAAAAGACGTGTTAGAAATTTAATGGATGAAAAGATACGTGTAATAAATTTGGCGAAGAATGCAGAAACATGTCTGAACAAAAGATAAACAGCTGCGGCATTTGAAAAAGTTTCAATTCTCATGATCTTTTCCCCTTCGCAGAAAAGGCATGAGAAGAGGCAATATGTAGGATCAGAATATCGCCACAGTAATACTCCTGCGAGATTTACAACAACACACTGCGAGTGTCGCAGAATGATTGAAATAATAACGTAGCGGATGACGATAACTGAAACATGAGAAGAGCGTGATGAAGCTGTGAAGATTACAAACTCTTGTGAGGATTAACACTACAACTACTGCGAGAGTATCGTGAGTCAGTTCTGAAAATAAAGGACATCTTAGTTGTCATCCACTATGTAACTACCATATATAAAGAGAACCAATACGTTCAGAAGGGGAGATCAATTTTTGAGTGTGGAGAAAGTTTTGAGGAGAGAGAAAGTTCTGGTGAGCGGTTGTATTCTTTATTTCTTCCATTTCCTGTAACATTTCTGAGAATTAATCAATAAAAGTGTTGTTCTTAATCTTCAAATATGTGTTGATTATGAATTCTTGTGAGGGGTGTAGTGTAGGAATTCTTGCAACTACAATTGTGTTAGAGCATTGCTCGGTTGAACCCACCAAATGTTGGTATGTCAAGTTTGGTTGTCATATTTTAGTGATCCAAAACTCATTTAAGAGTCGCTTGATTTAAATGTACTAGAGTCAACTTCGTATAGGTTAGCTTGAAAGTATTAGGGTGAGACATTACAAGTATTGTGAAGACTTGAAGAAGTGAAGAAGAATGGAGCTACAACCAAAACATCATCCTTCCACTTGAGGTTAGTGATATTTGACTTGAACTGTTTCATTCCCTAACATATCTTTCAAGTCGTGCATATTGAAAACATAAAACTGCGAAGCGTAAACACTCTAGATAGACATGGTATTAAGGAATACAATATGAAGTTTCTTGCTTAACCATTAAATTTTGTATATAAGATATCGACATAATCATATGAATGCTATTGTGAGTATGTATGGGTATGAGGTGAGGATTTCATCCTAGGGAAAATTTTTACATATGTTCTAAGGAAGTAAGTTCATGATATGTGTTGTGAACCGAAAAGGAAATCTCCAGGCTTTATTGGGGTTGTTCTTCATTACATATCTTATGAACGACCAATATGTGTGATTAGTATAACCGCTCATGACTTGTTTGTGTTCTTGGTAAAACTATTCACATGAGGCCTGACTTATGTATTGGTATGACTTTTATTAGTGAAACCGATCTTAAGTAGTCACCTGGGGTATGATCGGGTTATGAGTGTCTGAACTTATTACTGGGATAAGGGGAACTGATACTAGTAAGAGGTGCAGTGCATCACAAGGGGAACCGATCCTTGTATGAGGTGCAGCAAGGTTTATGGAAGAAAGGGGAACCGATCCTATGAACATGTGCAACACGTTTTTGGGAAGGAGGAACCGATCCTGTGGACATGTGCAGTTCATACAAGTTAGATACCAAATATATGTGGGGAACCGATCCTAGTACCTAGTCAGCCGTATTTTTGGTAAGCTAGTGTAACTATGCACAATAATCACATGGAGGTAGAACCAAAATTTGTTTTGGTAGAACCATAAACCCATGAGTTGTGATTGAGTGTTACTTGATCAATCACATAGTTCTTGAAAGTCAGATGAACCAATTCTAAACTTGTTTGGAAGCGTGGTAAATCGTTTTCAAGTGAGCAAGTATGAAAAAGGACTTGCAAGAGAAAGATGTCGACACACTTTGAACACGGTGCATTAATGCTTATTCTATATTGTTCAAAGATATTCCTTAACAGCAAATAAAAAAGTAAATCCCAAGATCGAATTTAAATAAGTTAAGAATCTTTTTAATTAAGGGTTTTTAATTATATATGGAAAATAAGAATTAGTAATGTGCATTTGATAATTAAAAAATTTCCAAGGAGATTTCGATCATTATTTTTGGACAGTGCATTCACAGGAATTATGAAAACCGAATTTGGGTAAATATGGAAAAATATCTTGAGAATATTTTCGGTTTTGGAAATTCCTTGGTGTCCAAACTTCCCTGTCTATAAATACTTTGAGTTTGTATTTCTAGCAAACTAATCATGCGTGACATAGACTTTCTATTTTGTCTTTGTTACTGGTAAAGTCGCCTGTCGGAGAGAAGATTAATCTAATTAGGTGAAATCTCTTACGTCCGCTCAATTTAAATTCTTCTTTGGGATTGAGAAGCTCTAGCACGACCCGTTGGTGGGAAACTAGATATTGCGGTTTATCTTGAGTTTTCGTATTGATTTGATTGACTAACGGTGGTTGAACTTTGATTGCACCTAGTTTGTTTATTCTTGAGAATCTTCTTTTCTGATATAAGATTCACTCAAACTAGTTCAAGGTTTCGACAGGGATCTTTAGACTGTTTTTAGATCTAAAGATGATCTTGTGATAATTCATTGTTAACAGCCTCCGTTCTGTATGTGATTGATCACAAGAGATTCAAGTAGTTGTGTGTAGGTATTTATTGAATATCTAAGAAGATTTGAAGACAAAGAAGATATTGAAGATTTCTGACTTGGTTTTTATAATCTTTGGTGTGCACAATACTTATTTGGGAAAAAGAGGATCCGACTGTAATTGATTTATCCTTTTGGGTATTTTGATAGAATAATTGAGGAATATGGACATCAATACGATTCCTTGTGATTAAAGGTATTGATTGGCTTAATCTTAACGATTGCCTTTGGGTGATTGAACATAAGATATATCTTGGAACCTGGCAAAGGAGTTTATGTTAAGATAAACAAGGGAACCTTTACGCAACTCATATCACTTGGTTGAAGAGAGTTGATACCAAACAGATTTGTTGTTCCTTTACTGTTTGGAATACGAACCAAAGGAATTGGTCCAAGTACGTGACTTGTTACAGGTTGGAGGCGTGGGAATATAGACAGAACTAGGTGAACTATAGGTTTAGTTTCTTGGTCTCAACTATACGAAGTTGGTTTAATTTTGTATAGCGGCTTAATCCCGAGAGTATCTAATTCTGGACTAGGTCCCGGGGTTTTTCTGCATTTGCGGTTTCCTCGTTAACAAAATCTTACTGTGTCATTTACTTTATATTTCCGCATTATAATTGTTTTATTATAATTAAAGTAAATCGCACAAACATTAATTTCTATTTACTTGATACGTGAATCCTATAGAGTTTGTTTAAGTCCGAACCTTTGTATCAAGTAAACATACTTTGTAGTTGTATTGTCTCGATCTCGTATCCATAGACGATCACACAAAGTGTGAACCGATTTGTTGTGTTGTATCGAATCAGTTTATAGATAATCACTTTCTAGGAAAGGACTTATAGGAAGGAAAAGTAATAGCTTGAGGTATATTTGGGGTACCCTCGCCTTTTCAATTGGTATCAGAGCAGGCAAACATGAAAAGATATAACAATCTGTGTTTGGTGCGATCCATCCTATAAGAAATGAATCTCTTACATGATTTAGTTAACGTACCGCCAAGATTTGAAGGGAATAACTATCCATTATGGAAATCTTCTATGAAAGCCTTTCTTCAATCCTGATATTTTAATATCTGGTTATTAATCGAAGACGGATATCAACGACCGATGGATTATTCGGAAATAGAGTTTTAAACTCTTAGCAGATTACACTCATGAAGAAAGAATTCATGCAATGCATAATTCTGTTGGTTTGAACGCCATCATACGTGAAGTTAGCCATGAACGTTTACATAATTTGTTGGGTTGCAGGACTTCTAAAGAAGCATGTGATACTCTTGAGACTGTATTCGAAGGAGATGATTCTGAAAAGTAAGCTAGACTTCTTTCCTTTTCGACTGAATGTGAACATCTCAAGCTGGATGATAACGACACCTTTGAGGAGTTTAACTCTAAACTTTCTGAGATTGTTAATGCATCTTTTTTCCTTAGAAAGGTTATACCTGAAAAAGAAATAATATGCAAAACTCTCAAATCGTTAACATCCAAATACGAGTCCAAGAAACATGCAATAATATAAGGAAACAATCTTTCTACACTTTCTCGAAGCTCTCTTGTAGGAAAGTTAAAGATATTTGATAAAGAATTTCTGCTGAAGAATCAAACTGAGAAATGTTGCCATAAGGACAAGGTTCATGTTGAAAAAGTGCTTCACTCAACTATTGTGCTTTTAGCGCAACAAATTAAGAATATCTTATCTATTGATAAACATGTTCCAGGTACAGTTTCAATTTTCCATAAAAAGGACAACGATGAAGTACAATACTTCTAGTGCCGAGGATTCGGATATATGGCAAAACATTGTCCCATCAGAAGAACTCAGAAGTGCAACAAGGCATATGTCTCCACCCTTGATGATATTCCGGAGGAAGAATCCAATGAAGAAATATCTAATAATAATGCACTTCTTGCCAACTCCAATTGTGATGTTTTCAGTAAGTGATAGAGCATTTCTCGGTCGAACTCGCATGTGTTGCTATATCAAGCATGTTTGTCAATGTTAGTGATCAAAACTATAAAGTCTTGATTTCTAGTCTACTAAAGCTAAGGCCTCGTACTAGGATAGAAAGTGTAGTTGAGCTCAAGAACTCCATGGAAATCATCATACAAGACGAAGGACTACTCAAGGAACCAGTGGATCTCCATCGACTAAAAGGTATGTGGAGACTTAAACTTATCTATTACTCAAAAATATATCTACTATATCTCCTATCTTCATACAAAAGTCGTTTTACTATATAGACTAAGAATATACACATGTGACATTTCGAGCTGAGTATATCTCGCTTATCTATTTCTCGAAATGTGTGTTGGTAAAGCTTTCGCTTTAGCCAAGTTTATCTTTTCCTAGTGACGAAAGTCATGTTATGTTTCAATCACTTTGGAAATTGCTCTGACGAAAACTAGTTTGTGAATAACAACTATATGACGTCCTCTGAGAATGTTTCAATGATTGAAATGAGAGTTTAGATAATATAACCACTAGGGGTATAAACATTATTGTGGTAACACATATATGTATAAGTCCTTAGCACTTGAACCGAAGTTTGTGAACTTTGTTGATCAAGTGAAAACCAGAACTTGAGCAGTCAACCCAGTCCGCGAGCGCATACCGCGAACGTGCGTAGTTCTCGAACCCGAGAATTTCTGCTGGAGTTGTAGCTCGGTTTTAGTCCATGAGCTGACGGAAGTTCTCGAACCCGAGAATTTCTGCTGGAGTTTGTGAACTCCAACCAGTTAACTTGAGTCTGCGAACCCAGTCCATGAACTTGAGTGGTTATGTCTAAAAACGATGTTCGTGAACTTATTTAAATTATATAAGGAATGCAATTGCAAACCGTGGCTTTACAGTTCATGAATCGATTCGAGTGAATCACATCATTTTTGCTTCAATTGTGTCTAGTGTAGTACATGAGATCTCATAGCAATTGAACAACTCACTAACTAGTTCATTTGAGTCATTTGGACTAGTTATGGTGAAGAAGAATACGGTTGATATGAAAGTTATCATTTGGATAACCATTTGGTTGACTAATATTGAACCAACTATTATACACGTTTGGGTACGGTTACACAAAACCTAAATCGTCAAGTACATGTGTGTATGGAAAGCTAAGTTTTCGATCTAACAGTTGAGAAATATTAGCTTGTATCTAATCAGGTTTTCATCTAACGGTGAATATTGAATATTTTGTTACTAAGCTAACATTGATTGCAAACCCTGATTTGAAAGACTATATAAGGGAGAACTCTAGTAACTGGGAAACCTAATCCCCACACATTCTGTGTGATACTAGTTTGCTAAGATAGAGTCGATTCTCCTTTAACCTTTGGTTTTCTTCTTCTAAAACCAGGTTAACGACTTAAAGACTTCATTGGGATTGTGAAGCTAGACCGATACTACTTTTATTGTAGTTGTGTGATCTAATCTTGATGTTTCTATCGTACGAGTATAATTGTAATAATTAGCTTGAGATTTTTATCCCCGATAGGAAATATATAAAAATAATCACAAACATCTTCGTCTTATCGTTTGTGATTCCACAATATATTTTTTCGCTGCGTCGATTAAGACTATTGTGAGGTGATTGATAAAAATGAGACGTTATTTTGGAATATAAGTCTGGTTTTATTGATTGGTTCCTGTTCACCTTGATTTATCAAAAGACGGAACAAAACTCATAGGTTTATTCGTGGGTGACGAATTTATCTATCTTGTAGACTTTTCTGTATGAGACAGATTTGTTTGCTAAAGTCTTCAACTTTGGGTCGTAGCAACTCTTGGTTGTGGGTGAGATCATCTAAGGGAATCAAGTGCGCAGTATCCTGCTGGGATCAGAGGTGTATGAGCATAAATGTACCTTGGATCAGTGTGAGATTGATTGGGGTTCAACTACAGTCCAAACCGAAGTTAATTTGGAGTAGGCTAGTGTCTGTAGCGGCTTAATACAGTGTATGTTTAATCTGGACTAGGTCCCGGGGTTTTTCTGCATTTGCGGTTTCCTCGTTAACAAAATTCTGTTGTCTATGTTTTTTATTTTCCGCATTATATTTTTATATAATTGAAATAATACAGGTTGTGCGTTGATCAATCAATTAGAATATTCGACCTTATTGGTTGTTGATTTAAATTGATTGACACTTGGATATTAGTCTTTGGTACCATCCAATTTATCTCTCTTTGATTAGACTCGCGAATCACATTTTCTTGAGTAAATCAAATTGAGAGATTGAGATAATAACTCTTTGAGTATTTTCTGTTGATTGAGTCTAGTTGATTCTCTAGAAAACAACTCGGAGTTGTCCATACAGATTGCTAATCAAAATATTGGGTGAGGTTGTTAGACCCCCGCTTTTTCAATTGGTATCAGAGCAGGCAAACACGTTCAAGACCTCATAAGTCTGTGTTTGTAAGTGATTTGACTATATGGACAGAGGTGTTATCTCAATAAACGTACCACTAGTCTTCGATGAAACTAATTGCTTATGGTGGAAAATTGATATGCACGCTTTTCTTCAAGCAAGTGATTTCCAATCATGGGTATATGTTTTTAATGGCTATAATGCTCCCGTTGAGGAAGTTGGAGGTGTAAATGTTCCAAAGAATATTTCTGAATACACTCCTGCAGATATTCTTGCTGCAAAGCAAAACTCCAACGGTTTGAATGCAATCATACATGCTATTACCCCAAATCTTCAGCACCATATGTCTAATTGCACTAAGTCGCAAGAAGCTTGGGATATCTTAACGACCGTATTTGAAGGAAATACCAGTGAAAAGGAATCTAGGCTTCAAAACCTTAGTTCCGACTGGGAAAACCTTCGTATGGCAGATAAAGAAATATTTGATGAGTTTAATCACAAAGTGTCTGAAATTGTTAATGCATATTTTGCATTAGGTAATACTATTCCTGAAAAGGACATTGTGATGAAAATTCTCAGATCACTGCCATCTAGATACGATGCTAAGAAGCATTCCATCGTTGAAGGAAATAACCTAGATAATCTTTCCAGAAATACGCTGGTTGGAAAGCTTAAGATCTTTGATCATGAACATTCATCCAAATATAAGGATGTTGCTTTCAAAACACTAAAGGACACCAAATTACTTGATAAAAGTAAAAAGGTGTATATCTCTGAAGATGATCACTCTGAGACAGACTCATCAGATGAAGATCTTAATAAATCAGTCTCGATGATCACAAGACAGTTTAGGGATCTTCTATTGAAGAGAAGTAAACGGTTCTCCAGAGATAAGCCGAAGGCATCAGTCAGACCTCATAATCATGTTCCTCCTAAAAATAAGGATATTGATAAAACTGATGCTGAGGATATGCCTCAGTGCTTTAAGTGTAAAGGATTTGGCCATTTTGCAAACGAGTGTCCAAATCGTAGAAAATACACTGGGAATAAAGGTCTTGCAGCAACTCTTGATGAAATGTCTGACAGCTATGACTCGGATGAAGCTGAGAAATCAAGTGTTGTACTTCTTGGTGAAAATATTGATTTTGATAATTATAGCAATACACGTATCAATTTTGATATTCTTTAAGAAGATAATCCAACCATTCTGGAAGAAAAAGTTGACCTTTTTCTTGGAAACTCTGTTTATAATGTTTCAGGATCCACTATGTGCCTAGCTACTTGCACATTTCAGAAGCCTGATTACTATCCAAGTGTGACGTGCTCATATTGTTTATTAAAAGGTCATGAACTCTCGAAGTATTACAAGTTCAAACACAAACAAAGACACGTCAACAAACTTCAACGAAGAGCAAATCATCTAGCAAGAAAGTTTAAACTTGCTCAGAAGACCGCATAGGTATGTAAGATTTTATCTTTGTCTAAGAAGTTAGTTTCCAAGGAAAAACCAAGACCATTTAAAAAGAAAGTATGGCCACAAGAGGAAATTGGTGGACAAATTTTAGTTCACCACAACGCAACTTGATTGTGTTGTTCTTAAAATCTTGTCTCATGTGCCTGATCAAAAGAGACAATGATTTTGTACCTCTCAGGTTTTACGATTTTTTTTTTTCTTAGTCTTATCTTATTTTGTCTATCAAACAAAAAAAGGGTAATATCGACAATTCTACTATTTATAGGGATAAGAGTTGATCGTTTACGAACCTGTTTTAGGTTTCGAACCCTACATTCTTTTTTCCTTCTCTAAGACCTCTTTTATCTCAAGACTACTTGTTGGACTAATTGTGAATTCCTCTCACAAACCCATACGTTCATGGACTCTCCAAGAATTCTTCTGATGAAAAAGAAGGTAATGTGATTGTTAAGCCATCAATCATGAAGGAAAAAGAAAAATATCCATTTCCTCCAACCTTGAAAAGAAAGAGAAGGAATATGAGGAAGCCAAGAGATGTTCCTTCAATCTATCAGAAGTTTTCTGACGTTCTTGAAGTATTGAAGGAGTTGCGAAAGGAGATTCAACAAGTAAAGGCTTTTGTGTATAAGACTCATGAGATTTAGAAGGCCTTGGTTCGACAAAAGCAACCAAGAATGTTCATCGATATAAAATCCTTCCTTAATGAACCTTATGTTCCCATGGCTATTGACGACAAGGAGTTCGGGGACGATAATGAATTCTTCAAAGGTCTTAATGTCTAGTAAATCTTATATTTTTCTCTTTTGTTTAGAAGAATAACTAGTTTTTTGGAATAGCCATTATTGTGATTACACATAGCTATATCCAATGTTTTTCATCTTCTTGTTTTTAGATTTATTGGTTTAAATTCTAAACTTGTTTGGAAGATGATGGTTGCAGTATTAATCTCTTGATTCTATATATTTCAATATTTTGATGGGATATGTGTGTTTACGTCCGTGAACTTGATTATCCCATATTTTGTTAAAAGTAAAGTCGTTCGTGAATTGATATGCAAATATTGATAAAAGAATGAATAGACTTTTGACAAACACAAAAGTAAAGCCTATATTGTCAATTATTGATGTAAGATAGGTTAAAATCTTTTGTGATTCAAGGATTATGTCTATTGTGTGTCATGGTGCAAATGGTGATGGAAACACAGAATGAATCCTTGTGTTATCCACAGTAATTGATCTTCCCTGATCCATATTTTGTGTATTACTGTGAGGTTCCATTGTGTATCTTATGTTGAGCATGATACGACTAAGTCAATTTCTTATTGGCATGGTTGGTTACTCCATGAGATGCTATATGTTGAGCACTAAGAACTAAATTAATCAACTTGTGTGGTTATTTAGTTTGTATTCCATAAGTTTTCTTATGTCGAGTACATGTACGGTTAAGGTTGTCATGTCTTATGATAATCTTAGTTGGGGTTCCATAATCTCTTATGTTGAGCCCAAATGAACTAAATCAATCATCTAGTATGGTTATTTAGTTAGCACTCCTTAAGTTCTTCTCATGTTGAGCATGATTGACTGAGTTGGTTTTTCATGATTAACTTAGTCATCGCTCCATAGATTTTCTTATGTCGAGTGTGGCCAATTAAATTGATTACTCTTTCAATTAGTTTGGTTGAGTATGATAATTAGATTATTTGCAAGTTTTCTTGTGACCAATCTAATTGATTTTTTTTAGTCTTCATAAGTTTACTTGTGTTGAGCATATTTAGTCAAAATAATCTTGGTTCGTTTTGGTTAATTTGATTTAATATTTCTTATTGGATTCCAAATTCATACTTGTATGTAATTTGTTGATTCTAAAGAAATCCTTATTTTGTTTTGAAATTAAGGTCGCTCTTGTTGTTCCTTAGGGAATGACATATTATGGGGGAGAGTTCTTTTGAACTTGTGCTTAATTTCCAAATCTTTGTGGGGAGTGCGGTTGTGGAATATTAGAGGGGTTATCTTGCGTCTTTATAAACTTCTTGATGAATGCATTTAGCTTCGGCTTTATGATTGCATCTAAACAAGATGATACACATTTACCTTTGGTCATGAAATGTCTCTTATGGAAATTTCATTAGGGTCCCGTTGTTGTACCTTTGCCAATTTTATTGACAAAAAAGGGGAGAATTAATTGTAGTTCACACTACAAATACATGGTTTTCGGATCATTATGTAAGGGGGAGTGGTTTCCATTTGAGATGGATTATTGACTAGGGGGGGTGAAGTATCACAATAGTATTGTTGTTGAAGTTGTGATACAATTGGACTTTGAAGTTGTGTAATAATACTACGACACTGTATAACAATGATTGAGAACCGATGCTTTTCTCATTGTTATAGCTACGGATTTTCAACAACGATGATGCTAAACTTACAACCTTTGGGATCATTGGAATAGGAGCTACAAAGTTTATTTATATATCTTTTGTATTCCATATGTATTAATAGTTTTTCCACTAAAATTGACAAAGGGGGAGATGGTTAGAGCATTGCTCGGTCGAACTCGCATGCGTTGCTATATCAAGCATGTTTTTCAATGTTAGTGATCAAAACTATAAAGTTTTGATTTCTAGTCTACTATAGCTAAGGTCTCGGACTAGGATAGAAAGTGTAGTTGAGCTCAAGAATTCCATGGAAATCATCATACAAGACGAAGGACTACTAATGGAACCAGTGGATCTTTATCGACTAAAAGGTATGTGGATACTTGAACTTATCTATCACTCAAAAGTCTATCTACTCTATCTCCTATCTTGAGACAAAAGTCATTTTACTATATAGACTAAGAATAAACACATGTGACATTTCGAGCTGAGTATATCTCGCTTATCTATTTCTCGAAATATGTGTTGGTAAAGCTTTCGCTTTAGCCAAGTTCATCTTTGCCTGGTGACGAAAGTCATGTTATGTTTCAATCACTTTGGAAATTGCTCTGATGAAAACTAGTTTGTGAATAACAACTATATGACGTCATCTGAGAATGTTTCAACGATTAAAATGAGAGTTTAGACAATATAACCACTGGGGATATAAACATTGTTGTGGTAACACATATATGTATAAGTCCTTAGCACTTGAACCGAAGTTTGCAAACTTTGTTGATCAAGTGAAAACCGGAACTTGAGCAGTCAACCCAGTTCGCGAACGCAGTCCGCGAACGTGCGTAGTTCTTGAACCCAAGAAGTTCTGTTAGAGTTGTAGCTCAGTTTCAGTCCGCAAACTAACGGAAGTTCTCGAACCCGAGAATTTCTGCTGGAGTTTGTGAACTCCAACCGGTTAACTTGAGTCCGCGAACCCAATCCGCGAACTTGAGTGGTTATGTCTAAAAACGATGTTCGTGAACTTATTTAAATTATCTAAGGAATGCAATTGCAAACCGTGGATTTATAGTTCATGAATCGATTCGAGTGAATCACATCATTTTTGCTTCAATTGTTCCTTGCGTAGTACATGAGATCTCATACCAATTGAACAACTCTCTAACTAGTTCATTTGACTCATTTGGACTAGTTATGGTGAAGAAGAATACGGTTGATATGAAAGTTATCATTTGGCTAACCATTTGGTTGACTAATATTGAACCAACTATTGTACACGTTTGGTTACGGTTATACAAACCCAAAATCGTCAAGTACATGTGTGTATGGCAAGCTAAGTTTTCGATCTAACGGTTGAGAGATATTAGCTTGTATCTAATCAGGTTTTTATCTAACGGTGAATATTGAATATTTTGTTACTAAGCTAACATTGATTGCAAACCCTGATTTGAAAGACTATATAAGGGAGAACTCTAGCAACTAGGAAACCTAATCCCCACACATTCTGTGATACTAGTTTGCTAAGCTAGAGTCAATTCTCCTTTAACCTTTGGTTTTATTCTTCTAAAACCAGGTTAACGACTTAAAGACTTCATTGGGATTGTGAAGCCATACCGATACTTTTCTTGTAGTTGTGTGATCTTATCTTGTTATTTCTATAGTACGAGTACAATTGTAATAATTGGCTTGAGATTTCTATCTCCGATAGGCAAGATATAAAAGTAATCACAAACATCTTCGTCTCATCGTTTGTGATTCCACAATATCTTTTTTCGCTGCATCGATTAAGACTATTGTGAGGTGATTGATAAAACTGAGCTGTTCTTCGGGAATATAAGTCTGGTTTTATTGGTTGTATCCTGTTCACCTTGATTTATCAAAAGACGGAACAAAACTCATAGGTTTATTCGTGGGAGACGAATTATCTATCTAGTAGACTTTGTTGTGTGAGACAGATTTGTTTGCTAAAGTCTTCGACTTTGGGTCGTAGCAACTCTTGGTTGTGGGTGAGATCATCTAAGGGAATTAAGTGCGTAGTATCCTGCTGGGATCAGAGGCGTAGGAGCATAACTGTACCTTGGATCAGTGTGAGATTGATTGTGGTTCAACTACAGTCCAGACCGAAGTTAATTTGGAGTAGGCTAGTGTATGTAGCGGATTAATACAGTGTATGTTTAATCTGGACTAGGTCCCGGGGTTTTTCTGCCTTTGCGGTTTCCTCGTTAACAAAATTTTGGTGTCTTTGTAATGAATTATTGTAATTTGTTTATCCATATGATTGTAAGAGTTTCGTCACTAAAATTGACAAAGGGGGAGATTTTTAGAGCATTGCTCGGTTGAACCCGCCAAGCGTTGGTATGTCAAGTTTGGTTGTCATATTTTAGTGAGCCAAAACTCATTTAAGAGTCATTTGATTTAAATGTACTAGAGTCAACTTCGTATAGGTTAGCTTGAAAGCATTAGGGAGAGATATTACAAGTATTGCAAAGACTTGAAGAAGTGAAAAGAACAGAGCTACAACCACAACATCATCCTTCCACTTAAGGTTAGATATATTTGACTTGAACTATTTCAATCCCTAACGTATCTTTCATGTCGTGCATATTGAAAACATAAAACTGCGAAGCATGAACACTCTAGATAGACATAGTATTAATGAATACAATATGAAGTTTCTTGCTTAACCATTAAACTTTGTATATAAGACATCGACATAATCATATGAATGCTATTGTGATTATGTATGGGTATGAGGTGAGGATTTCATCATAGGGAACAATGTTTACATGTGTTCTAAGGAAGTAAGTTCATGATATGTGTTGTGAACCAAAAAGGAAATCTCCAGGCGTTATTGGGGCTATTCTTCATTGCATATCTTATGAACGACCAATATGTGTGATTAGTATAACCGCTCATGACTTGTTTGTGTTCTTGGTAAAACTATTCACATGAGGCCTGCCTAATGTATTGGTATGACTTTTATTAGTGAAACCGATCTTAAGTAATCACCTAGGGTATGATCGGGTTGTGAGTGTCTGAACTTATTACTGGGAGAAGGGGAACCGATCCTAGTAAGAGGTGCAGTGCATCACAAGGGGAACCGATACTTGTATGAGGTGCAACAAGGTTTATGGAAGAAAGTGGAACCGATCTTATGAACATATGAACACATTTTTGGGAAAGGGGAACCGATCCTATGGACATGTGCAGTGCATACAAGTTAGATACCAAATATATGTGGGGAACCGATCCTAGTACCTAGTCAGCCGTATTTTTGGTAAGATAGTGTAACTATGCACAGTACTCACATGGAGGTAGAACCGAAACTTATTTTGGTAGAACCGTAAAACCCTTCAGTTTTGATTGAGTGTTCCTTGATCAATCACATAGTTCTTGAAAGTCAGATGAACCGATTCTAAACTTGTTTGGAAGCGTGGTAAATCGGTTTCAAGTGAGCAAGTATGAAGAAGGACTTGCAAGAGAAAGATGTCGACACACTTTGAACACGGTGCATTAATACTTATTCTACATTGTTCAAAGATATTCCTTAATGGCTAAGAAGGAAGTAAATCCCAAGATCGAATTTAAATAAGTTAAGAATCTTTTTAATTAAGGGTTTTTAATTATATATGGAAAATAAGAATTAGTAATGTGCATTTGCTAATTAAATATTTTCCAAGGAGATTTCGATCTTTATTTTTGGACATTGCATTCACAGGAATTATGAAAACCGAATTTGGGTAAATATGGAAAAAATATCTTGAGAATATTTTCGGCTTTGGAAATTCCTTGGTGTCAAAACTTCCTTGTTTATAAATACTTTGAGTTTGCATTTCTAGCAAACTAATCCTGCGTGACATAGACTTTCTCTTTTGTATTTTTTACTGGTGAAGCCGCCTATCGGAGAGGAGAGTGTAGGTACTGAATATCGCAAGATAATAGTTCATGAGTATCAGGAGAAAAGAGTTATAAAATGATACGATGATAGAAGAAGCGCGGAGAAATATGAAGTTTTGCGAGGATGAAATAATTTTGCGAGTATAAGTTGCGATACTTCGTAACTCATGAACAACTGTATAAATTTTACTATAAATAGGAGTTCAAATGTAAAATTCGAGAGGTTCTTTTTAGTGAGTGTTAGAAAATATTTCAGGAAAGAGAATAGAGAAAGTTGTAACTATTCTAATTCCATTTAGATACTTCTTTGTGATCAATTGAGAACATTAATAAGAAAATTGGTATTCATCATCAAGAACTTCTTGGGTTTTTACTAATTCTATTGAGGGTGTAGTTGTAGGTTATTCTGCAACTACATAATTGGCGCTAGAAACAGGGACTTGAGAATTGTGGTAGCCTAAATTTGAGGGAATTGTGGAAAATTTTAAGATCAAATGAAGTCAGTAGATGGAGATGGCAAAAAAGAAGAATGTAATATGATCACAGAGACAATGATTGATGAATTTCATAGTAATATGAAGGGAAAAATATACAAGCGAGATTATAGAGGAAGAAAGATCATGAAGGAAGAAAAGATGACAACTTTAGAAGAATGGGAAAAGCAGAAAATCACATTTTCAGAGAGAAAAATTCCAAATGAAGACTTGAACCACACTTCACCATTGGTGATCACATTGCCAATCATGCTAGAAGATAAGAAAGCTGAAGAAAAATGGAAATTAAACCGAATTTTGGTTGATACAGGGAGTTCTGTTAATATTATATTCTATCATGCACTTAAGGGGATGGGAATTAGAGATGAAGAAATCATAAATTCAAAGTGTCTTATTCATGGATTATGGAAATCTACAACAAAATCTAAAGGAGAAATCGTGCTGCGAGTATTACTAGGAGAAATCGAAACACATGTAATCTTGTGTGTGATAGATATGGAATCTCCATATAACATGCTGATAGGAAGGTCGTGGATTCATGCGATCAAAGCTGTTGTTTCAACATTACATCAAAAAATCAAATTTCCTACACCAAATGGAATTCAAGAAATAAAAGGAGATCTTGATAGTGCAAAATTTTGTTATCAAATTGAAGTAACACAATGCGGAGGAAGAGCAAGAAAGAAACAACTTCGTAGGAAACTTGCGAAGGAAACAAGAAAAGAAGAAGGATTCCGAGTGTATACAATAATAGCAAAGGAAGGGAGAGGTATACCAAATGAAATTCCAGAAAAAGAAGGGGAACCAGCAAAAATAATTAAAGAACCAACACCTATGGGGGAGCAAAGTCCAAGCTATGTTGCAGCTGAACCAACTAAAGAAATAAATATTGGAAGTAAAGAGGAGCCTTTATTCTTACGAATTGGAACTAAGATGGATGAAGAAGAAGAAAAAAGGACTACTGATCTTTTGCGAGAATATAAAGATATCTTCGCAGGAAGTGTAGATGAGATACCAGGAATTGATCCATCAGTGGCATGTCATAGATTGAATATAGATAAAAATATAAGACCATTCAAACAAAGAATAAGGAAGATATCACAAAATTATCATGTACAGATAGAAGAAGAATTACAAAAGATGTTGGATGCGGGATCATAAGGGAAGCAAAATATCCAGAATGGATTGCGAATATGGTCATTGTTCCGAAAAAGAATAAAGGAATAAGAATTTGCATAGATTTCACTGATCTAAACAAGGCATGTCCCAAAGATAGTTTTCCATTACCAGATATACCACAAATGGTGGAATCAGCTGCAGGTCATGATAGAGTCACTTCACTTGATGGATATAAAGGGTATAATCAAATATCACTCGCATAAGAAGATCAAGAACATACTGCCTTTTTTGCTCCAAGGGGTTTGTATTGTTATGTGAAGATGCCATTTGGTTTGCGGAATGCGGGTGCTACATATCAACGTATGGTTGAAAAAGTGTTCGCGAAGTGGATACATAAAACTTTGGAGGTATATGTAGATGATATGTTGATAGAAATCAAGGAAGCTAAAGACCATGTGCAAGATTTGAAGGAAATATTTGAGCAAATGAGAAAGTTCAACATCAAATTAAATCCTGAGAAATGCATAATTGGGGTTTCATTTGGAAATTTCTTGGGATACATAGTATCGAAGGAGGGAATACAAGTTGATCCAGAAAAGGTCCAAGCAATTCGTGACATGCCAACACCTGCAACGGTAAAAGAAGTACAAAAACTAAATGGACTCTTGGCTTCACTTGGGAGATTTATTTCGCGAATGTCAGATAAGTGCAAGCATTTTTTCAACATACTTAAGAAGGAGCAAAATTCAAATGGACTGATGAATGTGAAAAAGATTTTCAAGGAATCAAAGAATACCTCGCAAATACATCTATACTACGAAACCGGAGAAAAACGAAGAATTATTGGTATACCTCGCAACAACTCCATATGCTCTAAGTGCGTTCACATTGAGCAGACGCAGAGTAGAAAGGCCCATTTACTACATTAGTAAAACCTTTAATGCAGCAGAAAAGAATTATTCTAAAATGGATAAGTTAATCTTAGCCTTGGTTTATGCATCATTCAAGTTGCGAATATACTTTCAAGCACATGTAATAAAAGTGGTAACCAAAGTCCCAATTGAATCAGTCATGAAGAACACAAAAAGTTCAGGAAGAATAGAAAGGTGGAATGCACAAGTAAACCATTATAAGATAAAATACGAAGTGTTGTCATCGCAAAAATCACAAGTTGTCGCAGATTTTTTGGCAGAATTTCCTTTGGAAGAAGATGAAGCAGTAGAGGAAATGATGGATGTTGAAGAAGAATTTGGAAATCCAAAAGACTTGTTAACAGAGCCTGATAGATGGGAAATTCTGGTGGATGGATCATCCAATAGTGAGGGAAATGGAATTGGGGTCGTGTTGATTTCACCAGAAGGAGAAAGAACAACATTCTCATTCAGACTAGAATTTGCATCCACGAACAACGAAACAGAGTACGAAGCTGTAGTGCATGCATTAAAGATCGCAATAGAAAAGAAGCTTGAAAGTATAAGGATAACAAGTGATTCAAAATTAGTGATTTGTCAAATTAAAGGGGAATATACCACAAATGAATCTTCTTTGAAGAAATACAAGAAACTCGTTGAGGAATTATCTGCGAAGATACCAAAATTAAAATGGAGACATATATCAAGAAAATATAACCGTCTCGCAGATGCTTTTGCATTTATTCCAATCATGATGACAAATCCAAATACAAGAAATATCCAAATACAAGCAGTTCAAAACCCATCAGTGGACAAAGAGAAAGAAATTGAAGAAGCTGTTGCGATGGAAGTAGAAAGAGAGTTATCAAACAACATCGCAGATTGGAGAAAAGAAATTCATGAATACCTCGCAACAGGAGAAACATCCAGGAACAGACTAGAAGCACATAAATTAAAGAGTCGTGCAACAAACTATGAGTTGCGAGAAGGAATTTTATACAGAAAATCTTTTAGTGGACCACCTCTCAGGTGCTTAACTCGCGAAGAAGGAGAAAAGATATTGAAGATGTTACATGGAGGAGAAGCTGGCAATCATAGTGGGGGAATATCTTTAGCATATAGAGCAAAGATACAAGGATATTACTGGCCTTATATGCATACAGACGCAAAATTGTTCGTACTAAGATGCAAGGAATGCCAACGACATGGTAAAAGAATTCATGCACCATGGGCTACATTAACTTCTTCAACAAGCTGCTGGCCTTTTGGTAAATGGGGGTTGGATATTGTTGGACCATTTATACCTGGATCTGGACAAAGGCGATACTTGATAGTTGCAACAGATTATTTCACGAAGCTCGCAGAAGTAAAAAGCAAGACAAAGATATTCGTGCTAAAGATATTTTTACGTTTATATTTGAGAACCTCATTTGCAGGTACGGGTTCCAAAGCACAACTAGTATCTGATAATGGAAAACAATTTGAGGGGCAGAATATAGAGATGTTACTCAGTGCTTTTAGAATAAAATGTGGGAAGTCAACCCCGTTATATCCACAAGCTAATGGACAAGCTGAAGAAACAAATAAAACAATCGCAGATACAATCAAAAATAAATTAGAAGGACATCTCAAAGGGTGGTGCGAGCAAGTACCTAGCGCAGTCTGGGAATACAATACAACTAGAAGAGAAGCAACTGGAATGTCTCCTTATTGTCTAACATATGGAGTAGAAGCAGTATTACCCACAGAGGTTGTAATTCCAACAACAAAGAAAGAAGCTTGAAAAAGAAATTTAAGTGCGGGAGTAATATTAAGAGAATTGGATGATTTGGAAGAAAAAAGAGAAAAGGTGTTGCACCATATGAGGATTTATCAGGAACGATTAGCTCGAGAATACAACAAGAGAGTCATTGAACGTGAATATAAACCAGGTGATTTGGTCATGCGAGAAACACCTCGATATCAAAAAATAAAATGGAGGGAAATTAGCACCAAAATGGGATGGACCATATGTTATTAAAGAAGTTGTAGGAAGCGGAGCTTATCGGCTGATGGATCCATAAGGGAGAGACATGGGTTTGAGGCTCGGTAGACCTTGGAACAAACTATATTTGAAAAGGTATTACCCATAAAACTCATGAAATTTTTTACGAATATTGTTTTCATGAGAAATTGGGAAAAGTTACGAATTTTCAAAATTTATATTCCGATTAAAATTTCATTAATTTGCGAATAAAAGACCGCAATCTGTGATCAGCCTCTAAAAAAGAAAGAGAGCCGCAGAAAATTTTATACAGGCAAACCTTTGTGGCGTACACCCTAGTTCGCGAAGCTATAATTCGTAAGAGGCAAAGTCCTAAAGTACGTCATTTAAGGGGGTACCTATAATGTGGCTAAGGGTAACCGGAACACCACCAAGGGCCCTTAGTACATGGTAAAAATTTTGGGGTACAACCCAATAATGGGGTACCTATCCGGGTTAGACACCTTGGATTCTCACCTAATCTAACGACATTACGCAATATAAAATGCGGTGTAAGAAGATTTAGGTCAAGACTAAGGCATACTTGTATTTCCAAAGAAGTGCGAAAAACGATCAAGGCGCCGAGGTACACGGTTGAGTCAAGAGTGCCGGGTGAGGTTGAACCACATCTGCCATTTTTGACAAGTCTTGGCAAATGATGCACTTGGCCCAAAGATACCCCATAGGGTGCAACCTCGTAACTATAAGCCCTATAGGCAAAAAGGATAAGAGGTTGCGATCAAAAGTCTGGTTGTTGGCGGGAACCGGATGGGAAGATCTAACCTTGTATGGTCGATGTACGCTTCCTTGAAGGGGAAATCAGGGGGAAGATAAAGGGCAGCACCCTCCATTAGGGAGCTGATAAGTGCTATAAGACGCAAATGTCACGAGGCTTCTTGTTTGCGAAAACATAAAGGCTTGTCATATTTGTGCAACAAATGAAGTTCTGCGAGCCTTCTAAAAAAAAAAAAAAAAAAAAAAAAAAAAAAAAAAGAAAGAAAGAAAAGAATAAAGAACTCGCAGAACATAATAAAGTTAAGATGAGATCAATGGGTCATTACATGAAAGTGTAGAGACGTCCTGCGATTTCATCGCAAGATGGCAATGTCATGGGGCTTTATGTTCGCAAGAATATTTAGGCCTGTCATATTGTCGCAACAATTCCTGAAGAGGCTAAAATACTATACAAAGAAGTTAAGATGAGATCAATGGGTTTTTGCATGAAAGTGTAAGAACGTCCTGCGATTTCATCGCAAGACGATAATGTCACGAGGTTGTATATTCGCAAGAATGTTCAGACTTGTCATATTATCGCAAATAATTAATACAAAAGAGGTGGCAAAATAAGACCTTTACTTAGGAAGGCATGATAAGACCACAGAAATTAATGAAATTTATTGCATCAATATCATTGAAGAAATTTTACAAGAATATACATCAAGATATTTTGAAGAGAAGACATTTCTGCAATATCATTGAAGAATTTTACGAGAAGTCCTATCAAAAAAGACAACATCATTGAAGAATTTTAATGAAGACTTAACAAAAGATGCGATTTTGATAACAATCAAATACAGATAAGTTCATATTCGTAAAAGTTTATGAGAATTACATACTTCTTATACTTCTCCATATATTGAATATTTCACAAAAAGATTGAATACTTCTTATAATTCTTCAAGAATATCTCATATTTATTATACTTCTTTAATGGATATTTCATTTGGTGAAAGTTAAATAATCATTATACTTCGTCATATGTTACATAATTATTCAAAGATCGAATACTTCTTATATTTCTTCATTTGATGAATTGAATACTTCTAATACTTTTTATATCTCTTCATTTGGTGGATCGAGTACTTCTAATACGAAAAAGGGAATTGTGTATTTCTAATAATTCATTTGGTAGATTGAATACTTCTAATACTTCTTATATCTCTTCATTTGATGGATTTGGTACTTCTAATACTTCTACAAAGGTTGAAACTTCGTAAGATAAACTGAGGAAGATATTTTAATACTTCAAACAATGTTTAATCATTTAAAGAGAAATAATAGGGGAAAAGGATATACTAAGCTTTATCTCATGAGTTATATATTATTTCTCTTCACATGATCAAATGGGGCAAATTTAGTCAAAGAAAGGTTAAATTATCTTCGCAAAATATCAAAAAGAAAGGATAGATCATCTTCGTAAAATATCAAATGTACTTCTCAAAAAATAGAATTGTTCGCAAAAAAGGAAACCAAAGGTAATTAAGGGAAGGAATTCAGAAGAAAGAAAGAAAGGAGAGCCAATGATAAATTGAACAAGGAATATTATCATGCTTCATCAACACTCTGTGCTGGATATTTAAGATCAGAGGGGTCATTAGCAGCCTTCGACTTTTACGAGATATCATCCTTGGAAGAATATGCAGCAAGGACATCTCCTTGAGGAATAGATTCTTTCTCATCATCAAGATCTTCATCATCACTCTCATAGTCGAAATCACTATCAGGATCACGAGCAACTTCATCGTCAGATATCTTCAGAGGAGTAATCTTTACAGGAGGCAAGCCTCTTGATAAGAGAATGTTATTCGCAAAGACTTAAGCTTTCAGATGACTTTCACGAAGTATAGCCTTTTGATGATTGGTATCTTCGATATCCTTAGAATAAGCAAGATAATTGAATCTCCGAGTAGCACGATCACGAGAGTTGATTAAGCGAGTAGAAAGCAAAGCATTCTTCTTATGAAGATCAGAACAGGAGGCTTCTAATCCAGATTTTTCATTACGAAGGTGGTTCTCAGATTATGCAAATAAAACAAAGTTCAAAGAATAAAATTTGCGAGTATAACGAAATTTAAAGATATACCAGAGGCAGTCAAATTTTAATGACTACCTTCTCTTTGCGAAGTAAGAGATTGAGTTAAAGATAGACAACAGTTCTTCATCTGATTCATCGCATTATCAAAACCATCACCAACTAATCCTTTAAGTCGAGATTGAAGCTTTTGATCTTTAGAAAGGAGAAAATTTTTATCCTTCGCAAGTTTGGCATTAAGACTTTTTAATGACGAGTAATCTTCTTCAAGTTGATTCTTCTTAGCACACAAGACTATATTCTTATTAATAAGGGAATTCTTCTCAACAACAAAAGAATTTCTTTCAAAGATCTGAAGACTTCTTTAATTCCTCAAGTTCACCTTTCAACAAAGAAAGAAGATTTTCTTGATCGCAACATTTATTCTGAAGAGTCTTTAATTCTTGCGAAGAAACAATCATTGTATTCAAAAACGAACATTTCTCCTCTGATAAGGTTTTGTTCTCTTCTAATAAGGTTTCTATTCTCAAATTAGCTTTGGTTAAGGAAGAAAAAAGTTGAGATATGTCATCATTCAAAAAATTTCGATCATATATTAATTGAGTATTCTCTTGAAAAAGAGCATCAGAGTTGTCAAGAGCACACGAGTAAAGATTAGATAAATGAGAGAATTGGTTTGAGAGGCTTTCATGCTTGGTTCGATATTATGTTGCATATGATTCATGGTGAAGTACCAATATTCTACATTTCTGGATGGATTCTATAAAGGGGAATAGGTTTTAATGGATGTTTCAAGCATATGAAGAATATAAATAAATAAAAGAGAAAATATGAAGATAGTAATCATACCTTTCAGTTCATCATTTCTTTTGCGAAGAATCGCACAAATCCAGAGAATTATTCTGAAGATGATGATTTTCTTTACGAAGATCCTCGCATTCTGCTTGAGAAGCTTTCAAAGAATGGCGAAGTAATTCAATTTCTTTTTCCAAGGATTGACGTGAAGAAGAAATGTCTGGATTGACGAAATTATTCAGAACTTCGCAAAATTCATATTGCGAACGAACATTAGTAGATTTCGCAGTATTGGTCAAAACCTCATATAACATTCGGAAAGTTGAATAAATTCCATCTCGAATTTCTTGAGGAAGAGGAGAAGAATTTGAAGGAATAAGATCAAGCTGCAAATTGTCTGGAGAAATAGCACTCAAAGGATTTGGGGACAAGACAGGTTTTTCTAAAGAAGAAGTTGAATAAATATTTTGCGAGGGTTGTTTTTGAAAAGAAGAAGTTGAAGAAATATTTTGAGAAGGTTGGTCTTGAATAAGTGTTGATAAATTGACATTGATAGGAGATTGAAAAGCAGGTAATGGAGTAGAGGCAGGAGTATGTGAAGAATCATTTTCACGAGGAGGAGAGGAAAATTCCTTATCAACTTCAGGAAGGAAATCATCAATCGGAATTAATGGTGTGGGTTTAGTTATTCGAGATCTCTTTCTTGGATTTGGTTTTTCGTCAACCTGCGAATCAAAATGTAGATTAAAAACTGAGGCAACAATATATTGTTCAGGAAAGAAGACAGAGTATTTTAACTACCTTTTGATTCTCATATTTTCTTCTTCGTGGATTAAGGCTTGGATTCTTTAGTTGAGATTTCATTTGAGAAGTTATTTTGCTGAAATAAACCAAAATCAGATAACAAATTATACAGAAATTAAAGAGGAGAACAAATGAAATACGCAGAGATAGAGGGAAATTACCTTGGAGAACTCATGAAGATACAATAGAAGAAAAAATTGCAGAGAAAATAGTGATAGAGAGTATGAGTAGAAGATAGAATTGCGGATTTAAGAAGAAGAAAAGGAAGAGAATATAAAGGAGTTATATAAGGGAATAACTAAAAAAGAACGGTTACAAAAGACGTGTCAAAATTTCAAAAGACTAAGTAACGGTTATGTTCTCACGATCATTTCTTCTTCGTAGAATTGACATGAGAAGAGGCAAGATGTAGGTACTGAATATCGCAAGATAATAGTTCACGAGTATCAGGAGAAAAGAGTTATAAAATGATACGATGATAGAAGAAGCGCGGAGAAATATGAAGTTTTGCGAGGATGAAATAATTTTGCGAGTATAAGTTACGATACTTCGTAACTCATGAACAGCTGTATAAATTTTACTATAAATAGGAGTTCAAATGTAAAATTCGAGAGGTTCTTTTTAGTGAGTGTTACAAAATATTTCAGGAAAGAGAATAGAGAAAGTTGTAACTATTCTAATTCCATTTAGATACTTCTTTGTGATCAATTGAGAACATTAATAAGAAAATTGTTATTCATCATCAAGAACTTCTTGGGTTTTTACTAATTCTATTGAGGGTGTAGTTGTAGGTTATTCTGAAACTACAGAGAGTAATCTAATTAGGTGAAATATCTTACGGCCGCTCAATTTAAAGTCTTCTTTGGGATTGAGAAGCTCTAGTGCGACCCGTTGGTGGGAAACTAGATATTGCGGTTTATCTTTAGTTTTCGTATTAATTTGATTGATTAACGGTGGTTGAAATTTGATTGTACCTAGTTTGTTTGTGCTTGAGAATCTTCTCTTCTGATATAAGATTCACTCAAACTAGTTCAAGGTTTCGACATTGATATTTCGATTGTTGTTAGATCTAAATACGATCTTATGATAATCCATTGTTAACAGACTCCGTTCTCAGTGTGATTGATCACAAGAGATTCAAGTAGTTGTGTGTAGGTGTTTATTGAAGATCTAAGAAGATTTGAAGACAAAGACGATATTGAAGATTTCTGACTTGGTTTTTATAATATTTGGTGTGCACAATACTTGTTTAGGAAAAAGAGGATACGACTATAATTGATTTATCCTTTTGGGTATTCTGATAGAATAGTTGAGGAAGATCGGCATCAATACGATTCCTTGTGAATAAAGGTATTGATTGGCTTAATCTTAACGATTGCCTTTGGGTGATTGAACATAAGATAGATCTTGGAACCTGGAAAAGAAGTGTATGTTAAGATAAACAAGGGAACCTTTGCGCAACTCATATCACTTGGTTGAAGAGAGTTGATACCAAACATATTTGTTGCTCCTTTACTGTTTGGAATACAAACCAAAGGAATTGGTCCAAGTATGTGACTTGTTTACAGGTTGGAGGCATGGGAATACAGACAGAACTAGGTGAACTATAGGTTTAGTTGCTTGGTCTCAACTATACGAAGTTGATTTAATTTTGTTTAGAGGCTTAATCCTGAGAGTATTCAATTTTGGACTAGGTCCCGGGGGTTTTCTGCATTTGCGGTTTCCTCGTTAACAAAATCTTGTTGTGTCATTTACTTTATATTTCCGCATTATAATTATTTTATTATAATTAAAGTAAATTGCACAAACACTAATTCCTATTTACTTGATACGTGAATCCTATAGAGTTTGGTTAAGTCCGAACCTTTGTATCAAGTAAACACACTTTGTAATTGTATTGTCTCGATCTCGTATCCATAGACGATCACACAAAGTGTGAACCGATTTGTTGTATTGTCTCAACTTAGTCTATAGACAATCACTTTCGGGGAAAGGACTTATAGGAAGGAAAAGTAATAGATTGAGGTATATTTGGGGTACCCTCGCCTTTTCATATTGCAAACCCTAGTTTGAAAGACTATATAAGGGAGAACTCTAGCAACTGGGAAACATAATCCCCACACATTCTGTGTCATACTAGTTTTCTAAGCTAGAGTCGATTCTTCTTTAACCTTTGGTTTCTTATTCTAAACCAGGTTAATGACTTAAATACTTCATTGGGATTGTGAAGCCAGAGCGATACTACTTCTATTGTAGTTGTGCGATCTGATCTTGTTGTTTCTATCGTACGAGAACAATTGTAATAATTGGCTTGAGATTTCTATCTCTAATAGGCAAGATAAAAACTAGTCACAAAAATCTTCATCTCATCGTTTGTGATTCCACTATATATTTTTTTCGATGTGTCGATTAAGCCTATTGTGAGGTGATTGATAATACTGAGCTGTTCTTCGGGAATATAAATCTGGTTTATCAATTGGTTCATGTTCAACTTGATTTATCAAAATACAGAACAAAACTCGTAGGTTTATCTATGGGAAATGAATTTATCTATTCCCATAGACCTTTCTGTGTGATACATATTTTTTTATTAAAGTCTTCGACTTTGGGTCGTAGCAACTCTTAGTTGTGGGTGAGATTAGATAAGGGAATCAAGTGCGCAGTATCCTACTGGGATGAGAGGCATAGGAGCATAATTGTAGTTTGGATCAGTGTGAGATTGGTTGGGGTTCAACTACAGTCCAGGCAGAAGTTAGCTTGGAGTAGGCTAGTGTCTGTAGCGGCTTAATACAATGTATATTTAATTTGGACTAGGTCCCGGGGATTTTTTTGCATTTGCGGTTTCCTCGTTAACAAAATTCTGGTGTCTGTGTTATTTTATTTTCCGTATTATATTGTTTATCTTTATAATTGAAATAATACAGGTTATGCGTTTTTGATCAATCAATTAGAATATCCGACCTTTTGGTTGTTGATTTAAATTGATTGACACTTGGATATTGGTTTTTGTTACCATCCAAGTTATCTCTCTTGTATTTAAATTGAGACTCGCAGTTTGCTTGAGTAAGATTTAAATCGAGAGATAGAAATATAAACTCTTTGATATACTTTTCTATTGATTGAGTCTGACTGTCTAGTTAATTCTCATGAAAAGTATATTGGAGTTTGTCCATACATATTGCTAATAGAAATATTGGGTGTCGTTGTTAGACCCCCGCTTTTTCAGTTTCTAAGCTCATGATAACAACAAAACCTGTAAATGAGCGTGGTGCACCAACTCAAAATAATACGGTAGGAGATTCTCTAATGACTCAAGATGAAATAGTTCCAGATATGCAAAGTCAAATTCTGGAGCTTAATGGTCATGCAGGTCCAATGGAAAATAATAAAGGCAAAGTTGCAGTTCATGCTCAAAATTCTAAGGCTATCTCTCAAAACTATGATCAACATGGGTTTTTTTGGTAGCAAATATTCTACTATCGAGATACATGAAGTTTGGAAAAGTGGGGGTATTACAACCACACCCAATAATTCGTTCGACAATCTGTATGGACTAAACTCCAATATAATTCCGAGAGAACCAACTTAAAAGTGAGACTCAATCAAGAAATATATCAAAGATCTTTATCTCTATTTCTCAACACAATCAGCAAATCAAACAGATAGAAATCCGTGAGCCTGATTGATATGAGAAATACTTGGACGGTACCAATGTAGCAGCAGGAAATCCTACGCTACACCCCTCACAAGAATTCATAATAATCAACACATCTTTAAAAGATTAAGAACAACACTTTTATTAATTGATTCATAGAAATGTTACCAGAAATGGAAGAAAACAAGAATACAATCGCTCTTTAAAATTTCTCTCTCCTAAATGACTTGCTCAACACTCTAAAAATATCTCTCCCCTCCTTACGCTTGTTCAACTCTTTATATATGGAATTACATAGTGGATGACAGCTAATCTGTCCTTTATTTTAGGATCTGATTTGCGATGTTCTCTCGAGAGTTATATTTGTCAACCTTCGCAAGAATTATAATCATCGCAGAGTTATCACACTTTCCTCATGTTTCTGCAATCGCCATCTATTACGTCATTCTTCAAATCATTTTGCGACGCTCACAGAGTGTTGTTGATAAAGTTCGCAGATGTGTCTTTCTTGCGATATTATGATCCTACATCTTGCCTCTTCTCATGTCTTATTTGCGATGGGGAGAAGATCATGAGAATATTATTTCTTCAGAATGCTGAAACTTCCCATCTTTCCATATTCTTTTATTCTGACACGATTCTGCATTCTTCTCCAAATTTACTACACTATCCCTTCTTCCATCTAGCTTCTGACAAGTCCTTTTCAACTGCTATATTTCAACTTTTCACGTCTAATCTTCGCATTAAATGTGTTTATCTTCTCGAGTATTCTTCTCTCTATATATAATCTTTTCATTCTTCTCTACTCTTCGTTTTTACTTTCTTTCTTATTTTCTCTGCAACTTTACTGTTCTTCCGCAAATTCTGCTTCTGCTACTGTAACTTTTTTGATCTTTGTTCTTTTGATTTTTACTATATTTTTTCATTCCCATACTAAAAAATGCCTCCAGTCGGTCGTAAAAACCAGGTTGCTTTTGAAGAAGTTCAAAAGAAACTTCAAACCAAAGGTTTTACTTTATCTTTCATTCCCGGTCAAAGCCCTAAGTCTGAGCTTTCTATCAATCTATTTTCTGATCATCCTTGCAATAATGAGAAGATCATAGTCTCTCTAGGTCAGCTTCTCGCTGGCCTTCCCATTCCACTTTATGATCCTGAACTTCCCTTATTTTATGAAATACTTTCTCATGCGAAATTCTCGCGAGCTGTATATCAATTAAGTGGGGATTGCATTCGTTTAATGCTTGAGTTCGCCAATCGTGGTGATGGCAAGGGATCTCTTTATCCCGATGAAGCTAAAAATCCGAAGTTCAAAGACATTGCGATTGTTCCTGCGAACTATACCGTAGAAAATTTCTTTGCGAATTATGAGATAATTCCTATGAAGAAAGATAGTACTTGCTGGGGTGTTCGTTTAAAGAAGAAGGATGATGTTGTTGATGACAAGGTACTTATGCAAGATATTGATTGGCATCCTGGTGTTGATGGTGGTTTTTAGCTTGGGGTTAAAATCGTAAAACACTAAACCCTAGCAGACAGTGATGTCACAACATTTAAAGTAACAAGCATTTACTAGGCACATTTACTGAAACCTTTAATGTGTCTCTAAAATAATTACCCGGGTATATTTTTCAAATTAGGGTTACGACAAGCCTAACCCTAATTCCCACGTGTGCCAATGGAAAATCATGCCAGCCACACCAACCGCGCCAACCATGCTAGTCGCACCTTTGTGCTGATGGAAAATCATGCCAGCCACACTGACTGAGCCAAAGCATGCCAACCATGCTAGACGCACCTCCGTGCTGATGCAAAATCATGCCGGACACACCGACCGCGCCAAAGCATGCCAACCATGCTAGCCGCACCTCGGTGCCAATGGAAAATCATGTCAGCCACACCAACCGTGCAAAAGCATGCCAACCATGCTAGTCGTACCTCTGTGCCAATGGCAAATCATACCAGCCACACCGACCACGCCAAAGCATGCCAACCATGCTAGCCGCACCTCTGTGCCAATGGAAAATCATTCCAGCCACACCGCCCGCTCCAAAGCATGCCAACCATGCTAGCCGCACCTCTGTGCCAATAGAAAATCATGCCAGCCACACCGACCGCGCCAAAGCATGCCAACCATGCTAGCCTCACCTCTGTGCCGATGGAAAATCATGCTAGCCACACCAACCACGCCAAAGCATGCCAACCATGCTAGCCGCACCTCTGTGCTCATGGAAAATCATGTCAACCACACCGATCGCGCCAAAGCATGCCAACCATGCAAGCCTGACTTTTATGCCGATGGCAAATCATGCCAGACACACCAACCGCGCAAAAGCATGCCAACCATGCTAGCCGCACCTCTGTGTCGATGGAAAATCATTTAAGCCACACCAACCGTGCCAAAGCATGCTAGCCGCACCTCTGTGCCAATGTCAAATCATGCCATCCACACCTACCGCGCCATGCCAAGCGCACCTCGCCATGGCCCCATGTCGCGCCACCATACTGGCCTTCACTACGATGCTATCAAAATGAAAGCGTGCAATAATCAACGGTTGCCCTTCAATCCCAGGAGCAAATCCTGGCCATCTAAGGTTACCAAACGACCTTTGCCCCAAAACCCTAGCTTGGTCACGCACCTAGCCCAAGATAGTCATGCCATGCACCTTTGGCAAACCCTTGTCCCCACATGCCAAGCCAAAACCACACCTAGCCCAAGCTAGTCACGCCATGCGCCTATGGAAAACCCTTGGCCCCACGTGCCAAGCCAAACAAAACCTAGTCAAGCTAGCCGCTCCATGAAAACGCACTTTTCCTTAGCCCTAGCCATGCTATTCACGCCATGCCAAGCCAAATGCCCTTGCCTTGGCCCTAGCCACGCCATACGCCCATGGCAAACCCTTGGCCCCACATGCCAAGCCAAACCAAACCTAGTCAAGATAGCCATGCCATGCCAAACGCACTTTGCCTTGGACCTAACCATGCCATACGCCCATGGCAAACCCTTGGCCCAACATGCCAAACCAAACCAAACCTATCCAAGCTAGTTGCGCCATGCCAAACGCACTTTGGCTTGGCCCTAGCCATGCTAGTCACGTCATGCCAAGCCAAACTCCCTTTCCTTGGCCCTAACCACGCCATACATCCATGGAAAACCCTTGGCCCCACATGCCAAGACAAACCAAACCTAGCCAATCTAGTCGCGCCATGCCAAACGCACTTTGCCTTGGCCCTAGCCATGATAGTCACGTCATGCCAAGCCAAGCGCCCTTGCCTTGGCCCTAGCCACGCCATACGCCCATGGAAAACCCTTGGCCCCACATGCCAAGCCAAAATCGCACCTAGCCAAAGCTAGACATGCACAAGGCGAACCCTTAGCCCCATATGCCAATCCTAAACACACCCTAGCCGCGCCACCCTGTTGGCCTTCCCTATGCGGCCACCAAAACGAAGGCGTGCAATGATCAACGGTTTACTTTCAATCCCAGGAGCAAATCCTAGCCATCCAAGGTTACCAGACGACACATAGTAACCTTTGGCCCGAAAACCTATGTTTGGCCACGCCAAACCATGCCATTTCCACGGAATGCTAACCTAGCCTCGCCACCACATTGGACATCACTGTGCGGCTACCAAAACGAAGGCGTGCAACGATCAATGGTTGCCCCTCCTCTCAAGATGCAAAGTCTCGACCGTCGAAGGTCACCATGCCAGCAAGTTTCCCGATCTTGACTTGCCAAGCCACAACAACATGCTACATGTTTTTTAAAAACATTCGAGATATCAACACAAACTAGGGGATCCTCTTTGGGTATTGGTTTGGCAGTTTACATCATGAGGCGTACACTACGCCCGTCATAAGGAAGTGTCATAAGGGTGAGGCGGTTAGTAAATACGGGAAGTTATGTGTGAAACATTCATGGGACATAAAGCACTTGCATTAACAACTTTATGGGACATCAATTCCATAACGTCAGCAGTTTCATGAAAACTAGTTTCATGCGTTAACCACTTTATGGGATATCAATTCCATGCATATGGTTACCACCTTCTCCCATTTACTTCCCCACTCCTAAATGAGACCAGGGTACATTTTTACTTCGACTTGTATAAATAGGTCTTACCTATTTTCATTGAACAACAAGTTCATACGGGAGATACAACACTTTGAAATACTTACTTGCTAGCTCACCTTGTTAGCTCTCTCACTTTTCTAATAACAAGTCGTAGTAACCCAACTACTCTTCCAGAATCAACTATTCTGGTCTCACCACTTTCCTTTCTTCCCTCCCAAAAACCAACCCATTCTCCTCCACTTTGTGACCGAAGCAAGGATGGAACGGCCATTTCTTGGTTTAGGCCGGACTTGTATAGATTTATATCTCGAATATAAAGTAATCCCTTGCAGTACATTGTTTAGGGTTTAAATTGTTTCTCACCTGCACACCCGCAATTACCAAAATCAGCAGAAACCATTTTCACCTATAAATACCTGGCAAAAACATATCCCTGCATTAATCCAGAAATGATAAATGGTGTATCTTCCCTTTAATCCTAAAGGGTCCGTACGTCACTGGATATCATGTTTTGCCTGCGAATCTCGTAGCATATGAACCATGGGAATTCAATTGGCCTAAGAGAGAAACTGGGGTATATTTCCACACTTTTCTTGAATTGTTATTCTTTTTATTCTTATATATAATATATTTTTGTTGATCATTTCAATATTTTTGTGTATCTGCGAAATTACCAGGTTGAAAGGTTGAAACTGAGCTATAGCAAGACTGGGGAAATTAGTACTTTATCATCTCTTCGATCATTCACAGATGAAGTAAGAAATATTCTTTTATGATTCTTCGCAATATATTGTTGCCTCTATTTCTTATCTTCATTTGTGTGTGTAGGAAATCGCTGAAAGGGAAGAACCCGCAAAAGTTGTGAAAACGAAAGGTAAAGGTAAAGGTGCTGGTCGCAAGGGAAGATCTGGTACTCCTCCTTTAAAGAAACGAAAATTCCAATCTCTCTCCTTCAGATCTTCAATTTAGTGAAAGTTCTGATAATGATGATGATGAAGATGAAGATATTAATGCTTCTTTTGTCCAAGAAAATTCTCCACCTGAATCTTCTATGGCACAATTATCTAGTATCTTCTCCAACACTATGAAGGAAATTGGTGATACTCCTCTTACCAACGCCCGCAACTCCCTAGCGACTATCTATGATGCCCCCCTCTTAGAGAATAATAAATCTCTTCGCGGGGTTTCAAGATCTATATCTGCGAGTTTCTTACATTCGCTTAACTGCCTGATAAGTTTTCATTCTTATACTTTTCTTCTTTTATTTTTGCCTTGAATTCATAATTAATTCCTAAAATTTGCTGCATTATTTCGCAGGCTGGGAAAGCTTCCTTTGTTATTGTCTCAGATTTGGAGAAGAGGCGTATGTGAGCTGTCATCCACTATGTAAACACCTATATAAAGAGAAGAGCAGGAGAGAGAAAGATGAGGATACATTTTTTTAATAGAGGGAGATAGACTTTATTTTTCTTTATCATCTTCTTCCCCTAAAACTAAATCTAGAGCTCCAAATACTCATTAATGGAGTCTCCATGTAACCCAAATGTAATTTCAATAATCATAGTGAAAAACCCTAACCCCGTGGATGTAGATCACATTGATCGAACCACGTAAATCTTGTGTCTTATTTATAATTTTAGCACTTTAATATTTATTTTGGTTATGAAATAGATTTAGATCTAGAAATCGTTATCATAATATGATATGGGGTGTGTTGGGGGATTTCCTGCAACTACACTCTCTTAATAGAAAATCTGAAATTTTTTACTATTAAGAATTTTAGGAAAGTGCGTTCCTGTGAATATCTTCATAACTCTATACATGTTTTTTGAACTATTTCACAATATACACTGAACTCATCTGGGCACTTCATGATTCAGTGTATTTTTCCCAGATATTAAATATCTGAATGATTCAGATCAAGTTTCCATGTTTAACAAGGAACTTCTTCTTAACTGATTACCAAGGATTCCATCCCTTTTTGTCAATAAACTAAATTTATCATAGAAATTACTATCATCAAGATATTTATGGATTACCTTAAGTGTAGTAGCAGGAAATCCTACACTACACCCTTCACAAGAATTCATAATAATCAATACATCTTTTAAAGATTAAGAACAACACTTTTATTAATTGATTCACAAAAATATTACAAGAAATGGGATAATACAAGAATACAATCTCTCTTTAAACTTCCTCTCTCCTAAATGACTTGCCCAACACTCGAAAAATATCTCTCCCCCTTTTTTACGCTTGTTCAACTCTTTATATAGGGAATTACATAGTGGATGACAGCTAATCTGTCCTTTAATTTCGGATCTGACTTGCGATATTCTCGCAAGAGTTACATTGCTAATCTTCGCAAACATTCCAATCATCTCAGAATCATCACACTTTTCTCATGTTTCTGCTATCGTCATTTATTACGTCATTATTCAAATCATCTTGCGACACTCGCAAGGTGTTGTTAACCATATTTCGCAAATTTGTCCTTCTTGCGATATTCTGATCCTACATCTTGCCTCTTCTCATGTCTTCTCTGCGAAGGAGAGAATTTCATGAGAAATTATTTCTTCAGAATGCCGCAACTTCCCATCTTTCCATATTCTTTTATTCTGACATGATTCTGCATTCCTCGCCAAATTTACTACACGTCCTTTTCAACCGCTGTATTTCGACTGTTCACGTCTAATATTCGCATTAAATGTGTTTATCTTCTCGAGTATTCTTCTCTCTATATATACTCTTTTCATTCTTCTATACTCTTCTTTTTTTACTTTCTTTTTTATTTTCTCTGCAACTTTCTTCATTGTTCTTCCGTGAATTCCGCTCCTGCTACTGTAACTTTTCTCAATTCTTATTTTTTCAGATTTTTACTTTCTTCTCCATTCACATACTAAAAAATACCTCCATCCAGTCGTAAGAATGAGATTGCCTTTGAAAAGGCTCAAAAGAAACTTCAAAATAGAGGTTTTACTCTATCTCGCATTCCCGGTCAGAACCTTAAATCTGAGATTACTGCCAAATTATTTTCTGATCATCCCTGCAATTAGGAAAAGATCATAGTCTCACTAGGTCAGCTTGAAGCTGGTCTTCCCATTCCCCTCTATGATCCTGAGCTCCCCTTGTTTTATGAAATTCTTTCTCATGCGAAGTTCTCGCAAGATGCGTACCAATTGAGTGGGGATTGTATTCATCTAATGCTCGAGTTTGCCACTTGTGGTGATGGTAAGGAATATTTTTACCCCACTGAAGTTAAGAATCCTAAGTTCAAAGATGTTGCGATTGTTCCTGCGAATTATACCGTCGAAAACTTCTTTGCGAATTATGAGATAATTCCTATGAAGAGGGACAATACTTGCTTGGGTGTTTGCTTACATAAGAGAGATGATGTTGCTGATGACAAATTACTCATGCAAGATATTTACTGGAATCCTGGAGATAATTATACCCCGCGTCTTTCTAATGATAACAAGTGGTGTGTTTTACCCTTAGTTCTAGAGGGTCCGTATATTTCTGGTTCTCATATCTTACTTGCGAATATCGCAGAGTACCGACCCTGGGTATTCAACTGGCCCGAAAAGGATGTAGAGGTACATTTCCATCTTTTGCTCGAATCATTATTATTATTATTCTTATACTCTTACATATGTTCTCGCTAATCACTCCAATTATTTATTTATTTTATTTTTTTTTATTTTTTTTGCGAAATTACCAGATTGAGAGGTTGAAATAAAGCTATAAGAAGTTTGGGAAAGCTAGTACTTTATCAACTTTTCAATCAATCACAGATGAAGTAAGAAATATTCTTTTAAAATTCTTGACAATATATTGTTGCCTCTATTTCTTATCTTTATCTGTGTTTGAAGGTTATTGGTGAGATAGATGAACCCTCCAAGGTTGCGAAGAGCAAGAGTAAAGGTAAAGGAAAAGGTGCTCCTCGTAAGGAGAATTCTGCTACTCCTCCTTTAAAGAAACAAAAAGTTCAATATCCTTCTCCCTCAAACTCTCACCCTGATGAAAGTTCCACTGATGATGATGATGATGAAGATTTTGATGCTTCTTTTGCCCAAGAGAATTTTCCAGCTGAATCTCCTTTGGCACAATTTTCCATCATCTTATCCAATACTATGCAGGGAATTGGTGATACTCCTCTTACCAATTCTTGCAACTCCATTGCAACTATCTGTGATGCCTCTCTCTTAGAGAATAATAAATCTCTTCCCGGGGTTTCACGATCTATATCTCCCAGCTTCTTACACTCGCTGAATATCCTGGTAAATTTTTATATTTTTATTTTTATTTTCTTTACTTCACCTTGAATTCAAAAATAATTCCTAAAATTCGCTGCATTATTTCGCAGGCAGGGAAAGCTTCATATGATGTTGTCTCAGATTTAGAGAAGAGACGTATAGCTTCTGAAAAGAGGAATACAAATCTTCGCAATAAAAATGAAAAATTAAAATCTGAATCCGCTGAACTTCGCAAGAATGCTGGAGAATTAGAAGCTGATGTTGCTGATCTTCGCGAGAGAAATAAACAGCTAGAAATTGATGTTTCAAGCAACAAGCATAAAATAACTGATCTTGAAAAAGCCAACCATCCGCTTTATGGTAAGAATCTTTTCCTCTTTCTCTTAATTCTTTTATCCTATTATTTTACCTTATTCAAGCAATCATTTTTGCAGATATTTATGGTCTTAATGATGAGGCTACACTCCTCCCTTCTTTTCCTGAACCTATAGATGAGGATATCCTTCTTGATCACCTTAATAATTCCTTAAATAGTTATTCAAATGACAAGATTAAATCTCTTTCCATAAATGACCTCAGATCCAAACTTTGTCTTTTAGAAATTGACCACAGGTCTAGTTTGAGTGTAGCTAATACGTTTAAACATCGCTATCTTAACTCCAAAGAAGAAATCAATAATTTAAGAATCAAGAATAGTGATCTCATAGATGAAAAAGATCGTATATCTAGACAAAGGTGCCCAAACTTTAGCGGATTTCCATAAAACTCTTCTCGAAGTTCAAATTGAAAGAGATAGACTTATTTGCGAGAAAAGTGATCTTGTTGAGAGGGAAAGCCAAGTCCGCTCCCGCCTTCTCATTAGTAATGATGATGAATTTGCTTGGGCTGCGAAGGTTCTTGATAATGCCAGAAGTAACTTAGGTGTAGATTTCAGTCTTCAAGTTGAGAAAACGGCTATGATTAGAGATATGATTTCTAACAGAGAAGGTTGTTAATTGTTCTTCCTTATTTGTTTGTTTGTTTTTCATAAACTTCCATCAAATTATTGATTTATTGCTGTATTTTCGCAGAAGCTGAAGAGAGATATCACCATAGACTTGAAGAGCTAGAAAATGACAAGGCGAAGCTCACAAAGGATCTTTCTTCTCGCAATGAGAAATTTTCAAAACTGAAGGCTCAAATGAAGATCACTATTGCGGATTTTGGGAATGACATAATTTCTTATCGTAATGATACTATCAAAGCAATCTGTGATGACAACCAGTTTCCTCACTCCAAATATCCTTGTCTTTTAGACAACATCCCGGAGAATGTGCCTAACTTGGTCATCTCTGATAGTGAAGCTGATAAAGAAGAAGAAGATGAAGAGGAGAAGTCTGATGAAGAAACGGAACCTGAAGAAGGAAATTCTGGTGAAGAACTTGATGATGACAAATCAAGCAAAAAATAATTTTCTCTTCCTTATGCTTTCTTGTTCAATTATTTGTAAAATTTGCATACTTTCTCTTGATCTTTCGTTCTTGTATATTTGTAATCTATCACTGCGAATTTCTCCAGTCTTCAATACAAGTTCTATTTATTTTATTCTTTCCTGCATGTGTTAGATGAATTTTCTCTCTTGCAATATGACTATACAATTAATTTTTTATGTTTTATGCGTAAATCTATCATGTGAAACAAATAACATTTAATTTATTCTATGCATTCCCATACTTGCCTCTGTTATTTGTATTCAGATGAGTGATTGAGCATATTACCTTTGTTTGGTAAAATAATTTGCGATGAAATCGCAATTATCTCTGCATAATCTCGCAATCATAAATTGTAAAATTGCATTCTTTCTTATATTCTGATGTGGTCTTATTTTGCCTTCCTAAGTAAAGGTCTTATTTTGGGCGACAAAATCGCAGGACGCCTCTACACTTTCATGTAGAAACCCATTGATCTTGCCTTAACTTTTTGTTCCTTTGTATTTTTGCTGCGACAATATGACATGCCTAAATTTTATTGTGAAATTAAAGCCCCATGACATTGTCGTCTTGCGAAGAAATCGCAGGAAGTCTTTACACTTGCATGCAATGACCCATTGATCTCGTATTATCTTCTCTTTTGTATTATTGCATCTTCAGGAATTATGCACAAATATGACAAGTCTTAATACTCCCGTGAGTAAAATATCTCATGACATTTGCGTCTTAAGACACTTATCATCTCCCTAATGGAGGGTGCCGCCCTTATCTTCCCCCTAGTTTCCCTTTCAAGCAGACGTACATTGGCCATACAAGACTAGCTCCTCCCATCCAGTCTTAAAAACAACCAGCTGTGTTCGCAGCCTATTATCCCTTTTGCCTATATGGCTTATGGTTACGAGAATGCACCTTAAGTGGGGTTTTCTTCGGGCCAAGTGCATCATAGCCAAGACTTACCAAGAATGGTCAGGGTAGTTTCATACGCCCCGGTCACCCTTGGATCAACCGTGTACCTCGGCGCCTTGGTCATACTCTTCATCCCTTAGGATATCTCTTATTACCTTAGTCTCCCAACTAAAGTCATATGCTCAAGCTGAGAATCCAAGGTGTCTCTCCTGGATGGGCTTTCATTGACCCAAAATCTCCATGACTTAGGTTCCAGCAGCGGTGTAACCTTATCGCTGAGTCATGTTACAGATACCTCCGTCTATGACGTACTTTAGGTCTTACATTTTCCTCTTGCGAAATTTTATTCGCGAACTAGGTTGTACGCCATAAAGGTTCGTCCCATTCTGGATCTTAAATGATCATTTCTAAAGAAATTTTCGTATATTTTTCACTTTTGTTGTAATTTCTCAATCTCATTTTTACCATTAGACAAAATATAGTTTTGAAATTTTTGAAATTTTTGCAACAAATCAATTATACTCCTTTTTTTCTTTTCTCGATATTTATTTCACTTCACAGTTTGAATTTTTTACCTTTGCTGTTTTCTGCCTCTATTCCTTGGTTACTTTTCACTACAGTATTTTCTTCTGCGATATTTTCATCATTTGTTATTTTCAGTTGGCATTGGCTTTACAACATTCTTTCTTCTCTTAGTTCTACTGAATCAACCATCAATTTCTCACTTATTTGTCTTTTTTTGATGTTATACTTCCAATTCCCCTTCTTGGCAACTCTTTCTTCGCAAGATTACACATCAATCTCATAGCATTTCCTTCCTTCAATCCAATCTCCCTTTATTATTCCAACACCATTAGTATGTGGAAACTTAATGCACTGGTGGAAAGTCGATGCCACACCTAAAATCCCATGTATCCAAGGTCGATCAATCAGAGCGTTGTAGGGTGAATCTACATCGACAATACATAATAGAATCTTGGAAGATATCCCCTTTAATGGAATTGTCATTGTGATATGCCCCTTAGGATTATTGGAGGTACCATTAAAACCATAAATTTTGTAGGTTGAAGGTATTAAATCCTCGTCTCTGCCTCCCATAGTCTTATAGGTATGATAGAATAAGATATCCACATAACTTCCCGTGTCAATTAAGACTCTATTAATTGCCCATGTATCTTCAGCCTCATCATCCTCTTCTTCATCTTCATCTTCATTTTGTTTTGGGTTTATTTCCAGCCTCACTACTAATGGGTTATCATGCATTTCTCCAGACTCTGGTACTTCTTCTGCGGTAAAAGAGATAGTCTGCTTTTTCCATTCTTTTAGCAGCGAGATTTTCGCAATGTTCATTATTTCTCTTTCATCTGCATCTCTTGCGAAAACTCTTCTTAGAACATTGTCGTGAAAATCTTCAATTGCTTTGTACGAATGTACAATAGAGTTACAAAACAGATTCTTCGCCTTTGCTCCAATTTCTATGACAAATGTTTCTCCTCCTTTTGTTGCATTTACTCTGCGAATTTCTGGTGGTAGTGGTAAGGGTTGAGATTGAGGATGCCCTATTAAAAAATGATTTAATTTTCCTTGGTCTATCATCTTGAGAATGATCCTTTTAATATTTCTACAGTTATTTGTTGAATGTCCATGAAAATGATGGTAAGAGCAAAATTCTTGACTTCGGTTGCTTGAAAGTGGTTCTTTTCCCATGTTCCAGGGTGTAGGAATGTTCTCCATTAAAATTATAGCTTCCCAAATTTTTTCCACACTAGCATTCAATGGTGGCATCTTAATCTCTTCCCATATCATCTTTTGACTTCCTGATCCTCTATGATAATTTTGTCTTTGTCCTCCATAAGTTTCTTGCGGCTCATCAAGTCTTTGAATTTTGTTGTTTCCACCTCGATTATAAAAATTTCTTTCCCTTTCAAATTCTTCTTGATCTCTACTTCCCATAGCTACCAGCTTCTATTGATTATCATTCTTATTTTATTGTTGGACCTGCGAAGTGCTCACCACTGTGTTTATCAATTTAGGAAATAAGCTTGCACTCGCTGCATTTGAACTTGTGTTCGCAACTGGATAAGATTCTACTTCATTCTGCTTTTCTTCAAGAGAAATGTACTCCTCCTGTAATTCTCGCAGCTCTGTCATTGTAATTGTATTCTTGATTCTGAAAATTTGAATATATAATAGATTGGTTGCGAACATTGCGTTAATGAATGATAAGATACGATATCTCTCATCCACCCGTCCAGCCATTTCACTACACATTGTCTTCCATCTTATAGTTAAATGTTTCAAACTTTCACCAATTCTCTGTTTTAATCCAAATACATCTTCTACACGAGGAATTGTTAGTTATGTATGCCCCTAAGAATGTAGTCTGCAAATGGTTGAAAGATGTTATAGTATTCCTTGGTAAACCTTCGAACCACTTTAATGCCTCTCTTGTTAAACTTGATGCGAAATACTTGCACAACACAACATCATGATTGTCCCACTATAGCATACATCTCACATAAGCTTTAATGTGTTGAATTGCGCAGGTTGTTCCATCAAAAATGCTGGTTAACGCAGGCAGACTGCACTTTGGTGGGATTCCTCCTAATTGTACTTCTTGCGAGAATGGAGTTTTCACATCTTCTTCTATGGCTTCATCCAATTGTATCCTACCCCCCTCCCTCTCCTACTATTTAGCATTCCTCTCTTTTTTGTCAGTTCTCTTAAGATTTGTTCATTTACCCCAGATGTTGATCCCACTTGTCTCTTTAATTCTGCTTCTCTTCTCCTGCATTTTTTCCCGTCTTGTGTTGCGAGATTTTGATTTCCTTCTCCATTATTTTCTTCTTGTCTTTATCGGCGATCTTGTCATTCATTTCTTTCATGAATTCGCACACCATTATATCTATCATTTTCTCTGCTGCAATTTTGTTCATTTCTTATCAATTCTCCTTGCTGTCTTTCAGCTCTTCTTTGCACCCTATCGTATTCTTCACTGATATTACCATTATTGCGGTTTTGTTCGCGTCTTGTTTCTCGATTGTCATGATTGTTCTGGCGAATTGCCTCTTGGAATTCTTGTTCTTCCACCTCTACTCTCAATCTTTCCCTTTCGCAAGCTAAACGTGCTTGTTAAGCATAGTGTCTCTCGATTTCTCTTTCAATTATTTGCTGATTTCTTTGAATCTCTCTTCCACGTAATATTCTCCTCCCTTCTTACTGATTTTCTTCATTATCTCGGTTATTTTGTTCCTGACGCTGCTCATTCTCCTGACATCTATTGTTTTGTTCATTTTGTTGAATTTCTCCTTGTGGTATATAACGATCTTCAATCATTTCTCTATTTTTGCGACGTTCTTCATCTGGATTTTGCACCTCCTGCAGAATATTTCCATCAACATTTTCTACAATTAAGTTTTGTGTTTCTTCTCTCCTGATTGATCTTGAACTTGATCTTGTGGTGCTTCTTGACCTTCTATTTTGTAACCTCATGTTTTCCATTCTCAATTCATGGTTTTGTCTTGTCAAATTTGCGCGTTCTTCTGCTTCTAACCTCCTCTATTCGTGTATTCTTTGTCTTAACGCCTCTGTTGCCTCTAATACTCCAATTCTTTCATCTCCATGAATTATTCCTCCAATTGCTTCTTCTGCTCTTTCCTCATGTCTTTCATTTCTTAACTATTGCTCCTCTTCTATTTCTTTCGCTGAATCTGATCGCCAAGTATGTACACTCACTCTATCATAATCTAAAGTTCTATTCTGCGCCGGTGTTCGTTGAATTTGATTTTCTCCATCATTTCTTGCATTCATTCTTGATGATTCTCCAGTTTTATTTCTTCTTTCTCCAGCAAGTCTCTTACTCCTCCTAAGAGTAGCTGGTTGTCTTGAAGCATTTCTTCTTCTAGCCATCTCTTCAACCTCAATGAATTGTTGAAAATCTCCTGAAACTACTCACCAACTATTACAAATTCTCTCATATCACAATACTGATTTTCACATTAAAAATAAGGAAAATTCTCCCTGTTTCTAGCGTCAATATGTAGTATAAGGAAATCCTACACTACACCCCTCACAAGAATTCATAATAATCAACACATCTTTTAAAGATTAAGAACAATACTTTTATTAATTGATTCACAGAAATGTTACAAGAAATGGGAGAAAACAAGAATACAATCGCTCTTTAAACTTCCTCTCTCCTAAATGACTTGCCCAACACTCGAAAAAGATCTCTCCCCCTTTATTATGCTTGTTCAACTCTTTATATAGGGAATTACATAGTGGGTGACAACTAATATGTCATTTAATTTCGGATTTGACTTGCGATATTTTCGCAAGAGTTACATTGCTAATCTTCGCAAACATTCCAATCATCGCAGAATCATCACACTTTTCTCATGTTTCTGCTATCGTCATTTATTACGTCATTCTTCAAATCATCTTGCGACACTCGCAAGGTGTTGTTAACCATACTTCGCAAATGCGTCCTTCTTGCGATATTCTGATCCTACATTAAGCGTAGGCGCTCTGGAGTCATTGTCAGCTTCCTTGATCTTCTTTTGTATCCACTTCTTAGTCTCTTGGTCCTTTTTTCGTGTGTTATGATCAACATAAGATGAGTTCACCCTAAAATCCTTTGATTTAGTCGAATCATATTTACATATGCTTGATAATCCCATGTTATCTGAGAACACCCTTTTTGGGTTCGAATAGGAAAGCTATTCACAATTCTTGACAACATGACCTTTGTCCCCACAACGAAAACATCGTTATTGATTATCCAGATGATATGAAGAACTCTAATGTGAGTGATATTTTTGTGATCTTTTACAGATTTCCTTTTATAGGCTGAAGCAATCTTTCTAGTGTTCTTGTGGACAACATTCTCCTTTCTTTTCAAAGAACAATTTGAATTTGGAAATTTTGCACCTTCCTGGAGAGGGTGTGTTCAACATGTGTTTGGACATTAAAGGACACTTATCATTCTTCAACCTTTTGACATGTTCTAGAACAGTCTTTATCGCATACTCACATGAGATTTTTAAGGTGTTGTAGTCAGCAGTGGCAGTTTTCCTTAACTGCTATGTTTTCTTTTCTCGATCAACGCTTTTCCTTAGTTTTCCTTCTAAGGAATGGATCTTAGACGAAAAAGAGTCTAGATCAGTTTTACATAATGAGAGTTCTCGTTTGAGTTAATTATTTTCAACTTTCATATGACATAAGTCTTTGAGGGGTTTTCCTTCTCTTTTTAGTGCAAGTGTAAGCTCTGTTGCACATGAAAGAAACTCCTTGTTTAGTTCATCAAGTTGAGAAGATACATAATCAACATCCTCTTTATCATCAAGTGATTCAGAATCACTGTTATTAATCGTAAGCACATGACTTAACTTAACCTCTTCTTTAGAATACTGGGACATATTTTAAGAAGAGTATGTATAGCTCTTAGAAGACATTCCTTATAAGCATTTTTTAAAGTCAAACCCAGAATGAGTCTTACTCAAATCTTGTGAAACGTTAATTAAATCATTCATGGATTCAGTATCTTATAGGATGGATCGCACCAAAAAAAAATTGTTAGATCTTTTCGTGTTTTACTGCTCTGATACCAATTGAAAAGGCGAGGGTACCCAAAATATACCTCAAGCTAAAACTTTTCCTTCCTATAAGTCCTTTCTGTGAAAGTGATTGTCTATGGACTGAGTCGAGATAATACAACTAATCAGTTCACACTTCGTGTGATCGTCCAAGGATACGAGATCGAGACAATACAACAACGAAGTATGTTTACTTGATACAAAGGTTCAGGCTTAACCAAACACAATAGGATTCACGTATCAAGTAAATAGGAATTAATGTTTGTGCAATTTACTTTAATTATAATAAAATAATTATAATGCGGAAATATAAAGTAAATGACACAACAAGATTTTGTTAACGAGGAAACTACAAATAAAGAAAAACCCCGGGACCTTGTCCAGAATTGAATACTCTCTGGATTAAGCCACTATACAAAATAAACCAACTTCGGAAAGTTGAGACCAAGCAACTAAACCTATAGTTCACCTAGTTTCTTCTGTATTCCCACGCCTCCAACCTGTAAACAAGTCACGTACTTGGACCAATTCCTTTGGTTCGTATTCCAAATAGTAAAGGAACAAAAAATCTGTTTGGTACCAACTCTCTTCAACCAAGTGATATGAGTTGCGCAAAGGCTCTTTTGTTTATATTAACATAAACTCCTTTGCTAGGTTCCAAGATCTATCTTATGTTCAATCACCAAAAGGTAATCGTTAAGATTTTGCAATCAACACTCTTAATCCAAAGAATTGTGTTGATGCCGATCTTCTCAACTATTCTATCAAAATAACCAAAGGATAAATCGATTATAGTTGGATCATCTGTTACCCAAACAAGTATTGTGCACACCAAAGATTATAAAACCAAGTCAGAAATCTTCTATCTCTTCTTTGTCTTCAAATCTTTTAGATCTTCAATAAACACCTGCACACAACTACTTGAATCTCTTGTGATCAATCACACACAAAACGGAGTCTGTTAACAATGGATTATCACAAAATCGTCTTTAGATCTAACAACAGCCTAAAGATCCCTGTCGAAACCTTGAACTAGTTTGAGTGAATCTTATATCAGAAGAGAAGATTCTCAACCATAAACAAACTGGTGCAATTAAAGTTCAACCACCGTTAGTCAATCAAATCAATACGAAAACTAAATATAAACCACAATATCTACTTTCCCACCAACGGGTCGCGCTAGAGATTCTCAATCGCAAAGAAGGATTTAAATTGAACGGTTGTAAGAGATTTCACCTAATTATATTACTCTCCTCTCCGATAGGCGGCTTCACTAGTGACAGTACAACAGAGGAAATTTACTGTCACGAAGGATTAGTTTGCTATAAATGCAAACTCAAGGTATTTATAGACAAGGAAGTTTGGACACCAATGAATTTCCAAAACCGAAAATATTCTCAAGATATTTTTCCATATTAATCCAAATTCGGTTTTCATAATTCCTGTGAATGTACTGTCCAAAAATAATGATCGAAATCTCCTTGGAAAATCTTTAACTAGCAAATGCACATTACTAATTCTTATTTTCCATATATAATTAAAAACCTTAATTGAAAGATTCTTAACTTATTTAAATTTGATCTTGGGATTTACTTCCTTCTTAGCTGTTAAGGAATATCTTTGAACAATAAAAGAATACATATTAATGCGCGTGTTAAAAGTGTGTCGACATCTTACCCTTGCAAGTCCTTTTTCATACTTGCTCACTTGAAACCGATTTACCATACTTCCAAACAAGTTTAGAATTGGTTCATCAGACTTTCAAGAACTATGTGATTTATCAAGTACTACTCAATCACAAACCATGGGTTTACGGTTCTACCAAAACAAGTTTCGGTTCTACCTCCATGTGAGTACAGTGCATAGTCACACTAGCTTACCAAAGATACGATTGACTAGGTACTAGGATCGGTTCCCCACATATATTTGGTATCTAATCTTTATGCACTACACATGTCCATAGGATCGGTTCCCCCTTGCCTAAAAATATTTTGCACATGTTCATAGGATTGGTTCCCCTTTCTTCTATAAACCTTGATGCACCTCAAACAAGGATCGGTTCCCCCTTGTGATGTACTGCACCTCTTCATAGGATCGGTTCCCCTTTCCCAAATTTGGTCAGACACTTACAAACCCGATCATACCCCAGGTGATTACTTAAGATCGGTTTCACTAATAAAAATCATACCAATACATAAGTCAGGCCTCATGTGAATAGTTTTACCAAGAACACAAACAAGTCATGAGTGGTTATACTAATCATACATATTGGTCGTTCATAAGATTTCCAATGAAGAACAGTCCTAATAACGCCTGGCGATTTCCTTTTCGGTTCACAACACATATCATGAACTTACTTCCTTAGAACACATGTAAACATTGTTCCATATGATGAAATCCTCACCTCATACACATACATAATCACAATATCATTCATACGATTATGTCGATGTCTCATATACAAATTTTAATGGTTAAGAAAGAAACTTCATATTGTATTCCTTAATACTATGTCTATCTAGAGTGTTCATGCTTCGCAGTTTTATGTTTTCAATATGCACGACTTGAAAGATACATTAGGGTATGAAACAGTTCAAGTCAAATATCACTAACCTCAAGTGGAAGGATGATGTTGTGGTTGTAGCTCCGTACTTCTTCACTTCTTCAAGTCTTCGCAATACTTGTAATGTCTCACCCTAATACTTTCAAGCTAACCTATACGAAGTTGACTCTAGTACATTTAAATCAAGCGACTTTTAAATGAGTTTTGGCTCACTAACATATGACAAACAAACTTGACATACCAACGCTTGGTGGGTTCAACTGAGCTATGCTCTAACAAATATAGTTCGCATACTTGGTATGCATACCGTGTTGTATCCAGACATGGGTAATTGATCTAAAAACGGGGGTACAACAACCACACCCAATATTTCGTTTGGAAACCTGAATAGACAAACACCAACATACTTTCAAGAGAATCAATTAGACATAGACTCAATCTAGAGATAAGTATATCAAAGAGTTTTATATCTCTATCTCTTAATTCAATCTGCAATCAGCAAATAGGAATTTGCGAGCCCAATTGAATATAAGAGAAGTAACTTGAACGGTACCAAAGACCAATGTTCAAGGATCAATCAATTTCAATCGACAACCAAAGGTTGGATTTCCCAATTGATCGATTCAACGCTAACAAAATATAATACGAAAAATAAATAACACAGACACCAGAATTTTGTTAACGAGAAAAACCGTAAATGCAAAAAAAAACATCGGGACTTCCTACTACCTATTCGGACTAGATGTAATACCTGCTTCAGCTGTATTCAAGCACTTATAGAACTCATAGCAGAACACCGATTCTCTTTAGGAATTCTTCTCGTATAACTTCTAGCAGAACACAAATTCTCTTTAGAAGTTATTCCCGAAAATCTTCTGGCAGAACAGAGTTCTCTTCAGAAGCTCTCTCAAAAACTTCTAACAAAATGTTAGTTCAACACGTTGACACTTTTCGATCTTTTTATTTTCACAAAAATACCGATTTGATTTCCCTTTAGATGTGAATCAAGGTTTTGGAAATCTTGTGTTTGTTTTGAGAAAAAAAATTACTAAGTAAAAGTAATATCAAAACATACTTGTAGATTAGGGATTATTATACTCTTCAAAAATAGGAAGAGAAACCTAATGATTCTATAACAAGAACAACTAGAATAAATCTAGAGATATCTTGTTTAAAACTTCTTAAGGATTTTTACGATATACCTTAATTGAAGTTTTCTTTCTAGCTTCCGATTTCGACTAACAAGTGTTAGTATACGATCGGAAACTGAAATCTATCAAAACCTCTTAAATGGTTTTATATCAGAAGAGAAAACCTTAGAATATAAAAGAGGTGAAAAACCTAGAATACAAGTTGTATGATCAATCACGAAGATTAAATCTAACTCGGCTTTGTGATCCACAATACAAAGACTTTTATCTCACTCTTGTTCACGAAGAACATAAGACATGGATAACAACCTTATGAAGCGTACACCAATTTTCCAAAGTGGATAAAGACGTGTAGCACTCACGAACCCTTTATTTATAGAGAACGAGGTAGCATGAAAGCTAAGCAAAGTTATTTTCCTTTTTCAAAACTCTCCTAATTTTGGAGTCTTTCCTAAGTTACAACTCTTGCCAAAATAATTAAATAAATAATTAATTTAGCAAATATTGTATTTATGTGAATAAATCACAATTTATATTAGGAAGGAATCACAAACACTTTAATATGGTAATCAAATATGTTTGGAGTAATAGCTATCTTTCCTAGATAAGGAAACATCAAAAACTTGACCAAAAATGGCTTCTAGTCACGTAATTGGGTTCAAGACCGTGAACCTTTACAAATAGTTCTTGGATTGTTTCCTACTAACGAACTATAATAATTACAACAACACTTATAATTGTTACTTTAATAAATCACTCATAACTTCATCGTTATAACTCAGAATTGAGTGATTCTTGGCTCGTTGAATTCGTAATCTCATTCACTATAACATGAGAACCTTTCCAAGGATAAAGCTTATTGTCACGAAAGTCATGGCTGAAAATGTGGGGGTCCAACAACCTCACCTAATATTTCGCTTATCAATCTGTATGGACTAACTCCAATATACTTTTAAAAGAATCAACTAGACAGTCAGACTCAATCTTAATAAAAAGTATATAAAAGAGTTATAACTCAATTTATCGATTCAATCCCAACTCAAATAAATAGAAATTTGTGAGTCTGATTGAATACAAGGTAAATAACTTGAACGGTACCAAATACCAATGTTCAAGGATCAATCAATTTCAATCAAAAACCAAAGGTTGGATTTAAAAATTGATCGATACAATGCACAACCTGTGATATTTCAATTATATAACAAAATATAATGCGGAAAATAAATAACACATACACTAGAAGTTTTGTAAACTAGGAAACAGAAAATGCAGAAAAATCCCAGGACCTAGTCCAGATTAAACACACACTATATTAAGTCGTTACAGACACTAGACTACTACAAACTAACTTCAGTATGGACTGTAGTTGAACCCCAATGAGTCTCACCCTAATCCAAGGTACAATTGCGCCCCTTACGTCTCTGATCTCAACAAGATACTATGCACTTGATTCCCTTAGCTAATCTCACCCACAACTAAGAGTTGCTACGACCCAAAGTCGAAGACTTTAATAAATAAATCAGTATCATACAGAAAAGTCTACAAGAATAGATAAATCTGTCTCCCACAGAAATACCTACGAGTTTTGTTTCGTCTTTTGATAAATCAAGGTGCACAGGAACCAATTGATAACCCGGACTTATATTCCCGAAGAACAACCTAGAATTATCAATCACCTCACAATAATCTAAATCGACTAGCGAAACAAGATATTGCGGAATTACAAACGATGAGACGAAGATATTTGTGACTTCTTTTTTATCTTTCCTATCAGAGAAATTAATCTCAATCAAAACTTACGATTGTACTCAAATACGATAGAAACAGCAATATCATATCACGTAACTACAAAGAAAATAGTTGGGTCTGGATTCACAATATTAATGAAGTCTTCAAGTCGTTAACCTACAGGGTCTCGATAGAAGCCTAAGGTTAAAGGAGAATCCACTCTAGCTTATACAACAAGTATCACACAGGAGGTGCGAGGATTAGTTTTCCCAGTTGTTGCAGTTCTCCTTTATATAGTCCCTAAATCAGGGTTTGAAATCTAAGTTACCTTGGTAAAAAAGCATTCAATATTCACCGTTATATGCAAACCTGATTAGATTCAAGCTAATATCTTTCAAACTTTAGATCGAACTTAGCTTGTCATACACAAATGAAATGCACGTTCATTTAGGTTTGTGTAACCATACCTAAACGTGTACACCTAGTTGATTCACTCGAATTGATTCATGAACATTATAGACACGGTTTGCAAATATGCATTCTTTAATTTGTAAATGTCTTAGCTCATGAATAAACCGTTTTAGAAAATAACCCACTTAAGTACGCATATGGGTACGCATACTTAAGAACCCGGACTGAGCTTGTTTTCAGTTCACAAAATCCAACAGAAATTCATGGGATGTGAACTTCCGATAGTACGCGGACTTAGCTCCGGTTATCCTAAATAGCAAAGTACGAATACTTTGGTTCAAGGATTTAGGACTTACACAAGTATGAGTTCACATACAATGTTTATATCCATTCAAGGTTATATATTCTAAACTCTCACTTCAATCATTGAAACATTCTTAGAGGATGTTATATATAGCGGTTATTCACACACTATTTTTCATCAAAGCGATTTTCAAGAGATTAAAACAATAACATGACTTTCGTCACGAGTAAAGATGAACTCGGCCAAAACGAAAGCTTACCAACACATATTTTGATAAAAAAATAAGCGAGATAAAATCGGATCGAAATAGCAAATGTGTATGATCGAAGTCTATATAGAAATACGACTTTTGTCTCAAATAAGAGATATAGTATATAGACTTTTGAGTGATAGATAAGTTCAATTCTCCACATACCTTTTTGTTCCTTGAGTAGTTCTTCGTCTTTGTATGATGAACGTCATGGAGTCTAGAGATCAACTACGCTTTCTATCCTAGTCCGGGACTTAGCTATGAGTAGACTAGTAATCAAGACTTATAGTTTTGGAAACTAAACTTTCTAAACAAGCTTGAGATAGCAACGCTTGTGAGTTCGACCGAGCAGTGCTCTAACAGTGGCTCAAATAACCTCGAGTATATATACATAAATGTACATTTATCGTCATATGAATTGTTCCATAGACTGAGCATGTGTTTCGATAGATTAGAAAGGTACAATTGAACAAGAATCTAAATGAAATAAATTACCATATACCTTTGTTGATGAAGTCCTTGTTGATTTCATCTTGTAGTCTTCAATCTTTATCATTCAAGGATAGCTTCGATTCTACTTCTTATACTTAATCTAGTCCGAAACTATCTTTAGTATACTAAATCAAGAATGCATTATGGAAACTAAAATTGACAACTAACTTGACATACCAACGCTAGTGGGTTCAACCGAGCAATGCTCTAAAAATCTTCCCCTTTGTCAATTTTAGTGAAATCATAATTTCTCCAAAATCCGACATGCTTGATTTCCTTGGTTCTTCAACTATGCGTATGTTCATCTTGTACCTGTTCAAAATCCATCATAGTATTATTACACAGCATCAAAGTTCAACTATATCACAACTTTGACAATAATACTATGTGATATGTATCACTCCCCCTAAGTCAATACTTCATCTCACAATGAAAACCACTCCCCCTTACATAATGATCCGTAAACCATATGTATTTGTAGTGTGAACTACACATTAATTCTCCCCTTTTTGTCAATATAAATTGGCAAAGGTACAAAAACTAGTGGAATCCTCATGAAATTTTCATAGAGATACTTCATGACCAAAAGAGAACAACATACCAACTTGTTTAGATGCCATCAAATAGCCGAAACTAAATGCATTCATCAAGGAGTTTATAAAGATACAAGATAACCCCTATAATATTCCACAACCGCACTCCCCAAAAATATTTGGTAATTAAGCACAAGTTCAATTAAGAACTCTCCCCCATAAAATGTCATTCCCGAAAAAACAACAAGAGTGACCTTTCTCCAAGGAGAAGAATTTATATATTAAATTTTACAAATCCCACAAGAAGATACGAGCTAAGGACCAATCATTGTTACTGAAAAATAGAACTATCTCATGGTAATAATACACAATATGTAATCATGAAGATCAAGTATTGTGATCATATTTTCCTAGATACAAACTAGTATAAACAAGAATTGATATGCTTAGAAGGAAGAATAACCTTTTCCACAAGGATTTACACCAAGAATGGTTACCATAAGTGTATGAAAAAGTTTCTTTGACAATAAAACCCAATATCCAATGACTTTGATTATTGCTTCTAACCTGTTATACTTAAAAATTCCAATCAAAAATCAAGTTAGGTAATTAAGAATCATACACGTGGTATTTAGCCATATTTATGTTATCCATAACTAGTTCAAATGACTCAAATAAAACTAGTTCTAGAGTTGTTCAATTGATATATTCTCATCGAAGTATAAAAGAACACAATTTAAGCAAAATTGGTTTGATTCACTCGAATCAATTCATGAACATTATATCCACGGTTTGTAAAGAATGCATTCCTTATTATATAAATGTATTTGTTCATGTACAAACCGATTTTAGAACTTTAGTCACTCAAGTATACAAATGGGTACGCATACTTAAGTAACCGGTCTGAGTTTGGGTTCGCCAGTCTGCGAACGGATATACATACCTTAGTACACTTCCAAAACCCAGCATAAATTCTCGGACTTATAACTTACGCAAGTATGCGTACCGGTATGTTAATTGGTATACATAATTTCACAACTACAAGTACGCATAAGGGTATGCATACTATAGTTCCGGTCATGGATCACATACATTCAAGAATGCAAGCTATGTTTATAATCCAATAGTTCTAAACTCTATTTCAATCATTGAAACTTTCTTAGAGGATGACAATAGCCGTTTGCACACACTATTAGCATCAAAGCAATTTTCAAGTTATTGAAATAATTATAACGAAACATTCCAAGTCTACATCAAATGATTGTATCACACAAACCATGTAAGATGTTACTCGGTGATTTTCACATGATCATCTTTTGACTTTCGTCAAGAATATAAGATGAATCTAGCTACAGCAAAAAGCTTCCGCATAAAAAAATACCCAACATAATATGTGCACCCCAATTCTTTTGTAATCCTCACCGCATTTACAAGGGTTTCTTGGTGAGGATGCACTTCCAACACAATCAGGTTGTGTTGAGGTGAACAAAATCTTGCTCACCACAGGTATTTGAAACAAAATCATGCATGGACTCTAGGAATTTAACAACTTCCTTGAAACTTTCAATAACTGTTCCATACCTTTTTAAGATGTTATCCCTTGTTGAACTCTTATCTAGGAGATCCTTCTTAATAGCACTTGTTGCTTTATTGATCTTCTTTGGTACCCATTTCTGAGCAGCTTTTGGAGCAACGTATTTCTTTTTCTCCCCCATATAATTATGAAGTTTTTTTTTGTGGGGGGTGGGGGGGGGGGTGTGGGAATACTGGAAGAATTGATATTATGAGACTCGGTTTTTCTCCAGTTTGGAACATTAGATCTTATCATTTTAACAGAATCAGATATGGTTTTATCTCGTTTAAGAAATCTGCAATTACTTTGCAAGTGACCTAGTTTTCCACAATAAAAGCAATGTTTAGTAGAATGGAAAAAGTTATGTTTAGTGTTACCTGAATATATATGTGCTTGCTTTGGAACTTGACATGATTTCCTATTTTCGTCATTGGAAGTTGGTAGAGATACTTCACTTTTGTCAACCGTGGAAGGTTTTGGTTGGAAAGAAACTTTAGCTCTGATGAATTTTACCTCTTTGTAAATTCCAGGAGCGTCTATCATAGCCTAATCCTCGTGTATCACGATAAATTCTACATGCTCCCAATATTGAGGTTTATTTATCTGAGATGCTATTTCTGGACAAACTCTCTTTTAAGCTCCAGTTTTCTTCTTCCAACCTTTTGACCTTTTCAAGTGCAATAACTAGATCATTCTTGGATGATTCACATTGAACTTTGATATCTTATCGTTATGAATCAAATAACATGTTCATATCAATGTTCTCCAAGTTATCTATATTTGCTTGAAGAGTAATTTCCCAATCTCGACTTCCGGCAATTTCTCCTTTAAGCTTTCGTATTTCGTGGAGATAATCTCTTGCACCAATATAATTAAGTTGGTATTGCAAGTCTTTATTTCGATTACGAAGTCTGTCATATTTAACTTTCTCACTAAAAATGGTGCTTTCAGCCTCCGAGAGTTTCTGATTACATTCCTTAAGAAGATTATTAGCAACTAGATCTACATGGAACACTTCTTCGTCAAAATCAGAATCAGTATTTGAAAGAATTTTTCCAGAAGCTAATGCAACCTTGCCTGTGTACTCTTGGTGATCATAATATTCAGGTCCATCATCAAGAGTAGGCAAAGATGCTGCATATTCCGATTGCCTACGGGTCCATCTAGGACATGTTGAAATTTTTTTCCAAAAACCACGACATTTAAAGAATTGTACATCATCATTAGGAGATGTTGCACCTTAGAAAAACTCTTTTTCTTGTCTCTCGATATTTTTCTAAATTGACGGGAAGTAAGATCCTTAGCATCTGGCGAACCAGATTTATCCTTAGAGGATTCAGAATTGTTTGCAGCTTTAAGATAAATCACCTCTTTTCTAGACCAATGTTCATTATCAAAGATCTTTAACTTTCCAACAAGAGTATTCCTGAAGAGTTTAGAAAGATTATTTGCTTCTTCAATGGGATGTTTCTTAGACTCGTACCTTGATGGTAGAGAACTGAGAATTTTGCGCACAATAACTTTCTTCGGAATAGTTTTTCCTAACGAATATGAGGAGTTAACTATTTGAGAAAGTCCTTGGTTAAACTCATCAAAGGTTTCATCATCAGACATGCGAAGGTTTTCCCAGTACGAAGCTAGGTTTTGAAGCCTTGCTTATTTCTCTGCGGCGTTCCCTTTAAATACGATTTATAAGATATCCCAAGCATATTTATACTTATTACACGTAGTTACGTGGCGCTGAAGATCTGGGGTAATGGTATGGATGATAGCATTTAATCCGTCAGAATTTTGCCTTGCAGCATTAATCTGGACATCACTATAACTACCAATATCCTTTGTAACAGTTACATCGTCTACTATAACTATTGGAAGATCATATCCATTAACAATACGAACCCATGATTGAAAATCTCACGCTTGAAGAAAAGCACGCATAACAATTTTCTACCATAAATAGTTCGTGCCATCGAAGGATGGCGATATGTTTATAGAGATAACACTTCTGTTCATAATAATCAGATTGCTTCAAACACAGACTTATAAGGTCTTAACGTGTATGCCTGCTCTGATACCAATTGAAAAAACGGGGGTACAACAAACAAACCAAATATTTCGTTTGGAAATATGAATAAACAAACTCCAATATAATTTCAAGAGGATCAACTAGGAAGTCAGACTCAATCTAGAGATAAGTATATCAAAGAGTTTTATATCTCTATCTCTCAATTCAATCTGCAATCATCAAATAGGAATTTGCGAACCCGATTGAATATAAGAGAAGTAACTTGAATGGTACCAAAGACCAATGTTCAAGGATCAATCAATATCAATCAACAACCAAAGGTTGGATTTCCCAATTGATCGATTCAATGCACAACCTGTGATATTTCAATTATATAACAAAATATAATGCGGAAAAGCAATAACACAGATACCCGAATTTTGTTAACGGGGAAAAACGAAAATGCAGAAAACCCCCTGGACCTAGTCCAGAATAAACACACACTGATTATAAGGTGTTATACCAATTTCCTACTACCTATTCGGACTAGATGTAATACCTGTTTCAGCTGTATTCAAGCACTTATAAAACTCCTAGCAGAACACCGATTTTCTTTAGGAATTCTTCTCGTATAACTTCTAGAAGAACACAAATTATCTTTAGAAGTTATTCTCGAAAATATTCTGGCAGAATAGAGTTCTCTTCAGAAGCTCTCTCAAAAACTTCTAGCAGAACGCTAGTTCTCTTTAGAAGAAGCAACAACACGTTGATACTTTTCCATCTTTTTGTTTTCACAAAAACACCGATTTGATTTCCTTTTAGATGTGAATCAAGGTTTTTTAAATCTTGTGTTTATTTTGAGAAAAACAATTACTAGGTAAAAGTAATATCAAAACAAACTTGTAGATTAGGGATTATTATACTCTTCAAAAATAGGAAGAGAAACCTAATGATTCTACAACAATAACAACTAGAATAAATCTAGATATATCTTGTTTGAAACTTCTTAAGGATTTTTACGAGATACCTTAATCGAAGTTTTCTTTCTAGCTTCCGATTTCGACTAACAAGTGTTGGTATACGATCGGAAACTAAAATCTATCAAAACCTTGGGTTTATGATCAACAACTCTTGAATGGTTTTAAATCAGAAGAGAAAACCTTATAATAGACAAGAGGTGAAAAACCTAGATTACAAGTTGTATGATCAATCACGAAGATTAAATACAACTCGGCTTTGTGATCCCCAATACAAATACTTTTATCTCACTCTTGTTCATGAAGAATAGAAGACATGGAAAACAACCTTATGAAACTTACACTAATTTTCCAAAGGGGATAAAAACGTCCCTTTATTTATAGTGAACAAGGTAGCTTGAAAGCTACGCAAAGCTATTTTCCTTTTTAAAGACTCTCTTAATTTTGGGAGTCTTTCCTAAGTTACAACTTTTGCCAAAATAATTAATTAATTTAGCAAATATTGTATTTATGTGAATAAATCACAATTTATATTAGGAAGGAATCATAAACACTTTAATATGGTAATCAAATATGTTTGGAGTAATAGCTATCTTGCCTAGATAAGGAAACATAAAAAACTTGACCAAAAATGGCTTCTAGTCACTTAATTGGGCTCAAGTCTATGAACCATTACAAACAGTTCGTGGATTGTTTCCTACTAACGAACTGTAACAATTATAGCAACACTTATAATTGTTACTTTAATAAATAACTCATAACTTCATCGTTATAATTTAGAACTGAGTGATTCTTAGCTCGTTGAATTTGTAAGATCATTCACTATAACATGAGAACCTTTCCAGTGACAAAGGTTATTGGCACAAAAGTCGTTGCTCAAATAACCTCGAGTATATATACATAAATATACATTTACCGTCATAGGAATTATTCCATAGAGTGAGCATTTATTTCGATGGATTAGAATGGTACAATTGAACAAGAATCCAAATGAAATCAATTATCACATACCTTTGTTTATAAAGTCCTTGTTGATGTCTTCTTGTAGTCTTCAAACTTCATCCTTCAAGGATAGCTTTGATTCTACTTCTTAGACTTAATCTAGTCCGAAATTAACTTTAATATACTAAATAAATAATGTATTTTGGAAACTAAAATTGACAACTAACTTGACATACCAACGTTATTGGGTTAAACCGAGCAGTGCTCTAACAAACTTATTTTTTGAGTATTTATTAGATACTAGCACAGTTCGCGAAGTAAAGGCATACATCTCATAAGAAATTTCAATATATAAAATCAAAAAGATTAAATATTGCAAGAATCATCTTCCAAATATCTTAGAATTCAAGTGAATAAATCTAAAAATATTGCAAGATGAAAATCGTTTAAATAACTATGTGTAATCACAATATTTGTTATTCTAAACCCTAGTTATCCTTCTTAAAAATAAGAATAAATTCTCATAAGAAGTTTCCTAGACAATATAATCAAGCTTCTTTGATAACTCCATACCTCTCCATGACTCAATCATAAAAGGTATCGTTAATATCCTTGATTCTCTTGAATGTGGAGATTCCATGTTCATGAGTTATAACATTCACCTTTCGATCAAAAATACGAGAAAGTTTCCTGGCCTTGATGCAATCCGAGATGAGCTTCTTCTGGTTTCGTATCAAGACTTTTTGATTTTCAAGGATTTTAGTCTGACCATCAATGAGATGATTTATTTGCAGTTGGAGGTTTGCAAATTCGACTTTTGAGTCATTCTGATAATGAATTAAATCCTTGACAGATTCAGCAATCCAAGAGATGTAATCTTTCCTTGCAATTATCTTTTTCAAAACAAATTCTTGAACCAAACTGCATACTTTGATGTCTTCTTCCATATCAAGATCCACAACTTCCTGAGATCTTGAAGAGTTCTCCATATATATTTTGATAGGGATGGAACATAATATATATATATATATATATTCGTGAACAAGAGAACAGAAAGAAACCCTTGTTATAGCAACCCTATAAAGAAATCTTTTAAGAAGAAGTGTACACGGACATTCGCAAACCGGTTAATGGAGGTTAATGGGTTAAGGGAAGTTAATGGGTTAGCTAAGATCCAAAATAAGGAAATACATAATTTGTTTTCAGACATCTCATATATTTTAATAGCTCGATAATTGGAAGATTTACTTTAAATTAGAGCACATGAAAAACTCAACAAGATACATAAGTTACTAGGATTCAAGTTATGACTTAACATTCACATACGAAGAAAAAAAAACTTTAATTCAGGATAAAAACACAAGATCATACAGTATCTCATACAACGAACTTGAGCATCCCACAATTATCATCCTTGCAACTCTCAAGTTAGTTTCAAGGATGAATTTACCTAGAACTAGGTAACCGAGTGAGACGTAATTCCACTACGCATATTGAGGGAAGAGTTATTAATACCTTCTGAGTGTTTGTGTCATGTATTTATTACCTTCCTTCGATTATATCTTATTCCAGAAGAATTAGACATCGACCTTTCTGAATCTCCATCAGAAGGATTTTTCTGGGAATTAAGTCTAGCACCTCTTGAGATCCGTTCCAGAGAATAAAGATTATGAGAATCCCATTTCCTAGACTTAGACCTACCAGACTTATTCTCATAAATATTTGGAGCATGTACATAAGAGGTGTAAGAAGTCGCACCATTATGAGGACCACGATTCCTATAAGGATTTCTAGATAAGTGACCTGGAAACCTTTTTTGTGATATTTTTTATTTTTTGTAGGAATGACATCCATTGTAGATAATGACAGACAACCACGTGTATTATAAACCTTTTATGAATCCCGTTCTTGACTCATAACCTTTTCAGGTATCAGCAAGTTACACAAACTTTTGTTAGCAGATAATTCCTTAGGAGTAATTTTCTCCATGCTAGGAAATACCACATGAGTATTATAATTAGGCACTGACGAAGACATACTCACTAAGACAGAGTTTTATCTTTTCAAGGAGTTACACTGTTCCTGGGCTAGCAAAAGAGATGCAACAAGTTTCTCTTTTTCAGCACGACAACTGTTTTTTTTTTTTGACTCAAAAGGGCAATGTATTGAGAAAATGCAACTTAACCACCAAGATGGTAGGAAGCTACAAATTACAAAGAGTGTTTAAAAAGAGAACACCAAACCAAGTTTTTGTAAAACAAGCAAAGGAAAATACTACACAGGTCCTAAAACACCCTCCCAACTGTTAAGCACTTGGTTTAAAGAAATACCCTCAGACACATTAGTTCCCACACACCAATTGTAAATATGAATCTTCACCTTCTCAATGATTAGAAGCAAACTATTGTAAGTACCATTGAAATGTCTATCATTTCTTTCCAACCAAACTGTCCACCATAAAGCAAAAGAGATTAAATCCCAAATCTTCCTTTTAATGGAAAAATTACTCCCTTTCATCCTGTTCCACTCCCATAAAACCTGTCTCAATGAACCTTGGAACACCCAATGCAGATTATAACCTTTGAGAAAGTAATTCCATATAGCAGTTGTAGTTTTACAGTGAAGAAAAATGTGTTGATTTGATTCTGCACTTTTCTTCCAAAACAAACACCCTTTTACCTGAAAAGAATTCCTCAAAGTGTCCATAGTTGGAGCAGCATTGTAGCACAAAGTCCAAACAAAGAAAATCACTTTTTGTGGAATCTTTGGGTTCCCAAATATTTTATGAGGAAAAACAATTAGACCCTCATTCTCCAGTGATGAATAACAACCTGCAACAGAAATGTTATCACCATATTTCCATAGTCTTTGATCCTCAATCTCCGAAACAATGACTGGCAAAACTAACACCAAATGTGACACTTCATCCACTTCAGCATCATTCAGAGCTCTACAAAATCCCAAATTCCATCCCCCATCTCCTGTGATACAATCCTTAATAGTAGTTGATTTCATCCTACTAATTTTGTATAAAGAAGGAAAGATAGTTTTTAAGGCATGCCCATTTACCCATTTGTCCTGCCATAAAAGAACCCTATTACCACTGTTAACCTGCAAGTTTGTACTGTCTTCCACATGAGATTTACTTTTCAAAATACCAGACCACAAACGTTTCCCCACATATTTATTAGTGTCATTTGTCCTGCCCATCTACTGACAGCTGTTCAATTCTTATGAATGAGACTTGATTAAATGTTCTTTTATACTTGAGTCTTCTTTAACAATATTTTCAAGCATACATCACTGAGCTCTAGAAAAATAAACTACGCGATGTAGAGTAGTTTCTTGAATGCGTAGTTTCTTGAACGAGGTTTTCGATATTGTTAGAAAAAGTCTCAATAATATTATAGAGTTCCCCTTCTCCATCAAGAGACTTCTCAAGTTCATCACTGAGCTGGGCATATTTTTCTTCAAGAGATCTAATTTTAGAGGCTTGAACATCAATAATCTCAGTATATTTTTTTTAATGTTCTAGTGAGTTCTATCTCAGATTCTGATATAGTGTCAACTGTCACTTTAGAGCGAATGATATCAAGATCTGATAGCATAAGTTTTCTACCTCGGGATTCAGAATAATATGCTAAGGTGTTATCCTTTGAGGTAATCCCAAGACATTTGTCATAATCAAAAACTTTGGAAGACATTTCTATGTGCGTAAAAGCGAGGTAACCTTCTATCCACAGAAAGGAAAGTGCAGGGATTAGGTTTTCCAGTTGATAGAGTTCTCCCTTATATAGCCTTTCAAATCAGGGTTACTTATAATTAAATCTGAGATAGATTAGTAACAAAGCATTAATATTCACCGTTATATGAACTCCTAATTTAAGATTCAAGCTAAGTATGCTTAGAAATTAAGTAATCAATCTCCACCATTAGATGGTCTTAGCTTGTTACACACAAATGAAATATACTTATATTTAGATATAGGTAACCGTACCTAAACGTGTATATTCGGTTGGCTCAATAACAGTTAACCGAATTTAGCCATATGAACATTTTTTTCTTAGCCGTATTCATATAACACTTCTAGATCAAATATGATGATCAATCAATCATGAAATATACTCAAATGAATTTAATTGTGTTTCAATAGAGTTGTTCAATTATTCACTATCTCGTAGAAACATATATGAACAAATTGAAACAAAATCGTATTGACTTTTAATTGTACAAAGTACTTATGCATGAATCAATTCATGAAAATGAAGCCACGGTTTGCAAAGTTAATTTGAATTCTTTAAATCATAAATGTTTTAGTTCATGAGTATAAAAATCATGCATAACCTAGTTTAGAACTTGACCACTGAGTTCGCAAACTAGGTACGCGAACAATAGCTCCGGACCTTGGCCTAGTCAATCAGTTCGTAAACCCGGTTCACGAACAACTGTTATGGACCCAACTCAGGTAAATTTGTTCGCCTACTAGGTACGCAAATAATAGTTTCAGACCTTCTCAAGTAAATACGTTTGCATAATAGGTACGCAAACAAGAGTTCCGAACCTGAATCATAACAATACAGTTTGAAAAAGTTGGGGTCTAACAACCTCACCCAATATTTCTCTTAGCAATCTATATGGACTAACTCCAATATACTTTTAAGAGAATCAACTAGATAGTCAGACTCAATCTTAATAAAAAGTATATCAAAGACTTATATCTCAATTTCTCGATTCGATAAACTTGAACGATATCGAAGACCAATGTTCAAGGATCAATCAATTTCAATCAACAACCAAAGGTTATATTTACCAATTGATCGATGCAAACGCACAACCTGTCATAATTCAATTATATAAAAAAATATAATGCGGAAAAGAAATAACACAGACATCAGAAATTTTGTTAACGAGGAAATCGCAAATGCAGAAAAACCCCGTGACCTAGTCTGGATTGAACACCACACTGTATTAAGCCACTACAAACACTAGACTGCTACAAACTAACTTCGATATGGGATGTAGTTGAACCCCAATCAATCTCACACTGATTCAAGGTACAATTACTCTCCTTACGTCTCTGATCCCAGCAGGATACTACGCACTTTATTCTCTTAGCTGATCTCACCCACAACTAAGAGTTGCTACGACCCAAAGTCGAAGGCTTTAACAAACAAATCTCTATCACACAGAAAATTCTACAAGAATAGATAAATTTGTCTCTCACAGAAATATCTACAAGTTTTGTTTTGTTTTTTGATAAATCAAGGTGAACAAGAACCAATCGATAAACCAGACTTATATTCCCGAAGAACAACCTAGAATTATTAATCACCTCACAATAATCTTAATCGACTAGAGAAACAAGATATTACGAAATCACAAACGATGAGACAAAGATGTTTGTGACTACTTTTCTATCTTGCCTATCAGAGAAATTAATCTCAAGCCAATCTTACGATTACACTCAATCACGATAGAAATTGCAAGATCAAATCATGCAACTACATAGAAAATAGTTTTGTCTGGCTTCACAATCCCAATAAAGTCTTTAAGTCGTTAACCTACAGGGTCTCGTTAGAAACCTAAGGTAAAAGGAGGATCGACTCTAGCTTATACAACAAGTATCACAGAGGAGGTGTGGGGATTAGGTTTCCCAGTTGATAGAGTTCTTCTTTATATATCTCCAAATCAGGGTTTGCAATCTAAGTTACCTTGGTAACAAAGCATTCAATATTCACCGTTAGATGAAAACATGATTAGATTCAAGCTAATATCTTTCAACCGTTAGATCAAACTTAGCTTGTTATAGAAAAATGAAATATACGTCATTTAGTTTTGAGTAACCGTACCTAAACGTGTACACCTAGTTGGTTCAACAGTAGTTAACCAATGGTTAGCCATATGAGCACTTTTATATCAACCTTATTCATCTTCACCATAACTAGTTCAAATGACTCAAATGAAATAGTTAGAGAGTTATTCAATTGCTTAGATCTTAAGAAGTATACAAGACACAATCGAAACAAAATCGGTTTTGATTCACTCGAATCTATTCTTGAACATTATAGCCACGGTTTGCAAATTGCATTCCTTAATATATAAATGTTTTAGTTCATGAACAAACAAATTTTAGAAATTAACACACTTAAGTATGCACACGGGTATGCGTACTTAAGTAACCGGATTTGAGTTTGTTTTGTTTTCCAAACTCAGAAGAAATTCACGGACGAGAACTTTCCGCCAGTATGTGTACTGGTACGCATACTTAGGTAACTGGATTTAGTTGGTTTTGATTTTCAAACTCAACAGAAATTCACGGTCGTGAACTTCCGCCAGTATGTGTATGGGTACGCATACTTACCCAATCTCCATCAACCATTTAGTATACACACAAGTATGCATACATTTGGTTCCCGATTTTGGACTTATACACTAATGCTCGAACACATTATATGCTTATATCCAAAGATAGTTACATGTTCTAAACTCTTTATTTCAGTCATTGAAACGTTCTTAGAGGATGTTAAATAAAGGTTATCCACGCACTATTTTTCATCAAAGCAATTTTCAAGATATTGAAATAATCAACATGACTTTCGTCACTTGTAAAGATGAACTTGGCCAAAGTGAAAGCTTACCAACACATATTTCGAGAAATAGATAAGCGAGATAAACTCGGCTCGAAATAGCAAATGTGTGTAATCGAAGTCTATATAGCAATATGACTTTCGTTTCAAGATAGGAGATAGAGTAGATATACTTTTGAGTGATAGATAAGTTCAAGTCTCCACATACCTTTTTATCGATGAAGATTAACCAGTTCCTTGAGTAGTTCTTCGTCTTTGCATGATGAACGTCGTGGAGTCTAGAGCTCAACTACACTTTATATCCTAGTCTGAGACTTAGCTATAAGTATACTATAAATCAAGACTTATAGTTTTGGAAACTATTTTGACAACAAGCTTGAGATAGCAACGCTTGCGAGTTAGACCGAGCAATGCTCTAACACGGTTCTCTATATCTAGACATGGGTTATTGTTCTAAACTCTAATTTCAATCATTGAAATATCCTTGGAAGACGAAAATAGTAATCTCACACCTACGAAATTTTCAAGTGATCGAATGATCAATACGAAATTTACCAAGCTAACATCAAATGACTGTCTCACACAAATGTAAGATGTTCAAGGTAATTTTCACATGATCATCTTTTGACTTAATATTTAGTTTCCAAAAAATAAATTGTTTCTAACTAAACTCGTCAGAAAATATGATGAACATAACTAAAGCAAAAAGTTTCCAAGACATATTTCGATAAATAGATAAGCGAGATAAATTAGCTCGAAATATCAAATATGTATAATGTAAAAGTCGATATAGTTATACGACTTAGTCTTATTAGAAGATAGAATATAATAGACTTATGAGTGATAGATAATTTTTAGTCTCCACATACCTTTTGTTGATGAACTTCCTCCAAGCTCCTTAATAGATCTTCGTCTTCAATTGGTGAACGTCGCGAAGTCTAAAGATCAAATACACATTCTATCCTAATCCGAAACATAGCTATAAGTAGACTAGAAATCAAGTATATAGTTTTGATCAACTAAACTTGACAAACAAGTTTTAGATAGCAACGCTTGTGAGTTCGACTAAGCAGTGCTCTAACAAATTGCACTCCTTGCAACCTCTTAGGTTAATTATTTTAACAAAATTTAATTAAATATAGGATATATTGTAGTATTACTAGGAGATGGAAGGACATTAAAAGATGAACTCTTATTCATTAAAAAAAATCTAAGATTTACATAAGTGTAAGCCTTTACATATATGTTATGAGGTAAACTCTGGTTACATCTTTCACCCGCATATACATGGGCGTGAGGCCCTATAACACTCCTCCTTGGATATTCCAATAGTAGTGCTTCAAATGTGATACTTCACATATAATAATTCAAATATAGTTCTCTCTTTGATGACCACTGTATCTAAGTCAATTGCTTCATCAAAACCTCTTCAGGAAAATCCAGTAAGACAAAACCTGAACTAAGAAAAAAGAGTACAATATTAAGAAGACTTATAATATAGCTGGACTCGCATATGTTACCTTGTTCAAACATTGACAAGGAAAAACCTGGTGGGACAAAACCTTGCTAAGGGAAAAAGAGTATCATGCGATAATCTCAGAAGTATTCCTTTGTCGAACAACTACACATAATATCATTTTTGTAATTCATATGCGATTGATGAAAACCTAGTATTGATATGTTATAGTTATATCATTATTACTAGCTGACTTATCCTGAAAATTATAGCAATACAATCCTTGCCTCGTTGTGCTGATTCTAAAAATGGTTTTTCTTGATAAACTATCGTATTTCATTTCTTTGATTCTGATATTGTTCAGTAAAGGACTAATATGTATTCAAAGATAAACAAAGTTATGTTGAATCCCAGCCAATCAAGTGTGTGCATGAAGCAAATCTGATGTAGCCGTTATATTTATGGTTTATATTTTTATTATTATTGCTAGAGCTTAATAAATTTAGAGTAGTATTTCTTATCTTTATAATTACTTATTTTTAGAAGTTATTTAATTCTAGAACTTATTTATTTTAGGGATTTCTTATTTTCCAAGTTAGAGTCTTAGAGTTATTTAAATAAGAGACAAGTCTTACACAATATATTACAGTTATCAATCAATATTGAGTTTTCTCAACTATTCATATACTTTTACTATCAATTTCTTTATCCACTCTTTCGTTCTGCGTTAAGTGGCATCTAGAGCTTCGGCTTCCAATCCTCTTATTCTTTTCTTCTAAATTTTCTTTACCCTTTCGTCTCTTCTTTACCTATTGAGATCTCCGCATCTCTTCATCTAAAACCCTATTATCAACTATCCTTTTTTTTCTTCTATTACCCAAAAAAAAAATAAAAAAAAATTCATCGCACTATCTTTCATCACCTGATCACTTGCGTGAACTTCCACCTTCCAATACCAAGTTTTGCATCAACGTCACGTTCACAATCCAAATCCTTATCTTTCCTCATTACTAAACTCCACTAACCCCATCCATTAAACAAAGCCCAACATCTAGCCCACTATATACTCATCTTTTTCCAGTTTATATTCCATCTTACACCAATTCCTTATTTACCAACACACCTCATACTGCCTTTCTTCCATTATAAAACCCGCCTGTATCATTTGTATTCCATCATGATTGGTATGGAGAAAAATAATCTTACTATTTTTGAAGACATTGCACGTCAAATTATAATATCTCAACATCAACTTACAGATTATCAAGCCGTGATACAACGTAAATTTGCAGAATATCAAGCCGAAAATCAACGCCAACTAGAATGTAGTAAATCTATCTTATCCAGTTTGTCCAATCTTACTGAAAATTACAATGATGCTCCTCAATCTCGTAATGGTGAAGCATATCCAAATTGTCATATCGCTCATAATTAACGAATTATTCTCCCGGATAGTGTTGAAGAAGTTTCGGAAAAATCAACACTTGAGACGCTATTATATTCTTGTGAGTTTCCTAATACCCAGGATGAAACATTATGTATCCCTGTTGTGTAATATCAAATACTTCTCGTTAAGGAATTTTATGTAGTTCAAAATTACTCCAAGAGAATTATTATTAAGATTATTCGGGATGACATTAACATCAGTTTTTGTGTTCAACAATCTATTATGTGGTGCTCTACTCTACGATCATCAACTTACTCAAAATATATTATTTGTTGGGTGGGTCGTTTACAATATTTGATGAACTCGAAGATGACTTCCTTTCAAGATGGGCGGGCCTGATGTAGCACAGAAATACAAAAAATAAACTTTGCTTCTTTTTTTCCACATGCATGATCTCCTTGGTTCTTCAACATTACTCAAAATCTTCGTCACTTCCAAGTACTCCAATGATTCCAAATGTTGTAAGTTCAGCATCATCGTTGTTGAAAATCCGTAGCTATAAAAATGAGAAAACAAAATCTCTCAATCATTGTTACATAGTTTCATAGTATTATTACACAGCATCAAAGTTCAATTGTATCACAACTTTGACAACAATACTATGGTGATATGTATCACTCCCCCTTAGTCAATGCTCCATATCACATGGAAACCACTCCCCCTTACATAATGATCCAAAAACAATATGTATTTGTAGTGTGAACTACACATTAATTCTCCCCCTTTTTTTCAATAAAATTGGCGAAGGTACGAAAACTAGTGGGATCCTAATGAAATTTCCATAAAGATATTTCATGACCAAAAGACAACACATATCAACTTTTTAGATGCAATCATATAGCCGAAACTAAATGCATTCATCAAGGATTTTATAAAGATACAAGATAACCCTTATAATATTCCACAGCCGCACTCCCCACAAATATTTGGCAATAAAGCACAAGTTCAAATAAGAACTCTCCCCCATATAATGTCATCCCCGAAAGAACAACAAGAGCGACCTTACTTTCACAAGAAAAGAAGGATTTATTTGGACAACAACAAATCATATAAGAATATGAAATTGTATCCAAAATACTCAATTGAATTAACCACAAGTAAATCCATGATTAACTCAACCGGAATACTCAACTAAACTAACCACAAGAGAACCCATGATTAATCTAATTGGAAATGCTCAACATAAGAGGACTTACGGAGCCACACAATATATACATAAAAATATAGATCAGGGAAGATCAATACTGCAGCATAGACAAAGATTCATTCTATCCTCCATCACTATTTGCACAATGACATACAATAGACTTAATCTTTGTAAACAAAAGTTCATCCTTTCTTCCATCAATATTTGCATAATGACATAAAAGGCTTATTTTTTATTTTTGTCAAAAGTTCATTCATTCTTTTGACAACGTATGGGACAATCATAGTTCGCGGACGCAAACACACACATCCCATAACAAATTGCAATATATAAAACCATAAAAATTAATACTGCAAAAATCATCTTCCAAACAAATAAATCTAAAAACATTGAAGATGAAAACGTTGGATATAGAAATGTGTAATCACAATAATGGCTATACCAAACTCTAGTTATTCTTCTTAAAAACACAAGAATAAAATTCCTATAAGAAGATTTCCTAGACAAAATACACAACTCTTAGAGAACATGATTTGAAAAACATTAAACACGGCCAGCAACCAGAGATTGAACATGAACAAGCTCATCAGTTGCTTTCTTCAGTTCGTTTTTCAGAAAATCAAGAGTCGTTATTGCAATTCCAAGTTGTTCACGTGCGACGTCAAAATCTCGAAGAAAATTTCCTACCAGTTGTGATGACATCTAGACTGGTAGTTTGTTTTCATGATCAACAGCATGATACCAGGTTATGAAAACAGGGTTCTTGTGAAGCTCAATAGTCTTGCTTTTCGCAACATTGTCTTCTTTGTAGTATCCATCCATTTTGCAAACAGAAGTACCTTTTTCACGTTAGGGAACGTATATGTATCAAAAAGAGCATGATATATATATATATATATATCATTCTCTTTTTGATATATGAGTGTGTCATATATATATATGAGTGTCATAGGAAACCCTAGGATTACTCATATATGTTCCTTGTGGATCAGATGTACATGCACTCATGGTAACAACCGTGGTATGTGACCAGGTGAAAAATGGAGCTAAATTTAGACGAAGTCTTGAAAAATTCAAGGATCCATTCTAAACAAAAGATGACAATTTTTGTTCAAAGGAACAAGGAGAATTGTTGAAAACTGAGGTAATCAAATAAGGAATTATTCTCAAGAGTAATCAAACAAAAAACATTACATCATGAAAAGTACTGGAGCAAGGCTCAACAGTTTTATGATCATTGTTTTTGTAAGGCAAATAAAATATAACAACAACTACTTTCTCAAGTTACACAAAGGCTTCTTGAGAATTGCGAGCATCCTTCCACATTACATGAAGGATGCTACACTGCGTAGTCGTGTTGCATTTTGATGAGCATTTTTCTCATCAAGAAAAATGACTTCTTCTCTCTTTTCTTCATATTCAGAAAAATCACTAGGATTAGTTGAAAGAGATTTAACCAGAGGGAAACAAGAAATACATGGACCTGTTGTTTTCCTTGCCTTTTTGATGCTCCGTTTGAGTCTGCTTATGCAAATCTTGAGCTTTGAGACTCGATTATTTATATGAATGAATTCTGGAGCAGACACCTCGGGTTCACAGTCCTTTTCAGAGAGAGACAATGAGTTTGAGTTTTCTTTCTTTCTCCTATGCCTTTTTCTCTTTTCAGAGTAATTTAAAGAGTCAGTTTCCCACCTGACATTCTTCCTTCTGCAATTGTAGGCATTTTTTGTCTTAAAATCATAATCAAGAAATGACTCATCACATCATTTCTCTTGATTGCAGATATTGCCATTTACTCCAGCAATATGAGCAATAAGTTTAATTACTTCTTTATATATCCATGCAAGAATGTTGTGAAGTTTCTCATTCCTCGATCGAAAACGACATATTAGTTTAAGATACCCTTTATTTCCGCAATAATAGCTGTTAAAGGATTTGTTTTTGACTGTTCTTATGCGAGTAAAATTTGAAGGAGTATAATCCTTGTTCCTAAGATTGTTGACTGCTGGGGAAGTTTGTTTACATGAAGAGTTGTCAATATCATGAACAAAATTGATTGACCAGTACTTGGAGCGTATATTCCCTTATAGCCCAGACCAATTGTATCACGATGTTCTTTACATGCTCCAAGCATAGAAGACAATTTTGTAGAGCTAAAATTGAATCTTTTCGGATTCTCTTCCAGTGAATTTACCTTATTAAGGGAAGCATCAAGATCATTCTCCAATGATTTTTCTCTAGCAAGGAGACTGAGTTATCTGTCATTAAAACATTTTTGTTGAGAGTCATATCTTGCTTCAGATTTTGCAAGTCTTTCTTTCAACACAAAGAGATTTCTAAGGAGATTATCACATTCAGACCTTTTTGAGCATAAATCTTCTTCTCGATCTTTAACGGTAGAATGTAAAAGTCTATATCCACAATCATAACCTTTAAAGAGTTTTCTCATCTTTTTGTTTTCTCGACAGAGAGGTGCCAAATATTTCCTCAAGAAAGTTGTTGACTTCTTTTCTTCCAAGGCATGGTCAAAGATCTTGAGATATTGAGAGACTTCCTCATCAATAGTTTGTCCTTCTTCCGAATCACTCTCATCTGAAAGATCATCCAACTTTTCATCTAGATACTTTTCCCAGTTGAAGGCAGATTCAGACACGGAGGCAGGACAAATGGTATTTTAGATGTTTCAGAATATTGAAGCATCTCAGTGGAACTATGATTTGGCGTTGCGTTATCAGAGAGATTACTTTCCATACAGTCAGATCGCTGCAAACACAGACTTACAAGGTCTTAAACGTGTTTGCCAGCTCTGATACCAATTGAAAAAGTATGGGTACAACAACCTTACCCAATAATTCGCTTAACAATCTGTATGGACTAACTCCAATATTAAGAGAATCAACTAGACAATCAAACTCAATCTTAATAAAAAGTATATCAAAGAGTTATATCTCAATTTCGTGATTCAATTATTAATCAAGCAAATAGAAATCTGCGAGTTTAATTGAATACAAGAGAAATTAACTTGAACGGTACCAAAGACCAATGTTCAAGTATCAATCAATTTCAATCAACAACCAAAGGTTGGATTTCCCAATTGATTGATTCAACCCACAACATGTGATATTTCAATTATATAGCAAAATATAATGCGGAAAAGAAATAACACAGACACCAGAAGTTTTATTAACGAGAAAACCACAAATGCAGAAAAACCCGGGGACCTAGTCAAGATTGAACACACAATGTATTAAGTCGCTACATACACTAGCCTACTACAAACTAACTTTGGTCTGGACTGTAGTTTAACCCTAATCAATTTCACACTGATCCAAGGTACAATGCGCTCCTTACATCTCTAATCCCAGCAGGATACTAAGCACTTGATTCCCTTAGCTGATCTCACACAGAAAAGTCTACAAGAATAGATAAATCTGTCTCCCACATAAATACCTACGAGTTTTGTTCTGTCTTTTGATAAATCTAGGTGAACAGGAACCAATCGATAACCCGGACTTATATTCTTGAAGAACAGCCTAGAATTATCAATCACCTCACAATAATATAAATCGTATGATGGAGAAATTAAGGGTGCACAACGGTCGGTTCCATTCGATTTTATACAAAACCAAATACCAAACCGTACATAGTCGGTTTTCAAATTTCAAAACCGTTTAAACCATTCTTTCAAGTCGGTTCGGTTTTTGCAAGGGCCAGATCGGTGACTGATTTCACCAGTCAGTTCCACGCACCGGCAAAGTTTTGATATTTCAGATGTACAAAAAAGTGCTTGTCTATTTATAAAATCATTGTTTCTTTGTTAGCATTCATATAGAGTTTCAGATTCGTATAGAGTTTCATATCATTAAATCATATAGTATGTCATGTATTATCATTACATTCACATTCATGCATCAAAAAATTTCTTTTCAAATTTATTTTAAATTCAACCACAAAATCATCATCACTTACATTAGATCTCCAATAAAGATAGTGTTAAATCAACCTTGTAAGTAGAAATCCTAATACCCATTAAAGAGTTAAGAGTATTTCAGAATCAACAGTACTTGTTTGAATCTTATCAATCAAGATTATAGTAATCTTAAGATAAAATAGATACTATATGTTTGATCAAACATTTTTGAGATTCAACAAGTTCAAAAATAAACGATTTAAGTGAGATTTCAATCGGAAGAGAGGGAGAGATGGTAGGGGGGAGAGAGAGGAGTTGAGAATAAAAGGAAGAATCCTAAACAAAAATGATGTATACACTAGGGCTATTATTATTTTTTTGTAACCTAACGGTTGGCATTAGGTGATCGATTTTCTCGGTCGATGGTGGAGTGTTGATAGGTGTAGAATACACTGTATTTACTATCTAGTAGTTACGCTTTCTCTGCTATTTTTCTTGTGAATTTTGTATTTTACGTGTGTTTTTGAGTTATTAGGTACTCTGGAGTCGCACGGAGGAAGAGAAGAAGAAATCACCAAAATTGAGCACAAAGGGAAAAAAGGTCATTTCAGGGGCGAACACTATCTGGAGCCCAGTAATGGTTAAGGGGCATCTCTTTGAAGGAATACTAAACAAAGTCCATCTATGGTTAAGGGGTTGCGATTTAGGGTATCCCTTATCCAAAGATTTATGGTTAAGGGGTTGTAATGGGTTATGGTTATACATCGAGGATATGTTCCTGAGTTGGATCTGTTGGCTTCCCTTTGCTGTAGGGTATAGAATTGAAGAAAGAAGATTCTCATGGGTTGATCCTTGTTTGAGCTGCAGTGAATCAAGAAGATGAATTCTGTGTTGGTTTTGCTGTGATGATTATAGCTCAAGTTGAAGGCTGAAGTGGTTAGATTGAGAATGGCTGGTAATCCGAGTTAGATGATGATGTTAATGCTGCAATGCAGGGAATGATGGGAAGCTTGAATTGAATAGATGTATGTTAGGCGTGCAGGTATATGGAGCTGAAAAGTGAGGCCTGAATTTGGCCGGGAAGTCCTGTAAACAGACAGAACTCGGCCGGTTTTCCAATCAGACGAGTCGAGTCAATGATTCAGATGAACGATCCGAATAGCCAACTCAGTTGAATAAGACTCAGTTAGACAGCTAACTCAAGCTAACTTAATGGCTGACTCTCCTCATTTGACTAGATTGACTAACAGAGACCGTTAGTTTGACAGTTAAATTAAAACGGCACCTGAACGGAATATTCCCTAACCGGAGGAGAATCTCAGGCAATCGACGGTGACGGATTCCGGCCTATTTCCGGCCAAAATCCCAGTTTTCCGGCGAGCTAAAATTACAAAATTTTGTGTGGATTTCTCTTATGGGTGTGAATACTTAGATTTGGAATTGGATGGAGAATTGGGCTTGGATTTGGAAAGAGGAGATGAAAGATTTGAGAAAGGCTTGGATTTGGAAGTTGAACTACAAAGGGAAATGGATTCTATTCCTTGGAAGATATGGAGAATATTGAAGCCTATAAATAGAGAAGTTCTCTACTTTTCTAGACACACTTAGATACACTTAGATACACTTTTGTGCACATCTTTGCACACTTCTACACACACAACACTTTTCTTTTCTTTATTCTTTGTGTGAACTCCTTAATATGAGTAACTAATTTTATTGATTGAGGATGAATTCCTAGTTCTTAACATGTTTTGAGTTTTGTTTTAAATATACTTTGAAGTTTTTACATGATTATCGTTTGTTTTTACTAATAGGAATGTGTATACATTCATGATTGATTGATAGATTGTTTAGGTGCGCAACTAAGTTGATTTGTTAATTTGATCTATAGATAGTGAAAGTTAGGGGATAAGTAATCGTTTCTTGACTCTTTACATAAGTAGCAAACACGAGACCTTGCGGAGGGATTCCGTGGAGCAATTGTGTGTAAAAACAACGTTAGCAAGTGGACCTTGATCTAAGAGTCTAACTACTAATATCAACCTAATAAATTCATAAATCTCAATGCATTTAACTAAATTACATCTTGAGTGATCTACTACTTGGTGGTTTGGTAAATAGAATCCGGTAGTCGAGAACTTCAGTATCCGGTGATATAAGGGATTTAGGGGTTAGCACTAATCTAGCTGCTATACCTACGGTTGGTGATAATTTGTGACTAATAAGAAGTGGAAAAGAACATAACTTGAATCATTGTTTTGCAACGAAGAAGGATTCCTTGATCTATTCTCTCTTATTGATTTCAATTTACACTTTTAATTGCTTTGTTTATTTTATTTACTTTCTTAAATTCTTAACCAATACCCCCCTTTGTGTGACAATTTTACAACTAGAATCTCGTGCTCCTCGTGGGATCGATCTTGACTACCATATATTACTTGTTAATTAGGTAGTAAAATATTAATTAATTTGTTGTGGTTACAACACGCATCAAATTTTGGCGCCGTTGCCGGGGAGCATCGGATGATTTTAGTTGTTTTCTTTTTACTTTTTGATTTATTCTTGCTTTGTTGGATTCTTTATCGTATCTAACTTAGTTTTTGAGAATTGTTTTTCAGGTACCGGTTTTCCATGTATAGTGGACAAGAGCAAGCATATTACAACAATCAATACGGTTTTCAACCTCAACATCATGGCAACTTTCAACCATCCTTAGGATACAATCAAAACCAATCTTTTGGCTATGATCAATATCCTACGGAGCCTTATGAATATTTCCATACATCTCAACAACCTTGTAACGGGTATGTAAGTCAAGCACCAAGGTATGATAAATCTACTTCTAATTGGATTCATTTGAGTTGTATGCAGATTATCAATGAATCGCAAGACATGCAAAAAACACTTGACCATGATAGAAAGAACGTCGCACAAACCAATTTCTACAACACTTTTTCTTACCCGACTCCGGATCGTAGTTATGATCATTCACCCATTCAAAGGGAAGAGTCATGGGAAAGAGAACCTATTGTAGCAAACGGTGGTAAGCGTGTGAACGTCCGGAAACTTCCACAAAAATTATACAAATTGGAAGATGATGGAGACTCGGAAGAGCTTGTCGCAGAAATTAGTAGGACCATTCATATGGAACTTAAACGACGTCTAGATAAAGGTAATGAAACCAATGACGATTCTTATTATGGTGATTCCGATAATGAATATGATTGTGTTGAAAAGGACCAACCTTTGGAAACTTTTGATGACGCTAGTGTAGATTACTCGAGCCTTGATCTTAATAATGATCAATCACCTATTCAAAAGGTAGAGCTTGAGGAAGATACATTTAGTGCTTGGAAAAAATTCCTTAGGGAAAGATATGAGTCCGCGGAAGTGTATGAATATTGCAACAATGAGGAAGTTATTCCAACTCCGGATCATAATAACGATCCTTCGCCTATTCAAAAGGAGGAGATTGTGTGACTTTCCTATTGTTAAAAATGGTGTAACACACTCACAAGAAGATCTTACAATCTATACCGACGAAAATCATTTTAGTGAATGGCCCAATTCCGATGATGAAGATGTTGAAGAGGTGATGCTTGATAATGGAACCGAATTGAATGATATTGTGGAAGACCCAATTGAACTTGCCGATGATTATGATGATGCCGAGACTTTAGTTGAGGTAGAAAATGATGAAGAATGGTTGCAAGGTTTGATAGAGGACCATGATATGCAAGAGGTAAGTAATTCACTTGATTTTTTTAAGGATGTAGAGGATTCTGTAATACAAGAGATTGTGCAAGGTTTTTCTAACCCTTTGCATGTTAATTCTTCTCCTTTACCTCTTATTGGTTTGAATGTATGTGCTTCAAAAGTACTTTTGAATGACTTTGTTTCTCGATATCCACCATTGGAAACACTTGATGCTAACACTATGCAGGTTTGCCAAGAGGAATACATAGAAATTCCCAAATTCTATGTTCTTTATACACTTCCGGGTGTGGACAAGAATAAGTGTGGGGGAAATTTCTATCGGGCGATAATTTCACTATTGTTTTCTTGTGCTAACATTTGTATGAAGCTATTGTTTGCAAAACAGGTACCATGGGAGGATCCCCAAATTTTCCGATTGTTAGTATATGGGGAGTAAATCTTACAAGAGCCAAGTCGGGTCGTCGACTTTAAAACAAGCGCTTAATGGGAGGCAACCCATAGGTTTTGTATTTCTTATCCTTTTATTTTGCTTTTTATTTTTGTTATTTATTTTTCTTGTTTCATATCATATTAGGATTTCCCACCTTGACTTTGCTAGGAAGATTCAATTACATTGAGGACAATGTAAGGTTTAAGTGTGGGGGAGTGGTTAAGCATTTATATATTAAAAAAAAAAATTTGCATAAAACCTCCAACTTTTAGAGATTTTAGAGTCACTTGCATACTTCTAGGTATGTTTACATAGAGAATTCTGACCGACATAATTGAACTTGGAAGTGTTAGGGAACTACGTTCGATTTCTTGCTTGTTAGAGTGTTAAATAATGGATTTAATCATGCCGGTGATGCAAATTAGGAGCAGAGAAGAATGCATTATTAGAGTTGCTGACCAATCATTAGTGGAGACTACCCATTTTTATATCATGTGAGGCACCGACCAGAATTTCGTCCATGACTAAAGAGCTTCTTTTGAGTGTGTGTCACCGTACGTTAATTCCGGGTAGAATGGTGAGCTACCCAATTTCACACCAATTTCAGCACTATTTTGATCTCTTGAGTGCTAATTTTTGTCAATCATGAGGGTGACAACTATATATGAAAGCCTCCTTCTTGTAGTTTTATTTGCAGTTAGCACCATTCTCTCAACAACGGGTCAATAGAAACACCATAAAAATCAACAACAAGGGAGCGGCATCAAAATCTACAAGGAAAGTTGAAAAGGTTCAAGGTTTACAAGCAACAATGGAACAAGAAAAAGAGCTAAATTTCAAATCCAAGTAAAGCAACATACAATGAGCAGATTTTTACATACAAGTTGAAGACTTATTTACAAAGGCGAAGAAAATCAAAAGGTGAGAATTATTGAAGTTTATGATTTCGAGACGATACAAGTTGTGAAGAATCAAGCGGTAAAGTACTTTTCCACGGCCATGGTTGTTTTATTTTTCACTTTGTTTTGTATTTTGTTTCTCTTGTCTTGAAAAAAAAAATGAAAAATGAAAAAGAAAAGAAAAAAAATTGAAAAATATGAGACAAGAGAAGTATCTCTTATTGTTTTGTTTTATTTTTATTGAATAAGCTGTGGGGAACGAAAATCTATAAGGAAGTTTCAAGCGACAAGGATTTTAAGGAAAAAGATTACAAATTGTTAAGGATTTACGAAATTCAAGTGTTTATCATCAATAGTTGAAGCCGAAGACCAAGAAGAGAAGACAAGGAGCGGAAGACGTTTCTATTGGATGCCGTGAGAGTGGTGTTATCATAATTGGCAATCGAATGTGAAGGAAAGTAAGTAATCTCATCCTCGATAATAGTGGTTGATTTCCTTTCCTAGAGATCGTTAGAAAAATGGTTTTTCAAAATATTAAAACATGTGGGTTTTCAAAATATTTCGGAAGTTGTTCTTCCTACCATTCAACGTGTTGCAGGAATTCTCTCTTCATTCCTACTTGCACACATGTGAGACCCATAAAAAAGCCGTCTTTTTGAGTGCAATTATCATAAAACCCTTTTTGGTGAGGCAGAAGTCGAGGCGAAATGCTTATTGATCGTTTTTCAAACACGTGTTCTCTCATGATGGTGTGGTTATTTCTCACTCAACATTTAAGAATGAGAATATGTTCTTTAGTATTTCTAACTTCTTATTACTAGCATGCAAAAACTTTATGTCTTCATAACTCTTAGGATGCTTGGGACGCTGGAACTCTTTGAAGTTGTAAGTTTTAATTTGATTTGCTCGAGGACTAGCAAAGTCTAAGTGTGGGGGAATTTGATAGGTGTAGAATACACCGTATTTACTATCTAGTGGTTACGCTTTCTCTGCTATTTTTCTTGTGAATTTTGAATTTTACGTGTGTTTTTGAGTTATTAGGTACTCTGGAGTCGCACGGAGGAAAAGAAGAAGAAATCACCAAAATTGAGCAAAAAGGGCTAAAAGGTCATTTCAAGGGAGAACACTATCTGGAGCCCAGTAATGGTTAAGGGGCAGCTCTTTGGAGGAATACTAAACAAAGTCCATCTATGGTTAAGGGGTTGCCATTTAGGGTATCCCTTATCCAAGGATTGTCATCACTGGGTAGCCCTTATCCAGAAAATGTTTGTGTTGTTAGCACCCAATTTGGGTGGCTCTTTTGAGGGGTGTTTTAATCCGCCCCAATATTTATATACCCTAATTCATTAAAGAAGATAACATCTTCTCCTCTGTCCTCTCTTTACCCTGAAATTGATAAAACAAAGCTGTTGTGATAACCAATTCTCAGATCGAGAAATTAGTTGAAGACAGTGATGAATTAAGATGTGGGTGAGTCTCTGCAACAGATCGAGAATATGTTGAATCTCATGGGTTTGAGGATATATACGAGAGTCTGAGAAGAAGAAGCGGCTGCTGCTATTGTCGAGAGATTAAGACCCAGAGAAGAATTAGATCGAGAATAAAAATGGGTTTCGGTCAAGTTTTAAGCAGAAAAGAAGATGGTGGAACTTGGTTGCTACAAATGTCTGAGAAGAAATTGTTAGGGTTTGTCTAAATCTGAGAATCATTAAAGATGCTGGTGAACCCGTTGTTGAATCGAAGATCTCTGTTTCAAGTTCTGGTGGAATGGGTATGAGATTGTATTGAAGTTCAGCGACATGATTTGTTGGAATCTGTTGATTAAGTTCGATGGATACTGCTATAGAGCTCGGTTTTGAAATCAGGAGAATTAAGGGGTTTGATTGAAAGATATTCGATTGAATTCGAAATGGGTTCAATGGCGCTGTTGTTGAATATAAAATACAGATGGGGTTTGGATTGATTCTGTGAATAAGAGACAGAAAAGAGAATCCGAGAATTGATGGTGGATTGAAGGAATTGAATCAAATATAGAGTGGGTTTGGTTCCGACTTGGCTCAGGTAGCAAGAATGATGTTGGTAGTGCTGTGTGGTTCGAATCAGTTGTTGTAATGGGTTATGGTTCTACAACGAGGATATGTTCCTGAGTTGGAGCTGTTGGCTTCCCTTTGTTGTAGGGTATAGAATTGAAGAAAGAAGATTCTCATGGGTTGATGCTTGTTTGAGCTGCAGTGAATCAAGAAGATGAATTCTGTGTTGGTTTTGCTGTGATGATTATAGCTCAAGTTGAAGGCTGAAGTGGTTAGATTGAGAATGGCTGGTAGTCTGAGTTAGATGATGTTGTTAATGTTGCAATGCAGGGAATGATGGGAAGCTTGAATTGAGTAGATGTATGTTAGGTGTGCAGGTATATGGAGCTAAAAAGTGAGGCCTGAATTTGGCCGGGAAGTCCTGTAAACAGACAGAACTCGGCTGGTTTTCCAATCAGATGAGTCGAGTCAATGATTCAGATGAACGATCCGAATAGCCAACTCAGCTGAATAAGACTCAGTTAGACAACTAACTCAAGCTGACTTAATGGCTGACTCTCCTCATTTGATTAGATTGACTAACAGAGACCGTCAGTTTGAAAGTTAAATTAAAACGGCACCTAAACGGAATATTCCCTAACCGAAGGAGAATCTCAGGTAATCGACGGTGACGGATTCCGGCCTATTTCCGGCCAAAAACCCAGTTTTTCGGCGAACCAAAATTACAAAATTTTGTGTGGATTTCTCTCATGGGTGTGAATACTTAGATTTGGAATTGGATGGAGAATTGGGATTGGATTTGGAAAGAGGAGATGAAAGATTTGAGAAAGGCTTGGATTTGGAAGTTGAACTACAAAGGGAAAGGGATTCTATTCCTTGGAAGATATGGAGAACATTGAAGCCTATAAATAGAGAAGTTCTCTACTTTTCTAGACACACTTAGATACACTTTTGTGCACATCTTTGCACACTTCTACACACACAACACTTTTCTTTTCTTTATTCTTTGTGTGAACTCATTAATATGAGTAACTAATTTTATTGATTGAGGATGAATTCCTAGTTCTTAACATGTTTTGAGTTTTGTTTTAAATCTACTTTGAAGTTTTCACATGATTATCGTTTGTTTTTACTAATAGGAATGTGTATACATTCATGATTGATTGATAGATTGTTTAGGTGCGCAACTAAGTTGATTTGTTAATTTGATCTATAGCTAGTAAAAGTTAGGGGATAAGTAATCGTTTCTTGACTCTTTACATAAGTAGCAAACACGAGACCTTGCGGAGGGATTCCGTGGAGAAATTGTGTGTAAAAACAACGTTAGCAAGTGGACCTTGATCTAAGAGTCCAACTACTAATATCAACCTAATAAATTCATAAATCTTAATGCGTTTAACTAAATTACATCTTGAGTGATCTACTACTTGGTGGTTTGGTAAATAGAATCCGGTAGTCGAGAACTTCCGTATCCGGTGATATAAGGGGTTTAGGGGTTAGCACTAATCTAGATGTTATACCTACGGTTGGTGATAATTTGTGACTAATAAGAAGTGGAAAAGAACATAACTTGAATCATTGTTTTGCAACGAAGAAGGATTCCTTGATCTATTCTCTCTTATTGATTTCAATTTACACTTTTAATTGCTTTGTTTATTTTATTTACTTTCTTAAATTCTTAACCAATACCCCCCTTTGTGTGACAATTTTACAACTAGAATCTCTTGCTCCTCGTGGGATCGATCTTGACTACCCTATATTACTTGTTAATTAGGTAGTAAAATATTAATTAATTTGTTGTGGTTACGACACGCATCAAGTGTTCACCGTTTATAACCGTGGATTTGTCATTTTTAAAGTTTTCAAACTATTTATATACCATTCCAACATCGGTTTGGTTGTCATTTGGTTTTACTAACTTGGTTTTGGTTCAGTTTGGCGGTTCAGATCGTTTTTGTGCAGCTCTAAGCGAAACTAGATATTGTGGAATCACAAACGATGAGACGAAGATGTTTGTGATTACTTTTATCTTGCCTATTGAAGAAATTAATCTCGAGTCAATTATTTCAATTATACTTAATACGATAGAATCAGCAAGATCAGATCACGCAACTACAGAGAAAATAGTTGGGCCTAGCTTCACAATCCCAATGAAGTCTTCAAGTCATTAACCTACAGGGTCTCGGTAGAAACCTAAAGTTAACGGAGAATCGACTCTAGCTTATACAACTAGTATCACATAGGATTTATGGGGATTACCATCCCAGTTGTTAGTGTTCTCCTTTATATAGTCACCAAATTAGGGTTTTCAATCTAAGTTACCTTGGTAACAAACCATTCCATATTCGCCGTTAGATGAAAACATGATTATATTCAAGATAATATCTTTCAACTGTTAGATCGAACTTAGATTGTTATACACAAATTAAGTATATGTCATTTAGGTTTGTGTAACTGTACCTAAACGTGTACAAGTCGTTGGTTCAATAGTAGTTAACCAAATGGTTAGCCATATGAGCACATTCATATCAACCTTATTCATCTTCACCATAACTAGTTCAAATGACTCAAATGAACTAGTTCAAGAGTTGTTCAGTTGTTTAGATCTCATAGAAGTATACAAGACACAATCGAAACAAAATTGGTTTTGTAACTGGAATTGATTCATGAACTTTATAGCCACGGTTTGCAAATACGCATTCCTTAGTTTATATAATTTTAAGTTCATGAATAAACTAATTTTAGAAAGTAACACACTTAAGGATGCGAATGAGTATGCATACTTAAGTAACCGGATTTGAGCTTGATTTGGTTTTCAAACTCAGCAGAAATTCACGGACGTGAACTTTCCTCCAGTATGCGTATGGGTACGTGTACTTAGGTAACCGGATGAGTTGGTTTTTGATTTCCAAACTCAGCAGAAATTCATGGACGTGAACTTCCGCCAGTATGCGTACGGGTACACATACTTACCCAGTCTCCATCAACCATTTTGTATACACACGAGTATGCATACACTTGGTTCCTGGTTTTGGACGTATACACTAATGTGCGAACACACTATGTATGCTTATATCCAAAGATGGTTACATATTTTAAACTCTTTATTTCAATCATTGAAACATTCTTAGAGGATGTTAAATAGAGGTTATTCACACACTATTTTTCATCAAAGCAATTTTCAAGATATTGAAATAATCAACATGAAAGTGTACCAACACATATTTCGAGAGCGAGATGAACTCGACTTGAAATAGAAAATGTGTATAATCGAAGTCTATATAGTAATACGACTTTTTGTCTCAAGATAGGAGATAGAGTAAATAGACATTTTGAGTGATAGATAAGTTCAAGTCTCCACATACCTTTTAGTTGATGAAGTTCCACCAATTCCTTGAGTAGTTCTTCGTCTTTGTATGATGAACGCCGAGGAGTCTAGAGCTCAACTGCACTTTCTATCCTAGTCCGAGACTTAGCTATAAGTAGACTAGAAATCAAGACTTATAGTTTTGGCAACTAAACTTGACAACAAGCTTGAGATAGCAACGCTTGCGAGTTCGACCGAGCAGTGCTCTAACATTAGGTGCAATGCTGAATCAATTAGTTGGATGAAAAATAGTTTAATAAATTCTCGTAAGTTTTAACTTAGGGATTTTGAGGATTGGAAGTGCTCACACATCCACAAGGAACGAAATAATATCACTGACTCTCTGGAAAAAAAAAGGAAGACGGAGTATAAATCCTATGTTATGAGATGACTGTCTTCCGGTATGGTTAAGTAATCTCGTCCGGGAGAACATGTCTCTTAACTTGTTAATGATTAATCTTTTTTCTTATTAAAAAAAATCAATAAAAATTTCTGAATAAATCTTTCATTATGATTTTACGTTTACAAAAACCGGTGAGCTTACTGCGAATGAAACCTGCAAATTTGCTAATCTGATAAGCTAAAAACACCTGGATAATGTGTTGGGACAATCATGTGTGCAAATGAAGCAAATAAAGGGCAAATAATCTGTTGTTTGTTAACTGAGACTTTGGTGTTACTCTTACTCTATGTCTAAGTTGCACCTAGATCTCACTTGGTTGTTCTCGGGAGTACTCTCCCGCGTAACTGGACGTTGCTTGTGAAATAAATATGGGCCTGTCCAAATATAAGAGAGCAATGAAATTCAAGGTTTTTTTGTAATTCAAAGATTCAAGCATATCAATAAGGGAAAATTCTGAAATTATTTATAACGAGCCAAATTTCTTTTCTCCTGTTTAGGTTTTGAACGATCGAGAGGTATCTAAAAGTTGGTTTCGGGTATTCACATGAGCTACGCATTGACCTACTGGTAAAAGCTTGGTTTTGGACATGGTGTCATCGCAATAAATTAGCTTTTTTAGACCATCCAATGGTGTATATGGTAAAAGCTAAAATAAAAATAGCTTTTGGGTTTGCGTTTAGCACAGAAGTACTTGTGGTTAAAATGCTAAAATAAAATTAGATAGAGCTTTATCCAATTGTGCAAATTATAGAGAAAAGATTACAATTTTGCACCACCGCGGAAGGAAAATGAAATGGACACGCAAACTGAAAATGAACGGAGTTCTCAGTACGAGCAACCAACTGACAGTAGACATTGCCATCTCCTCTCAGGCACGCAGAAGATCCAGAGACTAATTCTGTCACATTGACTTATTCATTCATGTATATGAACCAAGGAAAGAACAATCATTGTATTTTATACATTGTAGTTCTTCACTGAAGGAGAGAAAAAATTGGCATTTATAACATTGATTACATTTAACATGTACACCGTAGGACTCGAGATATTCAGATCTATTTTTACAAGCTACAAGAGAACTATCTACCTATTATCAGCTGAAGTAATTATTATGTTTCTGAAAACGAAAATTAAGATGCAGATGTAAATGTAAATGAAGAGTGAAAATTCTTACTTAACTAATGTGCTTTTGCTGGTCTTCGTTCGAAGATTTCCAACCTCACTAGTAACAATTTCGTCGATCAAATCTTTGAAAATCAAGCGTTCGATATCCAATGCTACAACCGGAACTTCCTTCGGAAATTCCGTCCAATTTTCTGATCGACGCATAACATCATCTTGCAAGATTGTTATCAGACTATCTTCATCTTCGACGAAGCTATCATCAACTTGTTTGTTGGCTTGGAGCTGTTCTATCTCTGAGCACAAGTCTTTCAGTAGCCGTTGTGCATTTAAGGTCCTTCTTGCTAACTTATCATTGTGGATCCAGGGTTCATTTAAAAGACCCGCCAAAGCCAACTTTTGTATTAAAAGTTCATTTACGGCATCAAAAACAAGTTTACGATGAAGTTTGTCTTGTTTTGATTTCTTGGGTCCATCCTTCGATACCACATTTCCTCCCTTGGTTTGCTCAAGAACGAAGAACAAGTCGGGGTTGATTGGATGACCTGACGGGTGGAGCTGAATTTTTGCCAAACCTGAACCAAGATCTCTTAGTAGTAGCCCTGACGCTAATAGTATCTCGGAGATGTATCTGTGGTCTGGATTATTGTTCTCACACAACGACGCTATGTAATCTGTTGTAGCTTCATTGTGGTTAGAGTTCAACTTGCGAAGCTTATTAACCAGCTGCTCGATGTTCTCTAGTTTTATACGGTTGATACCAGATTTATGATCAATTCCTGTGCTTTCTGGTTTCTCAACTGGATGGCCATTATTATTTTGAAACTCTGCATAGCAAGACAAAATCATTAGCATCAGTTTAATGTATCTTAAATCTACAGGTATCGCGTACTCTAGAGCCAAGAGAGGAGGGAATGGGAGACAAGAGGTCGTCCGTATCAATTCAAAAGATGAAGAGAAACCAAAGGCTTACCTCTCAAAGCATTTGATATTTTTCTCACAGGTGAAGGCAATTCATCTCTGTAAAAAGATGAATCAAGAACGGACACAGGACTAGGTTGCTCTGGTGTAGTGGTCGCCAGTTCTGCAGACATCCCATCTTCACTTAACCTTGGTGATAATTTCTGAAATAGAGGGAGAAATAAGAACTTGTCAAAGAGTGAACAAAAAACGAAAACTAGAAAAGGGGGATTTGTTAATTACTTACATTCTGTTTTGGGCTCAAAGCAGTGTTCTTGGTTGCCTTCCTTGATGGACTTCGACTTCCTAGTTGTAATAGAACACTGGCGATCTCGGCAGACCGGTCAGCACTAGTCACTTCTGCATCTGCAGCTGAATTGAAGCTATTGTTGCTATCCGATATCTGAGAAGCTTCTTCCCCTTGTTGACTTGAGTTTCTTGTATCTCTACTGCTCTCTCTCATTTGCTCACAATTTTTGTGCAAACTAGACAGTCTGGCTCTAGCCTTTCCTCCCGGAGAACCTGATTCAGTTGGTTGCCTGTTAAACAACTGCCTTCTGGGCTTGCTTGAATCTGACGTAGAAGGAACTGGTGGACGAGATCGTTTCTCCAATTCAAGCTTCATTTGTAATCTTGGGCTCACAGATCCTGATGTTCGGACAGTGCTTCCAGTATTTTCTGTGGACATATGCTGAGACTTAGCTGAAGATTGTGAAGCTCTTACTGTCCTGAGATTGTCCTTTTTTTCAGCGGAATTCTGTGCTCGATTACCCAATTCCCTATTGCTGAGTTTAGGACTTCGGTTATTTGGTAGATCCTTCTTGCTATTCTGAGGAAGCCGGAGAGCCGATAAACTGTCAACTGGAACAACTGATGAGGCAGAAACATTAGATTTCTTTATGTGTTTAGCTGGTTTGATAATCACTATAGGGGAGTCAAATGTTTTTGGAGACGTATTAGCCCCCTTAACTGTGGATGAAGTTAGGCGACTACTCGGTGGGTTTCTCCTGTTTGCTGACCTTGGGTTTGGACTAATGCTGTGCTGCTTCAAGCTGTTAATGTTTGATTCGGAGACGACATTTAAATGTTTATCGTCTTCTTTCTTAGCCTCTAACAGACCTTTTGCCTGCATAGAATCCAATATTTGTTTAAGTGCTCGGAGATCTCTATCCGATTGCCTAAACTCAAGCTCTTTCAACCTTTTCTCAATTTCGGCGTACACAGAAGGATGAGGATTTGCGGCCCTTGTGACAATTTCTTCATTTTTGGATGCTGATTTCTGTTGACCCTTGCTTCCGTCTAGCTTCTTCCAGGGAGCTGGTTCAATTGGCAACCTTGGTGAAACCGGTCTCATAGCCGAATCAGGAGTTCGTACCCTCGGTGAAATTGCGTCTCTAACGGAAGTCCTTGGGCTAGAAACTCTGCTTTGCTTGGTTCCATCAATTGCTTGGGACGATCTTGAGAAAGTATCAGAGTCTCCACTTGGGCAGGTTTTAATCAATGTTATCTGAACCTCATTCTTTGGAGTGGAATTATTAGGGAGACCTTCCAACCCCATCAACTTTGCCACAACACTAGTAGGCTGCTTATAACCTCCGAAACTTTGCTGCGAGTTTGATGTGCTGTTATAGCTGTAGCTACTACTTCGTTGCAATTCCTTCGAGACCAAGCTGGATTTTGGACCAGTGTTAGAACCCTTCATGTAACTTTCTCTACTGTCAAGTGACAACCTTGGAAGTTCTCTGAGCTTTGTAGATTTTGAGCTATCCCGGGAATCAAAAGATGTTCGACGCGCATCCCGTCCGTCATAAGAAAACCGAGGAGAATCTTTCACATCATATGATAGTCTCCGTGGTTCTCCTCTATCAATATAACTCAAGGGCGATTCTCGATTTCTACCAGGTGACCTTAGTGATCCCTTGATATCAACGGTAACCCTCGGCTTCGAAATGTTCCCAATGCTAATTGATCCATCAACTGACTTTGACAGCTGCGAAAGCCTGGGAGAATCTTTATGCATCATTACACGGTTTACTGGTTCCTCTTTGGCTGTAGTTTTAACCGATAAACCACGAGCTTCTCTGTACATAGAATCCTTAACAACGTCTCTGAAATCAAGTGAATGCCGGCCTACTTGAGATGTATTTGTCTGAACAATAGATGGATCCCTGGATGGTGTTACTGGAAAAATGATTCTCTCAGACGAAATGGACTCTTGCTGAGAAGTCTTGTAGTCATGAGAAGAAAAAGATGACGAACATGACGAAGACGACACCGAAGGTCCTGAGGACTCCTGCATCACTCTTTGAGTTTCACCAATGTTCTTTATCTTATTTAGCTTCTTCTCCTGCAATTACATGACCTTCTAAATCATTACACGTCCTCATTCCAAAAAAAAAACATCCATCCATATCAACACGCTAAACTCATTAAACATAGCTGAGAATCAAAATTCTTACCGCATAGCTCTCTACGCGACGAACGGTATCCGGCTCGACGCCGAGACTGCCATTGCTCAAATGAGAACTATTACCTATTGGCAAAACAAAGATAGGGATTAGACTAATCATTAAGAGATGACAAGACTAATTGATTAAAAACGCCTCATTTTGACTATCTCAGTGTCTATACTATTTGCAGCAGCAGACAATAATAGCTGCGGAACAGTGAAAAATCAAGGTCTTATCTTTCGATTTTGTAATCTAGTCTAGTCTAAAATTTACATGCAATTCATGTTTCATATGAATAAATGAATGAATAGAGATAATTACAACTGTTAAAGAAATCAAGAGCGCTGAAATTGTGCCTACCTTGTGGAGTTCTTTTGTGGGATTGAGCTGTAATTCTTCTTGGAGTAAGAATACTATGACGATCAAATATCTGAAAAATCCCAGTCATGCATCCAATTTGCTTCTGCAGATCTGGGTTTTCTTCTGATAAAGCATGAAGAAGTTTCGCAGACATTTTTTTCTATTGAAATCTCAAGAAATCTCTATGTTCTAAAGAATTTAGATTTTCCTTATTATGAAGGTCTTTTATGAACTGCACTCATAATAAAAAGGGAAAGAAGAAGCTTGAATCAAGCAATGACAGAATTCTCTCAATCACTCAAAAACAGAGGAATTTACAAAACCCCATAAATGTTTTATCCTTAAATTCCAGCAAATAAACAGATCACGAAACGAAATTATATGAAATGATTACTTAATTGAAGCTAGGAAATATATTTCTCTATCCAATCAGAAGTCTAAAACCCACAATTTTGTTGGGGAGGGGGAGAAGGAAGGCAGGCAGGCAGGAAGGATGCTAGAGTAGAGAGAAGAACCTTTAAATGATTAAACAATTGAAGAAATGGAGATAGACCCACAAACCCAAAAAATTATAATCAGAATCCATTAGTATATACAGGAAGGAATCCAGACAATGCCATTCTGTAACAACCAAAAGAAGAAAACAAGAATAGATAGATAGAGGGGGACCAAATTTACTACACAGAGAAAAAGTTTAAAAACACTGTCAATTTCAAGGCTCCATGAAAACAATTATGTAGACCCAGAGAAACAAATTTGGATAGATTTTTCTGAAGAATCAAATGGAAAGAAATTTCATTTGTAATACGAAAATGTAGTTAAGGCAGTACGTTGTGTGATTTTTATTTTATGGTTCATCTCGCAGTGTTAACATGGTAGTTGTTGTTGGTGGGACAGATACGGTGGTTTTGATCTCACTGTGCAGCATACATAACACATCCATGTGGGATATATAATGTAGGTGGGTCTAATAATCTTAACTTGTCTCTCTGCATGGCCATGTGAGGTCTGTCACTAATCCCCGTAGACAGAGAGATGAATTGAGGAAAAAGAAACAAATCTATTGAGAGAAAGAAAAAGATGAAGTTACTGTGTGAAGGGAGGGAAGTGGATTTATGTTCTGGAAAGCCATATGTCCTGACAAGTTTGTTTACGTTTACGTACATAACCTATTCTTCTTTTCCTTTCTTTCTTACTTTCTCACCAACAGCTGCCGATACAAGACCCCGACTTATACCAAGTCATATGGGAATGGGACTTTTTTTCTTTGTTTTTTGTTTTTTGTTTTTTCTTCTGATAATATAGGGAGAAACCCGTTTTATGGATACAATGTAGGGCTGCCCAACAATCGAACCGAATTCGAACTGAAAAAATCGAGCCGAAACCGTATAAGAACCGAGTTTCTACAAAGATAAGTACAAAATCTCGGAATTGAGCCTATATAGATACAAGTATCGGTCATATAGCTAGAACCGACCGAATGGCACCGATGATGCGCTCAGCTGGTCATCCCCGTTCCTTGAAAGTTGATGCGCTCCACGAGGTCCCAGGTTCGAGTCCCCGATAGCGCAATATTACCAGAATTTGAAATGAAAGGTAGAGTTAGCCTGCTTGCCCCCCTTACGACATAATCTTAGAATTCGTTAGGCTTCCACCTAGTTTCATGTAATCGTCATTATCCAATAATTGATAATCCCCGATTTCATAGTCTGATATCATCTCTCAGAATTTGACATGAAAGGTATCCCGATATAATCTTAGAATTCGTTAGGCTTCCACCTAGTTTCATGTAATCGTCATTATCCAATAATTGATAATTCCATATTTCATAGTCTGATATCATCTCTCAAATCAATCTGATCAAACTTAGTATAGGGATTCTATTGTTTCACGATATTTGATTCCAATAATTGATAGTCCCAGATTTCATAGTCTAATATCATCTCTCAAATCAATTTGATCAAACTTATTATAGGGATTCTATTGTTTCACGATGTTTGATGAAATTACTGAGAGAGACTTGCAAGGAAGATGCAATTGATAAGAATAATTAGCTCAAAACGTTTAATGACTGAGAGATGGAGAGGTATATAACCGGGACCGAATCGGAATCAGAACCTGAACGAGCAATGCAGTTACAGATAAAGAACCAGAACGAGCAATACAGGTACATGTACATATACATAGGTGGAGTACTGATGTAGTTTTAAATAGTGGAAAATAAGTGATTCGATTCTCGGAATTGTTGAGGTTGATTTTAGACTTATATACAAAGGATTGTCACAATATTGAGAGGTACTGAGACTCAAGATTCCACCAATTCTCATATTAATGTGGCTCAACTATCAATTCCAAACAATTAAAGCTCATAAAATAATAAATATTGACTCTTTATTTTTTGCCAAGGTAGATTTTGTAAAAGATTGACTGTAAATCACAAGCATGACATATCAAAAATACTAAGACCAAGCATACGTCATCAAACAAAATCACAATCAATAAAGAAAAATCATGCATCAATTTAAAATAGTGCAAAAGTCATAATGGAATTAAATAGATTTACCAAACACGTAGAGAATGGCTTCCTCCATCATCCCAGTGTTGGGGTTTAGCTCATGATGTCAAACACTAGCTAAAAATAATAATCCATGGCTCAAAAAGTGTTTTTATTGAAGGTATATGAGAAAAAGAATGGAAACAGCTCAATCGTAATAGTTATAGTTGTTACAGATCGATTGTTACAAGGAGACAGTTACTGAAAGTTAAAGTCTAGTCGCTTAAAGTCTTCTACAGGGAATAATGAACGACGACAAACAACTTCTGATGTTGAATATAAGACTGCTCTACGACTGACTCCGTTGGTCCAATGTTCTTCGTCTCATTCTTTAATAGCAGCAGAAATAATTTTTTGCCTTTCTTCTTCTCATCTCTATAGCCTCTACTAACTGCCCCCAACTTTCTATATCCCTCTATGATTCCTCAGCGCTCCATATATACACACATGATTAATAAAATCCAGAGAATTTCTTCTCAATACATCTCGTTTCCTCCACGCTAAGTCACAGACTTTCATTCTTTAGTTTCTTCTTTACGCGTAAACTCTTCCAAATATAGGATAAATTGAATAGAGTATACTCTTTCCCTTGTTCAAGCAATTTACAAATATTCAACCAAGTTCTCGTAAATAATTGCTCTCCCTGTTTTATCTCCAAGGTGACGCAACTTTTGATATAAACCAAACTCCTCAAGATATACTCAAATTGCAGGGAAGATATTCTTTCCCTTTTCCTGCGATATAAACCTTCTTTATTTGAACATAATCCAAGAATAAGTCCAGGTATTCTTTCCTTATTCTGTTTTGTCGAGATTAGACGAAACCTTCCCCTTTTTACGTGAACTAATATCTTGCCAACCCTGATTCGACCTAACAGGCCCAAACTACTCCAAGTCCGTGTCAAAATCCATCAAAAAGCTTGTCCAATTTCGTTCCACAGGAATCATGCAGACGGAGTGCGAATTTTCCCGCCAAAATTCTCTTGAACCGTGAATAAAAAGGGGGTGCCCTTGATACGTTTGATCTCTATACCTTGGTAGCTATTACTATAAAGGCGGAATTCATAATAATAATAGACGAAAAAACTTAGAAAACAGAGACACAAGAAAGCAATTCGAAGAAATATATCTTCTCTAGATTATGAACAAGAAAACTATTACAATTCTCTCTTAGTTATGCTCACAATCTCTCAAGGTAAATAACCTTAAAGTGTTTTCTAAGTTTGCTTTTACAATAATTAATTTCCTCACAAACTTATCTCAAGGTGATTTGTCTTACAAACCTCCCTCTCTGATCTTGGTGTGTTTGTATCTCAAACTACACACTAGATGTTTTATCTATGAGTTAAACATCTCTATTTATAGATTTAACGGTTTCCCAAACCTTCTAGGAATTTATTTTATTATCTAGGTATATTTCCCTTTCTAGGAATATTACCTTGTCTAGGAATATTCCTTATCTAGGAATAATTCCTTTTCTAAGTATATATTTCCTTATCTAGAAATATTACCTTGTCTAGGAAATATTCCCTTTCTAGGTATATTTCCTTATCTAGGAATATTACCTTGTCTAGGAATATTTCCTTATCTAAGAATACTACCTAAAAATCAGTATTCCTTCCCAAAATTAAAATTCTATCCTCAATTCGTTTTGAGGATCACTAATTCCCGGGGAGAGGAAGATAGACATGTATCATGCCCCCCCCCCTCTCAAGAACTTGAACCCATGTGAAAGTTATATTTGGAAGTTAAGGAAATCAAGAGTTCCTTTCACCCTGCTGAACCATCTCTCTTTGCTAGAAACTTGACCTTGAAGTATAATTTGAAAAACGTCCATATCTCCTCGTCTTGTCTTAGTCACTATTCGCTCCATAACGCAATCTTGTTCGAACGGTTCTTCTTCATTTTCCTCGTTATTTTCTTCAAAAACACCAGATGAAAACGTAGTCTTTTTCTTCGTCTTCGGCTTGGGTGTATAAGACTTCATGTCTGTTTGTTGCGCATCCACCTTCTCTTCCGTAGTTTGTGGTTCGCTTTGCTTAGGATCATCAACTGACTTTCCCATCTTTGGTTCCATTGTAATTTAAATATCTTCTTGATTCTCGAGTACCTCACCAAGATTTTTATAGAGAGATCTAGTGAAGACCATAAACTACGGGAATCTTCCCTAAAGAAACGAACTTTTCTATGATACCAACTTGATACGTTTGATCTCTACACCTTGGTAGCTAATACTATTATAAGGACCCTCAAGCTCGTCAATGTTGTTAGACGGGTCAAGTGATGAATTAGACGATAATAACTCGATTAGTTTAACATGAACCTTAATTAATATGAATTAATATAACAACGATCTATATACAAAACTAGTATCAGTGAATAGGTCTCGAAAATTTATGCGAAATAGACTACTCGAACGTGTCATTCGGATTCCAGACGGAGAAGATGGTGTACTTACTAAGTTGATATTGGTCATGCTGTTGAGATTTATGATGTGTGTAAAGAGTTGTCTGTATTGATGGTTGTTGAATAGAGGTTCAGATTAACTAGTATTGTAGTTAGAATTGAGAACCAAGGAATGAAGTTGAGTTGTTGGAGTTGTTGAACTGTACAACTAAAGCTAGAAGGGAATAAAAAGAGTAAAACTGAATTGAGTTAAGATTGTAGTGTTGATGCAGTTTGATGTTAAACTGAGTTGCAGGTGCAATGGGATGGTGATGTTGTTGGTGTTGTAGGAAGAGGGTTATGCAGTTCATTCTTTAGCTGCAGTTGTTGGATTTGGATGTGCAGGGCTAGCTGGAGTTTGATTGTGCATGTGAAATGAGATAAAGTTGAGATTGTGCATTGTATGTCTAAGAAGATAAAGGAAATGGAATAGGTTGAGATGAATGAAGCTAAAAAGATTATAATGGAGATATAATTTGAAATATATTAGGTGAAAGTATAAGGGGTGATGGACTTGCAGAAAATGGAAAAGGAGTTTAGGTTTGATTTGCTGAATGTTCGTAGTAATATTGGTAGGAAAATTGTTAAGCTAAGTTTGGCCGTAATAGTGATGATTGTAGAATCAGTGGGTAGTTCCTTTGGGAGCTTGCAGCTACTGCAATTGCAGGTAAGCTGAGTTTAGTGTTATAATTGAGTTATGTGTTATAATGTTTTTGTAGATAGAATTTTCTTATGCAATTGAGCTTTGGCATTTGCATCTTAGGTTGGCATTTACAATGGCTTTGTCCAGAATATATTCAACTTAGCTGACTAGATTTAGTGTTTCTGACTCAGTCAATCTGACTGAGTTAATTGTAAATTTGACTCACCTGCATCAGTCTTGTAGACTGAGTTAGATCACCGAGTTTTCCTTTCTTGACCGAGTTGACCCTGACCGATTCTTGTTTGGCTTATTTGACCATTAACCCTGGACTTTGACTTGTCGTAGACTGTTAGTAAACCCTTTGACCGTTAGTTGACCTGAATGGATTAGGCCTTAGCTAATGGGACGAGTTTAGTGAACTTGGGCTTAGAGTTAGTTTTCTTAGTTTGATATTTGGACCCCTTATGGTCTGAATTTACCTTTGGATTCTTCTACAGAGTTGTAGATATTCAGAAGACTTATCTAATGGACTATAGAACTAACCCAATTAAATTACTAAACCTTATCGATGTTAAAGATAGAGAATGAAAAGGTGTAAATTCATAGATGGGCTTAAAATCATTAGTTAGACTTGTATGATTATTGTGTGAGCTATTTTGGATAGTTTCTTAGAATTCTTGTATGATTAACAGTTGATCTTTATTAACAACGATCGATTCAAAGATGAACTAGTGGATTTTGGATCTCGAGGTAGGCGAGGCTTGTCATCAAAAGAGGTGGGAATTGATAACGAACTCTCTTGTATTCATTATTGTTTTACAAATCAATCTTTTTGTTGTGAAATTCATGCATATCTTTGTGTTCTTGGTATGGTATGAGATGCGTGCTAACACAATATCAGTATTCTATGGCTAGGCGATACACCGCAATATTACCTAATCGGTGTGGAATTAGCATCAATATTATTCTTTATTTATATCTAGTATTCTATGGATAGGGCGATACACCGCAATATTACCTAATCGGTGTGGAATTGGCATCAATATTACTTTTCCTTATGTGTGGAAACACACATCTCATACATGGGTGTTTACTGTTATTTATGAATATCTTTGAAGAAGTTTCTACTTTGTGTTTTACTGTCTTTCCGTGTATTATGGACTTTCGATAAAACCTGCATTGTCTTCAAATCATATTAATGATTACTTGAAAGCTAAATGTTATATTCCTACTGGGCACCCCTTTTAGGGATGATGTGCTCACCTATTTCCACTTTCAGTTTCAGAGACAGATCATAGTTGCGCAGCGAAAGCTTCGAGGAGTTGAATCCGTTTGTTAGATTACTTCTGATAAGTTTATTATGTTGTATATTCTATTTTCAAACAAAATGACTATTTTATATGTATCATTTGAGAGAAGTTCTTGTATATAAATTTCTGAGCGGGGCTAGTTTTGAGTTAAGTTTTATAGCAGTTTTCTTGATCGAATGTTTAAGTAAATGTTTTAGATTCTTAGTGCCTCTTTATTTAGTTAATCTCTTGGATTAGTCAGTTGCTAGCTTTGGGGGTGCTAAAACTATAAAGGCTGAATTCATAATAATAATAGACGAAAAGACTTAGAAAATAGAGATACAAGAAAGTAATTCGAAGAACTATATCTTCTCTAGATTATGAACAAGAAAACTATTACAATTCTCTCTTTGTTACGCTCACAATCTCTCTAGGTAAATAACCTTAAAGTGTTTGCTAAGTTTGCTTTTACAATAATTAATTGCCTCACAAACTTATCTCAAGGTGATTTGTCTCACAAACCTCCCTCTCTGATCTAGGTGTGTCTGTATCTCAAACATACACTAGATGTCTTAGCTATTTGCTATACATCTCGATTTATAGATTTAACGGTTTCCCAAACCTTCTAGGAATTTATTTCCTTATCTAGGTATATTTCTCTTTCTAGGAATATTACCTTGTCTAGGAATATTCCTTATCTAGGAATAAATCATTTTCTAAGTATATATTTCCTTATTTAGAAAAATTACCTTGTCTAGGAATATTCCCTTTCTAGGTATATTTCCTTATCTAGGAATATTTCCTTATCTAAGAATACTACCTAAAAATCAGTATTCCTTCCCAAAATTACAATTATATTCTCAATTCGTTTTGAGGATCACTAATTCTCGGGGAGGGGAATATACACATGTATCATCCCTTAGTGACGTATGGGGTGCGAATAGCAGTTGTCTTGGGGGTACCCTTGGGGTGCCCCTTATCCAAATTATGGATGCCAATAACAATTCCTCCTAGTGCTTTAGACAACTTTTCGAGCCGATTTTTCCAAAAATGTTTATTGGCCAAAAAATACTTACACACACATAAAACACCATAATAAGTACAAAAATAAGCACTAAAATATTTAGAATCGAGACAAATCGGACACAAAAATGTGTCCATCAAATACCGTTAAACTTATTATTTACTAGTCCTCGAGCAAATCTAAAATACAATAAAATCCTAACTCATTGTCGCAGGCATCGCGATTGCACTTAGCGTGTGCAACAAGCCTTTAAACCCCTAGGTGGCCCTAGTGGCTGAGTTATAGCCTCGGGAGGGCTTACTAGAGATATACCCACAAAACCTTTACTCCAAACCCTATCTATCTACGCAAAACCTTGGAAGGAACTAAAGAATCTCCTTGGTTGGCATAATCTCATTGACTATAAAAGGAAGTACCTTGATTCGAGTAACATGGCTCTACTTAGGTAGTCGCACTATGAACATCAATATCTGGAGTCAACAAACCACAATCACATGCGAAAATATTACGAAGATGGATATGGAGATAATAGATGGTTGCAAGTTGTTTGCTAAGATCAACGGTGTTTCCCATATATGTATGAAGGCCACTTCCAAGATGAACCTATCCTAATGGACTGAGATACTTGTCTGACTAATATCAACACAACTAGCATATACAAGGGAACCAGTGGTCGATAATCCTAATTCTAGATCAACTCGCCTGGCATATATAAGGGAACCAGCGGTCGATTTATTCACTGAGTATTAACAATAAACAATTTTTTTTAACAACATGATTAGATCTTGCGGATCCAAGCCCTTGTCAGCAGATTGCATGGTAATTCTCGTGGATCCTGTGTTTCACGCTTGTTTAGGCGACGGAGACAGGGAGAACACACACATATTGTTATCCAAGTGTTATTTCTTTTTTGGGAATTATTCTGTTTGGTCTGGTCTCTTCATTTATTTATCTTTTTAGTAACTCAATCACTCTACTTCATCCCAGCAGTGGTAACAATTCGATATGTGGACCCCACTAAATCACTTAGAGAAACATAAAAGTTTGCAAAAATAAAAACAAAAAGTGATATGATGACAAATCCGAGATACGGTGAAACTACGATGCAATTTCTAACACATGAACTCTGTGCTTTGAATAGACTCTATTGATGGGTTCCTCAACTCCTACAACCAAGATGCTTCCATCCACTTAGATTGGTTAATGATATCCTTAATAGGCATAAATTTCTAGGCTCTGGTGTTTAATTATTGCAACTAAAAAGTTTCTCCCATACTCCCAAACTTAAACTTAACATTGTCCTCAATGTTCTAAAGATAAAATTAAAAACATGAACAAGGAGAAACTGTTACCATTTGAATCAAAAGAGTTAAGGAAAGATATTACCGTGTTGCATGAGCATGGGTTACCTCCCAAGAAGTGTTAAGTTTAAAGTCTTCAGCCATACTAAGAAAGGATTAGTCATCTCATAAAATCATAAAGTAACATCCGAAATATATGTGGGTCATCAAAACCAAATAAAGCTATCACAAGTAAAAGGAATCTGCAACATGCCAAGAAAATAAACAAATAAAGTATACCCTTGTCTAGTTTCCTATTTAAGACAACTACATATAGATGTGGTTCAGGTTCAGATTTTATAACTGGGTCCAAATAAAATATTTTCATGGGTTGCATTTCCGCATACGTTAGATCCGAACGATCAGGTTCTAGAGTCTGGAAAAACTCAAATAAAACTTAGAAACACATAATAATAACCTGAATAACTGCGATTAATCCTTAAAGTCGATCAAATTTGACTTCAATAGATGACCATAATTGAAGTGGTGGTCATTTTTAAATAAATGTGTCGATTCTAATATCCTTAAGTACTTAGGGTTTAGTCTCAAAACTTAATAATTGACACCTTTGAAACTTATACGTTCCCACAATTGGTTGAAAAATATTTGGAGGGAAACAAGTCAATTTGGGTATTATCGCCTGGGTAAACCACATCAATCAAAGGATAGGTTTCTAACAACTGAACTTCTTCCTGGACATTATTAGGTTCTGGAGAGCTAGTATGAATGTAATCTGGCACAATGGTTGAGGCACATATATCAAGTCCCAAGTGAGGGATCTCTACAAGAGTCAAAGGTGAAGCACATGGAGAATGATAATCACCCCTAAACTTAGAGTTTTCAGTCTCTAGGTAGACTAGTCACAATCTCCCTAATTTCTAGGTCATCGGATTCCTAGAAATGGTCAATTTCCTCTTCTAGGTTATACTCAGGTGATACATCCTCACTCATATTTGAACTCTCTAGGAGTCTATCTTCTTTATCTAAGACTAATGTTTCTAAATCGCTAGACTCGAAAACAATATTCTCAGGATAAACCCGTTTCTATAAACCATCATCAACTTCGTAATCATAAGGAAATACTACATCATCTAAAATGATGGTATCTCTAGTCAAATCCTCGTCCTTTTGAATAGGTAAATAATTATTAAAATTATTTGGATTCGAACTAGAAATAATATTATCATTGTAAATCTCAATTGGAGTAACTAATTCCTGATGACTATTCCTTTGTGTGTCCGATTCTTCATCAACATTATCCTCATCATAATCATCATTATAATAACATGAAAATGGTCAAACCTCATCTAAAAAAGTAGTGTTACCAATTTTAACCTTGTCATCTTGATTATGCAAATAATTATCCTCATTTTCAAGGGCACTATTGGAAACACTATATTATAAATTAAGATTATTTCGAGCAGTTCTGTTCTAGGCCTCTAACAAAAGCTTTTGAGTTGATTCACATGACTTCCTTATGGTATCGTGACTCACCTCACATGACTTCCTTATGGTATCATGTATAGAAGGTTCACTCATAGGTGCATTTTGTTTATTCATTTCTGACACAAACCTATTTGTATTCTCAGTTAATTTTTTGAGAGACTCTTCTAGAGGAAGAACAGGTTAAAAAGGATCATAATATGGACTAGTTTTCAACATTTTCATTATATTTTCCAAAGACGAGGAACTAGTACTATAATATTCCTTATTTTCTTGCTCGTATGACCAGTGTTTGTGTGGATAGTAATTAGGATCACCATGGAATGAGCCATAACTTTCAAAAGTTTGATGTTCCTAACAACTATTCACATTATGGTCAAAGTAATGTCCATTTTGATAATCAGTCGGATATTCGTTGTATTGGCTATCGTAATACCAGTTCGACATTCTTTTATGCACGGGTGTGAGTTGTCACACAAAATAAAATCCACTGACAGGGGATTCATGGGTGGATGAGTCTTACCTCCCATACTAGATGGGAGATGAACCGTTGAAGTCGACTCAGGCCACTGACTCCTATGTCAATGTACGAACCTGAGGGACCGAGACAGTATCGTAACTGTCCTCCTTCCCTGCAAACAGTTTATATTTAATTTTAACCCTTCCTTAGGGTTTTAAAAATAGTATCTAAGAGTCCCAAAAAAAATATTAAAGTCTAAGAAAATATATTCACAATATTTTTACAATATCGAGAGGTACTGAGACTCAAGATTCCACCAATTCTCATATTCATGTGGCTCAACTATCAATTCCAGACAATTATAACTCATAAAATAATAAATATTGACTCTTTATTCTTTGCCAAGGTAGATTTTGTAAAATATTGACTGTAAATCACAAGCATGACGTATCAAAAATACAAAAAAAAATCACAATCAATAAAGAAAAATCATGAATCAATTTAAAATAGTGCAAAAGTCGTAAAGGAATTAAATAGATTTACCAAACGCGTAGAGAATGGCTTCCTCCATCATCCCAGTGTTGGGGTTTAGCTCATGATGTCAAACACTTGCTCAAAATAATAACCCATTGCTTAAAAAATGTTTTTATTGAAGGTATATGAGAAAAAGAATGAAAGCAGCTCAATCATAACAATTATAGTTGTTACAGATCGAGTGTTACATGGAGACAGTTATTGAAAGTTAAACCCTAGTCGCTTAAAGTCTTCTGCAGGGAATAATGAACAACGACAAACATCTTCTGTTGTTGAATATAAGACTACTCTACAACTGACTCCTTTGGTCCAATGTTCTTCGTCTCCTTATACAACAACAACAGATCCTTTCTTATTTTCGGCTCTGCAACCTCTACTAACTGCCCCAACTTTCTATATCCTTCTGTGATTCCTCAGTGCTCTATATATACACATATGATCAATAAAATCCCGAGAATTTCTTCTCAATACATATCCTTTCCTCCACGCTAAGTCACGTACTTTCCTTCTTTAGTTTCTTCTCTACGCGTAAACTCTTCCAAATATAGGATAAATTGAACAGAGTATACTCTTTCCCTTATCCACGTAGTTTTCAAATATTCAACCAATTTCCCGTAAATAATTTATCTCCCTATTTTATCTCCAAGGTGACGCAACTTTTAATTTAAACCAAACTCCTCAAGATATACTCAAATCGCAGGGAAGATATTCTTTCCCTTTTCCTGCGATATAAACCTTCTTTATTTGAACATAATCCAAGAATAAGTCCAGGTATTCTTTCCTTACTCTGTTTTGTTGAGATTAGACGAAACCTTCCCCTTTTTACGTGAACTAATATCTTACCAACCCTGATTCGAAATAACAGGCCCAAACTACTCCCATTCCGTGTCAAAATCCATCAAAAATCTCGTCCAATTTTGTTCCACAGAATCATGCAGACGAAGTCCAAATTTTCCCGCCAAAATTCTCTTGAACCGTGAAGAATAAATGGGTTCCCTTAGTGACGTATGGGGTGCGAATAAAAATTGTCTTGGGGGTGCCCCTTATCCAAACTATGGCTGCCAATAACAATTCCTCCTGGTGCTTTAGACAACTGTTCGAGCCGATTTTTCCAAAAATATTTATTGGCAAAAAACTACCTACACACACATAAAACACCATAATAAGTACAAAAATAAGCACTAACAATATTTAGAATCGAGACAAATCAGACACAAAAATGTGTCTAATAAGTACCAGCCATAGGTAGGTACAAGTACTCGACTCGGCCAAAGAACACACGTTAAAAATCCAAATGAAACCAAGTTTGTTAAATCCGCTAGCCTAGTATAATAAGGGCAGAATGAGAAGTCACTATCTTTTTCATCAGCCATCGAATGATTCGAGAACTCATCTAAACAAACCGAAAAAATTGGACTCTACCAAAACCAAATCTCACACTGTTCACAAACCAAATACCAACAAGAACAAGTCTTGTAATCTATATTTCAAGATACGAATTCAACAAGAACGAGGTTTATAAGTTTTTTACAGTTGACTTAATACTACCTAGGTTTAAATATGTACAACCAAAACAATATAATGCGGAAAAAAAAACACATGTATGTGATATACATACAATGGATTGTAAATTGATTCCAAGTGACAAAATTTAAAACCGTGAGAACAAATTAAATCTGAAGTTTTTACACCATATAAGGCACATATGACACATATATATACATACATGAATTTTGACAAAAAAAATGGTATATGATAATATTCGTGTTGGGAAAAAAAAAGGATAAATCTAAAAGTGTTATACTAAAACTTGGAGTGCAATTACCTGTAAAGTTAATCAGGGAGGCTTAGGAATTAGAAACCCTGGTAGTCATAATATGACCCTAATTATCAAGCTTTCATGGAGACTCCTTCATAGCCATGATCAATATTTATGGTTTAAATTATTAATCATGAGTATTTTATCAAAGACAACCCCTAAAGAAATTTTATAAAACATAATATTTTATGGATTTGGTCCAGTATTAGAAAAGGCTTAAATATCTGTATATAACATCTCAATAAGAGTTTAGGTATAAATATATGGACTGATTTTTGGCTTCCAAACCTAACCGAAGATCTTTCTCCAATATGTGTCGACGAGAATCTCCCTAAAACTATTAAGAAACTTCTTGAGCATCTTGTATTTCAATTTACCCCCATCTATCTAAATGATCGGTCTCAATTCGAGGAAGGATTGTTAGTAGGCACAAAATCATCCATTCTGCTTCCACATTTGTTCGAATAAAATACCATTTATACGGAATGGTAAAGCGGCCCTTCTATGATCATTGATCATAAAGACTCTAACTGGGGTTCGCGGTGGTGGATGAACCGGGTGGGAAAAAATGTGGAATTCTAGTTGTAAATAGATATATATTTCCTTTCATAATGAAATTATATCAATTACCCCTAATCTAAATGGTCATGACATGATCAGATGGCTCTCTACTCTTTCTGGAGAAGTAACAACTAAGTCAGCTTACATGTTTTATCTAACTGCACTGAAGATAAAAATAAATTTTTGGAAGCAAATTTGGAACTTTAGGGAAGTTCCTATGGCAATCAACAAATATTTTTTTTTGAGCCACGTGGATGAACAAACTGTGTTTTCCACTATGGAAAACTAGATCAAAATAATATTTGGTTTTTTAGGGCCCACTAATATTTCTTTTTAATATAAAATGTTTTGTATGATAAAATATTTAAAATATAAAATATAATATTTAGGTGAGATAAAATAGGATGAAGTGAGATAAAATGGGATATAGTGAGATAAAATAGGATAAACAAGTAGTAAAGTAATCATAAAATGTACTTGGCATTATTGGTACAACAGCGGGCGTGTGAGGAAGAGTCGCGGTCGTTTTTGGTACAACCGCGAGTTTCTGGCTCAAACGCCAGCGATTGTGCCACGATCGCCCGACCTTCCTTCAAGCGCGCGCTTGTTCCTCTTTCTCACTCAACAAACCAACAAATTTTTTTCTTTGTCCATCTGTTTTTCATGTTTGTTGAGTCCATAGTGGGATCAAAATGAACAAATCCTTGTTTTGTTGAGTCCATAGGAACTGCTCTTACCTCCATGCCTAAACTGAATATTTTCTGTTGGGAAACAATTTTGAATGTTTTTCCTTTGGGTCATAAAATAACAAATTATCCTGGGGTATTTAGGGGTGACCCCAACATAATTAGGGGCGACACAAAACGACAAAATAGGTCATAATCGGTAGGTTATTTCCGGGGCATTTTTTTTTAATGGCCAAACTACCCTTTACAATCGGTAGGTTAATTCACAATCGGTAGTTAATCAACAATCGGGAGTAAATTTAGTTTGTATAACTTCCGAATATAAAGTATCCCAAAAATAAAATCCTATATTTTTTGAATTTTGATTATCCTATAATCGGTAGTAAATAAAGTTATCTTGACTCCCGATTATACAGTAGAGACCTTTTTAATAAAAAATGCTACCATAATCGGTAGGGAATTTAGGTTATTTAACTTACGAATATAGAGTAGCCCCAAAATCATATTTTGCAAAAATCCTCTTTTTTTTTTGAATTTTGGTTGAGCCTATAATCGGTAAGAACGAAAGAGTTATCATGACTTCCGATTATACAATGGCTCTCTTTGAAAATATCCTACCATAATTGGTAGTCAAGATACTTCTTATAACTTCTGAATATAGAGTAGCCCCAAAATGAGGTTTTGCAAAAAAATTTTTTTTTTTTTTTTTTTTGGTTGAGCCTATAATCGGTAAGAACGGAAGAGTTATCATGACTTCCGATTATACAGTGGCTCTCTTTGTAAATATCCTACCATAATCGGTAGTCAAGATACTTCTTATAACTACCGAATATAAAGAAGCCCCAAAATCAGATTTTGCAAAAATTCTTTTTTTTTTTTTTGAATTTTGGTTGAGTCTATAATCGGTAAGAACGGAAGAGTCATCATGACTTTCGATTATACAGTGGCTCTCTTTTCAAATATCCTACCATAATCGATAGTCAAGATACTTTGTATAACTACCGAATATAGAGTAGCCCCAAAATCAGAGTTATCATGATTTCCGATAATGAAGAAACCATATGGGAACAGACACGTTTTGTGAAAATTTCTGGAAAACCGAATAGGTTTTCAAATTCATTAACCGAAAATTTTTCCAACACATATAACTACCCCCCCGGACAGCGGCAAAAAATCTTGAAAATATCCAACTCTTATAATTACCGAATATAGAGTTGCCCCAAATGAGATTTTGCAAAAATCCTCTATTTTTCTAATTTGGTTGAGCTTATAATCGGTAGCAAAAATAGTTCATATAACTACCGAATATAGAGTTTCCCCCAAAAATGAGATTTTGCAATCTGTAGCTAAAAAAGAAAACCTAAACTACCGATTATGGAGGGGCATAGAAGTATTTTTAACCTATTTTTTCTTTTAGTGTCGCCCCTAATTGCGTTGGGGTCGCCCCTAAATATGCCAGGAAAATTATGTTCTCCTTGCAATGTGATCTTTATGAAAATGAAATGCATCTTTTTGTCAGCTGTTCTTTCACAACTATCATCTGAGTCCCAATGATATTTCTCTTTGGTTTAAAAGATGGATGAAATATTGTTCTTAGAAACGGGTGTGATAAAATTTCCTTTATTACTCCCTCCGTTCCAGTTTAGATGATGTTTTAGGAGTTTTCACGCAGATTAAGAAATTGAGAGAGATATAAAAAAAAATTAGTTATACCCTTGAGAAAAGTCTTCAAACATTAATTGATATTAGTGTATTTGAAAATAAATTTATGGTTCCAAGATAAATTGTTAGGGTATTATTTGTAGTTTTGTGGGAAAAATATGAAAATTATCAAGTAATGTGGAACAAAAAAAAAACTCTAAACACTCATCTAAAATGAAACGGAGGGAGTATATATATTTGAAAATACAAGATAGGGTCATCTTTCATAAAATTACGCCAGACCAAATCAAGTTAATTGACTCAATTAACTCTTCTTGTAATACTAATACCACGACAAGGCCAAATCCATAAAGAATTGAGAATACCTAAAGTAGGAATTACTCTTTAGTCCACTTTTTCTTGACCCAGTTAATGGCTAGTCCACCCATGAAAAACATTTACTCCCTAGTCCAAAAACATGTTTTTGGACTAGATTATTTACTCTCTAGTCCAAAAACTTTGTGGAGATTATAAAGTGTATTTTTTAAATGCCTAAAACACCCTTCCATGTCTAATTGATATAGGGCCTTACTTCAAAGTCATATATTCTTATCAATAATACGCGCGCATCCCACTCCAGCAAGTATCTTTCCAGTGATCTAATCCGTCAAAAGAGAGGGGAGGGAAAGCTCTCCAAAGGGGTGACTCTAAAGGGAGCTGAGCCCATAAGATATTGATCAAAACCAACTATAATAAGTATCGAGTTCGATAAGGATCTCCTGTAAATAAGCAAGTAGATTGAAAGTGAGTGAGCTGGATGTCCTACGGATGTGAGAGCAAAGCAAGATTAGCCGAAGAGGATGCATTGAATAAAGTTAGGTAGGAGTCCTGGTTTTATCCATTAGTTGAAGAAACTGGTTTTCCTTAGTCGGTAGCATCCTCAGAATTAAATCCCTTTGGTCGAAGTCAGTACCTTAGAGCGATGTCCGCCTCAACCCGATACTTATTGGTTATTGGTGCGGAATTTCTTATTTAGTTGGAAGCTTTGGCGACGACCTTGCTATCGATCGTAGGCTTACTTCTTTTTTATGCCATTTGATTTTACTCCAGTTTAGGGATTTCATTATTTTGCTTGAAGCGTGATCTAATATCGTTGGCTTGTACACATCAACACATGTAAATGTTACTAGTAGTATGTTACTACATACTAGTAATATCAATACGGTGATACTACATATTAATATGTACTATACTAGTAGTAACAAAAATATATTATTGTTACTAGTAAATTAGGTAACTACTTTACTATACTAGTAGTAACTAGAATACTAGTTACTATACTAGTTATACTAGTATAACTAGTATACTAGTTTTAATTAGTACAAGAAGTAACATATGTAGTATCAATACATAACAATTTTTTAATATGTAATATCAATACATAACGTACTACATATCAATATGTAGTATCAATATATAACATACTACATATCAATATATAACAGACTACATATCAATATGTAGTATCAATGTATAGCATATTACATATCAATATATAACATACTACATATCAATATGTAGTATCAATATATAACATACTACATACAATATGTAGTAGTATCAATACACAACATATTACTACTAGTACTAGTTACTACTAGTATACTAGTTACTACTAGTATACTACATACTACATATGTTATTACTACATACTAGTTACTACTAGTATAATAGTAACTAGTAGTATACTACATACTAGTAGTATACTACATACCACATATGTAGTAACATATGTAGTAACATATGTATTAATATATGTAATATTATATGTTAGGGTTAGTAGAGTAATTTTACTCTTTTCAAATTTTTTTTGGACTAACGAGTAAATGTGTTTTCCCGCTGGACTATCCAGTAACCCGGGTTGGGTTTACTGGACTAAACAACAAATTACTCAACTTACAACTATCCGAATTCGCCTGAAATGGTCATATTTGGCTTATAAATCCACCAAGTGCGTCAAAGCTTGAATCTTGTCCTTGTTAGTAGAATGGATTTTCGGTTTTCAACCTCGAGATCAAGACAAAAAGGCAAAAAAAAAAAAAAAAGTGAAATTTATTCTTATGACCCTGGAAATTATGGGTCTTACTCTTTTGGCCCCAGGGTTATTTAATAAAATTTGCAAATTATTCTAGTGGCCCTGGAATATTATAACCGGTGTGCATATTGTGTGCACATAAAATCAGTGTGCATATTGTCTGCACACTATAAAATATGAAGAAAATATAAAAAATTGTTTACAAAAATCAGTGTGCATATTTCCTTTCATTGAGTTGAGGAATGAGAGTCACTCAATGCTCTGCAAATCGGGCGATAATGATGAGTTGACTCAGTGAAATTTCTTTTCATGTTTTTACTGTTTTTAATCGTTTCCTTTCAATTTTAACATTCTTGATTCTTTTTAGTTTCTCTTTTCTCCTTATGTCTTAATATGCTAATTCTTGTGATCACTTTTATACTTGGTTTTCACCCTTATTCCTTTTAAAATTTCATCTTTGTACATGGTTTTTTCGGTTTTAATGAGAAACTAATCTCTTTGTGTCTCTTCATTATGTGTGTGCAGCTTGGATTATCCATAATGGCATTTACCGTAACGTTTGTGATAGTGATTTATGCATTTGATGAGAAGCTAGCTAATCATTTGAATGCTAGATCTGTTCATAGAAGTATCAATGGTTTGCATTGGCAGATGGTCTTGGAACGAGTTGAGATTCCGAGTCAGTACATCCGTTCATCCCGCCATCAAAAGTTTTCAAATTCAAAAAAAGTCAAATTCCATATTCTCAGCTCTCCGATGATTAAGCTAGTTTTTTTACCTTATTTTGCTCAGTCCCTCAATATACGATACCCATTTTTCGTCCAAAAAATCTCAACAAACTAAAGTCTTATCTCAATTTTGGCCAGAACATTATATGGGAGCATTCTCTAAACCCTAAAACAGTTTTACTTGGTTTTCATTACCCATCTTCCATTACCCTAGTGAAGGAAAATCTTTTTATCAAAAACATGGAATTGGGAAGCACAAGTCAAGTGGGGGATTTAGTTAACGGATTCAAACAAGCTACTATTGAATTAGGTGACACTAGCAAAGTCGCAGTAATCTCATCAGAAACTGCACAAGAGGTAGATGAAGAAATTACTTGGAAGCCAGTGCAATAGGGAGCGTAAACATAAAAGGAAAAATGAGTTATGAGACAGTGGAGAAGTTCATCAAATTCACCTAGCCTTTCTTAACGGAAGAAGATTTTCAGATCATTGAGGTGGAACCCAGCACAATGCTATTCAAATTCACAAAATGGGATTCTTTGAACATGGTCATTAATGAGAGACCATGGAACATCAATCGACAGCTTCTTGTTGTCCATGATTTCATATCTGGAATGATCTACACTGAAAAACACTGGGGTTTTCAACATTTCTGGATTCAATTGAAGTTTATCCTCCCTGAACACATGAATATAGCTGCTGTAACAAAGATTGGAAGCATAATGGGTGAGGTGGTGGCTATTGAACCAAAGGATGTTATCCCTATAGGTGGAGTTCCAGTTAAGGTGTGCATGAATATAGATCTTTGCAACCCTCTGAGGAGAGGGGTCAAGGCAATCACTAATGTTTGTGTGAGCAAATGGATCAAGTTTTATTATGAAAGGCAGCCCCATGGTATCTGCACTACTTGTTATGTAATCAAGCACTGCAAAGCTTCTTGTAAGGATGCTTTAAAATACTTAGAAAAGGCTCATGAAAAACCATTCTATTTTGATAATCCAAAAGCAATTCGTAAGAATATCTCTAATATTGCTTCTGGATCGGCACCCACCTCTAAGGCTACTCAGAAGAAGTTTGTGAAGAACACTGTGTTTATTCCACCAAGAGATGGGGAAGTGGTCAACTTGAATTTTCTCATGAATGCTGCATAATCCGATGAAGTAGAAGAAGATACCAGGCTTGGTAAACGTACTAGAGTTAATGAGACTAGTTCTCCAGCTATTGCCCATGAGACCTCTGCCAGTCCTACCACTGCATACCCTAAGGACATTCAAGCTTCTCAAAAAATCACTTCAAAGGATAATTCAGCAGAAGCACCACATATGGAGAGTCAAGTAAAATCTTTGAAATTTTCCATTTCTATTCCTTATAAGTTCTGTCTTTATCTTTCTGCAACTTTAATTTTCATTTTACATTTTACTATAGTTTCAAACTTAAGTTTATTTTGGTTTTTTATTTTGTTTTCCCTTTACGGCTTCCTTCATATATATAAGTCAACTCAAATCAAAATCTTTCTGCATTGCATCAAAAGTTATAATCACTCTTATCTCATCCAATTTGTTGTCTTAACTTCTTTTGTTATAGACACTATAAAAATAATCTCTTGGAATGTCCAGGGTTTCAAAAATTCAGATACAAGAAATCATTTAAGTGATTTAGTGAGAACTCAAAATCCTGACATTATTTTTCTGTGTGAGACAAAAATACCTAGTGTCAAATGCTTTCCACTCCTAAAAAAATTTCAGTACCCAAACACTGCTTATATTGAACCTCATGGTCTCTCTGGAGGTCTAGTCTTGCTTTGGAAAGATGGTTTTTCTTGTAATGTTATTGATTCCTCCCACAATATGTTTAATGTTGCAGTGCAAGTTGATATGAGCAAACCTGAATTTTTGCTAACTTGTATGTATGGTTTCTCTAATTATTCTAGGAAAAAAGATCAATGGAACTACATACAACGGCTCAGTAGTGATATTAACAAACCTTGGGTTCTTATGGGAGATCTTAATTTTCATTTGTTAGATTGTGACAATATTGCCTCATCCTCTGCCGACTGTATGGTTAATAACATCATTTCTTCATGTGGATTAGAAGATTTAGGGTATATTGGGAAAAACTACACCTGGACCAATTGTAATATGGGTACTGGAACTAAAAAATCCAGAATTGACATGGCTTTAGGTAATGTAGATTGGAGTCTTAATTTTCCTAATATCAAACTTCATCATCTTAGCCAAATAGGAAGTGATCATAGCCCTATCATGTTAGTAACATATGCCTCAATATCTTGTTGTTGTAAGCCTTTCAAATTCTTTTTAACCTGGTTAAATGATGCTTCTTGTAAATATGTTATTGCTAACGCTTGGAACTCTGATGTTATTGGCTCACCTGCATATCAACTGGTTAGTAAGCAGCACATTACTAGGAGAAAACTTTCTCAATGGAATAAAAAACATTTTGGCAATATTAATCAAACTTTTGATAACCTTCAGAGAGAAATTAATATTCTTCAAGAACAATCTCCCAGTTCAGTCAACAAAGAAGAAATTATCAAGCTTAATAGGGAGTTGAGCAAGTGGCACAATATCAGGGGAGAATTCTATCAACAAAAGTTAAGAGATCACTTTATTAAGGATATGGACAATAACGGTAAGTATTTTCACACAAAAATAAACAGGAGAAAGTCAAGAAACAACATTGATTTTATTCAAGATCATGATAACAAGTGGTTACAAACAAGAGATGAAATTTCTTGTCATCTTTCTAAGCATTTCAGAGATATAAGTACTTCTATTAATCCTTCTCTTGATGACAATATCTTTAGGGTTCTTCCTTCAATCATTTCAGCTGAAGATAATGCTTCTCTTACAAGAATTCCTTCTAATGAAGAGATTCACAACACTTTATAGAGCATGGAAAACTAGAGTGCACCTGGTCCAGAAGGTTTTCAAGCAGGTTTTTATAAAAGGCAATAGGATTTAGTTGGCCAAGATGTTTGTTTAATGGTGAAGAGATTTTTTGAGAGCAAACATATTCTTAAACAAATTAACAAGACCTACATTTCCTTGATTCCTAAGAAAAAGAAGGCAATCTGTGCTAGTGATTACAGACCCATTGGGTTGTGTAATACTTCTTCCAAGGTAATATCTAAAGTTATTGTCAACAGAATGAAGCCTCTTATAGAGAAAATAATTTCACCATTTCAAGCTGCATATGTTTCTGGAAGATTGATAAGTGATAACACAGTTATAGGTCAAGAAATCATTCATTCTATGAAGAAAAATAGAGGTGAAATAGGTTGGATGGCTTTAAAGCTTGACATGTCAAAAGCCTTTGATAGGCTGGAATGGACTTTCTTGATCAAGGTACTTCAGTCATTTGGTTTCTCTGATAATTTTTGTGATCTCATGTTTCAATGTATAAGTACCACCTCCTTATCTGTTCTTCTAAATGGCTCTCCTTGTGAAGAATTCCATCCTACTAGAGGTATCAGACAAGGTGACCCTCTTTCACCTTATCTCTTTATCTTAGCTATGGGATATTTATCTAGACAACTCACTCAAGCTCAGCAAGATAAGTCTATTATTGGTATTAAAGTGGCTGCCATCTCATCATCCATTAATCATTTGCTTTTTGCAGATGATTGCTTGATCTTTACTCAAGCTAGTCTTACTTCAGATAATGAACTATTGAGTTTACTCCATAGTTTTAGCTTTTAATCTGGCCAGGTGATAAATTTTGAAAAATCAGCTGTTCATTTCAGCAAGAAAACCTCTCCAGAAGTTGCTTCAGCTATAACTCGATTACTTGGAGTTAAGATTATGAACTCTAAAGAAAGATAATTGGGCTCTCCTCTAATTCTTGGTCATTCAAAACAAGAATCTTTTAAATCAATCAAGGAAAGTTTTGAGCACAGATTTTCTTCTTGGTCCAGCTCTTCTCTTTCACAGGCAGGAAGGGGTACTATGATAAAACATGTTCTAAACTCAGTTCTTGTTTATCAAATGGGTACCTTTAAATTGCCAAATACTTTACTTCAGCAATTGACTTCACTAGAAAGGAAGTTTTTTGGGGTTACAACAACAACAGAGGTTCAAACCCAATTGCTTGGTTAAGCTTGTGCAGGCCTATGGAATTTGGTGGCTTGGCTTTCAGAGATTTGGAAAAATTGAACTTGGCTCTTCTCACCAAGCTTGCATGGAGAATCTGCTCTGACTCCAGTAGCTTACTATTTCAGGTTCTTGGAGGTAAATACTTCAGAAGTGGTGACCTTCTCCATCAAAATATCTCTACATCAAATTTTTCATATACCTGGAATGGTATAACCAAAGGATTACAGGTTATAAAAGATAATTACTTCATGGAAATTAATAATGGCAAGAAAACTAAGATATGGAAGGATAGATGGATTCCTGGTTTGTCTCCCCCCCCCCCCTCCCCCAAATCCCATTAGTGATTTGCACAGTTTTTATGAAGATGTAGCTCAGTTATATCTACAAGATTCAGGTCAGTGGAATATTGAGCTTCTAAACAAACTTTTTGATGCACCCACTTCTCTCAAGATCCAGACTATTTACATTGATATTAGTAAGGAAGATGTAATGCTCTGGCCACCCTCTAAAGATGGTATTTTCTCTGTCAAAAGCACATACAAGCTTTTAACTTCCAACAATAGTAATGTTCTTATCAATGGTGTTGATATTGACACAAAAGTCTGGAAGTCTCTTTGGAGTTGTGCAGCAGCTCAAAGAATTAAGTTTTTTGCCTGGAAATGTATAAGGAATCTCAACATCTCAAATACTAAAAGAGATCAGTACAATGCTTCTTTAGACACACAGTGCGACATATGTGGATACTTTGCCGAAAGCTTGGAACACATTATCTTTTACTGTAAACATGCAAAAGCAGTATGGAGGGGTATTGAGGTTAATATTGATATTATCTCTAAAGATTATGCTTCTGTTTCAGAATGGGTTACAAGATGGTTTACTCCAACTAGTTCTCCTATGGAAGAAAGAAATCTTTTGCTTCTAATGATTGGTATTTGGATAATCTGGAAAGACATGTATGATGTAGTATTTCAGGGAGTTTCTCTAAACCCTCTTTCATCTGTGCATAATTTTTTTTATCATCTAGCATCTCATATGCATACTTATACCTCTCTCACTTTGCCTTCTAACAATGTGTGCTTGATTAACTCACATTCTAGCTGGAAATTACCTCCTGAAGGTGTAGTTAAATTTAACATGGATGGATCTTTTGATTATGAGACTAATCACTATGGCATTGGTGTTGTTATACGTGATCATTCAGGTGCTTGTCTTAGATTCAAAGGGAGCTATGGAGATGGAGCATTGAATGCGGAGGCAGTGGAATGTATGGCGATTCGAGCTGCATTATTTTGGGCATTGGAAAGGAGTTTCACCAGTATTCAAATAGAAGCAGACGCAAAATTAGTAATTGATTCTATTAATGGAGACATTTATCTTATTTAATGGGAGAATAGGAACATAATAAAGGAGATTCAATACCTATTCTCCAAGTTTTCTCATTGTGTTTTTATTTCAGTTCCTCGTAATGACAATCAAGTGGCAGATTTAATTGCAAAAAATGCAAGATTATCCTCTGTGCACCTTAAAAAAATATGTAAATTTTGATTCCGATATCTGTGATCTTCTGGCAAAAGATCACAGATTATTTTAAGTTAATAAAATTTTATTTTTATCAAAAAAAATAAAATATGAAGAAAATTTAAAATATTGTTTACAAAAATCAGTGTGCATATTGTCTGCACACTATAAAATATGAAGAATATTTAAAAAATTGGTTCCAAAAATTAGTGTGCATATTTTCTGCACATAAATCAGTGTGCATATTATCTGCACACTATAAAATATGAAGAAAATTTTAAAAATTACTTAAAGAATAATTTTTTTTATATGAAATGAAAATTTGATAGTTGTATTTACGCTCGTTGTGTAGATATTTCAAAAAGCTTTCCAAATATATAAAATTTGTCGAATTCTTACGTATGATTCGTGAGACATATTATGTTTAAGTTGGCATGACGATTATACCCTTAAAGGATATAGTTTATCATTTGATAATATCATCAAACATCTTTATCCAAATGACCCTCCTTCTTTTTTGAGGGTCATTTCAATAAAATGGGTTAATTTTTTTAAAATTGATTTTTAAACCAAAGACCAATTGAGTAAGAGAGAGTGAGGGGAGGGTCAAACACTTAATTCCCACACAAAAAAAAAATCCTACATGAGTCTAAAAATATATAAAATGAACGGTTGTTGCCTTGTTGGAGTCAAACAATTTTGTTAACTTTTCAAAATTGAAAACCTATATGTAATTACGTATCACCTAATTTCTCCATGTATTATCATGTTCTTTTCGCAAAATGATTAACAAGCTAACATCACTTTATCACTAGATGACCGCTACCACGGTGGGATGGCCGCCCGAAAAAATCGATATGGAAATATCATTTTTCCTGACACAACGCAAAAATATCATTTTTCCTGACACGATGTGGAAATATCATTTTTTTGACACTGGGTAAAGTATCATTTATCCTATAACAGAAAATTAGCCGATGCATAAACCAAAATATGGCTGCATAATTTGTTATGCATCCTTTGTGCTGGTTCGCATAATGTCTACGCATTTAATTTTCGAAAATTGTGCGTAAAGGAAAGTATCACTTTTCTTGAAACATCAGGAGTACATCGTTTTATTAGTTGCAACGGAAAATAAGTTGATGCACAAACCAAAATATGGCTACATAAAGTATTATGTATCTTTTGTGGTGGTGGTTTGCATAATGTATATGCATTTAATTTTCTAAAATTGTGCATAAAATGATAAATACTTCCGAATTTTTCGTAAAAACTTTAAATTTGATATTGTTGTTTGTACTCATTACGTAGACTTTTTTATTTCCTTTCCAACGAGATAAAATTTGTAAAATTGCAAGGCACGGATTTTTAGATATGTTATATTAAAGTTTGGTTTCCAATTATACCCCTGAAAAAATAGGATACATAATAATTGGACCAAGAAAAACAATCACCAACATCAAATCCAATTTTTTTGTGTTAAATTAGAAAAAAAGTCATGCTTCACATTGACACAAAATCACTATATATAGAGTCATCTATCGCTTCGCTCGGTCCGACTAATTAATCATATTTATATTAACGAGGTCTACTCCTATCAAGTTGTACGTAGTTGGTTATCATATTTTATTTGTCTTTCTCGCAAGTTGATTATGATTAAGGAATAAATTAAGGACCACTCAATCATTTAGTGTTATAGTAATACTATTATTAGTTGGAATGCTTAATCATAATTACCCTTTTCAGATGGGATTTGAGATTCTTTGAAGAGATAGATATTCTCTTCTTAAGATTGGATTAGGTTCAAAAGTTAGAGAGGATGATCTTTTTCCGCAAAAGACGATTGCCAAATTGTGAAATATTATATTTTAAATAATAAATCCCATAGAAATGGGTCCATTTGGAAAAAGAATTAAAGCTGTTAAAAGTGATAGGAATTAATGTTGAAATGATGGATACACAATGAGAGAGTCAAAAGAGATTCATGAACCATGATCATGACTAGCTATCAATTTTGAGAAGAAAACAGATAATGAAAAGTTTCAATGGCTCAACTCAATGGCCTTGGATTATCTCCTATTGGTAGTAGTGGAGCCTTTTTAAATATAGTCCAAGGTTGAGATTTCTGGGATGCTCTCATTCTCTGTCCACGCAAATTGGTCATTGGATTAATTTGGCTGTACAAGTAGGAAAATTGAAGCCAAATCCCATTGGTTTGGAAATGGCGTGCTCAAGATGCAACATGCATACATGACCCGCGATCTCCTGTTTGGTTTACCATTGTCCATGGATACTGCTGGACAGACTGTATTGCTGATTTTGTGGTCAAGATTGCTGCAACCGCGCAGGTTGAAGGTTTCTGGCTCAATAAACTTCTCATTTGCTGTCAGAGATTTACTATGGAAACGCATATAAAGAAAAAAAGGGTCTACGTCACCTTTTTTTTCCTCTTGATACTTTCCCAAGTAATAAAAGGTTTCTCTTAAATATAGCCCACACATTTATTAACCATAACCCAAAAAGTTTAAGTTAAAATGAAAATCCAAACACGTCTTAATTTTCACTAACAATTTAACTTAAACTTTTCTTCTTATTCAAAATCAAAATAAACGCTAATTTTTATTTGAATCATACTTCATTGTATTTCAAATTAGTTAATTGATCCGTTATAATGCTCACACAGTTGTAAACCCTAATTCTTATTTTTCTCTAAAAACAAAAAGATCCTAATTCTTAATTCTCTCTAAAAATGATATTCTTTTTTCTTAATCATGACAATGATAATAATAAAATTATTAGGAGTTCAAAAATTTCCATAACACAACATCAATCAAAATGGAATTCACTTGGGGTTTGATTCTTTTCCTAGGACCATTTTGCTAAAGCTCTATGAACACAATCACTAAAAGAAAAGTCTCTAAGATGATTTTTTTTTCTCAATCATGATTGCACCAAAATCGATCGAGGGTATTGATGATTCTTCAAAAATATTAATCATGTTAGATAATCAACTTTTTTTTTTGTTGATTTAGGGTTTAATGATCATCTTATTTTGGGCTATGTATAATAACCATATATAATTTTGTGGGCTATATGTAATGATTTTAAAGGTATGTTTGGTTATATAAAGTACTTATTTTAAATGGGCTATCGTTAATAAAAGCATGGGTTATATTTAAGAAATCGTTTTCGCATTTTATTTGCTGCTACGAAGGGGGTCATGAGAGGGCGATAGATCTCCCTACGCAGGGTCTCGGGAATCGATTCCAACAAGGTAAGGGACTACCGAACCGTTACGTAATTGTTTAAATCAAATTCAAACATTAGTTTGGATTCAGATAGATGTCCCTTTCCTATCCGTCACCATGGATGTTGTGTTAAAGATCAACCTGCATTTTCGATGGGTGTGAATTCTCTATAAGTTTCGATGCTTGATTTGCTATCTAACAACATCAAATCTTATGTTTTCATTTCTTTTTCGCGTCAATCAGAAATTGCTATTGCATGTTTGTTGGTCGAATCAAGAGAGTAAAATTCTTGAATTCAATCACGTTGTAGGGCTTTATTGTAGCTTGAAGACATTAATTATCTAAAAGAGATAATTTAACTGAAAGATTCTAAATTAAAAGAAAAATGATAAATCCATATAAAAGTAAATAATAGCTATCCTTGAAAGTTGAATCCACCCGTAATCACCATAGAATTTGATAACCCTGTAACAGTCGTGCAAATTTTATACTGAGGATAGTTTACTAGATTTCGAAAAGGTATAAGCAAGGAGTAACTGTTGAAATATTGTCTCCCTTGCTTTCGGCTACTTTCGGCTGCTTTCGGCTACCCACACTTTGTTGCTTTCGGCTACCCACCCACGCTGTTGTCTCCCATGCTCCTTCCTCGTCCATGCATATCCATGCTCTACCATACACCGCCCATACTCTCCCATACACTCACTCATGTATGCTCGCCTACGTGATGCCCATGCTACCTCGCTCATGCTTGCCCACGTGATGCTCATGTCTCCCTCGAGCTGCATGCCTCTACCCACACCCTTCTCTCCTTCCCATTCCTTGCTGTCGACAGTCCTCCCACAACTGATGGTTTCGTCCCATGTTTTGTCTCCTCTCCACGCTCTCGTTGTCAGCAGCCCATGAGCTGTCTTTACCCAAGTCTTGTAATTCATTTTATGTTAACACTATAAATAGGTAGCACTTGTACATGTAAATTACACAATAATTGAATACAATGTAGTCCATTACCGTTCTCACCTGTGCCATGGATATTTATATCATGGTATCAGAGCTAGAAAAGATCTAAAACCCGTTTCCGCTGTGTTAAGAAGTTATCAAGTCCTTCATTCTTCCGTTTCCGTCTCACGTTCTCAGCAACCAAGCTCGAGCAACAACATCTCTTTCATCAGGCTCGAGCTTCACCTTTTTGTTAACAGTCCCGAACAACAACACCATCACTGTCCATCTCCGTCGAACCTACATGCTCGTCGTCCCTGAATTTGGTTCATCTTCACCGCTGCTGCCAATGACCACCAAAATCGATCTGAAATCCATTTTCGCTGCAAATCAAATCCAGAGTTAAGAAGTATCATTTTGTTTTTCATATCCAATCCCATTTCAGAAATCCCGCTGCCTGTCGAGCAACAAATCCTGAGTTCCATCCATGGAAGCAACACCATCGATTCTCCTTCGCTGCCATGTTTATCAACTGCAATGACACCGTCGAGAACCCGCGTCTTTGTTCTCAAGCATCTATGAACTTCCATCACCATGCTCGTCTTCAGTTAGAGCTCCGTTATATCAACCACCAAGTTGGTCTTAATCCCAACTCATGTCTAGTTCTCCCGCAACTCCTGTTTAGCAAAGAACTCCATTATCGCCTCGACAGCAAATCCGTTTTGTCAGTTTCCAACAGCAGCCATCGATAATTCCATTGCTCACGGGCATTACCCCGAGCTCCGATCAATCAACAGCCAATCGTCGTCGTCCCATGTCATTATCAGTTCGAGCTTTTCACAGCTCCTTCTCATTTCATCCTGGGCCACGATCTTCTCTGCCATTATCAACTGTCACGTCGAGCTCCAACAATGGCAGTAACCATGTACCGTTCCATGCTTATTTGGAACAAACCATTTATCATCATTATTCCAGAGAGCAACTATTGATCATGCCTTCTACCCGATCTCCAACAGTCATGGCAAGCTCAAGCCGTCTCGAGCTCCAAACAGCCGGAGCGTAGTTCGTCTCCGTTTTCTCTTTGTCTCTGTACGTTGTCTTCATCACCACTGTTAACCGTAACAGCAGCAGCTCATTCAGGTCCAGTTGTATTCAAACTCGAGAGGCTCGAGTTTGAGGGAAGGTGTTGGAAATAGTCCCAAATACCACCCAGTGTAAGTGTATCCGTGGTTTCCGTACCACCCAGTATCAGTATGTCCGTGGTTTCCGTACCACTCAGTATCCGCCAGTGTGCATCCGTGGCTTCCGTGCCACTCATTTAGTGTTTCGGCATGGGCAGCAATCCGTAGGCCACAATCCGCGTGCATCCTCAGATGGCGTGCCGCAATACGTGTGCTACAATCCTCCTGCCATGCTTCAAGTCCAGCACCACCGTGTTCATCATCACCACAATCACGTCAAGTCCTCTTTTAATAATCGTTCAAGTTGAAAACTACATTTCTCTCCGTGTTCAACTTGAGGGGGGGTGTTGAAATATTGTCTCCCTTGCTTTCGGCTACTTTCGGCTGCTTTCGGCTACCCACACTTTGTTGCTTTCGGCTACCCACCCACGCTGTTGTCTCCCATGCTCCTTCCTCGTCCATGCATATCCATGCTCTACCATACACCGCCCATACTCTCCCATACACTCACTCATGTATGCTCGCCTACGTGATGCCCATGCTACCTCGCTCATGCTTGCCCACGTGATGCTCATGTCTCCCTCGAGCTGCATGCCTCTACCCACACCCTTCTCTCCTTCCCATTCCTTGCTGTCGACAGTCCTCACACAACTGATGGTTTCGTCCCACGTTTTGTCTCCTCTCCACGCTCTCGTTGTCAGCAGCCCATGAGCTGTCTTTACCCAAGTCTTGTAATTCATTTTATGTTAACACTATAAATAGGTAGCACTTGTACATATAAATTACACAATAATTGAATACAATGTAGTCCATTACCGTTCTCACCTGTGCCATGGCTATTTATATCAGTAACAACTAACAGTACCCAAGTTACCTGACCATAGTGACTAGAGTGTAAAAGGGAACAAAGCGTAGAAGAAAAATAAAACTAATGTAAAAGTGTTTCAATTCTCAAAAAAGAGGAGATAAAAATATATGTGGAAGGACAATATAGTCAATCTAAGTTCTAGAACAATAAGGAGAATAGTTATGATATTTGCTGTTTGTTCCATGAAAGGCTGCAATTCTCTAGGGTTGAATACTAGGAATTGGAGATAGGAAGAATGGGATTGTCCGCGTGAGGGTGAGAGAGTTGAGAGATTCCTTAGGGCACATGGCTGCCCACCACCCTGGTTTCTGTCAAGCCATTGCCTCCTATCACCGGATCAACTGCATTAATGCATTTTTTGGTGGGTCAATTTCAATTGCCTTTTTATTCTTCTTCCAGTTTCATTATTTTATTTTGTTTGAGTAATTTGAATTCAGGAAAATGATATAATTTGTCAAGTCCAACTACGCGTAAATCTATCTATCTGTATAATACAGTCCCATTGTGGAAATTTCAAAAGGATTTTCATTACCAACTGACGATCGCAGAGCCATGTGTTTGGAATACTTATTTGATTGGGAAAATGGGGAATATGCCCCAAAATCGACTGTCATTTTGGGGATATGCCCCAGGATTCCAGTTTTTGGGAATATACCCCAAAGCAACGGTTTCCGTCAAGGAACCGTTAAATAGACTATTTATCGTAAATGTGTATGAACTTTCTCTCTAATTGTTTCGAGATTTTTTCGTCTGAATATGTTCCCGAACCTTGTAAAGGTGTTAATATATCGAAAATCTACTTTTTAATTCGCATATGTGATCCCAAGTGTGTGCGAATCTTGACTACTTAACGGTTTTGGATGGAATTTTGGACGGCTGGGGCATATTCCCAAAAACTGGAATCCTGGGGCATATCCCCAAGATGACAGTCGATTTTGGGGTATATCCCCAATATTCCCTATTTGATTGGGTTAGTTTTAAATAAGTAGTCATCGATCGGCCTTACTGCCCTTACGAATTCACCTCTCGTTTATGAGGTCATGTGGCCATTCATTGTACAAAATGTGAACGAATGTAAAAACATAGAAATGAACGAGTAAAAAACAAACTGATTCTAATGTGGAAACACTCTGTGTGCAGGGTACAAAGACATAAGGGGACATCTGGGCCAACAATAATGAAATTATACAAATGGACCACTAATAACCCACAAATTGCCTGTCTGATCAGTTGGTACTGAAATTTAACCTTATATGCAAATAGTATGTAGATGACATTAAAATTTTCACAAGTACTTGGTATTTTCTGGCGGACAGTATCTGGCGATCATAGTGCAGGGCACAGAGACACCCTAATAACTATTTTGGATAGCAAAATAACCTAACTCTATAATAACTGGTTCCTTATGCATGTCATGATTTTGGGTACAACCCATCACGCATTCATGCATGCACAAACAAATTGTATTACTCATCTACCGTGCATTGCCAAGCGACCATAGCGTACCTCAGTACCAGGACTAGAACAACTCGATATGCGTATATAATGGAACTTACTGTAGAATTAAGTATGAAACAAAGGCCAAGAACCAAACTACAACAACAAGTCAACAACAACGAACAAACATCATCCCAAACACAACCGAGCTACCCATCTAGCTAGCACTGGTCGTTTTCGTGACAAAAAAATGGCAGATTCTATTTAAAAAAGAATTTGTAAGTTATTATGTTCATCATAATGAGCTATTTCCGTAACAAATTCTTGCTTGAAAACTTTGAAGCCTGAAAATTTAATAGGTTAAAAGATTTGAATGTATTTTTTTTCTTTCGGTGCGCGGGTTATAACCCCAAAGGTGTCACTATTTATGTACAAAAACCCCAACAAAACAAATTGTTCACAAAAACCCCATTTAACATAAACTATATTACCCTTTTAATTTAAATCACCACAACAAAAATAAAAATCAACCCCACCTTTAATTTTTATTATATTCACACCACCAACAACAACACAGCACAACAGTACCATCGCCACTGCACCACCGCCGCCGCCACTGCACCACCACCGCCACTGCACCACCACCGCCACCGCCCATCGCCGCCGATTCCGCCACCAAGACCTCCGCCGACCACCACCACTACCGCCGCCGCCACCGCAGCCGACCACCACCACCACTGCCAACCGCCGCCGTTACCAACCACCACCACTGCCAACCGCCACCGTCACCAACCACCACCGCCACCACCACCACTGCCAACCGCCACCGTCACCAATCACCACCGCCACCACCATCGCAGCCAACGACCACAACCACAGACGACCACTACCGTCACCGAGAAACACCATCATTATCACCGACCACCACCACCAACCAGACGCCGCCACCACAAACAATTAATTTGATTGATCAATGTTCAACAAAATGAGAAAAAATGATGGAACCAAACTAAAATGAGAAAAAATGATGAAACCAAACTGAAAAAAAAATATGATGGAACCAAAATTTCTCGTGAAAAATGATGTAACCAAACTGAAAAATAGATGAAACCAAAATTGGTTTTATCATTTTTCCACATATTGTAATTTCACCAATAACCACCGGGACCAACACCACCGCCAACCACCATGACTAACTATCACCACCACCGCGCCGCCACCATCACCACAGTCCGGCGCAACGCGTCATTGCACCACCACTACTAGCCACATCCACCATCCAGCACCACCACCAACACCACAACCGTCCACCGCCATCACCAACCACCAGCACCGCCAACACCGCGTCATTGCACCACCACTACCAGCCACCGCCAACACCTGCCGCACCGCCACCTGCACCACGACCGCCAACACCTGCCTCCCACCACCACCGCTGAACGTCATCACCCATGTCGCCGCTGAAATCTTCCACTGCTGTCACCACTGGCACCAACACTACATACCACCTCCATCTTCGACTACCAAATGACACCAGTACCACCACTACCATCATCTCCATAGCTAAAATAGGATGAAACTAGTTTTGGTTTCATCATAAGTACGATGAAACCATATTTGGTTTCATCATAAATAAGATGAAACCATATTTGGTTTCATCAGAATTCAACTACAAGAAAAATTACAAACCATGATTCCGGGCCGAGTTTCGTCTATTTCTGATCATCTCCTAGCCGATTCCAGGCCTTTCAAATCCTTCTTCATTGCACAGTCATTAACACAACTCTGCCAATTCCATCTCTCAACTACAACGCACCCATGGCAGCAACAACCAACAATGCCTCGCTGCCATTTTACTGTTCACTGAGGCACCAATTTCTGCAGCTTCTCTGCATCACTGTTACACTACCAAAAATATCTGCATTTGAGCTACATCAGCAGCAGTAGCTTCAATCACCAACACCTGCAATTGTTCATCAAGCAAAGCCAATCTCCCACATGAATATCTTCCATCGCTCCAACCACTGCAACCCCATTGCACCAAAACCCATTGAACATCACCTCTGGATGTTCTGAATCCACCAACTTCAAATCTCTTCTTGTACACCACCTGAAACAACATCAACTTACTTTCGATTCCAAACTCATTACAGATTATTTCAACCAAGAGCTTCCAACAACAACTGCAACACAACCAATCCAACAAACCAATTCCATTACAGTTCACCACTGGAGCTTCACCTCCATGCAATTCTCATACCAGCTCACACCTGCAATTTCAACCACTTTGCAGCTTCAGTTCTGTACCACCAACAACTCATTTTATCATCCTTGCCATGAACCACCAACAACTGCTCCAATCAGATCCACTGCCACCTGCAATTTGTATATGTCATAGACATTCATCTAAAGCTATATTATGCAATTCTGTACCACTCAGCCACTGCTTTCATTCTTCCCTCATTGCACCTACAAACCTGTATTATGCAATTCAGTTACAGCTGGAAACACCACCAACAGAAGCTACACATAACCATTTATCTGAGTTCACGAATACACTCATTCTCAGCACCGACTTCCCAAACCACCAGTGTCATCTTTAACTGCAATTTCAGCTTCAAATCAAACCCATTCAAAAACCTTTCTCTTCCTTCATTACAGACCATAACTCATCCCTTTCACTGCATCATACTGGCTTTAACTCAGTTCAAGAAACCCATTCAATCCACAACAACAAACCAATATCATCTCTAGTTGCGCTTCACAGTCCACCTGCAAACCACCAAATCTTCTCCTCTCAGCTCATAAATTCAATTTGACCACCAGAACCCATGAATATCAACAACAACAAAAATATCCTTCTTCATCTTCTCTGCCTAAAATCTAAATCATTTTCCATCTGAACTTGACTAAACCATAACCATTCTTCTTCATAGTTTCGATCCATTACCAAAGAACATGTCCACCTTGATTTAACATCTCAACCAATATCAATTCTTGTTCAACACCATCATCTTCAGATTCATACACTTCCAGTTCAGTTTCAACCCCAGATTTAAATTCATCTTCTAATAACAGTAGGAAACCAAAACCTTAATTTCACCAGATCCCGTTTCTTCCATTGATTTCTTGTCTTCTCGGTTCAATTTCTGTCCATCTTTGGCTCAAATTCGACTGAACCCATCTCTCCTAATCTTTCTCAGATCTCTCTGATTCCAGTCTCCAAAAATTTCCTTTCTCTGAAATTTCCAACTTTCAGACAACAACCTCACTCCTCTCTTTTGGTCTTTTAATTTGATGGTGGTAGTGGAGAGACGAGGAGTTGGGGGTGATGATGTTTACGGTGGTGGAAATGGTGTTGTTGGTGAAGGAATTGAAGGAGGCATAGGAGGGTGATGGTAGTGGTGAGATTCCGCCTTTGCAGTGGTGTGTCGGGGAGAATAAAATTCGTGGAGATCCATTGTTGCTGCTGGTGATGATGGTGGTGGGAGAAGGAGACGAAGAAAGAAGAAATGAGATTAGAGAAGAAGAAGAAGAAGAAGAAGAAGAAGAAGAAAAGGTCAAAAGGAATGTGTGGCATTTTTTAAAGTAAAGAAAAGTAAATTTACTCATTATTATTTGATTTGGGGTTTTTGTCCCAGTTTTATTTGAAACGGTTTTTATTTGTTAGAAATAATATGACCGGTTTTTTCTTATCACTTGTTTGTTCACCTAGGGGTTTTGTCACTATTTTTATTTTTCTTTTTCAAATTGGTGTAAAAATGTGTGCAACCTGATATTTACATGACTTCCATTATGTAGATCATTTTATATCGGTCCTAACATAGGGATACAAACCAACACAAACCCATGTTACCCCAATACTAATCCGATACATAGAAATACTAATGAGAACATTATCTATATACCCCTACTATGAGACCCCTTGCAAAAATACCTTTATGAACTTTACAAATACTCTTAAGCCTAATACATTACTAAAATACCCTCTTTTATATAGTGTACTAGATCTTAACTCGTGTCGTAATGGCACGGGATGTTTTGTCTCTAATACGATAATGTTCACATTCCTCTTGCTTCATTTTATTCGTGAGTAATTATTTTGATATTCAAATAGGTTTTGGGAAACAAAATGGGTTACCTGATCTTTTTATTTTTTACTTAAGCATGTTATTCCAATTTATTATCTGGACGGAGTAATAATGTTGTGCCAACATGAAAATAAAATAAAAAATACAGTAAATAAAAAAATTCCCCATTTATTGTTCCATCATACCATAATTTCAAACTTCAAAAAGAATATTTCATCTAACAATACATATACCTAAACTGCCAATCCAACTCCATGATGTTTATGAATACATTTGTTCCGAAATTATTGATAACTAAGGCTCTAAGGAGTGAAGCAAAAACCCATAATATTTTCCCTACTATAGATAAACACTATTTATTTATTTTTTGCAAATGTGAGAGTTATAAAAATGAAGAACCCTTGGCTATTGGAAGGCTGAGATATACACATGTGAGTTGAAAAAATAAACTTATAATAGTAAATCAAAATATGTGTAAGATTCTTTCTCAATCATATTGATAACATAAAATTGAAGAAATTCGTGGATAAAAAGATTTCACACCAACTATACTCAGTAGTGCATGAATGACGTTCTCACATCTAGTGTTACTCAAGTAATTTGGAGTTTTAAAGAGCATAGTCATATTGATATTTGTATCTACATAAATTCAACTAACCTTCCGAAGAAAAATTATTAGTTTCACGGTAGAGCCGACACAAACTTCTGTCGCCTTCAATGTATACAACACACATTGGGTTTAATCGGCCTTGAGATTAAACAAATACCCCAACATTAGTCAAATAATGTCTACAAATACGGGATCGAAACAAAGTGCTAACGGGAAAAATGAGAGACTAACATCAGTTCTACAAAGAAAATACCCTATATGTATCAAAGTTTGTTAACCAAACATGTATTCAAATTAAAAAGTCACCAACTTAACACAAAAATATAAAAGAACCGAAGTTAAATCAATACTTGCATAAACATAACTTATAAGAGAATTTTGTAATTATTAAATACCTTTAAAATCACTATTAGAGACTTAATTGCATGCGTCGTTAAAAACTACGGTAGGACGAAATCACCAGATTAATCTGTAGAAATTTCACTGGATATGTAGCAATTCAGAGAAGTTTACACTGGTGGTGATGCGTTCCATCTAAGTGTTGTTCGATTGATTATTTTTTTTAGAAGGTTTCGGTTTTCATTGGAGAAACCGAGAGGGAGCGTTTCATTATATTCATTATCATTCAGAAATCCAAGACCAAATCGCCCTCTGCTTACGGGATCTCAATACAACCTTAGATTTATCTATTGGACGAAGAAACCTTGATACTAAATATGTAGTTTTTAGTGTTATTTATTATATAACGTGACATCCAAATGTTTTTTTCTTCTTCTTAATTTTCATGTATTTTAACCGAGTTTATATTAGCATTAAGACGATCAACCACATTTATAATTTATAGTGTTATCCTTTTGTAGCAGCACATAATTAACTTAGTCAATTATTACTCATCAAAATCAGCCAGTACCACAAACCACCAGATATCACTTCTTTCTCCACCACCACCATTTTCCATCCCTCGTAGAATATTGGGCACACTTATAACTTTTAATCTCACATGTCATGTATAAAGTTTAGATTTAACAAACTTAGGTCGTCAATTAATTTATTCAACTATATGTTTTTTGTTAATACTGAAAATCATGCGTACGAACGGTTACCAAAGATAGCAGTGGTACCAAAAACAACCATTTTGTCTTATATGATTTGGTATCATCCCAAAAGTATTTGTTACCCGCCTTTTTTGATCGTGTCAAAAACAACCAACTATACTTTTCACAACACAATGTTACCCGTCATGTAATTTGTTTTTATTATTTTTGATTCAAAAAGAAAAAACCAATACCACCACCATTAAAACCATCCATCGCCACTATTTCTTCCACCAAAACTAATGTTACCGCCTCCACCACTTAGTAACACCTTCCACCGCTTTCACCACTTACTTGTTCCTCTACTACCACCACCACCACTAAAATCTATTGAAATAATTTTTGTCAAAATTATTATTTATTGATGGAGATATGTATTAATATTAATTAAGGGATATTGATGTAAAATTAATAAATCATTTATCATGAGAAATTAATGAGACATCAATTAATAAAACACTTATACTAATTAATATTTAAGTTGAACAAACCATGACCATATATTTATCTTCTCTCTAGACAAATCACTTATACTAATTAATAAAACACTTATACTAATTAATATTTAAGTTGAACAAACAACCACTGTTGATTTATCTTTTCTATCAATTCCAACCAAGGTGGAACAATGGTTAGAGGCCACTCTTATGACACAACAGGTCATGAGTTCGAACCTCCCCGTTATAATTTTTGAAATTCCATATCTTGACTTGAGTATTCATTTTTAATTCATAATATTGGAATGAACACCACGTGTGCGACTTGTAGGGTGTGGCATGGAGAACCACATCCTTTGATTTATCTTTGCCAAGGATAAATCCTGACCACCACTAAACTCTTCTTTATACTATTGATATACAAAACCACTAACCACTATTTAAAAAAAAAAGGACTACATCTAATGTCCACTGCCAACCACCACCACCACTGTCCACCGCCAACCACCACCGCCGATGACCACCACTGTCCACCAACACCACAAACCACCACCACTATCCACCAACACCGCCAACCACCACCACTGTCCGCCACCACCGCCGCCAATAACTGCCACCCACCGCCACCACCACCACCAACAACCATCACCGCCGCCAACCACCGCCATCGACGACCACCACTACCATGTGGAGTCAACTTGTTGAAGTTGTGTCCATATAGGAGGCAACTAACTCAAGTTTTCTCCAATAAATAATGTCCATATCGGAGGAAACTAGATTAAGTTGTCTCCAATAAATAGTGTACATGAATAAGTTGCAAAACAAAATGGAGGTAACTAGCTCAAGTTTTCTTCGAATTTGAGGCAACTAGCTCAAGTTGTCCTCAAAAGTGAAGACAACTAGCACAAAGTTGTCATCAAAAGTGAAAGAAACTAGCCCAAGTTGTCTCCAAATATGGAGGCAACTAGCAAAAGTTGTCTCCAAAAAATAAAAATTGTACACAAAAAAGTGAACCTAGTATGAGTCGAACACACATCTTCTGACATATAGTCAGTTGTGCTACCATTGCACCACAGATTCATCAATACAAAGTAACATATCAAAATCACATACTAGCACCTGCCACTTCATATCTCTTTTCAATGCACAACCAACAATTTGAACCACCACCAGACAGCATCACATCCTCGTTGTTCTGCTCTTCACTGACTGGATACACAAGCAGCAGCAACACACAAACATAAAAGATATTTCAAGATGGAATCATTTCTGTCCTAGCTAGTTAACATAGTAGTGGTACTTAAACCCATATTATATTATATATAACTTTTAAAGAAAATAAATAAAGAAATACTAGTAAATGACTACTACCTCATGCACAATCCTGGTGGTTGAATCTAAAGCATAACTTGAGCACACCACCAATCAGCAGATACATACTCTTCCTTTACTGTCTAGCTTGCAGGCTGCAGATGACAAATGAAAGAGTTAACCACCGGTTTAGAAAAAAAAATTCTCTGCAACAAACATTTTTACCCGAAAAAACAAACTCAAACCAATCAAAAACAAAACCGAAACTCGATAGGTAAACAACATATACAAGTTCACTCTAAAAAAAGGGAGCAACTAGCACAATTTGTCTCCAACACTGGAAGAAACTTGGTCAAGTTGTTTCCAAAGATGGAAGCAACTAGCCCAAGTTGTCTTTAAATATGAAGGAAACTTGTTCAAGTTGTCTCCAATTTGGCGGCAACTAGCAGAAGTTGTGTCTCACGAAAACTGTACATGAAATATCTAAAAATCTCAACAAGTATTATTTTAACAATTTAATTAGTCGCACTATTTAAAATCAGTTATAAGCCCAAGTCGAAATGAGCATTTTATTTCAGATATTATTATAAAGTCTTAAATCATGTCCCTAATACAAATGATCAGAGCATTCTGGGGTATACTCTTCTTGGAACATTTTCACCCTACTGTGTACACCAACATGTTTCTATAGGAATATAACTAACAAGCTCGTTTGATAAAGGATTGACTCTATGATATGTAACAAAACTTGTGAATCCTACCTGAAATGTGCACGCAAAAAGTATTACGGCTGAATTTTCTATGAAGAAATAATAGCAACAACATAACAGACAAATGCAGCTAGCTGTAAAATAGAAAAGAAAGTATCAAAATGAGACAATGATGGTAAATGTCCATTAATTTTATCCCTCTCACCAATAAAAAATATATTTTTAGAAGATATAAGTTATATCATATAACAATGCTAATTCAATTACGTAGTTGGCTGTTTCACAAGTAATGACCAATGTCATAGAAAATGTTTGATAGAAATATCATGTTCATCATTCATTTTTATGCAAGCCCGTGCACTGCATACGAACAGTCTAAATGCTTGAAACCAGATAATATTACGTATCAACACTAATAACAGTAAAAGAAATATACATTAACGATAAGAAGAGATAAGTTCCCACCTATTGAACTCCAAAAATTCAGAATTTCATAAGATGCATCTTGGATTTTTCCCATTTTCTCCACATGTGTCTCGCGAACCTTTATCATAGTTGGTGTACGCCTTAAAGGAAGGTTTTTCCCATCAAGAATTCATTCGGCCATCTACAGCAGTTAAATAAGTAAAACAGTAATTACAAACCTGTTAAAAAAGAATACAAAGTTCTTTGCTGCAACAATTAAAACAGACTCATCTGGAGATGCAACTAAAAAAAAGTATATGATTAAACGAAGGCCATGTACTCCATCACCTCTATAACTCAGACAACAAGGTCTTCATTTCTCCACAATCTGAACCCTATCTGAATTCCTACTGCAATTCGGTTCATCTCTATCTCAAATTTGATCATACCCATCCTGAATTCATAACCACCACACCAAGATGCTGCAATCAACAACTCCAATTCATATCTCACCGAATGACAGCTTCACAACCAGAACTAATTCAACTACAAACCAATCTCAGCTCCAATTCATTTCCATCACAACTTCATCTTCTTGATGTTGCTGTTCAAAACCCCTCAAGAAACTTTAACAACACCATCACCATCTTCTTCCACCACTTCCAACATCTTGTTACAAAACAACAACTACCATCACCATCATTTAAATTTCTTCAAGCAATATATCAACAACAACAATCAAATCACTAAAACCCTTTCTGCAACTAAAGTTACACCAATATTTGTAAGCCGAATCTCAAAACAAAACCTACGCAAATCATAATATACAAACATGAAAATCAATTTGAATCAATTTGGTCATCCAAATACTCTCGAGATAAAACACATCTCTCAATCGCTTGATTGTGGTTCTATATTTCAACTTGAAATTACCATAGATCGAAACCTAAAAATCACATCTTTGGATGGTATTAAAATTATTGATAATATGAGGAGAAGAAGATGAAGAGAAAGAAAAATAAGATCCAATGATCAGAAGAGAAAGAATAATTAAATCATAACCCAAGTTTCAATGATTCAAACATGGAAATCTTCAAATTTAAAAATTATCTGAAACTGAAATCTCAAACCTTAAATCTGTAAATCTGAAAATTATTTTGTGAGATCTGATTATGGAGATGATCGAGCAGAGATGGTACTGGAATTTTGGCGGACGTAGAGGTGGTGTGTCAATGGTGGTGGCGACAATGAAGATGTGGTGTCCATCTTCGGGAGAGGAGGAGACATAGAATAGAAATAAAAGGTTACGACGACGGAGAAATGGTGCCGATGGTGGTAGTGGGATTACGAAGTAAGTGATCATAGAGATGGAGATGGTGGTGGTAGGTTCAGAGCAAAGGAGGAGTTTTGGGTGCTTATCTTCTGATGATGCTGGGATTGAATAAAGGAAGAAGAAGAAGAAACAAAAGGCTAAAATAGGGAGTTGAGAAAATAAGATATTAGTTTGGACTTGTTTTTTACCCCTCAAGGGTGTTTGTGCAAAGCCCATGGATAGTAGGGGCATAATTAACATTCCCACAATACTAATATGTTAAAATCCTCATGTCAACACCTACTGATAAATATATGTATCTATTTATATGGTACATGCAACTAATATATCAACAGATTAATCATATGGTATTAGGATTAGTACCACATCGCATGGAACTTAAGATCTTGCATTCAATAAACATCCGGTAAACTTAACTTTACAAGCCGGTTTTCGAGGTGAGTTAGGTTCATGGACTTCAATATGGTGTCAGTATAATTTAGCCACATCTATCCACGTCACCCAATTAAATATCTTCATGTTAGATTCAACGAGGTTAACATATGAGCGTGTTAAGATTACTCCCACACTATATGGACAACTCAATTTCTTGCAGTTAATAAATACTATGTCTTATTGATTTATTTACTTCCAAGTAATCCAACCGTATCAAACCGCAAAAGCAAGTATTAGACTTAACGAGGTTAACACATGAGGAGGCGTGTATGAGATTGGTCCACATTATATGGACAATTCAGTTTCTTTTACTAAACATATCTTATTGATTTCTATTTTTTTTTTTTGGAAAGGACGAATATTATAAATTAAGTAATACAATATAACAGGCTATCAATTTCTTGCTTATTGAAAATATTAAATATAATGGTGGACTTGAGGACTTGTTGTTCCAAGTGGGTTAACATATGCTGGAGATATCATATCCTTCTTTCTTAGTCGTAGAATCTGTCACTATGTTATCTTTCCTGTTAATATATGGAACCTGCAATTGTGGAAGATTTTCTAATAAATATTTCACCTTCATGATGGTATTCTCCACACAAAGTATTTTTGTATTTTTGTTGTTTATAATCTCCACCACGTGCTTGCAATCTGTGGATACTGTAATTCTAGAATTATCTGTTTACCAATTGTTTGTCATTAGTAAAGTTATAGCTTCTTCTTGAAGAGATGAGGTTGTGCCAATTAGATCCCACCACAATGTGCATAAACGATTCTTGGTCTATTGAGTATAAAATGAAGGTGTATCCCATCGATAGTTCTTCTTCCTTGAAAGAGGCATCAACAAATATGATCCAGTCTGATTAAATATTTTCCCAATAAGGGTTGATTAAGACTGAGGACTATGTGGGATGATATCTAGGAATTTTCTAACTTGCTCTATCAAAAGGCCTGAATTGGGGTTAATTTTTTTTTTTTTGAAAATATCTTAGCATTTGTGTTTACAGATAAATCATAATATAAATGTGAAGAGCAAGAAAATATCCAATTTGGTACCTAATCACTAGTGGAGTTATTGTGGAAGTCCATATTTATCTAATCTAGGGAGAATGAAAACGAAATATCCTTGACAAATGGGAATTTTATAAATAGATGGTATTCTTTTTATGGATTTTGCAAATTACACATCAGGAAGTTTGGAGGATTTGCTGAGACATGTGAGGCTTGACGACTAAAAGCATGAAAAAAAAATTTGTACTAATTTCCAAAGAAACAATATAATTCTAGGAATGACTAGTATTTTTAAATTTTTTACTAAGGGAAATTTATGCTATTGTTAGGAGAGTTAAAATGTGTGACTGATTAGATTACACAAGGATGGATGATGTTTCCATCGAATAGCATTATTTCCGTTGATTTATGGCGAGATGGATAAGATTTTTCTTTTTATTATGGGATAAACATCTCATCAAGCTTGGACTTGTCCCAACTTCCTTCAGGTGAAATCAACTCCTTGACTAAAAAAGGAAGGGGTTCTTCCTTATCCATTGGTTTTGATATGAAATTTGAAACATTGGTTTTGAGATGAAATTTGAAACTAGAATCCACTCGTTATCCCAAATTTGAGTGGAGGCTCTGTTTCTGATATGCCAAATGTAGTTATCTTTAATGAGTGCAAGACCCTTTTGGATACTTGTCCAGATTCAGAAGAGGTTAGAGGTTCTTGTCGAATCGAAAGGATGAGAGTTTGTAGAATACTTTGATTTCAGAAGTTGAGCCCATAGTTGGTTAGTGATTCGGTTTGTCATCTTGGTTAGAAGAACTATGTTGAAGTGATGCAGGTTTTTAATACCAAGGCCACCCTAAGATATAGGTTTGCAGATACTTGACCAGGATTTTTTATATCCCCCTTTACCTTTAGATATATCTTTGTTCCACCAAATGCAGTTAATCTCGGATTTCTGTTTGTCTCGGTCGAGACCGAGACATTGGTATAACTTTGTATCGGGGAGATTTCGGTTCTAAATCTCAGTGCAATTTTGGCTTCAAATTTTACACCTACAATTTTTATATCAGGCATTTTTCGCAAAATTTCGTCCATTAGGAAACGATAAGTATCCCTAATACACCATCTATCAATGCAAAACAAGATATTCAACACACTAATAAAGGGAGGGAGACCCACAACAATTACTACCAGCAAGCATGATATTCGTTATTTTTGTTACACCAACGTGGCATAGTTTAAAAAGGTAACAAACTATTTTGGCTACGCGGATAGCTAAAAAGAGTGTTACTTTTAAACTTTTGAGTTTAGACTCCGTGACATATAAAACACGCGAAAAGCAAGCTTCCTTCTCCTTCTTCTGCTCTGTAACCATTTTCTCCTTCTTCTGATGTCTAACCATTCTTAGAATTACCCATATGTATAATCATTCTTACCTCTTTATCTTTTTTCACCTACTTGATATGTTAAAACCCGCTTAAAAACATAACATCATCCACCTAATTATCATCTTATTATCTATATTTAGTATATATAGTTTGAAAATTTTCATTCATATCACATTTTAGGGCTAAATCTCGGGAGTCTCGGAGCGAGATTTCAGTAAAAATCGGCTGAGTCAGGCGATTTAATCGCTAACTTCTTATCTCATCTCATCGGAATCGAAGATTTCGTCTAGATTCAAACCGAAACCTAAAAAATCGGGGAGATCTCGGTCGAGATCGACTACACTGGTTCCACCAGAAATCTCTTTGTCTACGATCAGCTGATTCAAAGTAGTTCTTGGAAGAGCTACGAACTATATTTGGTATGTTAGGTACGCCTGTAAGAAAAATTGAATAAGGAAAGCTCTCCCAACTTGGGAGAGAAGTTTTGATTTCCATACTTGTAGTGGAGTAATATCGAAAAATAGCGGAGTATCAAGATATCTATCAATTTTCTTCAGAATAAAAACCTTTAAAAAATTTAAGACCATTATATTATGCATACTAAGGCTGAATTAGATTCCTGAATTTTGAAAATTTACCATTTGCCCAGGGATTTCCACAAATTTCGAAAGAACATCCAAGATTTTTTTAGCCTCTCCTAAATTGGCTTGAGTTTAGTGAGAAAAATCGTCAAAAAAAAAAAGGATAAATAATAGGAGTGTGGTTATTGATTTTCATTCCATAGATTTTTTCTCAAGGATTGCTTTGTTTAGGAGTCTGGATAAAATTTTCATATAGATTAGAGAAATGTATACGCAAAGAGAATCTCCCTGTCTAATCCCTATGAAGGTATTGAAACTGGGTCACGGTGACCCGGTTAGGAGGATTGAGAAGGAAGTCGTAGTAATGCATTGCATAATGAGGTGAAACCAAGAGGCATTAAAGTAGAAAGAAAGAAGAGCACGTTCAATAAATGGCCATTCAACTGGATCAAAAGATTTAAAGTGATCTAGTTTTAAGGACAACAAACACTTTTTGACTTTAGAAATTTTCATAGAGTGTAGGATCTCAGTAACCTGTCTTCCTAGGAGGAAAACAGATTGATTCAGGGAAATTAATTATGTTTAATAAAGTCTTTAAATGATTATAAATAATTTTTGAGATAAGCTTATATATCGTGTTACTCGGGATAATAGGCCGAGAATCCAGAGGGGTTTGAGGAGTGGAAGTTTTAGGAATAAGGGTCAAGAAGGTAGCATTGAACTCCGCAGGTAACTGATATGAAATAAATAAAAATCTGAATAGACATGATAATATCAAGGCATAAGATGTTCCAATTTGCTTTAAAGAAACCTGGTTGAAAACCATCCGAACCTGGAGCTCCCTAAGGATTCATATTTTGGAAGCGTGTTCCAAATTTCTTCCCTGGTAGGGATCTCAATAAAGGATAAATTTTATGAATCCGAGATGCATGGCTCTATTAGATCAAAAAAAAAATCATATTTAGAAAATTGGGAGGATCCTATTTGAGAGAAATGGTTTATTAGGAGGAAGTTTATTTGGTCATTTTTCTGAAAGCCAAATACCAAATGGTTCGTGGAGGGAGTTGATCACATTTATTTTTTTCCTCATGGATATATTTTGTATTTTGGTCAAAATCCTTGAAGAATCTATCACGGGATAATTGGTGGTAACAATTATTTTTGATTTTATGCCATTTCCCTAGTTCTGCTTGAAGATTCTTAATTAGTTTATCTAAGTGGGAAAAGAAATTGTGTGATTTATAAAGATATTCAATTTTAGTATTCAAGGATTTGATATTTCTTATGGATATTTTCAAAAACATATGTGTTTCCAGTGAGCCAAATCGGAATAGGAGTTGAATATTTGAGGTGGGATAATTATTAGAGTGTAGATTACAATAAGCTGATAGAGTGATGGATACATATGGATAGGTAAGCCAAGATCCGAGGCATCTGAACGATTTTTTTAGCTTTTAAATTTCAGGATTTGAATCTAGTAATAACGGAGTATGATCTGACCCAAATCTTGGGAGATGACGTACCTTAGTATACGATTTTTTTTTAATCCATTGGTATGATATTAGATCCTTGTATATTCTTTCACATATGTTTGCCTCGCCTTCTCTATTATTGGGCCATATGAATGAAGAACCTTCATATCTCGTATCTTATAGACCTATTGAATCAAGCACTTGTAGGATGAAATACTTGCTACGTGAAGTTTCTTTATTCCATCCTTGTTTCTCCATAGGGTCCAAAATTATGTTTAAGTCCCCGATTAATAACCATGGAATAGTGAACGATTATCCAGTATGTGTTATATGCAACCATTGAGACACATTTTTCATTAGGGTCTGTAGCGCCGTAAAGACATGTTAACATCAGTAGTATATAAATATTTCATAGTGAAATGACACACATTATTTGAGAAGAAAGTAATGTAATTTCAATGTTATTGTGCCAAGAAATTGCTAACCCCTTTGCTTCACCCACATACGGTATTATAAACCAATCATGAAAATGAAACCTTCTAAATATAAGATCTATGCTAGAGTAAGGAGATTTAGTTTCAGATAAAAAAATCAAATCCGAGCTGTGAGAAAGAGTTAAGTGATTTAAATGGTCTTTAGTAATGGGAGGGGCCAATTCCCTAGACCTTCTAGGAAAAAAATAGGATCAAAATTCTATCGCAAAGTTGAAAGTATGAAGAAAAAAAGATGGCTGCTAGAAGAGGGGGGATAAGCAGTCCCGGGGAGAGTACAAATGGGATACAGTTGTAAGACAGAAGAATTAGAAAAAAAAAAAGTAAATGTAGCTAGCTACCAGAAATTAGCTAAAGCAAAAACTCCAGGTATAATTGTATGCAATAATTGAGGATTAACTGACATGATTAAGAAAATTGAGTCTAAAGACAAAAATTGGAGGTAATCTTAATAGAGATTTGATAGAGCATAGATCAAAATAAAAATGCAGAACAAAGAGCTAAATTCCCAGAGCATATCAAGGGGATAAGTTCAGTAAAATATTAAAAGAAATGCTATCACTAAATCAATGACAATTGTCTTGCACATGTACAACAAATTACATAACTCTGATAGACCACATATCAAAATGAATTACAGGATGAGGAGCTAAATTCCTAGAACGCATCAAGTGGACAAGATCAAAATAATTAAATATGTACAACTAATAACAGAACTCTAAAGAGCACAGAGCAAAACGAATTGCAGGACAAAGAGCATATTTCAAGGACGCAACAAGTGGATAAGTTCAAAGAAAGATTAATAGAAATGAAAACAAGCTAGCCTGCACACTTGCAACCTAAGAACAAATTTGTAAAGAAGACATCAGAAATAACAGTAGATAACAGATTAAAAATACAGAGGCATTAATCCTTAATAGAAGACAGAGTATGCACAATTGCCTGAAAGACCAGACTTAACACCGTGAAAGGAAAGCTCAGCTAGTGCTCAGAATGAACAAGAGAAATACATGTATTACAGACTATATTGGACAAACACGAATAAAGAAAGAAAATCAGGTAATGTCTATAAATTGTAATGCAGACTATATTAGACAATCACAGAGGAAGAAAGTAAATTCAAGGAATGTCTACAGGTTATACTGGAAGCAGTAGAGTGTATGAATATGCAGGTAACGGTCTCAGAGAAAAATTAGTAGGAGATATATCTAAAGAAAATACCAGATTGAAAAAAAATGCAAATACAAAAAACTAAATTACAACTAGTGAGGTACCTAATACAATGAACATGATCTACTACTAAAACAACTATTAAAACAGATTTACGAATATTGAAATACAAAAGCAGGGAAAACAAATACATGAAAGCAAATACAAAAAAAAAAGTTCACAAACTCTTTTAGTTTCTTGTTATAGTTCACATAGCTAGGGATTTTCCATTGTAAATATCAAGGAGGTGCTATTGTAAGTTGTTTCTTAGCTTTAAATCATTGTTATGGTCTTCTTTTGCAGCTGAGTTTGAAGACTGACCTTGGAATCATTGGTGAAGAATAGGATTCTCACGAAAAGTTATAGATGGTTCTATAATGGTTACTTCTCTGATCTCAAGGACCCGAGTCAATTGCATATCCACAACATTAGGTGCAGCTTCTTCAGTTCCATGTCTTTTAGGTAATGGAAGAGAGTGCTCCCAGTGAAAATAATTCTCTATAATACTCCAATTGTTACAAACTTTTGATGAGATATTGTAGCTCCATTCCATGGATTTGAAATAAATTTAAAATGATTTCTAGATCTATCTCTTTTAGGTAGAACATAATTAGGCATGTATGGTAGAGCTAGATATTTTAACAAGTGTGGAGGATTTTGCAAAATTGGGTTTGGGGTTACATTTTTTGTTTGACGAAATGCTTCATCATTTAATTGTTGTTGAAGATCAGAATAGATGAGGGCAATTTGGAAATATATGCCTTTTTTTCTTCTTCCGTGTTTTCGAATATAGGCCAGTTTTTTTTAAAACTTTTCAAATATAAGCCTGTTTTGACGTGGTCCCACTGTTTATTTTTTGTTGTTGAAAAAAACGGATTCCATCCAGTTAAGTGCAAGGTTGCAGTTATCTCACCTATTAATAATTCTCACTTACCCCTGAACCACAGCTCATTTGTGCAAGGTCGATTTCCCACCAGTTAAAAACCCTGGACCCTATAACTTGGGAACCCTGAACCCTAAAACTTGGGAACCCTGAACTTGGTAAACCTGAACCCCTGAACTTGGAATGATGAACCTTGAACTAAAAAACATGAACCCTGAACTTGTGAATGATTACCCCTTTTGGGGAATATTGTAACGAACCTGAAAATGGTGAAACGACCCTTAACCGAAATCAACGAACCTTAAAAATGATGAAGGAGGTCAACATGGCAATGGACATAGGGTAAATAAGTAAAAATATAATGGGACTTAACCAAGATGGATAGAAAAGTGGAGACATGCCTATATTTGAAAAGTTGAAAAAGACAGGCCTATATTTATAAACTGGGTTTCGAATAGGCCTCTATTCTATTTCTCAATAGATTACCTCAGATTGCTTGATGCTAACAGAAGATCCAGAGAGAATATCTTCAAAGAAGTCCATATCTTGGTGCATCATAATAGGAATGTTCTGGGCTTGATCTTCTGTATCGATAGCATGCTCATCTTGCAAGGCAGCCAAGAAAACATATGCTTCAGGCTAAGTCTTATGGTGTGCTAATCTAGCAGCTAGATTAGCAGTCCACGTCAGCTAGGACTACTTCCTAAGTCTTATGGGAGTGTTAATATAGCAGCTAGATTAGCAGTCCACGTCAGCCCAGCGATGAATGGTTCAACATATTAAAAGATACATTGCCCAGCGCTGAACCATTCAGTGAAAAGGTGTTCTTTTTGGCGCTGAATCATTCAGCGAAACTATCTAGGTGCTAGTTCACATGCTAGCTATAATTTCCCGATTTCGGCAGTGGTTGGCCGAATGAAATATAAGTAATGATTTTTCCTGCCTTTCCAACACAATTGGCTCCAGAGTTGGCAGAAAACTCTGCAGTTAAGCGTGCTCGGGAAGGAGTAATCCAGAGTGAGTGACCATCCGGGAAGTTTCTGCTGGATTATCGCAGCGATGCCCGTTGAAAACCCCACACTACCGGATAACCGCAGTGTCTAAGTGGGGACAATATCGCTGGAGGTACGGGTCATTACAAATGGTATCAGAGCCGATGACGGGTTACCTGTAGAGGGTGGGAAGGTACGTTGGACGGGGTTGGTATAGGTGCTTCTCATGAGGGACAAGGAACGTCGGAGATATGGGCTTGTATATATATTCCGGAGCCGAGGACGGCTCCAATTTAAGGTGGTGGTATAATACCTCGATTTCGGCAGTGGTTGGCCAAATGAATATATGTAATGATTTTTCCTTTCTTAATACCGAGGCCTTTTCAGCACAATTGGCTCCAGAGTTGGCAGAAAACTCTGCAGTTAAGCGTGCTCGGGTAGGAGTAATCCAAGGATGGGTGACCATCCGGATGTTTCTGCTGGATTACCGCAGCGATGCCCGTTGAATACCCCACACTGCCGGATAACCGCAGTGGCTAAGTGGGGACAGTATCGGTGGAGGGATGGGTCATTACAAATGGTATCAGAGCCGATGACGGGTTACCTGTCGAGGGTGGGAAGGTACGCTGGACAGGGTTGGTCTAGGTGATCCTCATGAGGGACAAGGAACGTCGGAGATATGGTCTTGTATATATATTCCGGAGCCGAGGACGGCTCCAATTTAAGGTGGTGGTATTGTAATACCCCGATTTCGGCATTGGTTGGCCGAATGGAATATAGGTAATGATTTTTCCTTTCCTAACACCGAGGCCTTTTCAACACAATTGGCTCCAGAGTTGGCAGAAAACTCTGCAGTTAAGCGTGCTCGGGCAGGAGTAATCCAGGGATGGGTGACCATCCAGTAAGTTTCTACTTCTGCTGGATTACCGCAGCGATGCCCGTTGAAAACCGCACACTGCCGGATAACCGCAGTGGCTAAGTGGGGACAATATCGGTGGATGGACGGATCATTACACTAGCGACTGGTAGGAGATAGAACTAGTGTTAACTTTTAGGCCACATTTTTTTTTTTTGAATTACAACACTTAACTGCTAATCTAACACCTTCAATCTAGCCCATAAGACTTAGCCCCAGCTCGCTGGATTTCAACTTCCGGCTGAGCATGAGAAAATCTTCCGCACTATCTTATTGAGCAGGGACGGAGCTAGGAAATTTTTTTGGGGGGACAAATATATATAGGTACATTATTGTCGCCGTAAAAGTAGGCGGCCGAAGGACGCAATTTTTTTTTAGGCCTTGGTATTTCCTTCAAATGATGTCACCAAAATATCCAATAAGTTGTTATATGTTTAGATTTATGGTTGGATTTAATATTTTGATATTTTTCAGTTCTTTCCTACGTAATTTTGATATTTAAGCCAAGTTTTGTACGATAAGTACCTAATATCAGTAGTTTTTAAAGTGTATATAGTAGAGCATTCAAGGCTCTCTATATAATATACAAAAATATGGGGGGAAAATCTATAAATACTTATAATTTTCAAGCCTAAAATGGTAATTATGCAAAGCCTAATTATGTAATTAGGAAGGGTCCAAGAGCATAGCTCAGTGGTATACCATCAACTCCAATAAGGAGAAAGTCAGGGGTTCGATCCCCACCGTAATAGAGGTTTGTATTTAATTAATTGTATAGAGGGGTTTGGCGGAGTTGGGTCTAGCAGTGGGGCTAGTTCAACTGGCTGGATTTGGGTAGGGTCTGGATCTGGCTTTAGCCTATAAAAAAATAATGTAATTAGGAAATTCTAGGGGACTGCTGTCCCCCTTAGACTGCACGTAGCTACGTGCCTGTTATTGAGTTTCTTTACTTCTAAGTAAGTAAGCCAACCATGTCAAACTGCAAAAGCAACAAATTAATAACCTTACTTTACCAATATCAATTAGTCAAGTAATTACATAAAGCGAGTGAAGTGATACATATGTACACACATCACATGAAATAAAATGGGGGATCACGTGGTAGGGAAAGGCAAAATTGACTTATTATGTATAGATTTAGGCAATATGCATGACTCATTATATTTAAGGGATGAACTCGTTATAAAACCGATCAATCAATCATTATTCAAACCCCCCATGTTCTTTTAGGTAACATAATCATCAATATTTGAATAATAATGCTCCTACTTGATGGTCACATGATACTGATTAATTACTCCCCAACTCTTATTAAGACTTTTCTCCCCACCAAATCAGCATGTACATACAACTCCTCCATCCATCATTTTTGAGTTGATGTTTATTGATAGTCAACAAGATAAGAATGATATATAGTTAGAACCTTAATAGGAAATTATATTCTTTCATCTAGATATCTTTACAAGTTCAAGTTCAATCAATTGTACTAAAAACCAACTATGCGAGACAAAGTATTCATTTTCCTCGTGTGTAAGAGAAAAACTTTCAATGCATAGATCTCTCATCTCTATCCTATCAATTCCTATAAAAAAGAAGAAGTTCTCTATCTTTATAAACAGGTTTTCATCTAAAAAGGTTAAGTGTCCTACTAATACAAATACTGTTATGGAAAGGTTAAGAGTACTACTAATACTGTTATGAAACATGCAAGGAGTTTCTAGCTTCCACGTTTTAGAGTATTAATGAATGTTGCATATGGGGAAGTAGTTTGTAAGTTTCATTCCTCCTTTTAATTAATTTGGATCAAACTATTAAGGTAAGAAAAAGAAATGCATAGAAAACAAAACAGATTGGAGCTAAGGAAAGAAAAAGTGACATCAACTGGAGTAAGAAATGGATGATGAAGAGTTGAGAAAGTGGCTAAAACTTGTTAAGTTGGCAAAGTCTGTTTTTATCGGTAATCAAACGCTTATCTCCAAGACTCCAAAGCTTTTTTGGGCCAAGCTTTTTTTGTTTTCAATTTTTTAGTTAACGGTCAATGGCTTTATGCATATGCCGATGTGCGCAAGATGTTTATGTCCATTTTGCAATGGGCTTAGCTACCTTTGGTATGTTTCATACTTTCAATGTAGAAGTGGGGATGGTAAATCTGGCCAACTGCAATTTTATGTCAAACAAAAACACCAGATACAGATGTATAGTTGCCGGTGTTCTCACTCTCGGGGTGTTAGTAGGTTAGTGGGTGATACTGTATAATTCTTCCGTATCACGTGGTGCAGTACAGTAGTTAGTGAATGCGTCTGTCTCAAGACAACCTAGTAGGCCGATTGGAAGAAAGCTGCTTGATTTTTCTCCGATTTCTAAGAAACACGAATTTAAGCAACGGCACCACTTGGCTACTTGCTCATTTCATTCTTATTTTTTCTTTGTCTTTAGGGGTAGAACGTCCGTTATAAGTTAACAAAGACCCATGGTAATTGTGTTGGAAAATTGACACTGAACAGGGTGAAGAAAAGAACGTTGTATTAGAGTTCAAGGCTCTTATGAAAGATTCTTTTCGATAATTATTCGACCCTTTCCAAATAGGAAGAAGTGTACAAACAGGTCAAAGAATATTGCCGTCAGGATATTTGAAGCCCCACAACGGATGTTGGATTCAAAGCTTGTACGACCTTGATCCAACCTGGAACACACTGGTTTTGAAACTGATGATGCTTGTAAGAAAGAAACATAGAAAGTTGAGAGATTCTACTTGTTTCAATGAAAACAAATCATCACTACATATAGGGAACTCATGCCTATTGGAGATGCCTTTTCATTTCCAAAAGACACATAAAGTGTCCAATGGGAACGGTTGTGTCTTTTGTGAACCATCACACCCATTAAAGGTGCCTCTTGATCTCCAACTAACATTCATTGTGTCTATTCAACACAGGACACTCCCCCGTCGTAGTGGCTAACCAAAAACAAAAACCATTTTATTTTCTATGATGTTGAAAATATCCAACAATCTCCCCCTATTTTCAATAACAAAAAACATGAAAATAATGTAAAATTTATAAAACAGGAATGTGAGTGGGATCAAGCCAGCGTAGTTCAAGGTGAGTTGAGACAAAGCATCATCGTCGAAACCAATACATAAATGATAGGTACCTTCTGGGTTTGAACCTCCACTTAGTGTAAGATATTCAAAGCTTTATCGAGGTCCTATGGTGAATTTAATCTTGAACCAAGTACCCTATGTGATAAAACCGGAACTTCCACACATATTGATTTCATGGGAATAGTGTGTTCCATAGCTCGCACATTAATGGCCCTGTGCTTTCTCCTGAAATTCATGAGTCCTTTTCTGAGAACGGTCTAATTCTCATAGGAAACGGCCTGATTTCCAAATACTCATATAGGTAAGTCTCGAAGGTGTTTCTGCGAGACACCTTGTGATAAAAGTTAGACTTATTAAGGATTTTCATCCATCCCTAAGATCATGCAGAATCCGTACACTACAAGGACAATGGGAAATTTTTGTTTAGTGTACCACAACCACTGCAATAACTTGTTAGTACCACATTGAACTTAGTTTATCCTTTTCAAGATATAACATAAGTTGGGTTCCCATTATTGGTGATTAAATAGACCTGAGTCCCATCTCCTTATACATCATTGAAAACATTTCCTTTGGAAGACTCTTTATAAGTAGGTCTACCAAGCTTTTATCCGTTTCAATGGCTAAGTGCAGTTACTCATTTTTTTTTTTTTTTTAGTAATTGACTTACTGTTCAAAGTCCAAGACTTGCGCATGTCTCGACTTTTTCATTATAATTCTCATTAGAGACATTATAGATCCATATCCTGATTCAATCAAGATCACTTGAAATGACTTCTTCCAAAATGGGAACTTTACACGTTAGTTTCCAAGTCATTCTACCACGTTATTTATTAATTGCATCCACTTATGCAATCAATTTGACAACATTATTAAAATGTTCTAATTTGACTTTACAAAATAATTGTAACTTCTCTAGGAATCATAATTAACATTGAAAGTTAATTCACAAAAAGTTAATGAGTCATTATCGACTTGCATTCACTAGAGGCACATAAAATTTGTAGGCTACTTAATTACTTGTTATTTCAACAAGCACATTACTACGATGAGTAACTCCTTTACGCATACCCAATCCTCTACAAATTTATACTCAAATAAATCTCTATTCAACATTTGACACCATGCAATGTACGTGTCAAATTTATACGTCGGTATAATATTGTAACACCTCATCATTGGATGTTTGGTCAGCCGCCCAATCTTCCAGTACGTTACATATTAGCCGGAATTTTCCACTTTTCTTTTGATGTCATTTAAGACATTCCGATTTCCAAATTTTGGAACCATATAATTCTTATTGCAAGAGTTATGCTCATGTCGTAAAATTGTATTCTCAACAATTATCAACGAATTACCAACCACAATAAAATATTAATGACACTCATATATAGTATATTTCCCTTCCATTTCATGATAATTGTCAAGTTGCTATTAAATGTCATGAAACGGGCTTACATGCTTATTATTAGTATTAGTTTCCACCAAATATGTCACTCACATTTCCAAAAGGAAACACTTCAAATCCAGAGACTAGCACGTATGCCATCTTCTTGGATTTGGCTCCCTTTTGTGGTTATAGTAGAAATCAACCACATAAATGATGCACGCTTACTGTACACAGCAGAGGACAAATTTGAACTAGGAACTAAACATGCCAATACTATATACAGTACCATTTGGCATATCCGAATTTTATTTCTCTTTCTCGGCATAATCAAGGAACTAGTTATTGAATACTTCTTTGAGAAATACACAATCCACACACTTAGAGAGTTCCAAGTGATTGCAATAAGAAAGCATTTCTTCTCCCCCATATTTCGTGATTATTGTAAAATGTCATGAACCTGCCAACTCTTTTAAGGTTGATCTATCCATTTTCCAATGGCCATCCGTTTCTCATTTATGTCAATCTGACCACGAGCACACATATCTGGTACTTAGATTTAACAAATCAAAACCAGATATTTAGAAAGATGCGTTGTTGCATTCATTCTGACAAACGGATACAACTGGGGAAATTCCTATCAATCATTCCAATCGATACAGAAGAGAAGTGTGTAGTAGAGAGAATATCAATTGTAGTTTGCATTTTCTTCGACTACTTCTCGAGCATCTTATCCAGTTAATAAAAAGAAATGAAAAGAAGAAAACGCATAGAGTACTTACATGTGGTTTCTGCGAGTGATTATCAACACGGGATTTGTTCACACAATGGAAACTGATGACGTTGCATCATAATTAATTGATGATCTTTTGACTCATCAATTTTTAATGAATGATGCCTTCCGTAACTCTGTACATATAATCACTATAGTGGACAAATTTCTCGAAGCGAGTAATGTCCCCAATTTTCTTTTTCTTAGAAGAGAACTGGACGGAGAGATGCGTCTCTTGAAGAGACTTGATGTGTCGTATCAAACTTCAAAACAGAAAGACGGTTAGACAATATGAACTAACAGAGAGGACGGCAACCGTTTTCATTCAAGTTTCTTAATTCACATAAAAGTTTCAGAACAGTCAGAAATTTTACTTAAATATACACTGTGATCTAAAACTACAAGCATGCAATTATTTCATTTAGTCATCATTTCATAAATGCATGGATCCTAGCACCATCATAAGAACTAAAGCACGTATCATCTTATATATCAAAACTTATATAAGGCAGAGAAGTGAGATACTTATCGTAAATACGATGATTCCGGAATTAGTGTGATATTTCCTTTATTCGATCTCGTTTCTACTTCACGCCAAGAAAACTTCAAATTGGAGTTTTGTAGTTCTACTGTTGCATTTTGTGAGGACTAATCATCTCCCTATAAATCACAGCCATGTGGGGAAAACTTTCTTTTTGTTTGCAAAAAAAAAATCATCAAACAGGGACGTTCTTAAATTTCTTGTTTCACTCTCCACTGTCGAAATATAATTGTCGAAAACTGTTGGAAAATTGACACTAAACAGGGTGAAGAAAAGAACATTGTATTAGGGTTCAAGGCTTTTATGAAAGATTCTTTTCGACAATTATTCGACCCTTTCCAAATAGGAAGAAGTGTACAAACAGGTCAAAGAATATTGCCGTCAGGATATTTGAAACCCCACAACGGATGTTGGATTTAAAGCTTGTACGACCTTGATCCAACCAGGAACACACTGGTTTTGAAACTGATGATGCTTGTAAGAAAGAAACATAGAAAGTTGAGAGATTCTACTTGTTTCAATGAAAACAAATCATCACTACATATAGAGAACTCATGCCTATTGGAGATGACTTTTCATTTCCAAAAGACACATAAAGTGTCCAATGGGAACGGTTGTGTCTTTTGTGAACCATCACACCCATTAAAGGTGCCTCTTGATCTCCAACTAACATCCATTGTGTCTATTCAACACAGGACACTCCCCCATCGTAGTGGCTAACAAAAAACAAAAACCATTTTATTTTCTATGATGTTGAAAATATCCAACAAATTGGACCCAAATGGCAAAAACAATTACTAATTCTCATCAATCACCTGCATTTGCCAATCCCCAAAGACTCCGCAATTACTAGAATGGTTATAGGTTGAATAAGTTCTCCATTCCCCAAAAGCTCAGCAATATGAACATGATTAATGAAAGTCTGATTAGATTTTTTTAATTTTTTTTAATAAGAAAACAGGGATAACCCTGAAGTTACAAACCAGAACAAACAACACACCCAGTGATTTCCAAACAGAATCCCGTAACCTGAATCTCGTAACCAGAATCCTCACACAGTAACCATGCCATAAAACAGTGACATTAACAGTAACACCCGCAACTCTATACGGGAGAGCTGATCGTTGAAGCATGATCAAACTCGGAAGAACATTTTTTCTTTTAATCGAACTAACAAACCCTCTTCCACAAGGAGGGATGCTAACAAGCCAAAATTGATCCATCTTTCGCGCGGCGTGCAGATTCCACTCATCAGAGCTCCTCCACCGGCCAGAAAAACACCTATCAAAGTTGGGGTAATACATCTCGTGAAGGAGATCATCACCAAACTTATAGCAAGAAATCATCAGATCCCAAACAACCCATACAAACAAAATTACAGAAACAAATACAAGATCCCGGTAATCGCTAACCCTAATTGGTAAACAAAGAACCCACCGGAAATAACCATTACAGATTACAACACAACAATTTTCCTTAGATGGTAAACCAAGTCTGATTAGATTAACTAAGCATATTTGCTGATTAAACTATTGCTAGGGCCTAAGAAAGATGAGATTTTCCTTGTTTACATAAGCTGGTGACACCGCGAGAGTAAAACAACAAACTAGGGCCTAACAAACATGACTGATAATTCAGTATATGACATCAAATCATTAAATTCGACCAAGCGTTGTAGATTGGTGTGAGACTAGGTCCAATTTTCTTTTTTTAAAAGTATTTGATGGGTCCTAATGTCATATGTATCATCCAATGCGCGCAGTTGGCCATATATATCTGATCTTCTAAGGTTGCATCATGTATTGCCAAATTGTAATGCCTATGATTTTTAACAAATCTATGAAACTAGTCAGGTACTTCACATGGTATACCCTTTTATGCATATGGTTGTGGGCTTGTGACTGAGTGACTAAGACTAGTAGTGTATCCTTTCCTTCAGTCGGCAGTAATAACAACAGTGGTGAGTGATGACACCATCATCTCTTTTCCCTTGCATAGCAAGATAGGCTAGACCTGGATCCCACTTCGTGATTGTTTGTTGTATTTCTGCCATCAATTTCAGGCAAAAATATGAATAGTTTGTTGATTATTCTATCTCACTCACTGTATAGCTAGAAAAGAGAAATTGTCAGTAGGGATATTTCTAATCATCATCATGGCAGAGTAGATAGGTAATAGGCAACTTGAATTTGATTCCACCGATACATATGCTGTTTAGGGTAGGTTTTACATTTTGTGCTGGGCTATTACTCTCTACTAGCCGAGGTACTACATTCGTGAACCCGTACTGTGTTGTATTGCGGTAACGGGTTTACCTGGGGCTAGAATTCTCAAACTTATATAATTAGCCTCAGAAATAATGTATTTTTTTGTAATTCTCTCACTTTGACCGTTAGTTGATTCTAGTGGACTGGACCTTACGTTAATAGATTTGTTTAGTGGACCTGGGCTTAGTGCCATGATTTTCTAGTTTGATACTTTGGACCCTTTTTGGTCCGAACTAGCCTTTGGTTCCTTCTACAAAGTTGTAGGTATTCATAAGACATACCTAATGGACTGTAGAATCAATCTAATTGGATTAGTAAACTTTAGATATGTTAAAGATAGATAATGAAAAGGTGTAGAACCATAAATGGGCTTAGAACCATTAGTTAGTTCACTTACCTTATAACTAGAGAATTGTATGAGATTATGTTATGAACCTTGTATGAGCCTTTTGGCCAATTTTTAGAGTGCTTGTGTGATTAACAATTAAATCTTTATTAACAACGAGCGATCTAAAGAATGAACCAGTGGATTATGGATCTCAAGGTATGCGAGGCTTGTCATCAAAAGAGGTGGGAATCCAGAACGAACTTTCTTGTATTCATTATTGTTTTATAAATCTATTTATATCGCGAAAGGCATGCATAAATTTGCTAGTATATGATAATGTATGCATGTATTATATGTGTGTAATACAAACTAATTTTCATTTACATTTTGGGATGGGATTGGATCTTTAGAAACGACTAATATCTGTGTTTTGGGAGTATTTACTTATTTGCAAAAAAGTGATTCTTTCCATTAACAGGAAAGTGGTTACAATCTTTACTTATTGTTAGCATGAAAGGAAACCCTTTCCTTTTGATTGGTGTGTGATGTGGTTGCCCAAAAGTTATATCTATTTTTATGCACTAAAGGAGTGAAAATTGCTGCCAACTAATAAAGTATTAGGTATGTACTCGTGTTACCGAATATTACTTTCCCTATTTCTGCGTATTTTTAACGCATGTCTCATACATGAATGTTTATTGTTCTTTTAAATTACTTTCAAAAGCTATTATATTATGTTTCATTAGATTTGTTTAGACACTTGCTATGTAGAGTGCGCGTAGAATAAGGTACTATTAAGGTACTCATCGTTTATGTCTTGAGGACCGAAACCTCATGGGCGCTTTAATGATCATTGAAGAATCCACAACAGTCATGCCTTGCTACTCTGAAGGAAGACGTCGCTCAACTACTATTTATGTTGTGAATGTGTGACGAATGATTGGTTGGTAGAACTTTATATTTCCGTACAACTTATCATTATATTATGCTTTATCTGTTTTTCCGCGTTTTATCGGTTTTCAGTAAAACCTACATTGTTTTCAATTCATTTTAGTGATTATTTGAAAGTTAGTTATTATTTCTACTGGGCACCATTCGGGATGATGTTCTCACCTATTCCCACTTTCAGTTTCAGAGACTGATCAAGATGTACACGTGGCGATGAAAGCTTCGAGGAGTTGGTTTCGTTAGTTGGTTAGCTTCCGATATGTTTATTTTTGTGTTTATATTCTATTTGTAAACCAACTCATTATTAAATATGTATCACTTGAGAGGAGTTCTTGTATTTATTTCAGAGAGGGTTTAGATTCGGGTTAATCTTTGTTTAGAACTTCTTTCTTAGTGTTTTAAATAGATATTTTAGATCGTTAGTGCCTCATTTTTTAGTTAATCTCTTGGATTAGTCAGCTGCTAGCTTAGGGGGCGCTACAGTACTCAAAGTTCGTATCAGAACAATTATGTTATCGGGCGAAGAAGAAAGGCTATCGGGAATAAAACATTGAGAGATTACCATCCGACAAAGGTTCAGCAACATCAACGTTGATGCATCTATTAAGCACTGTAATATGGTCGTATGAGCACTTTGCCTACGAATACCAGACTCAGGTATGTAGAAAGGTGACGTTCTTTAGGCGAGAAAATGAGCAAAAAAACAGACTAAGAAGTGTTCCTCATGAGTAAATCATAACTTAGGTTAGCACTTGTAATCTTCATAATTTTAATAAGAACATCAATTGACCCCTTATGACGTACCGGAAAACTACGCCTAGAGCGCCTGGGCACGCAGGCCATAACTTTCCCGATGCTACATGATGATGCTACTTACCGGGCCTTAAAACTAGGCAAATGTACGTTCATTTTCCCTTGCAACCATGCTAGTGGATCATGATGCATCTAACTTAGATTCCACGCCGTTCCAACTTACCCTTGTTCTGCGAAGGGTTTAAAGTCATTGAGGCTGATGCCGATGCCGATGCATTTCATGCATCACTGGCCCTAGAGTCTTTTCTAGGCATAAAACATGCCTTGAACTTGCGCATAGGCCATTGCAGGCCTATTTCCAACTCTTTACTTTGCTTAGGCATTGCTGAAAGCATGCACCTATCTTTATCATGCCAAGGGTGCATCAATCAGTCTCATGCCTTACTTTCTTTAGGATTATGCAAGCTCCGCTAACTTGCATATTGATATAACTTACTTTTATGTCCATTCCCAATGCACTGTTGATGCATATGCCAACTCCGTGTAGCTTAATAGGCAGTATGAGCATCCAGTTAAATGCATGAAAGTAGCCTCATCAAGTGTGGCCACAATCATATCTTGCATCGTAATATTGAGCCAGATGATATGACAGGCCTATATGCCGCAATCATCTCGCAATTAGATGATATGACCGACAATGTGCTGAACTGGCAATGCTGCAACCCATTGTGGATGCCTACGCACCCTTCCTTATTATAAATGGATCAATCACTGACCGTAGTTCATCCACGAAGGGACATCAAGTTAAACCAACTTGTTTACAAGGCCGTGGCCAAGCAATAATGATAATGGCCTAGTCCTTGTAGGTCGTTCCGTCAAAATGCACAAAGGTTTATCATTACTGAGTCTGCGGCATGGCATAGTAATACCCATGATTAATATGCTCAATTGGCAAGGCTACACAGCTATAAGTGAGTCCTAAGCATCATTTATGCTTTTCTGGCTAAGCTATGAAGCTTACTTTGTGCATAGTCCGCATATGCACCTTCAATCAACTACCCCTAGCTATATATGTTTACTTGACATTTCTACAACTTAGAAAAGGGAGTGGATTGACATTCACCAGGTACCATTTTTGAGGTGCTTGCTTTACTATTCATGGTCGTTGCCATGTATTCCTGAATAACCGGAAATGATTGTTGAGATTCTGTCATGTCCCATATGTCAGTTTCAATATTACGCAATGATTGCGCAATATTCACTAGGCCAGCCTGCTTTGGAATATTGCACAATTGTTGTGAGATATTGTCTCTAGGCTAATAGCCAACATAATACATAATGGTTGCGCTGCAACGTCCAAGGCCATCTACCCAACTGGCCTAATGCACCATTTGAATCGATATTTCGCCTTTGGCCAGCATGGCTTACCCAATGCGCCATAATGCTCCTTTATTGGCTCTAGGCTTACTGTAGATTCCTCTTGGTGCCATATTGGCCTTTGTCCAAATACCTCTTACTACGCAACGTAAGCTTTGGATGAAGCTTCATCATGTGCCATGGCGCATCTTTGCACATGCGTCATGCTAAAAACACGGGGTGTTACAACCCCGTGAACCTATGTAATCTCATGCCGAACCATGTACATGCTTCGTGTTTTGTTATTGTGTTTTTCTTTACTTGATCTAGTCTTTGAGAATTATTTGAATATTAGATGTATGATGATAGATTTTCGACAACTATATTTTGGCGCTGGAAACAAGAATGTTAGCATCCCTGCCGAGTAATTTGTGGTAAGTCTTCATCACATCTGAAAATCTTAAATATTTAAGGTATCACAGCTGATCCTTGTACAAGATAAAAGAGATTTGTAAGTGATGAAGGTGTTTAACTGTTTAAAGTCTGCTAAAACTAATGTATTTAAGTATCTCCAGTTGTAGTTTTTTTTTTTTTTTTTTTTTGTGTTTGAGTTAATGATTTTTGTAGTTCCCCTTTTTTGTGTTGAAGTATCTCAAAGATCCAAAGGATTTATGAACTTTGTTGATGAAATCATTCACCATACCTTTAAAATTAAAATGACAAACAGACAAGAGGCAATTAAAGGAAGAACATTCTTCATCATTTGTGGATCTCTCCTTCTTCTTCCTTGAGGAAATGATTCCTTCACAAATATACACATTAACTGCTTCAATTGTATCACCGTATCTTTCAAGATAAGAGAAGTGAAGGGAATTTTAATCACAAATGACTATAAATAGACCCATGGATAGTCAAACCCTAGAAAACTTTGAACAAGTATTTTACAGTTCACGATCCATTATCTATTTTAACAAGAAGATATTTTCTTAAAATAAAAATAAGAAATTAACAATTATACAAAACTTGAGCAACCTTGATGTAATCCTCATTTTCTCAAGTTAAAGATGAGGATGCAGACGTCACTAGCATTAGATAGAGACGGAGTGAGCCGAATGCTCTCATCTTTTATCACATAGTGACTTATCAAGGTTTTTTTGTATAAACGGACTTCTTACCTCGTCTGAATCTGGTTCTTTTAGATTTTTTCTTGTCTTCAGGAGTACTCTGTTGATTTCCCAAGGCCAAATTCATTCTTTGCATGTCATTTTGAAGTTTGCAATCCTTTTGTTGTTCCTCTTGAATTTCCAACACTTACTTTGAACATGATTTGCACTTCCACAAAACAAACAAATCAAGGAAGATTTATTTTCTTGATTATTTGTCTCCAGTTTATCACAACCTTCATCATCAATTGTTCTAAAACCGGCTGGAACAAAAGAGTTGGTTGTGCTCACAGTTTTACTTTTGAACCCTAAACCATTTGTGTTTCCAATAGACTTCTGACCGAATACCATTTCTGAGATTTTGTCAGAACTTCCATACAACCATTGCAGGTCACACTTGAGAGTATTAATCTTCTTTTCTTTCATAGATAAGGTCTTGGTGAATTCATCATTAAGACAGTCTATGTCATGATTTTTCACCTGAAGTGATGATTCAAGTTTCTCCAACAAACCCTTTAGTTGAAGATTTTCTTGGTGAATTTCTTCACACTTGTCCAAGAAATCAAAACTCTCAGTGTCAGGTTCAAACTCTGAATCAGAATTTGAATAGGAGGAAGTTTCTGCTGCGAGAGCTAAAAGATCATTGCACACATCGCAAGTATGCAAGATATTGACGACTTGTGATGATTTTTCTTGTATTGAATCATCTGAAGCATTAATCAGAGAGAGACGTTTCTCATATCTTTTGCTTCTTTTTAAAATATCTTTGATCTTTTGTGTAATCAGTGATTTATCAAAATCAACATGATTGGAACAACATTCATCAGCCCAAGACAAGTTAGAAGATTCGCTTGTGTTGGTCACATCATTGAACGCATATGTTCTGACTGTTTTCTGATCAAGATCAACTAATTTTAAATTTCCAACAAGAGTATTTCTGGAAAGAGTATTAATATTATTTCCATCAATGATGGCATGTTTCTTAGAATCATATTTGGCTGGCAACGATCTGAGAATTTTCATCACAATTTCAAACACTTTGTGATTAAACTCATCAAATGAATCTTTATCAGCCATACAAAGGTTTTCCCAATCAGAATTTAGGTTTAAAGCCTAGCTTCTTTTTCAAAAGTATTCCCTTCAAATACAGTTTCTAAGATATCCCAAGCATCTTTAGACCGAGTGCACGTAGTCACACGGTGCCGAAGATCTGGGGTAATGGCATGGATGATTGCATTCAATCCGTTAGAATTTTTCTTTGCAGCAAGAATCTTGACAGCATCATAATCACCAATATCCTTTGCAATAGAGACATCGTCTACTGTAACTATTGGAGGATTATAGCCATTAACAACATGCATCCTTGATTGAAAATCACGTGCTTAAAGGAAGGAACGCATAACAATTTTCCACCACAAGTAATTTGAGCCATCGAAGACTGGCAGTACGTTTATAGAGATAACACCTTTTTCCATAGTGTCAGATCTCTACAAACACATACTTATGAGGTCTTGAACGTGTTTGCCTGCTCTGATACCAATTGAAAAAGCGGTGGTCTAACAACCACACCCAATATTTCGCTTAGCAATCTGTATGGAAAAACTCCAATATACTTTCAAGAGAATCAACTAGACAGTTAGACTTAATCTTAAGAAAAGTATATCAAAGAGTTTATATCTCAATTTCTCAATTCAATCCGCAATCAAACAAATAGGAATTTGCCATCCTGATTGAATAAGAGAAATAACTTGAACGGTACCAAAGACCAATGTTCAAGTGTCAATCAATTCGATCAACAACCTAAAGGTCGGATTCAAAAACTGATTGATCTTAACGCATAACCTATGATATTTCTATTATATAAAAAAATATAACGCGGAAAATAAATAACGCAGACACCAGAAATTTTGTTAACGAGGAAACCGCAAATGCAGAAAAATCACGGAACTTAGTACAGATTTGAACACCACATTGTATTAATCCGCTACAGACACTATCTTGCTACTAAGCTAACTTCGGAATGGAATGTAGTTGATACCTAATAAATCTCACACTAATCAAGGTACAATTGCGCTCCTTACGTCTTTGAACCCCAACAAGATTTTACGCACTTGATTCCCTTAGATGATCTCACCCACAACTAAGAGTTGCGACGACCCAAAGTTGAAGACTTGATAAACAAATCTATCTCACACAAAAAAGTCTATTGTATAGATAAATCTGTCTCCCACAGATAAACCTATGAATTTTGTTCCGTCTTTTGATAAATCAAGGTGAACAAGAACCAATTGATAAATCAGACTTATATTCCCGAAGAATAACCTAGTATTATCAATCACCTCATAATAATCTTAATCGATTAACGAAACAAGATATTCTGGAATCACAAACGATGAGACGAATATTTTTGTGACTACTTTTCAACCTTGCATATCGTAGATTAAAAATCTCGAGCAAATCTTAAAGAAGATAGTACTCAATCACGATAGAAAACAACAAGATCAGAACATGCAACTACGGAGAAAATAGTTGGGTCTGGCTTCACAATCCCAATGAAGTCTTCAAGTCGTTAACCTACAGGGTTTCGTGAAAAACTTAAGGTTAAAGGAGAATCGACTCTAATCACATCTAGTCTCACATACGAGGTGTGGGGATTAGGTTTCCCAGTTGCTAGAGTTCTCTTTATATAGTCTTCAAATCAGGGTTTGCAATCTAAGTTACCTTGATTACAAAGCATTCAATATTCACTATTAGATGAAAACCTGATCAGATTCAAGCTAATATCTTTTAACCGTTAGATTAAATTTAGCTTGTTATACACAAATGAAATGTACCTTCTGTTAGAGCACTGCTTGGTCGAATTCGCAAGCGTTTCTATCTCAATCTTGTATGTCAAGTTTAGTTTCCAAAACTACAAGTATTGATTTCTAGTCTACTTATAGATAAGTCTCGGACTAGGATAATAAGTGTAGTTGAGCTCTAGACTCCACGACGTTCATCATGCAAAGACGAAGAACTACTCAAGGAACTTGTGGATCTTCATCGACAAAAAATTATGTGGAGACTTGAACTTATCTATCACTCAAAAGTATATCTATTTTATCTCATATCTTGAGACAAAAGTCATATTGCTATATAGACTTCGATTATACACATTTTCTATTTCGAGCTGAGTTTATCTCACTAATCTATTTCTCGAAATATGTGTTGGTAAGCTTTATCTTTGGCCAAGTTCATCTTTAATTGTGATGAAAGTCATGTTGATTGTTTTAATCTCTTGAATATCGCTTTGATAAAAAATAGTGTGTGAATAACCGATATATAACATCCTCTAAGAATGTTTCATTGATTTAAATGAGAGTTTATAATATATAACCTTGAATGGATATAAACATTGTATGTAAACTCATACTTGTTTAAGTCCAAAATCCTTGAAACAAAGTATGCGTACTTTACTGGTTTAGGATGTCCGGAGCTAAGTCCGTGTACCCGTACGCGTACTTCCGGAAGTTCACATCCCGTGAATTTTTGCTGGAGTTTGTGAACTAAAAACAAGCTCAATCCGGGTACTTACGTATGTGTACCGGTATGCGTACTTAAGTGGGTTATTTTCTAAAAACGGTTTATTCGTGAACTAAGATATTTATAAATTAAGGAATGCAATTTTCGCAGACCGTGGATATAATTTTCATGAATCGATTCGATTGAATCAAAATCGTTTTTTCTTCGATTGTGTCTTATAAACTTTTATGAGATCTAAGCAATTGAACAACTCTCTAACTAGTTCTTTTGAGTTTGAACTAGTTATGGTGAAGATGAATAAAGCTGATATGAAAGTGCTCATATGGCTAACCATTGGTTAACTATTGTTGAACCAACTCGGTGTACACTTTTAGGTATGGTTACTCAAACCTAAATGAAGTTACATTTCATTTGTGTATAACAAGATAAGTTTGATCTAACGGTTGAAGATATTAGCTTGAATCTAATCAGGTTTTCATATAACGATGAATATTGAATTCTTTGTTACCAAGGTAACTTAGATTGCAAACCCTGATTTGGAAGACTATATAAAGGAGAACTCTATCAATTGGGAAACCTAATCCCCACACCTCATGTGTGATACTAGTTGTATAAGCTAGAGTTGATTATGCTTTAAACTTAGGTTTCTATCGAGACTCTCTAGGTTAACGGCTTAAAGACTTCATTGGGATTGTGAATCTAGACCCAACTATTTTCTCTGTAGTTGCGTGATATGATCTTGTTATTTATATCATATTTGAGTATAACGTAATATTGGCTTGAGTTTAATTTCTCTGATAGGAAAGATATAAAAGTAGTCACAAACACCTTCGTCTCATCGTTTGTGATTCCACAATATCTTATTTCGCTAGTTGATTAAGATTATTGTGAGGTGATTGATATTTCTAGGCAATTCTTCGGGAATATAAGTCTGGTATATCAATTGGTTCATGTTCACCTTGATTTATCAAAAGGAGGAACAAAAAATCTTGGGTATTTCTGTGGGAGACATATTTATTCATTCTATATATTTTTCTGTGTGAGACAGATTTGTTTATCAAGTCTTCGACTTTGGGTCGTAGCAACTCTTAGTTGTGGGTGAGATTAGCTAAGGGAATCAAGTGCGTAGTATCCTGCTAGGATCAGAGACGTAAGGAATGCAACTGTACCTTACATCAGTGTGAGATTGATTACAGTCCAGTACAAAGTTCATTGGTAGTAGGCTAGTGTCTGTAGCGGCTTAATACAGTATGGTGTTCAATATGGACTAGCTCCCTGGGTTTTTTCTGAATTTGCGGTTTCCTCGTTAACAAAACTTTTGGTGTCTGTGTTATTTCTTTTCCGCATTATACCTTGTTATATAATTGAAATATCACAGGTTGTGCGTTGAATCGATCAATTGGTAAATCCAATCTTTGGTTGTTGATTGAAATTGATCAATCCTTGAACATTGGTCTTTGGTACCGTTCAATTTATTTATCTTGTATTCAATCAGGCTCGCAAATCCCTATTTGTTTAACTGTGGACTGAATCGAGAAATTGAGATATAACTCTTTGATATAGTTTTATTAAGATTGAGTCTGACTGTCTAGTTGATTCTCTTAAAAGTATATTGGAGTTAGTTCATATAGATTGTTAAGCGAAATATTGGGTGTGGTTGTATACCCCCACTTTTTCAATTGGTATCAGAGCAGGAAAACACGTTTAAATACCTTATAAGTTGTGTTTGTAGCAATCTGGTTATTATGGACGAGTCTATCTCTAATAACTTACCAGGTCAGAAATTACCAGATGATATTCAAAGCTTGAATTTAGATGAGAGAACTATCACATCTAAGTCAATATCTAAATATTCTCTGAATGTAGTGATACATGTGTATCTTCCTCTCCCATGTAATTAGTGATCCTCAAGACGAATTGAGGATATAATTGTAATTTAGGAAGGATTACTGATTTAAGGCAGTATTCCTATAGAAGGAAAATAAATTCCTAAGAGGTTTGGGAAACCAAACCAAAGTAAGGAAGTATGCCAAGATAAGAAAACACTTCGTAGACAAGGTAATATTCCTAGAAAGGGAATTATTCCTATATAAGGAAATAGATTCCTATAAGGTTTGGGAAACCATTAAAGCTATAAATAGATATGTTTAGCTCATAGATAAGAGAATCTAGGGAGTGTGGTTTGACACCTAGAAAATGAGCTTTAACACACATACCTAGAGAGAAGTTTGTGAGGCAATTAATTATTGTAAAATCAAGCTTAGTAAAATAGTTTAAGGTTATTTACCTAGAGAGATTGTGAGCGTACCAAAGAGAGAATTTTAATAGTTTTCTTGTTCATAATCTAGAGAAGATATTTTCTTCGAATCTGGTTTCTAGTGTGTTCTGTTTTCTAGTTTTCGTCTATTATTATTCTGAATTCCGCCTGTATAATAATAGTCACCAAGGTACAAAGATCAATACATATCATGTAAAAAATGTTTATTGGGAAACACGCCTAGAAGAACAGTTGGATGAACTTTCTGATGAAGGTGATTTGGATATTGATAGAGATGTTGATGAGGAAGTCTCAGAGTATGTTAAGTTTTTGGATTCATTGAAAATGAAGAAGATTACAACTTTTCATGTCACACCTATTCTGTCTCATCTGTGCCTTTTGGGTTGTGTAATGCACCCGTTACTTTTCAACGGTGCATGATAAGCATCTTTTCTAACATGGTAGATAATTTTCTTGAAATTTTCATGGATAATTTTTCTATCTTTGGGTCTTCTTTTGATGAATGTTTGCATCGTCTTACTCTTGTGCTGATTCGATATAAAGAAAAGAATTTGGTTTTGAATTGGTAAAAATTGCACTTCATGGTTAACTCAGGCATCGTTATAGGGCATATCGTTTCTGAAAAAGGTAGAGAAGTAGATAAATATAAAGTTTATCTCATTCAACACTTGTCTCAACCTCGCTCTTTGAGGGAGATAAGGTCATTTTTGTGCCATGCAGGTTTTTACCGGTGATTCATCAAAGACTTTAGTAAAATTTCAAGACCCTTGTGTAGTCTTCTTGCAAAAGATGTTGCATTTGTCTTTGATGATGCTTGTAAGGAAGCATGGGAGCAATTGAAAACTCTTCTCACATCTTCCACTATAGTCATACCCCTGATTGGACCTTACCATTTAAAATTATGTGTGATGCGCCTGACTATGTTGTAGGAGATGTCTTAGGACAACGAGTAGACAAACTCCCTTATGTGATCTACTATGCTAGTAAAACACTTAATGATGCTCAACTAAATTATTCAACAACTGAGAAAGAATTACAAGATGTTGTGTTTGCATTGGATAAGTTTAGATCTTATTTGATAGGAGCTAAAGTCATAATGTATTCTGACCATGCTGCATGGAAATATCTTTTATCTAAAAAAGATGTTAAAGCTCGCCTAGTTCGATGGATACTCTTGTTACAAGAGTTCAATCTCAGAATTCGAGATACGAAAATGTCTGAAAATATTGTTGCTGATCACTTGTCTAGGTTGAATATTGAATCTGTCGATGAATCCCTGCTTATTAGAGAATCATTCCCTGACGAACAATTGATGCTTGTATCTGAAATGCCTTGGTTTGCTGATATTGTTAACTACCTTATTACTAGAAGAATGACCTTGCATTGGTCTAAACAAGACCGTTCTAAATTCTTGGCTGAAGTGAAATATTTCTTTTGGGATGACCCATAATTATTTAAATAGTTCCCTGATCAACTCATTAGGAGATGTGTCCCCAATTCTGAACAAAGAGATGTCATCTCTTTCTGTCATGACCATGCTTTTGGAGGCCATTTTAGCGCCAAGAAAACTGCTGCAAAGATCTTGCAGAGTGGTTTTTATTGTCCATCGTTGTTCAAAGATAGTCATGCATTCTGTTTTGCTTGTGACCGATGCCAGAAATTAGAAAGTATCTCAAGAAGAAACATGATTCCCTTACAACCTATGTTGATTTTTGAATTGTTTGATGTATGGGGTATTGATTTCATGGGTCCATTTCCTAACTCTGAAGGTAAGTTATACATTCTTGTTGCTATTGATAATATCTCTAAGTGGGTAGAAGCCATTGCCTCCAAAATAAATGACCATAAAGTAGTTCTTAATTTTCTTAAAGAAAACATTTTCTCTCGTTTTGGAACACCTAGAGCAATAATCAGTGATGGTGGTACTCATTTTTGCAATAGACCTTTTAAATCACTTACGCACAAGTATGGAATCACTCACAAGGTAGCAACACCATACCATCCACAAGCAAGTGGCCAAGTAGAAGTTTCTAATATGGAAATTAAGCATATTCTTGAAAATACTGTTAATCCTACTAGGAAAGATTGGTCTTTACGTCTAAATGATGCTTTGTGGGCCTATAAAACTGCATACAAAACTCCTATTGGCATGTCCCCTTATAGACTTATGTATGGTAAAGCATGTCATCTACCTATTGAGCTAGAACATCGTGTTTATTGGGCTATTAAGAAATTGAACTTTGATCTTGTAGTATCAGGATTTCCCACACTACACCCCTATTAAGATCCTATAGAAATCTAAATGAAACTAGTTGAAGATTGAAGAATTAAACGACACTTTTATTATTTAGATCTCAGAAATGTTTACAGAAAATATTCAAACTCAGAATTACAACTTTCTTTTCTGGAGTTTCTCTCTCCTCAAGATTTTCTCAACTCTAAAAAATACATCATCCTTTCTGGACTTACTTGAACCCTTTATATAGGAAATTACATAGTGGGTGACAGCTAAGTTTTCCCCTTCTTTCGGATCTATTTAGCGATCTCATCGTGGTATTTGCAATGTTAATGTTCGCCAACTTTTTTAATCCTCGTGAAACCACACTCTCATAACATGTCTCTTCAATCATCAGTTATTATGATGCTTCCCTGTGACGCTCGCCAAATGTTGCTGAAGAATCCTTACGACACTCTCGTGAACAATGTCATTTATACTTATAGGAATATTTGACCTTCTCGTGAAAGCGTTATTCTTACCACGAGAATATCGTTGTGGCGATATTCTGGTACTACATCTTGCCTCTTCTCATGTCTTTTCTGTGAAGAAGAGAAGATCGTGATAATAAATTGTCGTAATCTCCTATCTTTTCACCTCCATCTTTATTCTGACACGTCTCTAAACCTTTCACCAGCTGTCTTCATATAATTTTATCATCCATATATTTTTCGACACGTCATCTTAAACCGCTGTAATTTGACCATTCACGTCTTTTCATTGTATTAACTATATTTATTTTCTCGAGAAACTTCTTCTGCTATAAATACCTTCTCTCATTCTTCTCTTTTTCTTTCTTCTCATTCTATTTCCTTCTTCTTCTCTGCAAATTTCATTGCTTTCCCGCAAATCGCGCATCTACTATCTTTCGCCATTTTTTCAATCTCCTTTCATTCCCATTCTATCAAAATGGTTGCTGCTGGTGCTAAAAATCTTATTGCTTTCAATTTGATGCAAGAAAAAATTAAAAATCAAGGATTTGACTTATCTTTAATCCCAGATCAAAGTCCCAAATCTGTTCTTTCTCTTGAATTATTTTCTAACTTCCAGTGTTCTCGTGAAAAAATTATAGTTTCGTTAGGCCAACTTGAAGCTGGTCTTTCACTTCCTCTCTACAACCCTGAACTTCCACTCTTTTACCAAATAATTTCTGATGAGAGATTTTCACGAGCGGTGTATCAACTTGGCGGGGATTGTATTAGATTATTACTGGAATATGCCTCTCGTGGTGCTGGCAAAGGATCCCAATATTCCTAAGAACATAAAAGTCTTAAATATAAACATATTCCGATTATCCCTGCAAAGTATACTGTAGATAACTTCTTTCGAAATTACCAGTTACTCCCCATGGTAAGGGATAGTACATGTTGGGGTGTCCGTTTGCATAAAAAGAAGGTCACTGCTGAAAATGCTCTTATGCAAGACATTGATTTTCATACCAATACAAATGATGGCCCTCGTCATTCTAATGACGATAAGTGGTTTATTTTTCCCTTATGCCTTAAAGGTCCTTATATATCCGGTTCTCTCCAACTTCCTGCGAATCTCTCTCACTATGAACCATGGACTTTCAACTGGCTTGATAGGTCTTCCGATGTATATTCTCTCATCTTCTTATGTTATTATTATTTATTCCTTCACACTCTTGATAACTTTTCCGTTATCTTGCAGGTTGCCAAAATGAAACTTAATTACCAGAAATATAGGAAACCCAGCACTCTTCTAGCTCTTAGATCTTTCACAGATGAAGTAAGAAATATTCCTTTATTAATTAACAATATATTGTTGCCCCTATTTCTTATCTTTATCTGTGTTTGTAGGTAATTGAAGAATTACCACCTTTAGAGCCAAAACCTAAGGAGAAACCTTCAACTAATCGTATAGGGAAATCTACTGTTTCCAGTAAAGGAAGATGCTCTGCCCCTTGTGATAAAGAACCCAGCGAGCCTCCTTTGAAGAAAAATAAAAATCAGCATTCTTCTTCTCAACATACCCAATTGGATTCAATCGTTAGTAATAAATCTAATGATGAATTTATCGAAGAATTTGACGATATTAGAGAAGTTCCTTCTGTGAAAAATTCTTCTTCCTCTGATTCTTCCATGACCCAACTTTCCATGCTTTTTGGCGATTCTTCTCGTGGAACTGCGAATGAGTATGGCGATGAGACTCTTAATGGGCTAGCTCAAGTGCTCGTCAAATTGTGCGATGCTCCAATCTTATCTGATAATAATTCTCTTCGTGGAATTTTTGGAACTCTAACTCCAAGCTTCTTAAATGCACTTGGTATTCTGGTATGTTTTCTTAATTGTTTCTTAAATCGCCAGATTTCTCTCGTCAAATTTTTTGTACTTATAAAACTCTGTTGCAGGTTGGGAGAGCTTCTTTTTCTGCTGCTTCTGATTTAGATAACAAATCTGCTTCATTTAAGAAAAAGGCTGTTAACCTTCGCCAAGATAAAGAGAAACTAGAAGCTGAAATTGCTGAGCTTCGCGAGAAAAATAAACTGTTGGAAAATGAAGCTTCAGTTGATAAACAGAAGATTTTGGATCTTAACAATGCCAACAAACAACTTTATGGTATGATTTACTTTTTCTTTCTTTTAGATTTTTTATTTTCCTTTTATATAGCTTATCCAAGAAATCATTTTTTCAGATGTTTATGGTCTAACTGACGAAGCTACGTTCCTTCAAAACTTTCCCGAACCTGTAGATGATAATACTCTTCTTGCTCGCCTTAATAACTCCTTAAGTAATTTTGCTGACGAACAAATTAGATCTCTCTCTCAGAGAGGAGCTTAGATCCAAGTTTAATCTCCTGACTATTGAACATAGACATAATTTAGGACTATCTAATAAATTTAAACGTCTTTATCATGAATCAAAAGAAGTAATCAATGGATTAAGAGATAGAAATAGTGATCTTGTTGATGAAAAAGATCAGGCAATTAGAAATGGCAGTGAAGCTCTAGCATACTTCCACAAAATTCTCCTCGAAGTTCAAAGGGAAAGAGATAGGCTTATCTGCGAGAATAAAAATCTTCTTGCAAGAGAAACTCAAGTTCGTTCTCGCCTTCTTATTACTAGCGATGATGAGTTTTCTTGGTCAGCACAGGTTCTTGATAATGCTAGGAATAATTTAGGTATAGACGTTAGCCTTCATGCTGATCAATCAGCCTTAATTAGGGACTTGATTTCTGAAAAAGAAGGTTGTTAATCACTCTACTCTATTAACCTTTTGCTTTTTATTATTCTTTCTTATAACTTCTATCTTATCGATGCCTTATTCTCGCAGATTCTGAAGACAGATGCCGTGTAAGGATGAGAGAACTAGAAGATATTAATCATCAACTCATGAACGATCTTACTGCTCGCAACAATAAATACTCGCGATTAAAAGCTCAATTTGGGATTACTTCTACAAATTTTAACAGATCCCTCCTCATTACTCGTAATAATACTACTAGGCAGGTTTGTCATGATCATGGAATTCCTCATTCTTTGTATCCTGATCTTGCAAATGCAATACCGTCAATGGTTCAAGATCTTGATGTCTCGATCTCGATGAAGATCTTGACGAAGGTGAAGAAGAGAATAATGACGAAGAAACAAATTCTGGCGATGATGAAGAACCCAACAAAGATAATGAAGAAGAGAAATCTGGTGAAGAAGAAGAATCTGATAAAGATAACAATGTTGATAAGTGAAACAATGTATCTGTCTAACTTCTTTCTTTGATGTAATCAATCGCGAGTTTCTTCAATTTGCTGCAACTTTCTTCAATTTAATGTGTAAATTTCTTTGCCCCCTTATCTGTATGAATGAAATAATAATCTTCACTATTCTATTCATTCCCATACTTGCCTCTAATTCATCAACCTGCGATATTGTCGCAAACCTTGATATTTTTGCGATCTTATGGTCTTATCATGAACAACCTCTTTTTTGCAATATAACTTGGTCAATATAGTTTTCATCTTGTCATTTCCTCCTTTTATGCTTTTTAAAGGTTTTATTATTTGCTTGATATCTTACTTTACTTCTTCATGCTTTTCATTGAATTATCTCCCTTTAGGCTTGTTGGCGCTTCCATTGATTTTGTATGTCTTAATATCCATATAAATTTCTCATATAGTGATGAATAATAATCTTCACTATTCTATTCATTCCCATACTTGCCTCTATTATTTCATCATTAATGAAGGATAAAATAAGATATCTCTCATCTACTCTTCCCGCCATCTCACTACACATTGCTTAATATGAGAAAGTTAATAAACGAATATTTTGGCGAATTTCATAATTTCATGATTGTTTTCCGATATTGTCGCAAACCTTGATATTTTTGCGATCTTATGGTCTTATCATGCCTTCCTACTTAAAGGTCTTACTTTGCCATAGTATTCTCTCCGCGACAAGATCGCAGGACGTCTTTACATTTTCATGTATTGACCCATTGACCTTGTCTTATCTGTATTTCTTTATTTTCTGTAGCAGGATTTGCCACACTACACCCCTATTAAGATCCTATAGAAATCTAAATGAAACTAGTTGAAGATTGAAGAATTAAACGACACTTTTATTATTTAGATCTCAGAAATGTTTACAGAAAATATTCAAACTCGGAATTATAACTTTCTTTTCTGGAGTTTCTCTCTCCTCAAGATTTTCTCAACTCTAAAAAATACATCATCCTTTCTGGACTTACTTGAACCCTTTATATAGGAAATTACATAGTGGGTGACAACTAAGTTTTCCCCTTCTTTCGGATCTATTTAGCGATCTCATCGTGGTATTTGCAATGTTAATGTTCGCCAACTTTTTTAATCCTCGTGAAACCACACTCTCATAACATGTCTCTTCAATCGTCAGTTATTATGAAGCTTCCCAGTGACGCTCGCCAAATGTTGCTGAAGAATCCTTACGACACTCTCGTGAACAATGTCATTTATACTTATAGGAATATTTTACCTTCTCGTGAAAGCATTATTCTTACCATGAGAATATCTTTGTGGCGATATTCTGGTACTACAGATCTTGATAAAGCTGGCACCCAAAGAAAACTTCAACTCAATGAGTTAGAATAACTAAGAAATGATACATATGTGTTTGTAGGTGAAAATGGTTTCTGCTGATTTCGATAATTTCGGGTGTGCGGGTGAGAAATAATTTGAACCCTAAACAATGTATTGTAAGGGAGTACTTTAGATTCGAGAGATCAATCTATACAAATACAGCCTAAACCAAGAAATGGCCGTTCTGGACTTTCTTCGGTCACAAAGTTGAAGAGAATGGGTTAGTTTTGGGGAGGAAATCAAGAAAAGTGATGAGACCAGAATAGTTGATTCTGGAAGAGTAGTTGTGTTACTACGACTTGTATCAGAAAAGTGGGAAGGCTAACAAATGGTAAGCTAGCAAGCAAGTATTTTCTGAGTGTTGTATATTCCCGAATAAACTTGTCGTTATGTGTAAATAGGTAAGACCTATTTATACAAGTCGAAGTGAAACGTACTCTGGTCTCATTAAGGGATGGATAAATGGGTAAGTAAATGGGAGGAGGTGATAACCATATGCATGGAATTGATGTTGCATAAAACCGTTAACATATGGAATTGATGTTCCATAAAGCCGTTAACGCATGGAATTGATGTCGAGCGTTTCACCATTAATTCCCTATATTTACTAACCGCCTCACCCTTATGACACTTCCTTATGACGGGCGTAGTGTACGCCGCACGCTATAAACCGCCAAACCAATACCCAAAGAGGATCCCCCAGTTTGTGATATGTGTTTGATGTATCGAATGTTTTTATGGAAAACATGTGGCATGTCGTTGTTGCCTGGCAAGTCGAGCTTGGGAGACTTAGTAGCTTGGTGACCTTCAATGGTCGAGATCTTGCATTTTAAGAGGAAAGGTTGCCGTTGATCGTCGCATGCTTTCGTTCGTTGGTGGCCGCCTAGAGAAGGCCAATATGGTGGCGCGGCTAAGTTGGCATGCCATTGGCATGGCATGGTGGTGCGGCTAGGCATGACGTTGGCATGGCACGGTTTTGCGTGGCCAAACTTAGTTTTTCAGGCCAAAGGTTACCATACATTGTCTGGTAACCTTGGATGGCTAGGATTTGCTCCTGTGATTGAATGGCAACCATTGATTGTTGCACATCTTCATTTTGGTAATCGCGTAGGGAAGGCCAGCGTGGTGGTGTGGCTATGTTGGCATGGCATGGTTTAGCGTGGCTAAACTTAGGTTTTTGGGCCATGCGTTGTCTTGTAACCTTGGATGGCTAGGATTTGCTCCTGAGGTTGAAGGGAAACCGTTGATTATTGCACGTCTTCATTTTGGTAGCCGCGAAGGGAAGGCCAACATAGTGGCGCTGCTAGGGCCAAGGAAGGGGGCGTTTTGGCCTAACATGTGGGACCAAGGGTTTTCCAAGGGAGCATGGCGTGGATAGATTGGCTAGGTACGTTTTGTATTGGCATGTGGGGCCAAGGGTTTGCCATGGGAGCATGGCTTGGCTAGGTACATTTTGGCTTGGCATGTGGGGCCAATGGTTTGGCATGATCCAAGCTAGGTTCATGACCAATCTAGGGTTTTGGGCCAAAGGTCGTTTGGTAACCTTGGACAGCGAGGATTTGCTCCTGGGATTGAAGGGCAACCGTTGATTGTTGCATGCCTTCGTTTTGGTAGTCGCGCAGGGATGGAAAGTATGGTGGCGCGACTAAGTTGGCATGTGGCCATGGAGAGGTGTGTTTGTCATGACGCAGTAGGTGTGAATGGCATGGTTTTCCATTGGCATAGGTGTGCATCTAACATGGTTGGCATGCTTTAGCATGGTTTGGTGTGGCTGACATGGTTTTCCATTGGCACAGGGGTGCGGCTAGCATGGTTGGCATGACTTGGCGCGGTTGGTGTAGCTGGCATGGTTTTCCGTTGGCACAGGGGTGCATCTAGCATGGTTGGCATGCTTTGGCGTGGTTGGTGTGGTTTGCCATTGGCACAGGGGTGCGTCTAGCATGGTTGGCATGCCTTGGCGTGATTGGTGTGGCTGGCATGGTTTGTCATTGGCACAGGGGTGCGGCTAGCATGGTTGGAATGATTTGGCGTGGTTTTTATGGCTAGCATGGTTTTCCATTGGCACAAGTGGGAATTAGGGTTTGGCTTGTTATAACCCTAATTGGTATTAAAAAAGATACCCCGGTAATTTTTCACAGACACATTAAAGGTTTTCAATAAATGTGCCTAGTAAAAGATTATTACTTAAATGATGTGACGTCACTGTCTGACTAGGGTTTAAGGTTTTACGATTTTATCCCTAAGATAAAAACCACCATCAACATTAAATCCCCTGCTTAGCTCAGAACAGGTGCCTTGTTGCGAGGTAAGCATATGATGGTGATAGACAAGGATGTAATCGGGACGTAAATCATTACAGAGATGGTCAGGAAAATCCGACTAACCTTTTTCGAGTGGTGAAGAGAGTTTTTGCTTCCCGTGTTGGCGGCCTTGCGTAAGTTCCACTGGGGATGTAGACCGTGGAGAGGTGAAACGAAAATTACTGGCTTGGTATGGTCGTACATCTCTGAGGCGAAGTGGGCGTGGTCTTCGAAAGCAAAGCATATGGACGGCTTGGCTCATGCGGCCAAGGGGTGGCGCGGTCTTGGAAAGGTAAGCGCGTGTGAATGACTTAGCACGATAGGGCCACGACAGTGGAGCAGGCAGCCAGGCATGGTGCGTTCATGTCAATGCGAGATGTACACGGACGGCTAGGCATGGTGAGGCTGTGGAAATGGAGTGGATGGCTTGGCTTGGCCCGGCCATGGCAAGGCGTGGTTCGGTGAGGTGAGACATGCACGGACGGCTAGGAGCGGTGAGGCCGAGACATGGCGCATATGGCTTGGTGATTTGTCTTCAAGGTCATAGTTGCCTCTTTTCCTTACTTGTATCAAACAGGAAGTTCTTCTCTTTTTATTCTTTTTCTTTAACCCAAAAGCGTTATGCCCATAAAAATGGGAAGCGTTGATCTTTCCACTTTGGTTACGTTATTGATTTTGCTTCCGAATCTCAGTGCTGGCGACGGGAAAGCAAAACACGATCTAGTGTGTCTCAAACACATTCCTCCACGTTTTCTCACCAAACCCTAATTATTTCGCACAGCCAGGCATGAGGTTTAATTAAGATCGGATATCATGCCTTATCTCACGACTTGTATATAAAAACTTTCCTTTTTGGGACTACGTCGTTCTGCTGAACATAAAAGATGATCTTGAACCCTCCATCCACATAGTTCGTTCGGCCCCATCCTCTTTACATGTATCGTCTCGTGTTTTTATTTTCATTCTTATTTCATCCTCTTTTTTATGTATGTTGTTGGTATAGATAGGGTGGGAACTTGACCATTTTCCCCGTTCTTTGTAGTGTATGATGGGATCCTCCAGAGATAGTCATGCCTCTAATTCTTCGGAGAAAAGCTTCGGAATCAGCGAAAATGAGTTTGCTTCTCATGAGGAGGCTTTAGGTAGAATCGAATCTCTATTCCATGAAGCTGGCGGAATTATCAAGGACCTCTCTTATATCTATTTCAATGAAGTGCATGCGCGTGTTCGTACTTTCTTGGGTTCGGTGAACATGGAGGAGGAACGAGAAGGTGAGGAAGAACCTTGGTGTACTGAGAAGCTCCAGTGCAGCAAAACTTTTCCTCGGTTCAGTGCTAGGGCGGATTGAACTGTTTCTAGGTTGAAACAACCGAAAACTGAGCCTGTGGAACTTTTAGAGGGAAAACGACGTAAATTCTTGGTTCATGACGGTGCCATAGTTCTTGATCCTAATGCAGATGAATCAAGAAATCTTCCTCGAAGGGACGCTGAGAAAACCATTGAGGAAGCGCTTGACAGGACTGAAGCAGCCTTCGGAGTTGACGCCGGAGATGTCGTCGGTGATATTAGAGGGGTCATGGTGGCATATGCTAGACTAGTCGTTGAAGTGGGTTCCGGGAAAGAGATGGACACCGGTGCTGCTGAGGTTTCTTCGGGATGGGATGTTGAGGTTGCTGCTACTAACGCCGTCGAATGGAATCTTTGCTGCCCAAGAGATTGTTGGTGAAAGTGCTTGAAAATAGCTTTGACCAAGGGGACTCGTGTTTCATCTTCCGATGTCTAGTTTCTTCCTTTTATCATTCCCATTTGTTGCTTAGTCATCCTGATGTTTTTGTAGACCCATCTTTACCTTCTTCTTCACCAATCAACGTTCCGCTTGTTTTTTTTTTTTTTTTTTTTGAGTAATTGAATGAGGTATTTCTGGTTGTGATATGATGGTTTATGGCTTTTCAATGGTTTTTTGATGTATTTCTCTGAGATCAGGAAAACCCATTCAGAAAGAGATTTATGTTCTCTTTTTTTTTCTTTTTAAATGGAAATAAAATTCCGGAGAAGAATACAAACAGTGTATGCATCTTGGGGAAATACATATATCAAGAGAAATTGTCGAAGGAAATGCTAAATGGAGAGTGGCTGGAAAAATACAGCATTTTATGGATGAGAAAGCTTAAGACATCGCGAGTGGAATATCACGCCTTCCGGCTTGTCTGTGTTGATGAGCTTGCAGTATCCTCCTAAAAGAACATCTGCCACCAGATACGGCTCGTCTTCTCTTTCATCAGGAGAACCAATTTGAACAACTACTTTTACCGTCACCTTCCCAACTTGAAACGAGTTTACCTTAACCATTATATCTCCGATTGAAAATGGGTTCAGGCATTGTGTAACCGTTTGAATCTTGACCTCATTGGTTTCGGTGGCTGCTTCTGAACTTCTTGCAAAGTGTTTAAATTGCCCAGCACCCCATTCACATCTCTTGACAGTGTTTATGCCAGTAACTGCGCCGAGTCCCCATGACGAAATAGGGGAAGAAATGACTGGTCACATAGAGGATTATTCGGCCAGACCTATTTGTGTTTGGAGTCCATGAGTTAGCGACAACAGGTTTTCTCCTGGCGTCTGGGTTCCTTCGGAAACTCGTTGATGCAGCAACAAATGAGATGGTTTGTTGGAGATTCTTTCGGGCGTTGTCATTGGTAGAGGAGATGTACCCAATTTTTCCTTGTTGTCGAGTACCATAAGTATCCCAATATCATGTCGTAACCTAGCTCTTTTACAATGTGGAATTTGCTATGCGTTATAGCGTCTCCTATCTTGACGTCGAGGTTGATGTATCCATGCGCGTTCAAGGATTCTTCTCCCGAGTTCTTGATTACAGACGGGGAATAGGTAGCATCTTGTTTCGTAAATCCCGCAACTTTTAATGTCTTGAAAGTAATAACGTTGAAGTTAGAGGTCGCGTCGATGAGCATGTTGTCGAATTCAATACCTCTTAAATGGTACGTGGTCAGCAGTCCCCAGTCGCTCTTTTTGATTCCGCCCGTTTGGAAAGCTTGGGCCCTTGGCGTGATTTCCATGGAGGGAAAAAGTTGTTTGCCTGATACTATGCGATTGAGAGCCGCGAAAATATATTGGCGCTGCATCTTGGAAATGTAGATAATTTCACATACATGCTGCATCATGGATTGTACAGTCTCGTGTACGGAGTCCCCAGTGTAGTTGCAGGAATTCCTACACTACACCCCACACAAGAATCCACAGTTATCAACACATATTTGTAGATTAAGAACAACACTTTTGTTGATTAATTCTCAGAAATGTTACAAGAAATGGAATAAATCAAGAATACAATCGCTCACAAGAATTTTCTCTCTCCTCAAGACTTTCTCAACACTCTAAAAATTATCTCTCCCCCTCTCAAGTTTACTCATCCCCTATATATAGGGTATTACATAATGGATGACAGCTCATAGACAGCTAAGCTATCCCTTAATTTCGGATTTAACTTGCGATATCTTCGCGAGTGCAATAATGTTAATCTCGTAAACACTCTAATATTCACAGGATCTTTAAGTTTTCTTCATGTTTCTACCATCGTTATTTGTTGCGTCGTTCTTTTAATCTTTTCTGCGACGCTCGCCAGTGTCTTTAATGAAAACTTCGCAAGAATGTTCTTGCTGCGATATTCTGATCCTACACCCAGAGACCCCACAGTTCCTTACTGGGAGTGGGTGTCGATGTACTCCCTCATTTCCTAGTTGGATCTCCCCTGCTTCTATCTTTTCTTTGAAGATATGCTTTAGTCTGTTGCAATCACTGGTTGGGTGGTAAACAAATCTGTGGTAGTGACAGTACTTGGGGTTCACCATCTCGGCCTCAGTCAGTGGGCGTCTGGGAGGTAGCAGTCTGATAACATCATCTTGAATCCATGCTTCTAGGAGATCAATCATCTCCTCGTTGGGAAACGAGAAATCTTGGGCATTCCATTTAGTTTCGTGACGAGGCATGGGAGCTTTAGAGGCGGCCTTCCATGGTAAAGTTGCCCGTTGTTCATGTGCTTCGCATTTAGGCTGATGGTCTGCAGCTGGGGCCTTCCTTTTCCCTCTCTCGTTCACTATGTTCACATAGGAGGAGCCAGTGTTAAATTTCTTGCTAATGAGGCATCTATTCCCGCGAGTTTCGCGCATGTCTTCGGCTCGAGTCGGTCTAGCCCTTTCCAGTAACGCGGGTGCTGTCATTGCAGATCATCTGGTAGCTTCATGGAGTTCAGAGAATGTCTGGAAACGCAAGTTCTCTATCAAGGCGTGGTAAATAGGAACCATACCATTGATGCATGCGTTCACCAGCTGTTGCTCGGTCACGTTCGGGTCATGACAGTCCAGTACTTGAACCCTGAATCTCTTAACAAAATCATTCGGATGTTTGTTCTCCTACTGGTACATTCTTCTAAGGTCTGAGAAAGTAACTTGTTCATACACGAAGAATTACTTCTTGTAAAATGCAGTAGCCATGCTACCCCAGTTGGGGATACTGTTCGGTGGGATGCTGTTGTACCATGTATACGCTCTTCCGGTAAGTGATTTCGAAAACTCCCTCAGACGAAAAACGTGATTGTATTCATGTTTGTCTAGGGAATCCAAGTAGCGGGAGACATGATCATGTGCATTTCCGGTGCCATCATACAGGGTGAATTGAGGAGAGGAGTATCCCCTTGGAAGAGGGATTCTTTGCATCTCGGATCGGTAAGGGGGTTGATGCTGATGCATGTCCATTTTATCATTCTTGACTCGGTTGCGGAGAAGTTTCTCCATATCTTCTCGTGTGACGAAGTTGGATGGCTGATTTATTTCTAATGGGATGTTAGCGTGAATCTCCTCGTCTGCGGAGGCGTGTTCTGCCGAGGTGCTAGCGTCGGGGGTGTTGGAGACGTTTCTAAACGTATCTAGAGGGCGTGACTCTCGTGGTAGCCGCTCTGTCAGGGCCTTGAGAAAGACGAGTACTTAATTCTGTGTCGAAACCATATCCTCATGAGCTCTGGCGAGTATTTCCCGTCGTTCCATCAAATCAGCGATGGTAATATAAGGTCGGTTTCCTATGGTCCCTTTCGGTTTCTCGTCCCGTCGGTGGGGTAGTTGGAATCTTAGTTGTAGTTGGAGGTTCCATGCTTGACGAAGTATTAGGAGATGTAGCGGCGGCTCTGGCTCTGGTGATTGGTGTATTACGTCTGAATAGGTGTTTTTGGAATTGCATTGATTAGGAGGTTGTGCAGGGACATTAGAGGTGGCGGCAACTATGGCCCTGGTGATTGGAGGTGTTACGCTTTAAGGAGTGCTTTCAGAGTTACTGTGGTTGGTAGATGATATAACGACGTTGTTGGAAGTGACGTTAACACCAGGGTCGTGCTCTGTGCTGGTATTCTCGGCAGCTGATCCGGACCTGAGTTCTACCATATTGGGATCGGCATTTGGAAGATGAAATTAGGAATTAAAACTGATATTCTAACCCGGTAGATCAATCTCCCACTGTGGTCGTCAATTGTTTGTAGGTGAAAATGGTTTCTGCTGATTTCGATAATTTCGGGTGTGCGGGTGAGAAATAATTTAAACCATAAACAATGTACTGCAAGGTAGTACTTTAGATTCGAGAGATCAATCTATACAAATCCAGCCTAAACCAAGAAATGGTTATTCCGGACTTGCTTTGGTCACAAAGTGGAGGAGAATGGGTTGGTTTTGGGGAGGGAAGCAAGGAAAGTGATGAGACAGTAATAGTTGATTATGGAAGAGTAGTTGTGCTACTACGACTTGTGTCAGAAAAGTGGGAAGGCTAACAAATGGTAAGTTAGCAAGCAAGTATTTTCTGAGTGTTGTATATTCCCGAATGAACTTGTTGATCTGTGGAAATAGGTAAGACCTATTTATACAAGTCGAAGTGAAACATATTCTGGTCTCATTAAGGGATGTATAAATGGGTAAGTAAATGGGAGGATGTGATAACCGTATGCATGGAATTGATGTTCCATAAAACCGTTAACGTATGAAATTGATGTTCCATAAAGCCGTTAACGCATGGAATTGATGTCGAGCGTTTCACCAGCCTCACCCTTATGACACTTCCTTATGACTGACGTAGTGTACGCCGCACGCTGTAAACCGCCAAACCAATACCCAAAGAGGATCCCCAGTTTGTGATATGTGTTTGATGTATCGAATGTTTCTATGGAAAACATGTGGCATGTCGTTGTTTCCTGGCAAGTCGATCTTGGGAGACTTAGTAGCTTGGTGACCTTCGACGGTCAAGATCTTTCATTTTAAGAGAAAATGTAGCCATTGATCGTCGCACGCTTTAGTTCGTTGGTGGCCGCCTAGGGAAGGCTAGTATGGTGGCGTGGCTAAGTTGGCATGCCATTGGCATGGCATGGTGGTGCGGCTAGGCATGTCGTTGGCATGACACGGTTTGGCGTGTCCAAACTTAGGTTTTTGGGCCAAAGGTTACCATGCGTTGTCTGGTAACCTTAGATGACTGGGATTTTCTCCTGGGATTGAAGGGAAATCGTTGATTGTTGCACGTCTTCGTTTTGGTAGCCGCGTAGGGAAGGCCAGCATGGTGGTGCGGCTAGGTTGGAATGCCATTGGCATGGCCAAACTTAGGTTTTTGGGCCATGCGTTGTCTGGTAACCTTGGATGTCTAGGATTTTCTCCTGGGGTTGAATGGCAACCGTTGATCGTTGCACGTCTTTATTTTGGTAGCCGCGTAGGGAAGGCCAGCATGGTGGCGCGGCTAGGGAAAATGCAGGGGGTGTTTTGGCCTGGCATGTGGGACCAAGGGTTTTCCATGGGCGCATGGCGTGGCTAGCTTAGCTAGGTGCGTTTTGGCTTGCCATATGGGGCTAAGGGTTTTCCATGGGTGCATGGCGTGGCAAGCTTGGCTAGGTGCATTTTATCTTGGCATGTGGGGCCAAGGGTTTTCCACAGGCGCATGGCATGGCTAGCTTGGCTAAGTGCGTTTTGGCTTGGCATGTGGGGCCCAGGGTTTTCCATGGGCGCATGGCGTGGCTAGCTTGTTTAGGTGCGTTTTGGCTTGGCATGTGCGTGATCCAAACTAGGTTCGTGACCAAGCTAGGGTTTTGGGCCAAAGGTCTCTTGGTAACCTTGGACAACGAGGATTTACACTTGGGATTGAAGGTCAACCATTGATTGTTGCATGCCTTTGTTTTGGTAGCCGCGTAGGGAAGGCCATTATGGTGGCGCGGCTAAGTTGGCATGTGGACATAGCGATGTGCATTTGGCATGGCGCGGTAGGTGTGGCTGGCATGGTTTTCCATTGGCACAGGGGTGCAGCTAGCATGGTTGACATGCTTTGGCGCGGTTTGGTATGGCTGACATGGTTTTCCATTGGCACAGGGGTGAGGTTGGCATGCTTTGGCGCGATTTGGTGTGGCTGGCATGGTTTGCCATTGGCACAGGGGTTCGGTTAGCATGGTTGGCATACCTTGGCGCGGTTGGTGTGGCTGGCATGGTTTTCCATTGGCACAGGGGTGCGGCTAGCATGGTTGGCATGCTTTGGCGTGGTTGGTGTGGCTGGCATGGTTTTCCATTGGCACAAGTGGGAATTAGGGTTTGGCTTGTCGTAACCCTAATTGGTATTAAAAACGATATCCCGATAATTTTTCACAGACACATTAAAGGTTTTAAATAAATGCGCCTAGTAAAAGATTATTACTTAAATGCTGTGACATCACTGTCTGACTAGGGTTTAAGGTTTTACGATTTTAACCCTAAGCTAAAAACCACCATCAACAATATGATAGTGCCAAAATGTACAAAAATAGAATGAAAGTGTTTCACAACAAACGCATTTTGCGCAAGTCTTTCACACCTGGTCAAAAAGTTTATATTGTACAACACTCGTTTGCATCTTTTTCCAGGAAAATTACGTTCTCGATGGTCAGGTTCATTCTTGGTACATACTGTTTTCCCTCATGGAGCCGTTGAAGTAGAAAATCCAGCAAAGAAGAACATCTTCAAGGTCAATGGTCATAGATTGAAACCATTTCTTGAGTATCTTCCACCAGAAGTTGAGATCACTGACTTGGAAGACCCCATATATGTGGACTAAACTGGTTCACCTGTGTACATACATATGGATTAAAAGTCTATTCTCTTTCCCTTTTCTTTTTATTTTTGCATAATTTTTATGTGTGCTAACCAAACCTTTTTGTCTTATCATTCTATATTTTACTGTTTTCTTTCAAAGAATTCATCTACTTCTGGTTTAGCACCATCATTTTTGCATCTGGTAATCTCTTTCCTTAAAATCTACCCTATGCTATTCTCCTGGTATGATTGTTGTAATTCTGCTCATATGATGAAACATTGAGGGTGACGTCTAAAGATGAAAACTCCTTCTTGTAGTTTGATTTGCAGTTAGCACCTCTCTTTCTCTCTCTCTCTCTCTCTCGTCAACATCAACAGATCTATAGAAACACATCATCATCAACGAGCAAAGCAACGACATAATACATGAAGAAAGTTGAAATAGTCCAAGGTTTACATGCAACAATTCAAGGAAAAGTAAAAAGTTCCTATTCAAAGTGAAGATATGATGTAGTTTTAATTGTGGTAAGTAAAGGGTTTGATTCTCGGACTTGGGAAGTTGTTGATTTTAGACTTTTTATAAAATTAAAATAGCAAATAAACAAAGATGATATCAATATTACGAGATATTGGGATTTAGGATTCCACCAAACTTCACAATCAATTGGTTCATACAATGATTCGTAACAATTTTAGCTCTTTTTTAGACTCTATTTCTTTGCCAAAAGTAGATTTTATAAAGCATTAGATGTAAATCATAAGCATATATAGTGCAACAAGAGTTCTTAGACTAAGCATACACTATCAAACAAAATCACAAATAATCAATGAAAATCATAAATCGATTAAAAATCAATGCAAAAACTCATAAGAATCAATTATAATTACCAAACAATTATGAACTTGGATTCCTCCATCATCCCAGTGTTGGGGTTTAGCTCCTCATGCTCAAAACACGCCCAAAATAATAATTCATAGCTCAAAAAGGTGTTTTATTGAAGAAATTGTATAACACGGAGATTTGTAATGATGTACTGATGTTACAGACATCACAGTTACAATAGAACCCTAATAAGTGTTGCAGATTTGAAAAACAGTTGTTACAACTGATTGCCGTAAACACTGTAGAATTAACGACGCTTCTTTTATTCGCGACTGACCTTAACAGGCCTTTGTTCTTCAACTTCTTTTTCTCCACATGTTGTTGCTGCAGCTCTGCAACTCTAATTTCTTCGCCCCTGTTTCTTCCCCCCTGCAACCTCTATTTCTTCCCCCAAACTCCCGATTACCCTTTTGTGAGTCTCGGACCCCTTATTTATACGTAACAGGGATATAAAATCTCACGAAATCTATTCTTTGCATTCTCTTCCAAGTCACGACAATATTTCCTTTTTTTTTCTCATACGCGTTTGCTGTGGTAGCTAAACTTTCCATATTTGGTATAGGAGAGTATATCTTCTCCCAAGTACACACAAACTCCAAAAATAGAACCAAAGAGATCCCGAGATATCCTCACTGCCTTGTCGAGAATCAGTGATTATCATCTTCTTCTTTTTTCGCATCCACTCCCACTAACTATCCTGTCTAACAATAACAGGCTGATTTAAGTCCAGTCCAACAATCCAATTCGATTAAAACTCCTCCAAAGTCTCACAGCCTCAACAACAGAAACCGGAGTTTCTTATCCTCCCCTGTTTCGTGTTAATCTTTATTTTCTTCGAAACTTATGCACTTGCATATCCTGTTTGATCATACCAGGCCCTAACCAATCTATTCCAGCGAGAAAATCCGACAATAACTCTCACAAAATCTCGTCAGAACATTTCCCAGAAAAGTCTGCAGTTTTGAACTGAATTTTCCCGCCAGTTTCTTTCTTTTAAACCTTGAAGATGGAAGGACCCCTATTGTCTGATGGGATGCGAATAGCACTTTGGTGTAAATAGCAGATGTGGGGTGCAAATAACGGTAGGTTACCCCTTATCAACTGTTTTCCCGTTATCCATTTGAGGGGCGTCTTCAGTAATTTTCTCCGGAAAGTCCAAATACCACTTTCGAGCCAATTTTTCCATACATGTTTATTTCTCCAAAAATACCTACAAAGACATAAAATAACCAAATAAGTACAAAATCGAGCACTAACAATATACATAATTGAGACTAATATAGACACATAAATGCGTCTATCAAGATACAGTACAAAAAGCAGAAATCTATACACAAATGAAGACTTATCTTACAAGAGCAAAGAAAACAGAAAAAGATGAGAATTAGTGAAGTTTATGAAATCAAGACAATACAAATTGTGGAAAATTGAGTGATAAAGTCCTTCATCAATGGATTTAGTAGTTTCATTATTTATTTGTTGTTGTGCTTAAAAAAATGTAGTTTATTTTCTTAGTTTTGTTTAAATAACACCATGATAAAGAAGAAGAATTTTAGAAGAAATTCCAAGAAACAAGGAAATTGAAGAAAAGAATTTGAAATTGTCAAGGTTCTAAGAAGTTCATCATCAACAGTTGAAGACCGAAGATTGAAGACGTTTTTATGGATGTTGTGAGAGTGGTGTTGATCGTTGATCAGATGTGAAGGTAAGTGAGTACTCCCATCCTCGCTAATGATTGATATCCTTTCTTAGAGATCATCAGAAAAATATTTTTTTTGTCCACGATTCTGTGGAGTCTCCAGAAATTATTTCGGAAGGTTTTCCTTCCCACCATTCAACATGTGCAGGATTTATCTCTTTATTCCTGTCTGCACACATGAGAGACTAAAAAAATGGTTTTTTTTAGTGTAATTATCATAAAACCCTATTAGTGAGGCAGTAGTTGAGTCTTGTGATCACTCTAGAACTCGAATTCTTTCGTATGTTATTGTGATTTCTCGCTCAACTCTTAAGGATGAGAATGCGTTCTTTGGTATTTCTAACTTCATGTTACTAGCATGCAGAAACTCTATGTATTCATAGCTCTTTGGATGCTTGGGACTCCATTACACTCTGAAGTTGGAGAAGGTTTTGAGGGTACACCCTTGGTAAACCCTCACGAGACTTCAACTCGTTTACTAGGGACACCTAGGGGTTTAAAGGATTAGTGCATACGTTAAATGCATTCGAGAGACCAACGAGAGTGGTATAGTTAGGATTTCTTAATTTCTGTTTCACTTGAGGACAAGTAAAATTCAGGTTTGGGAGTATTTGATGAGTGCCAAATATTGCATATTTCTAGACCTTTTTATTGGAATTTAACTCATCTTTTGTGCTCTAATTCTCTATTTTATCCCAAATTCTATATTTTTACTATTTTTAAGAATAATTACTTTTAATAATTACTTTTTTGTTTTTAGCCAGTAAATAAAGCTTGGATGAATTAAGGAGCATAGAAGTGGTGACGATGGAAGAGACAACAAAGCTCATGCTAGAAGGCAAGTGAAGAATGTTGTTTGCACCTCATACGCAGGTGAATAATGTTGTTTGCAAGAGGTAAAACTAAAAATGGGCTTGAGATATTAACATTCAAGAAGGATTGGTCTTAGAAGAAGTAAAAACCAAGACCCAAATATGTTTCAAACCTGATACGTCAGATTCAATGTAGTTGCCAAGCATCCAATAACATATCCATGCGGTACATCGACATTTGTTGTTTCCACCCAACACCGGAGCATCTGCTATTCATCTCCTAGTCGAACAGAAGCCAAACACTACCTTCACTTCACTTTTTTCTTCCCAACAGAGATAGTAATTTCACTTCACGTCTCTCTATAAATCAACTCCATCCCCAACCACCACTGAGCGCAGCCACCCTCTCAACCTCCATCAATTAAACTCCTAATCTCTATCTATCTCCATCGTAGCTTCTTCTCCAAAACAGTAACCCAAAAAGCTATGGTTGAGAGAGTTAAGGCTAGGGTTATCTTCACAACTGTAGAACATCAAATCAAAGAGCTAGAAAGTTGAATTACATAAGGGGTTTGTAAGAAAACATGTATTGGTTGAGTGGGTATTCTCTAATTACTGATTTCTAGTAATTGAGAAGGAAGTTGTGTATAAATAGGATCTACTGTTGTGTAAAAAAATCATCAGTTTTGAGTTGAATCGATTCCTTAGTTTAAACCATTGTTAAATCATTCTCATTATGTTCTAATTTCAGCTGCTAGGGTTGAGATGGAACCCTAGCTTAATGCTTAGTTATTCATGTTAACGACAGTGACCTTGTTGTGCTTAAATGTTTAGAATAAAATTCAGTCTTAGGACTTCAATACTTTACTTTCACAGTGTATGCCATGTATCTATTGTAGTTAGAACAATCTTGTGTTGAAGAACTGAAACTCATGCTTAATCTCATATATTGACATTTTGATTAGTTGTACCCTGAAAAGACAGTTAATTCTTAAGAGAAATACCTTAGTTATGATTGAATAATTCATATGATAGTCACCTTAGATATATAGAAGACTAGTATCTCCCATGTTATCAGTTATAAGGACAAGGTTAGTATCATTAGGAGAATAACTAGCATAAGTTAGTGGTGGATTTGACAATGCTAGTGCCTTAATTCTCAGTGTTAACATGTTTGTCATTGCACCTTTATTTTGCTGTTATAATCTCTACCAACATCTATCCATATCGGAAAACAAAACCTTTTTTGTTTTACTCCTTGTTCCTAAGTCAGTTGTAGTAAGACCATAGCTTCAACTCTACAGCCACTTTGTCCCTGTGGATCGACCTGTGCTTGTCATGTGTTACATTAGGATACTGTGCACTTGCAGTTGTAATTGTAGAACTGTTTATAGGCCTACCATCTAGGAGAAAGTAAAAATCATCGTGATACACGAGGATTGGGCTATAAATGAATAGATGCTCCAAGTAGTAGCAAAGAGGTAAAATTTGTCAAGGCTAGTGATTCTTCTCAAAAAAAAGTTTCCACTGATGGAAAAAGTGAAATACCTTCACCGGCAGTTAAGGTTCAAAAGAGAAAAGTATATCAACCTCCAAAGTCATCACACACGGATCGAAGTAAGAGCATTCCTTATGTTTGCCACTATTGCGGAAATAAAGGTCACCTGGAAAGGAGATGTTTTTTCCATATGAGGAATGAGAAACTTCATGATGTTCTTGTTTGGGAACCACAAGAAGTTGTGAAACCAAGATCATATGTTAAGACTAATCCCCTTAACGTTACAGGTTATAACTGTCCAACCTTTGGGAAAAGGAATCAGTCATGTGGTAAACCTAGATTCGCCTATAAACGTCATACGAATCCTTTTCACAATCGTAATTCTTATTAAAATGATAACTTTGTAAAGGTGAAGACAAGATCCGATGCTCCCAGTTGGAGAAAGACTAACTTGCAAAAGAATAGTCAATATGATTCTATTTCGAGAACTCTAGAAGAGAGTAATGGAAATAAGCTTTCGATTGTTCCTAAACGCACTCTGAAGTGGATACCAAAGAAAGTCAATGATTTTTTGTGTGTGAAAAGGAATGATCTCCCAGAAAATTCCATGACTATGGAGAAGGAAGTATCCATGAGGTTGGAAGTTAAAAAGTTCTTTGGAAAGATGTATTTAGATGTGAAAGGTTCCAAAAGTGATCTCTTTCATGATAATCCAAAAGTCAATTGTGGTGAGCAAGACATTTCTCACCTCAACACAACTTGAGTGTGTTGTTAGTGCATCCTCTCCAAGGAATGCCCTGCTATGTATACGGTGAGGGAAGCACGAGCATTGGGGAACACAGATTATGTTCGGTAAGGTTGTAGAATTCGATTGGATTCTTCTAAAAATGTATGTCTATAAACTTGAGCAATATTTGTGTTTTTATTCGTAAAGTACTTATAATGATTCATGTACCTTGCTTATCGCTCATTTCTACCTAACTTGATATGTGTTTAAGGTTCTTAAATGTTTATGTTTGAAAATAGTAGTTCGGGATGTTTGGACTTCATGGTACACATACCAGGTATGCATACCATCATTTAAAATCAAAATACATGGAATTTAGTATGCATACCCGTTTGCATACTGCTCCAGGTCATGAAAATTCGTTTGCAAACCCATATGCATACTTGACCGTAGAAGTCGATATTCGGTAAACTTGTTTTGGCCGTAACTTCTTCGTCCGAACTCGGAATTACCTTATTCTTTTTGAATTCTCTTCTTTTTTAAATTCCTTTCAAAATGGAGATGAGAATGCTTGAATTTGGATGAGTTAATATTGTTCTTTGTCCTATCTCTTGTTTTTGAGTGTTTTGTTCCATTTCGTCTCACTTGTTCCACTTCTCTTGGACTTGAGCACTTGGGTTATTGGATTACTACTCATCTAAGCTCATTTGTATCTTTTACAAGAATGTTTTTGGTGAATCACAAAGAAGTAAGTTCAAGAATGGGTAGTAGTACACATTGCTATGGTATTATTGAATGTTCACAATCATCTTATGTGAACTATGGTGCATGGTCGTTAATAACTTTGTATGTTCTTATTTGTTAAGAAATATTTCTATACATCTTTGGTAGCTATACTTGGTGTAAATCCGTGCGAAAAAGATTGATTCTACCTTCTAAGGACAAAGATTGTTTTTGCAGTATTAATCTTTATGATTTTATATATTGCAACATGTTATGGGATATGCGTGTTTGCGTCCGTGAACTATGATTGTCTCATATATGCTCAAAAGTTAACTCTATTATATATCGGTATGAAAGTATTGATAAAATATAGAATGATTTTTTGATTACAAAATTTAAGATTATTATGTCATTATGCAAATATTTATGGAAGAGAGGATGAACTTTTGTTTATAAATATTAAGTATATTATAGGTCATTGTACAAATAGTGATGAAAAATAGAATGAATCTTTGATTATTTCGCAGTATTGGTCTTTCCCTGATCCATATCTTTGTGCATATACTGTGTTGCTCCGTAAATTTTCTTATGCTGTGCATGACCAATTGAATTGGTCATTATCCTTGTGGTTAATTTAATTAAGATTTTTCGTTACAAATACATATGGTTTTCGGATCATTATGTAAGGGGGAGTGGTTTCCATGTGAGATGGGTTATTGACTAAGGGGGAGTGAAGTATCACCATAGTATTTTTGTTGAATTTGTGATGCAATTGGACTTTGACGTTGTGTAATAATACTATGACACTATACAACAATGATTGAGAACCGATTCTTTTATCATTGTTATAGCTACGGATTTTCAACAACGATGATGCTAAACTTACAACCTTTGGGATCATTGGACTACTTGGAAGTGATGAAGATTTCGAGTATTGTTGAAGATTAGACATGTGGAATAGGAGCTACAAAGTTTATTTATATATTTTTTGTATTCCATATGTATTAATAGTTTTGCCACTAAAATTGACAAAGGGGGAGATTGTTAGAGCATTTATCTGTCGAACTTGCATGCGTTTTTATATCAAGCACGTTTGTCAATGTTAGTGATCAAAACTATAAAGTCTTTATTTCTAGTCTACTATAGCTAAGGTCTCGGACTAGGATAGAAAGTGTAGTTGAGCTCAAGAACTCCATGGAAATCATCATACAAGACGAAGGACTACTCAAGGAACCAGTGTATCCTCATCGACTAAAAAGTATATGGAGACTTGAACTTATCTATCACTCAGAAGTCTATCTACTCAATCTCCTATCTTGAGACAAAAGTGGTATTACTATATAGACTAAAAATATACACATGTGATATTTTGAGCTGAATAAATATCGCTTATCTATTTCTCGAAATATGTGTTGGTAAAGCTTTTGCTTAAGCCAAGTTCATATTTACCTAGTGACGAAAGTCATGTTATGTTTCAATCACTTTGGAAATCGCTCTGACGAAAAATATTTTGTAAATAACAACTATATGATGTCCTCTGAGAATGTTTCAATGGTTGAAATGAGAGTTTAGACAATTTAACCACTGGGGGATATAAACATTGTTGTGGTAACACATATATGTATAAGTCCTTAGGACTTGAACCGAATTTTGCGAACTTTGTTGATCAAGTGAATCCGGAACTTGAGCAGTCAACGTAGTCCGCGAACTCAGTCCACGAACGTGCGTAGTTTTCGAACCCGAGAATTTATACTGGAGTTGTACCTCGGTTTCAGTCCAGGAACTTAGTCCGTGAACTGACGGAAGTTCTCGAACCCGAGAATTTCTATCGGAGTTTGTGAACTACAACCAGTTAACTTGAGTCCGCGAACCCAGTCCACAAACTTGAGTGGTTATGTCTAAAAACGATGTTCGTGAACTTATCTAAATTATCTAAGTAATGCTATTGCAAACCATGGATTTATAGTTCATGAATCGATTCGAGTGAATCACATCGTTTTTGCTTCAATTGTGTCTTATAGTACATGAGATCTCATAGCAATTGAACAACTCTCTAACTAGTTCATTTGAGTCATTTGGACTAGTTATGGTGAAGAAGAATATGGTTGATATGAAAGTCATCATTTGGCTAACCATTTGGTTGACTAATATTGAACCAACTATTGTACATGTTTGGGTACGGTTACACAAACCCAAATCGTCAAGTACATGTGTGTATGGAAAGCTAAGTTTTTGATTTAACGGTTGAGAGATATTATCTTGTATCTAATCAGGTTTTCATCTAACGGTGAATATTTAATGCTTTGTTACTAAGCTAATATTGATTGCAAACCCTGATTTGAAAGACTATATAAGGGAGAACTCTAGCAACTGGGAAACTTAATCCCCACATATTCTGTGTGATACTAGTTTGCTAAGATAGAGTCAATTCTCCTTTAACCTTTGGTTTTCTTCTTCAAAAACCAGGTTAATGACTTAAAGACTTCATTGGGATTGTGAAGCCAGACCGATACTACTTTTCTTATAGTTGTGTGATCTAATCTTGTTGTTTCTATCATACGAGTACAATTGTAATAATTAGCTTGAGATTTCTATCTCCAATAAGCAAGATATAAAAGTAATCACAAACATCTTCATCTCATCGTTTGTGATTCCACAATATCTTTTTTCGCAACGTAAATTAAGACTATTGTGAGGTGATTGATAAAACTGAGCTGTTCTTCGGGAATATAAGTCTGGTTTTATTGATTGGTTCTAGTTCACCTTGATTTATCAAAAGACGGAACAAAACTCATAGGTTTATTTGTGGGAGACGAATTTATCTATCTTGTAGACTTTTCTGTATGAGACAGATTTGTTTATTAAAGTCTTCGACTTTGGGTCGTAGCAACTCTTGGTTGTGGGTGAGATCAACTAAGGGAATCAAGTGCGCAGTATCCTGCTGGGATCAGAGGCGTAGGAGCATAACTGTACCTTGGATCAGTGTGAGATTGATTGGGTTCAACTACAGTCCAGATTGAAGTTAATTTGGAGTAGGCTAGTGTTTGTAGTGGCTTAATACAATGTATGTTTAATCTGGACTAGGTCCCGGGGTTTTCTGCATTTGCGGTTTCCTCGTTAACAAAATTCTGGTTTCTGTGTTATTTCTTTTCCGCATTATATTTTTATATAATTAAAATAATACAGGTTGTGCGTTGTTCAATTAATTAGAATATCCGACCTTATTGGTTGTTGATTTAAATTGATTGACACTTGGATATTTGTCTTTGGTACCATCCAAGTTATCTCTCTTTGATTAGACTCGCGAATCATATTTTCTTGAGTAAATCAAATTGAGAGATTGAGATAATAACTCTTTGAGTATTTTCTATTGATTGAGTCTAGTTGATTCTCTAGAAAACAACTCGGAGTTGTCCATACAGATTGCTAATCGAAATATTGGGTGTGGTTGTTAGACCCCCAACTCTATGGACAGAGGTGTTATTTCATTAAACGTACCATCAGTATTCGATGGCTCTAATTACTTATGGTGGAAAATTGATATGCGAGCTTTTCTTCAAGCACGTGATTTTCAATCATAGGTATATGTTGTTAATGGCTATGATCCTCCCGTAGTGGCAGTTGGAAACGTGAACGTTCCAAAGAATATTGGTGAATACACCCCTGCCAAAATCCTTACTTCAAAGCAAAATTCAGACGGTTTGATTGCGATCATACATGCCATTACCCCAAATCTTCAGCACCATGTATCTAATTGCACTAAGTCGCAAGAAGCTTGGGATATCTTAGTAACCGTATTAGAATGCAACACCAGTGAAAAGGAAGCTAGACTTCAAAACCTTAATTCCGATTGGGAAAACCTTCGTATGACAGATGAAGAAACTTTTGATGAGTTTAATCACAAAGTGTCTAAAATTGTTAATGCATCTTTTTCATTGGGTAAGACTATTCCTGAAAAGGACATTGTGATGAAAATTCTCAGATCACTGCCATCTAGATATGATACTAAGAAGCTTGACATCTTCGAGGGAAATAACCTTGATACTCTCTCCAGAAATACGCTGGTTGGAAAGCTTAAGATCTTTGATCATGAACATTCATCCAAATCTAAGGATGTTGTGTTCAAAGCACTGAAAGACACTAAATTACTTGATAAAAGTAAAAAAGTGTATATCTCTGAAGATGATCACTCTGAGACAGATTCATCAGATGAAGATCTTGACAAATAATTCTCGATGATTGATAGGTGTCTAAAACACCTTGATATTTATCTATAGTTTATGCTTTCTTTGCGAGTTTTCTTGTAAATTATGTATCTTATGTTTTGTTTTTGAGTATTTAGGCACTTTGGAGTCGTTTGGAACAAAAGAAGAAGAAATAAAGCAAAAGCTTTAGTGATGAATAGACATTGAAGGGAAGAAGTGGATTTGAGGAGTTAAAGATGGCTATCGTTGGTGGAAGAATTCAAAAAGAGAAAAAGCGTCATTCGCAGGCGAGCGATGTTTGGAACCAGCTAAGGTTGCACAACAAAGTAGCGGAAGAATGAACTGTCAGTTGCTCAAAACTGACGGTTGAGTTGAGCAAGGAATTAATCTGTCGGTTCTCCGAAACCGGCAAGCCATGTTCAAAGCGGGTAGCCCTTGCCCAGGAATTCAGGGTGCCTAGAGTCATTTCTAGGTAACCCCTTATCTATTCACTTGAGTGGGTGTGGCCACTCCCATTCTGACACACCCTATAATTCTGAGTCTCAATTATTTTCCCAAATCAAATTCAGATAACCTAAAATTCAATACCTTACCATTGTTTCTTTTTTTTCCCTTACTCCACCTGAAACTGAGATGATGGAAATTTCACAGAGAAATCGAGAAATTTAGAGATTGAACTTTATGAATCAGGGAGAGGAAGGAAGCAGTTGTTGTTTATGATTGAGTAGCAGTGGGAGATGAACTGAACGGAGTGAAATGAATCTGAAAATAATTCATGAATTATTGATGAAGAATCAGGTTTAGTTACAAATATTCAAGTTAGGTATTAAATCTGAATCTGACAGAGTTTTCTTGAAGGGGTTTGATTCCAGTGGTGTTGATATGAAGACCAAGAATAAAATAGGATCTGTGAGATTTTGAAATCAAGTAGATAAGAAGAATTTGGTGATGGGTTTCTATGTGTTGAGCTGTTGCAGTGTATGAGAAGATCTATGAATAGATTGTGTTACTGTAGAAGGCTTGTTGATGCTTAAAGTGCAAGAACGAATGCCAACAAAAAATTGATTGGCATCTACAGGTGGTTTTTGGTGTTTGTCATAGGATACTGTGAGAATCAGGAAGAGTATGTATTGGGTTTGAATGGTTAGGTGGTACTGTTGAATTTGTTATAAAGCTGTGTTGGTAGCCGATATGGGAGGAATGGATGATTTTCTGCTGTGATATCTGGTGGTATACTGATAATGGATTAACTGAATGGAAGCTGAAATGGGTTGTGCAGTGAGCAAATGTCGTGGGAATGGAAAATACAGGGAAGAACAGGTATTGATGATGAAATTGCAGCTGCAGTATGGCTGGATTTGCTGTTGGTCTTGGTGGTGATTCTGGTGGGCTGAGATTACAGGGCATGAAGCCACAGATGTAGCTGGGAAGTGCAAGAAGTAATGCACGTACAGTGGCAGGTGTAATTATGCTGAGACAATGGAGACAGGGGGTGGTTGTGTCACAGTGCTGGCAGAGAGAAGAGGAGGTGGAACTGATGCTACTGCCCATGAAATTATGGATGTTTTCGCAAGGCCTTGACAGATTGTAGAAGCCACAGTTGAGAAGGAATGGAATATCCCCAGTTGTAGTAGATCTCGACAGATTTGGAGTGCGTATAGGAGCCGAGACAAGGAAGAATATTGGTTTGCAGTTTACATGGTTCCGATAACATGGAAGAACTGATGTATTGCCGAGAAGCTGATGTCATTGCGAAGAATGAGTTGCAATGGTTAGGTGAAATGGAGGTTGCAGAATGGTTCAGTGTGCTAATGGATACTGGTGCTATTGAGGCTCGAAGTGTAGTGATTTCTGGGGTTGGCTGTATTTCACGTTGCAGCTGAGTTGGTGGTATGTTAACAATGCTACAGTGACTGAGAGTTTAAACAGGGAGATATGGAAGTTGTGATGCTATTTGAGATATGAATTGAACTGGTGGATTGGACTGCAATAATGGTCTTGGTATGTCCAGAGTGTGAGTTGGCAGTGAAGGTACTGGTGTTTATGCTTGATCTCAAACTAGTGAATAACTTTAAGGAACAAGTCAGGGAAGCTGGAATGATATTGCAGCTGCAGTAGAGATGGCCTGGTGGAGCTGTTGATTGCCAATTGCAGGAAGAGCAAGTTCTGGTGCTTGCAGGGTGATAATGTGTTGAATTGATGTTGGTAGCAGGTTGAAATAAGATGTGGTTGGAGCTACTTACTGCAATGGAACTGTACATAGGAGCAATGAGAAGTTGGTTGTGCCAGTGTTGTGCTGGCATGAAACAGCGAGACTGAGAAGTATTTGTGGTGATATGATTTGAGTCCTGGGCATAGTTTACAAAGGCTTGAGATAAATGGGTGTTTGCTGATGGGATCTGATGTTGATATTCAAGGGTTTGGCTCTCACATGAACTGGCATGAGATGATATTGTGTATGTGCTGAAGTGCTGCAATGGGTTTGAGAGCTAGAACAGCTGAAATATGACGCCAAGTGTGTTTGGTTGGTTTTGTGAGTAACATTGCAGGTGTCAGCAGGTGTGGTGGTTTGCAGGGGGTGTATGTAAAGTGTGCAACTACAGATGGTGTTGTGGAACTAATTGGCTGTGGTTGCAGCTGTCTTGAGCCTGGGAAGGGAATAACGCGCCACTATGGCTGGAAATGAATCTGGCTAGTGCAACATTAGCTCAAGTCTATGCAAATTAACCCATTCAGCCTTGCTCAGTTAGCTCACTCAGCCAAATCAGATGGATCCGGTCTTGGCTCAGCTGACTCGGTATAACTCGGTGTTGACCCGAGTTCACTCAGTTGACTTGACCGAGTTGACTCGTCGACCGGTGACCGGGCAGACTTTGCCGGTCACCTGAGATATTTTCCAGCCATTTCCGGCCAGTGCACCAGTTTTCCGGCGAGCTATTTTTGACATAATTTTTACATGGGTATTTCACACACATGAGCTTGGTGGACTTTTTTCTATTGGACTTTGGCCTTTGAAGACCTAATTTTGGAAAGTTGAAAAGCTATAAAAGGAAGAGTTTCTATTCTTTTAAAAAAGAGGGGGATTTATCTTTTCTACTGGAGTTTTGGAGGAGAGCGATTCTACTAGGGTTTGCTTTCGTTTATTTTTCATCTTCTTCATTTCATTTTTTATTATTGATTATGAATATAAATATGATGAATCCAAAAACTATGAGTAACTAAATAATCATTATTGGTTATGGGATATAAATTGGATTTCACAAATAAGATTTTAATCAATGAATTAGTTTTGTCTCAATAAATTATTGTTTATGATTCATGGTTTATTTTGTTATATGATTTGATTGTTTATTTGGTTGAGTCCGGAATCAATCCGATTTTCTTTCATATCTAGAGCTATATTAGGGTTTTCAATACGAAAACATTGTTTATCCCTGATTCTAAGTAGCATAAATGTGGGTAGTGCTTGTAGTGATATATCCTACTAGTCACATATGAACCATAACTTGGGTTAAATCGATTTAGTGCTTTTACACATTTTGATTGCCTTGATTAGTCTTATTCCATAGAACTTATTTCTTTTAGGGAGTTAAATCCAATTGTGCTTTTACACTTTAGGTTGCTTTCTAGGAAGAATTCACATATGCATCTTTTAATGTGGTTGTGATGAAATCAGGGAATTAGCGGGATACTCTTGTGATCAAGGTATCCTAGGACTTTTAGTAAATGAGAGATTAAAATTTCAATTCTAGTCATTGTTGGGAATTCAAGTTTGTGAATGAAACTATCCCGTGACCAATACTTTCTCCTTATTGATTACTTTTACTTTTACTTTGCTTTCAATTTATTTTTATTGCTTTGAAATATCAAACCCCCCCTATTGGTTACTAAGAAACGGAAATTTGCATAACAACAAAAAGCCTCTCTGTGGATACGAACTCTTTCTTATCGCATACTACTTTTATTTTAGTGAAGTAAGAAAGTGAATTTATTTTTGTATCGGCTGACAACCGACCAAAATTTTGGCGCCGTTGACGGGGAGGTAAACAGCTTGTTATTAAGTTTTTTAGTTTCTTGTTACAATTTTTGCTTTTATCTTTGCTTTTTGTTTCTTGTCTTGGTTCTTAATTGTTTGCGAGAATTATTTTCAGGTACCTAATCTCTGGCTTCTAAGGATTGGAACTATCCAAGGTGCGGGATTGCTACTCGAAGAGGCACAATACTCCAACCAAGTCAAGACATACCGGAAGAGAAAGAGTTAGAAGTGGAATAAGAATTACAACTAGAAGGAGAACAAGAGGTTCAATTTGTAGAAGAACCACTAGTTGAAGAAGAAGAAGCAATGGGTGACGCAAATCGGACACTCAAGGATTTGGCTTCTCATAGGCTTGATGCACAACAATGGTGTATCCAAACAAACTCAACTTTCGAGATCAAACCGGGGTTGCTTAGAGAGTTACCAAAATTCCATGGCATGGTGAATGAAGACCCAAACAAGCATCTCATGGAGTTTCATACCATTGTTAAGGCCATGCTTCCAGCGGAGACTGAAGCCGATGGTGCAATGTTGAAAGTTTTTCCATTTTCTATGGTGGATAGCGCTAAGGATTGGTTGTATTGTTTGCCATCCGGAAGTGTCACTACATGGAACGGATTGAAGAAACTCTTTCTAGAGAGGTATTTTCCTGCGTCAAAAGCTACTCAAATTCGCAAAGAAATTTGTGGAATAAAGCAACGTGCAGGAGAATATTTTTATGAATGTTGGGAGCGATACAAGAGATTGGTGGCAAGCTGTCCTCACCATCAATTCAGCGATACTATGATAATCTAGTACTTCTACGAAGGTCTTCAATCAAGTGATATATATCTTCTTGATGCAGCTGGTGGTGGAGCACTAGTAAACAATACGGTGGCCCAAGCTGCCAAGTTGATTGAAAGCATGGCTGCAAACTCGCAACAATTCTACACAAGAGGTGAACCAATGGTTAGGGGAGTGCATGAATTTAGTGATTCATCATCATCACACCGTGATCAAAGGATGGAAAATATGGAGCACATGATGCAAAAGATGGTTGCGGTTATATTACCTTCGTATGGTGAAGAGTTGGAGCAAGCTAATGCGGTTTTTCCAAACCCACAAAGATGGTATGATCCCTATTCCAACACCTACAATCCGGGATGGAGAGATCATCCAAATTTCAGCTATGCCAACAAGCAAGGTGCGGTACAACAACCTACCTTCAACCGTCCGAGTGGATTTCAACCGCAACAACAACAATTTAAACCGCAACAACAACAATTTCAACAACAACAACAACAATTTCAGCAACCACAATAACCGGTACAAAACCAAGGTTCCGACATCGATGCAAAGTTACAAACAATGATGCAAGGTATTTGTACCATGTTCAAGGAAAGTCAGCAGGAAACTAAGAGTGCTATCAAGGAGTTGCAGAATCAAGTGGGCTCCATGGAAATTGATATCAACAAGTTGAAAGCACAAAATAGTGGGAGACTCCCTTCTCAACCCATTAACCCAAAAGAGGGTGTCAATGTTATTACGTTGAGAAGTGGTACACAACTTGAGAAACCCAAAGATGCTGATTTGGGTGAATAGGAAGCTCCAAAGGAGCCGATTTTGGAGGAAAAGAGGGATGAAATTCCCCAAACACCCGAGGTACCTATTCCTAATTCTAAAACTCCGGTTTCTACTTATGTTCCTCCTATACCTTTTCCTCACAGATTTGCAAGTTCTAAGAAGGCGGAACTAGAAAAGGAGATTTTAGACGTTCTTAAGAAGATTCATGTGAATATACCACTCATTGATGCTATCAAGCAAGTTCCCAAGTATGCAAAAGTGTTAAAGGACTTGTGTACCAACAAGCAAAGGCTTAAAGGCAATGAAGTGCTAAGTGTGGGGGAGAATGCTTCGGCAATCTTACAACACAAACTTCCATTGAAATGCAAGGATCCCGGTAGCTTTGACATTCCCGTCACAATTGGTAACACCACTTTTGACAAAGCAATGTTAGACTTAGGTGCATCCGTTAATGTTATGCCGGCATCCATGTATAATTCACTTAATCTAGGTCCTTTGAAAAAGGCTTACCCAATGGGTATTGTTGAGGATGTTCTTGTGCAGGTTAATCAACTTGTATTTCCAGCTGATTTTTGTGTGTTAGAGATGGATGAAGGTTCACCGGACTTGTCTCTTCCATTGCTACTTGGGCGCCCCTTCATGAAAACGGCTAAGACCATTATTGATGTGGACAAGGGAACGTTGACTATGGAGTTTGATGGAGAAATAATACGTTTCAACATTTTCGAGATGATGAGATATCCTAGTGATGTCCAATCTTGTTTCTTCGTTGATGTTATGGATACATTGGCACAACAAGTGTTTGAATTGAATCGTGATGATGCTTTGGAAACTGTTTTAACTACACCCATGGATGACGGTGTAGAGTGTGGTAACGAAGCCCTTGGTGATCTCAACTCACTACAAGGATGTCCGGAAACTCATAATATCTCTTTTATTTTTTTACCATGCAGTGATGAAAAGCTTTTACCTTCTATTGTTAAATCTACAAAGTTGGAATTGAAACCTCTTCCAAGTCACTTAAAGTACTTGTACTTGGGTGACAATGAAGAGTTACCTGTGATTGTTTGAAACGAGCTTAGTGAATTACATGAGAAAAAACTTCTAAGGGTGCTAATGAAGCACAAGATGGACATAGGATGGACAATCGCCGATATCAAGGGTATAAGCCCTGCCGTTTGTATGCATAATATTCGTTTGGAGGACGATGCAAAGCCTACAAGGGAAGCGCAACGTCGTTTGAACCCTCCCATGATGAAAGTTGTGAAAAAGGAGATACTCAAGCTTTTGGAAGTGGGTGTTATCTACGCCATATCCGATAGCAAGTGGGTGAGCCCGGTACAAGTTGTACCAAAGAAATCAGGTGTAACGGTGGTAGAGAATGATGAGAACGAACTTGTCCCAACTCGTGTGCAAACCGGTTGGAGGGTTTGTATTGATTATATAAAGTCAAATGCTACTACTAGGAAGGATCATTTTCCTTTACCTTTTATTGATCAAATGCTTGAACGTTTAGCTGGACATGCTTATTATTTCTTCATTGATGGCTATTCAGGTTACAATCAGATTGTGATAGCATCGGAGGATAAGAGAAAACCACTTTCACTTGTCCTTTCGGTACTTTTGCATATAGAATGATGCCTTTTGGCTTGTGCAATGCTCCAGCTACCTTTCAAAGGTGCATGGTAAGTATCTTTTCTGAGTATGTTGAAAACATCATTGAAGTGTTTATGGATGACTTTAGTGTCTTTGGTGATTCATTTGACCTTTGTTTGAACAACTTGTCATTAATCCTTAAACGATGTGTTGAAACAAACCTTGTGCTGAATTGGGAGAAGTGCCATTTCATGGTAACTCATGGCATAGTTTTAGGCCATATAATATCTTCTAAAGGCTTGGAAGTTGATAAATCTACGATAGACCTTATTCGTGCTCTAACCCCTCCCACTACGGTGAGGGAGATACGTTATTTTATTGGTCATGCAGGTTTCTATCGTAGATTTATCAAGGACTTTTCCAAGATAGCATCACCACTTTGTAACCTATTGCAAAAAGATGTGGTTTTTAAATTTGATGAAAAGTGTATGGTGGCATTCAATCGTTTGAAAGAACTTTTGATCTCAGCTCATATCATTAAACCACCGGATTGGAGCAAGCCTTTTGAGCTTATGTGTGATGCAAGTGACTATGCGGTTGGTGCAGTGCTTGGGCAGCGTGTGGGGAAGATATCTCATGTTATTTATTATGCTTCTAGAACGTTAAATGAAGCCCAACAAAACTACACAACCACGGAAAAATAGTTTTTAGCTATTGTATTTGCATTGGAAAAATTTCGCTCTTATCTAATTGGTACAAAAGTTGTTGTTTTTTCTGACCATGCAGCTCTTAGGTACTTGCTAATGAAGAAAGAAGCGAAACCGAGGCTCATACGATGGATTTTACTCTTGCAAGAGTTTGATATTGAAATCAAAGACAAGAAAGGAATTGAGAACACCGTTGCGGATCACTTGAGCCGTCTTGTTGTGGACAAGGAAGCTATCCCATTGCGTGAAAGTTTCCCAGATGAGAAATTATTCTCAATTGCCTTTGGGGAACCATGGTATGCAGATATTGTGAATTACTTGGTAACTAAACAAATCCCAAGGAACTTGTCTCGTGCTGAGAGGGACAAACTTAAGAGGTTAGGAAACCAATATATATGGGATGATCCATACTTATGGAAACATGGCAGCGACCAAGTAATAAGAAGGTGTGTTCCCGAATCCGAGTTTAATTCTATCTTGTCATTTTGTCACTCCTATGCTTGCGGAGGACATTTTGGAAGTAAAAGAACCGCTCACAAGGTACTTGAAAGCGGTTTCTATTGGCCAACCTTGTTTAAGGATGCACATATATTTTCCACAACTTGTGATAGGTTCCAAAGAACAGGAAATCTAGGTGCCCGAAATTAAATGACACAAACTTTTATTCAATTTATTGAAGTTTTTGATGTACGGGGTATTGATTTTATGGGACCTTTTGTCAACTCTCATGGGAATTTTTACATCTTACTTGTTGTTGATTATGTCTCTAAATGGGTGGAAGCTAAGGCCACCCCTACTAATGATTCCAAGGTTGTTTCAGATTTTGTGCAAGCTAACATTTTTGCAAGGTTTGGAATTCCAAGAGCCATAATTAGCAATGGGGGTTCTCACTTCAAAAATAGGATTTTGCAAAGCTTGTTGAAGAAGTACAATATGTCACATAAGGTTGCAACACCTTATCATCCCCAAACAAATGGACAAGCCGAGGTTTCCAACCGGGAGGTGAAATCCATTCTAGAGAAGACGGTGAATCCAACAAGGAAAGATTGGAGCATGCGGATAAATGATGCTTTGTGGGCTTATAGAACCGCATACAAGACACCTATTGGGATGTCCCCCTTTAGGCTTGTGTATGGTAAACCTTGTCACTTACCCGTGGATATTGAGCATAAGGCGTTTTGGGCGATTAAGCAATGCAATATGGAGATGGATGGTACTGGAAAGCAAAGGAAGCTACAACTCCAAGAGCTGGAAGAGCTTCGCAATGATGCATTTGAAAGCTCTCGCATTTATAAGGAGAAAACGATGGCCTTTCATGATGCTATGATTTCTAGAAAACAATTTTGTGTTGGGCAGAAAGTGCTTTTGTTTAATTCTCGCTTGCATTTATTTCCGGGTAAATTAAGGTCATGTTGGATCGGACCTTTTATTGTTACTAATGTGTTTTCTCATGGTGCAGTAGAAATTCGTAGCATAGCTACATGCAAGGAACTTAAAGTTAATGGGCACCGGTTGAAACCATATTATGAGAATTTCACTTCCGAAGTGGTGGAAGGAGCTAATTTTGTGGATGCACTCCCTCTGGAGGAGTCATAGAAAGCAAGGAGATAGTCGGGCTGACGAATTTAAACCAAGCGCTTAGTAGGAGGCAACCCACCGGTTTTGTATCTTTACCTTTACCTTTATCTTTTTATTTTTATTTTTATTTTTAAGCATTATTTTCTTTGTTTTTGCATATCATTTGCAGAATTTCCCACCTTGAACTTTATTTTGAATGACTTAATTTTACATTGAGGACAATGTAAAGTTTAAGTGTGGGGGAGCATTTATATTTTTGTATAGTTTGTTTTAGTTTGTTTTATGCCTTTTAAAAAAAAATCAGAAAAATAGAAAAAACCAAGAAAAAATTGTGCTTTTTGAACTCCGAAATCTAGAAACTTGTGCCTTTAGGATGACACCATTAGTGGATGGAACCATTTTGATTGCAGGAGTTGAGGAACCGATTAACTAAAAGGGACAAACATAGCTCAGAAATCACAAATTATATGATAGTTGTTACCATATCTCGGAATATCACCATATCACATTCTATTTTTATTTTTCCATTTTTATCTAAGTGCTTTGGTGGGTCACTAAACATCGACTTGTTATTACTTCTAGGATGAAATAGAGTGATTGAGTAGCTTAAAGAAAAAGAAAAAAAAAAGAGACCGACCAATTAGACCAAACGGAATAAAAATGACACTTGGGAATAGCATTATGTGTGAAACGTTGTCCATGTCTCCGTCGCCTAAACAAGCGTGGAATGCAGGATCCAAGGAAACTATCACATACTTGCTGACAAGAAAGCATGCGCTTGGATCCAAAAGATCTAATCATGTTGTCAATTGAAGAAAAAAAAAGTGAAAAAGTGAAAAAGAAAAGAAAAGAAAAATATTATTATTGTTGAATAAAGTCACTCCTGGTTCCCTTGTATATGCCAGTTGAGTTGATGTAGAAATAAGATTGTTGACCATTTTTTCCCTTGTATATGCCAGTGTGTTGACACTAGAATTCAGACCAGTAGCTTAATTCAATAGGATGCATAGGTTCATATTGGCGGTGACCTTCAGAAAGATATGGGAAAAATCGATCACTTGTGAACATTCGCCAACATCTACATCTATATCCATCTTCTTAATCTTTTCATTGTGATTGTGGTTTGTTAGTTTCCGAGTATTGTGGCTTGTTTGACTATCTAATTAGAGCTTTATTTACTTAAATATGAACTGAATTTGCGCAAGGTACCTCCTCCTGTAGTCACTTTGGATTCGTTCATTGATTTGTCACAAATAGACGGAGTTGGAAATTTAGGTTTTGTAGGTAGACCTCTTGAAAACCTTCACGAGACTAAAACTCATCCACTAGGGACACCTAGGGGTTCAAAGGCTTGTTATTTATGCTTAGAGTAACCGTAGCCTCGACGAGACGGAGTTGTATGCATGTTTTATAATTATTTTGTTTAATTTGCTCGAGGACTAGCAAAGTCTAAGTGTGGGGGAATTTGATAGGTGTCTAAAACACCTTGATATTTATCTATAGTTTATGCTTTCTTTGCGAGTTTTCTTGTAAATTATGTATCTTATGTTTTGTTTTTGAGTATTTAGGTACTTTGGAGTCGTTTGGAACAAAAGAAGAAGAAACAAAGCAAAAGCTTTAGTGATGAATAGACATTGAAGGGAATAAGTGGATTTTAGGAGTTAAAGATGGCTATCGTTGGTGGAAGAATTCAAAAAGAGCAAAAGCGCCATTCGCAGGCGAGCGATGTTTGGAACCAGCTAAGGTTGCACAGCAAAGTAGCGGAAGAATGAACTGTCAGTTGCTCAAAACTGACGGTTGAGTTGAGAAAGGAATTAAGTTGTCGGTTCTCTGAAACCGGCAAGCCATGTTCAAAGAGGGTAGCCCTTTCCCAGGAATGCAGGGTGCCTAGAGTTATTTCTAGGTAACCCATTATCTATTTCACTTGAGTGGGTGTAGCCACTCCCATTCTGACACAACCCTAGAATTCAGAGTCTCAATTATTTTCCCAAATCAAATTCAGAGAACCTAAAATTCAATACCTTACCATTGTTTTGTTTTTTTCCTTACTCCACCTGAAACTGAGATGATGGCAATTTCACAGAGAAATCGAGAAATTTAGAGATTGAACTTTATGAATCAGGGAGAGGAAGGAAGCAGTTGTTGTTTATGATTGATTAGCAGTGGAAGATGAACTGAACGGAGTGAAATGAATCTGAGAAGAATTCATGAATTGTTGATGAAGAATCAGGTTTAGTTACAGATATTCAAGTTAGGTATTGAATCTGAATCTGACAGAGTTTTCTTGAAGGGGTTTGATTCCAGTGGTGTTGATATGAAGACCAAGAATAAAAGGGGATCTGTGAGATTTTGAAATCAAGCAGATAAGAAGAATTTGGTGATGGGTTTCTATGTGTTGAGCTGTTGTAGTGTATGAGAAGATCTATGAACAGATGGTGTTACTGTAGAAGGCTTGTTGATGCTTAAAGTGCAAGAACGAATGCCAACAAGAAAACTCTGTCAGATTATGGATTGGGTTACTGTGATATCTGGTGGTTAGGTGGTTTTTGGTGTTTGTCATGGGATACTGTGAGAATCAGGAAGAGTATAGATTGGGTTTGAATGGTTAGGTGGTACTATTGAATTTGTTATGAAGCTGTGTTGGTAGCCGAGATGAGAGGAATGGATGATTTTCTTCTGTGATATCTGGTGGTATACTGATAATGGAGCAACTGAATGGAAGCTGAAATGGGTTGTGCATTGAGCAAATGCCGTGGGAATGGAAAATACAGGGAAGAACAGGTATTGATGATGAAATTGCAGCTGTAGTATGGCTGGATTTGTTGTTGGTCTTGGTGGTAATTCTGGTGGGCTGAGATTACAGGGCATGAATCCACAGATGTAGCTGGGAAGTGCAAGAAGTAATGCAGGTACAGTGGCAGGTGTAATGATGCTGAGACAATGGAGACAGGGGTAGTTTTGTCACAGTGCTGGCAGAGAGAAGAGGAGGTGGTACTAATGCTACTGCCCATGAAATTGTGGATGTTTTCGCAAGGCCTTGAAAGATTGTAGAAGCCATAGTTGAAAAGGAATGGAATATCCCCAGTTGTAGTAGATCTCGACAAATTTGGAGTGCGTATAGGAGCCGAGATAAGGAAGAATATTGGTTTGCAGTTTACATGGTTCGGTTAACATGGAAGAACTAATGCATTACCGATAAGCTGATGTCATTGCGAAGAATGAGTTGCAATGGTTAGGTGAAATGGAGGTTGTATAATGGTTCAGTGTGCTAATGGATACTGGTGCTATTGAGGCTCGAAGTGTGGTGATTTCTGGGGTTGGCTGTATTTCACGTTGTAGCTGAGTTGGTGGTATGTTAACAATGCTGCAGTGACTGAGAGTTTAAACAGGGAGATATGGAAGTTGTGATGTTGTTTGAGATATGAATTAAACTGGTGGATTGGACTGCAGTAATGGTCTTGGTATGGCCAGAGTGTGAGTTGGCAGTGAAGGTACTAGTGTTTATGCTTGATCTCAGACTAGTGAATAACTTTAAGGAACAAGTCAGGGAAGATGGAATGACATTGCAGCTGCAGTAGAGATGGCCTGGTGGAGCTGTTGATTCCCAATTGCAGGAAGAGCAAGTTATGATGCTTTCAGGGTGGTAATGTTCTGAATTGATGTTGGTAGCAGGTTTAAATGAGATGTAGTTGGAGCTACTTACTGCAATGGAACTGTACAGAGGAGCAATGAGAAGTTGGTTGTGCCAGTGTTGTGCAGGCATGAAGCAGCGAGACTGAGAAGTAGTTGTGGTGATATGATTTGAGTCCTGGGCATAGTTTACAAAGGCTTAAGATAAATTGGTGTTTGTTGATGGGATCTGATGTTGATATTCAAGGGTTTGGCTCTGACATGAACTGGCATGAGATGATATTTTGTATGTGCTGAAGTGCTGCAATGGGTTTGAGAGCTGGAAAAGATGAAATGATGCCAAGTGTGTTTGGTTAGTTTTGTGAGTAAGATTGCAGGTGTCAGCAGGTGTGTGGAGTTGCATCTAGGCAATGATGGTGCTGTATGATGCACAACTGGAGCAGAATATTGTTGTTGCTGAAATGGTCAGCTAAGAGCTGTTGAGAAATTGAGCTGAGTTCTATGGAGCTGGCAAGATAAGGGAGATGATATGTAGTGATTTGGTGGTGCCTGAGATGTAACTGGTGGTTTGAAGGGGGTGTATGTAAAGTGTGCATCTACAGATGGTGTTGTGGAACTGATTGGCTGTGGTTGCAGCTCTCTTGAGCCTGAGAAGGGAATAACGCGCCACTATGGCTGGAAATGAATCTGGCTAGTGCAACATTAGCTCAAGGCTATGCAAATTAACCCATTCATCCTTGCTCAGTTAGCTCACTCAGCCAAATCAGATAGATCCGGTCATGGCTCAGCTGACTCGGTATAACTCGGTGTTGACCCGAGTTCACTCAGTTGACTCGACCGAGTTGACTCGTTGATCGGTGACCGGGCGGACTTTGCTGGTCACCTGAGATATTTTCCGGCCAGTTCACCAGTTTTCCGGCGAGCTATTTTTGACAGAATTTTTACATGGGTATTTCACACACATGAGCTTGGTGGACTTTTTTCTATTGGACTTTGGGCTTTGTAGACCTAATTTTGGAAAGTTGAAAAGCTATAAAAGGAAGAGTTTCTGTCCTTTTAAAAAAGAAGGGGATTTATCTTTTCTACTGGAGTTTTGGAGGAGAGCGATTCTACTAGGGTTTGCTTTTGTTTATTTTTCATCTTCTTCATTTCATTTTTTATTATTGATTATGAATATGAATATGATGAATCCAAAAACTATGAGTAACTAAATAATCATTATTGGTTATGGGATATAAAGTGGATTTCACAAATAAGATTTGAATTAATGAATTAGTTTTGTCTCAATAAATTATTGTTTATGATTCATGGTTTATTTTTTTATATGATTTGATTGTTTATTTGGTTGAGTCCGGAATCAATCCGATTTGCTTTCATATCTAGAGCTATATTAGGGTTTTCAATACGAAAACGTTGTTTATCCCTGATTCTAAGTAGCATAAATGTGGGTAGTGCTTGTAGTGATATATCCTACTAGTCACATATGAATCATAACTTGGGTTAAATCGATTTAGTGCTTTTACACATTTTGATTGCCTTGATTAGTCTTATTCCATAGAACTTATTGCTTTTAGGGAGTTAAATCTAATTGTGCTTTTACACTTTAGGTTGCTTTCTAGGAAGAATTCACATATGCATCTTTTAATGTGGTTGTGATGAAATCGGGGAATTAGCGGGATACTCTTGCGATCAAGGTATCCTAGGACTTTTAGTAAATGAGAGATTAAAATTTCAATTCTAGTCATTGTTGAGAATTCGAGTTTGTGAATGAAACTATCCCGTGACCAATACTTTCTCCTTATTGATTACTTTTACTTTGCTTTCAATTTATTTCTGTTGCTTTGAAATATCAAACCCCCCCTATTGGTTACTAAGAAACTGAAATTTGCATAACAATAAAAAGCCTCTCTGTGGATAAGAACTCTTTCTTATCTCATACTACTTTTATTTTAGTGAAGTAAGAAAGTGAATTTATTTTTGTGTTGGCTGACAACCGACCAATGATCACCAGACAGTTTAGGGATCTTCTATTGAAGAGAAGTAAACGGTTCTCCAGAGAAAGCCTAAGGCATCAGTGAAACCTCATAATCGTGTTCCTCCTAAAAACAGGGATATTGATGAAACTGAAGATGAGGATATGCCTCAGTGCTTCAAGTGTAAAGGTTTTGGTCATTTTGCTAATGAGTGTCCAAATAGGAAAAGATACATTGAGAACAAAAGTCTTGCTGCAACTCTTGATGAAATGTCTGACGTCTATGATTCTAATGAAGACGAGAAATCAAGTGTTGTTCTTCTTGGTGAAAATATTGATTTTGATTATTGTAGCAATACACACATCAATATTGATATTATTTCAGGAGATAATCCAACCGTTCTGGAAGAAAAAGTTGACCCTTTTCTTGGAAACTCTGTTTATAATGTTTCAGGATTCATTATGTACCTAGATGCTTGCACATCTCAGAAGCCTGATTATTATCCAAGTATGACGTGCTCTATTGTTCATTAAAAGGTCATGAACTCTCAAGGTGTTACAAGTTCAAACACAAATAAAGACACGTCAACAAACTTCAACGAAGAACAAGTTATTTAACAAGAAAGCTTAAACTTGCTCAGAAGACCGCTGAGGTATGTAAGATATTATCTTCGTCTAAGAAGTTAGTTTCCAAGGAAAAACCAAGACCATTTCAAAAGAAAGTATGGTCAAACAGTTTCGATAGACAGCAGTCTGTGGATTTTCCACAAGAGGAAATTGGTGGACAAATTTTAGTTCACCACAACGCAACTTGATTGTGTTGTTCTTAAAATCTTGTCTCATGTGCCTGATCAAAAGAGACAATGATTTTGTACCTCTCAGGTTTTAGGAAAAGTTATTTTCTTCTTTTCTTAGATGTGTTTCTTTTTTGTCTATCAAACAAAAGAAAAAGGGTATTATCGATAATTTCACTCTTTATAGGGTTGAGAATTGATCGTTTACGAACTTGTTAAAGGTTTCGAACCTTACATTCCTTTTCCTTCTCTAAAACCACTTTTTTATCTCAAGACTACTTGCTGAGATAATTGTGAATTCCTCTCACAAATCCATACGTTCATGGTCGCTCCAAGAATGATATCTTCTGATGAAAAAGAAGGTAATGTGATTGTTAAGCCATCAATCATGAAGGAAAAAGAAAATCTCCATTGCCTCCAACCTTGAAAAGAAAAATAAAGAATATGAGGAAACCAAGAGTTGTTCCTTCAAATTCTCAGAAGTTTTCTGATGTTCTTGAAGTGTTGAAGGAGCTGCGAAAGGAGATTCAACAAATTAAGGCTTTTTTGTATAAGACTCATGAGATTCAGAAGGACCTATTTCGACAACAGCATCCAAGAAGGTTCATCGATATAAAATCCTTCCTTAATGAACCTTATGTTCCCATGGCTGTTGACGACAAGGAGTTTGGGGACGATAATGAATTCTTCAAAGGTCTTATTCCTAGTAAATCTTCTATTTTTCTCTTTTTGTTTAGAAGAATAACTAATGTTTTGGAATAGCCATTATTGTGATTACACATACATATATCCAATGTTTTTCATCTTCTTATTTTTAGATTTATTGGTTTAAATTCAAAACTTGTTTGGAAGATGATGGTTGCAGTATTAATCTCTTGATTTTATATATTACAATATTTTGATGGGATATGTGTGTTTACGTCCGTGAACTTGATTGTCCCATATTTTGTCAAAAGTAAAGTCGATCGTGAATTGATATGCAAATATTGATAAAAGAATGAATAGACTTTTGAAAAAAACAAAAGTTAAGCCTATATTGTCAATTATTGATGTAAGATAGGTTAAAATATTTTATGATTCAAGGATTATGTCTATTGTGTGTCATTGTGAAAATGGTGATGGAAACATATAATGAATCCTTGTGTATTCCGAACTAATTGATCTTCCCTGATCCATATTTTGTGAATTACTGTGAGACTATGTATTGTGACTCATGTTCAACATTAGACAACCAAAGTTGATTATTTTTGTGATTAGCTTAGTTGTGTTCCGTAAGATACTTTACGTCGAGTATTTTGAACTAAATCAATCATCTTGTGTGATTGTTTAGTTAGCACTCCATAAGTTTTCTTATGTTTTAGCATTTCTTTGACTGGGTTGGTTATTCATGATTAACTTAGTCATTGCTCCATAGAATGTTCTTATGTCGAGTGTGGCCAATTAAATTGATTATTCTTGTGATTAGTTTGGTTGAGTATGGCAATTAGATTATTTGCGAGTTTTCTTGTGATTAATCTAATTGATTTATTAAGTTTACTTGTGTTGAGCATGTTTAATCAAATTAATCTTGGTTCACTTGGGTTAATATGATTGAATATTTCTTGTTGGATTCCAAATTCATACTTGTATGTAATTTGTTGAGTCTAAAGAAATCCTTCTTTTCTTTTTGAAATTAAGGTCGCTCTTGTTGTTCCTTAGGGAATGACATATTATGGGGGAGAATTCTTTTGAACTAGTGCTTAATTTCCAAACCTTTGTGGGGAGTACGGCTGTGGAATATTGGAAGGGTTATCTTGCGACTTTATAAACTCCTTGATGAATGCATTTAGCTTTGGCTTTATGATTGCATCTAAATAAGATGTTATACATTTACCTTTGGTCATGAAATGTCTCTTAGGGAAATTTCATTAGGATCCTGTTTTTATACCTTTGACAATTTTATTGACAAAAAGGGGGAGAATTAATATGTAGTTCACACTACAAATACATATGGTTTTCGGATCATTATGTAAGGGGGAGTGGTTTCCATGTGAGATGGAGTATTGACTAAGGGGGAGTAAAGTATCACCATAGTGTTTTTGTTGAAGTTGTGATGCAATTGGACTTTGATGTTGTGTAATAATACTATGACACTGTATAACAATGATTGAGAACCGATGCTTTTCTCATTGTTATAGCTACGGATTTTCAACAACGATGATGCTAAACTTACAACCTTTGGGATCATTGGACTACTTGGAAGTGACGAAGATTTCGAGTATTGTTGAAGATTAGACATGTGGAATAGGAGCTACGAAGTTTATGTATATATTTTTCGTATTCCATATGTATTAATAGTTTTGCCACTAAATTTGAAAAAGGGGGAGATTGTTAGAGCATTGCTCGGTCGAACTCGCATGCGTTGCTATCTAAAGCATATTTTCCAATGTTAGTGATCAAAACTATAAAGTCTTGATTTCTAGTCTACTATAGCTAAGGTCTCGGACTAGGATAGAAAGTGTAGTTGATCTCAAGAACTCCATGTCAATCATCATACAAGACGAATGACTACTTAAGGAACCAGTGGATCTTCATATGCTAAAAGGTATGTGGAGACTTGAACTTATCTATCACCCAAAAGTCTATCTACTATATCTCCTATCTTGAGACAAAAGTCGTTTTACTATATAGACTAAGAATATGCACATGTGACATTTCGAGCTGAGTATATCTTGCTTATGTATTTCTCGAAATATGTGTTGGTAAAGCTTTTGCTTTAGCCAAGTTCATCTTTACCTAGTGACGAAAGTCACATTATGTTTCAATCACTTTGGAAATCGCTCTGACGAAAAATAGTTTGTGAATAACAACTATATGACTTGCTATGAGAATGTTTCAATGGTTGAAATGAGAGTTTAAACAATATAACCACTGGGGATATAAACATTGTTGTAGTAACACATATATGTATAAGTCCTTAGCACTTGAACCGAAGTTTGCGAACTTTGTTGATAAAGTGAAACCAGAACTTGTGCAGTCAACCCAGTCCGCGAACGTGCATAGTTTTCGAACCCGAGAATTTCTGCTGGAGTTATAGCTCGGTTTCAGTCCGCGAACTGACGGAAGTTCTAGAACCCGAAACTTTCTACTGGAGTTTGTGAACTCCAACCGATTAACTTGAGTACGCGAACCCAGTCCGCGAACTTAAGTGGCTATGTCTAAAAACGATGTTCGTGAACTTATATAAATTATCTAAGGAATGCTATTGCAAACCATGGATTTATAGTTCATGAATCGATTCGAGTGAATCACATCGTTTTTGCTTCAATTGTGTCTTGTGTAGTACATGAGATCTCATAGCAATTGAACAACTCTCTAACTAGTTCATTTGAGTCATTTGGACTAGTTATGGTGAAGAAGAATATGGTTGATATGAAAGTTATCATTTGGCTAACCATTTGGTTGACTAATATTGAACCAACTATTGTACATGTTTAGGTACGGTTACACAAAACCAAATCGTCAAGTACATGTGTGTATGGCAAGCTAAGTTTTCGATCTAACGGTTGAGATATATTAGCTTGTATCTAATCAGGTTTTCATCTAACGGTGAATATTGAATGCTTTGTTACTAAGCTAACATTGATTGCAAACCCTGATTTGAAATATTATATAAGGGAGAACTCTAGAAACTCGGAAACTTAATCCCCACACATTCTATGTGATACTAGTTTGCTAAGTTAGAGTCGATTCTCCTTTAACCTTTGGTTTTCTTCTTCTAAAACCAGGTTAACGACTTAAAGACTTCATTGGGTTTGTGAAGCCAGACTGATACTACTTTTCTCGTAGTTGTGTGATCAGATCTTGCTATTTCTATCGTACGAGTACAATTGTAATAATTGGCTTGAGATTTCTATCTCCGATAGGCAAGATATAAAATTAATCACAAACATCTTTGTCTCATCGTTTGTGATTCCACAATATCTTTTTTCGCTGCGTCGATTAATACTATTGTGAGGTGATTGATAAAACTGAGATATTTTTCGGGAATATAAGTTTGGTTTTATCAATTGGTTCATGTTCACCATGATTTATCAAAAGACGGAACAAAACTCATAGGTTTATTCGTGGGGGACAAATTTATCTATCTTGTAGACTTTTCTGTGTGAAACAGATTTGTTTATTAAAGTCTTTGACTTTGGGTCGTAACAACTCTTGGTTGTGGGTAAGATCATCTAAGGGAATCAAGTACGCAGTATCCTGCTGGGATCAGAGGCTTTGGCACATAATTGTACCTTGGATCAGTGTGAGATTAATTTGGGTTCAACTACAGTCCAGACCAAAGTTAATTTGGAGTAGGCTAGTGTCTGTAGCGGCTTAATACAGTGTATGTTTAATCTTGACTAGGTCCCGAGGTTTTTCTGCATTTGCGGTTTCCTCGTTAACAAAATTCGGATGTCTGTGTTATTTATTTTCCGCATTATATTTTAATATAATTGAAATAATACAGGTTGTGCATTGTTCAATCAATTAGAATATCCGACTTTATTGGTTGTTGATTTAAATTGATTGACACTTAGATATTGGTCTTTGGTACCATCCAAGTTATCTCTCTTTGATTAGACTCGCACATCATATTTTCTTGAGTAAATCGAATTGAGATATTGAGATAATAACTCCTTGAGTATTTTCTACTGACTGAGTCTAGTTGATTCTCTAGAAAACAACTCGAAGTTGTCCTTACAGATTGCTAATAGAAATGTTGGGTGTGGTTGTTAGACCCCCGCTTTTTTAGTTGTCTTGTATCTTTATAAAGTCCTTGATGAATGCATTTAGTTTCGACTATATGATTGCATCTAAAAAGTTGATATATACTTTATTTTGGTCATGAAGTGTCTTTATAGATATTTTATTAGTATCCCACTAGTTTTCGTACCTTTGCCAATTTTATTGACAAAAAGGGGGAGAATTAATGTGTAGTTCACACTACAAATACATATGTTTTTCGGATCATTATGTAAGGGGGAGTGGTTTTCATGTGAGATGAAGTATTGACCAAGGGTGAGTGATACATATCACCATAATATTGTTGTCGAAGTTGTGATACAATTGCACTTTGATGCTGTGTAATAATATTATGACACTATGTAACAATGATTGATAGCTTTTGTTTTCTCATTGTTATGGCTACGGATATTCAACAATGGTGATGCTGATTTGAATATCTTTGGAATCATTGGAATACTTGGAAGTGACGAAGATTTTGAGTAACGTTGAAGAACCAAGGAGATCATGCATGTGGATGAGAATCTGTAAAGATTATTTATTTTGTATTCCATATGTATTGATAGTTTTGTCACTAAAATTGACAAAGGGAGAGATTGTTAGAGAACTGCTCGGTCGAACTCGCAAGCGTTGCTATCTCAATCTTGTTTGTCAAGTTTAGTTGCAAAAACTATAAGTCTTGATTTTTAGTCTACTTATAGCTAAGTCTCGGACTAGGATAGTAAGTGTAGTTGAGCTCTAGACTCCACGACGTTCATCATGCAAAGACGAAGAACTACTCAAGGAACTTGTGGATATTCATCGAAAAAAAGGTATGTGGAGACTTAAACTTATCTATCACTCAAAAGTATATCTATTCTATCTCCTATCTTGAGAGAAAAGTCGTATTGCTATATAGACTTCGATTATATACATTTGCTATTTTGGGATGAGATTATCTCGCTTATCTATTTCTCGAAATATGTGTTGGTAAGATTTCGCCTTGGCCAAGTTCATCTTTATTCGTGACGAAAGTCATGTTAATTGTTTCAATCTATTGAAAATAGGATGTCCGGAGTTAAGTCCGCGTACCCGTATGCGTACTTCCGGAAGTTCACATCCCGTGAATTTCTGCTGGAGTTTGTGAACTAAAAATAAGCTTAATACGGGTACTTAAGTTTGTGTACCGGTACGCGTACTTAAGTGGGTTATTTTCTAAAAACAGTTTATTCGTGAACTAAGACATTTATAAATTAAGGAATGCAATCTTTGCAAACCGTGGCTATAATATTCATGAATAGATTCGAGTGAATCAAAATAGTTTTTGTTTCGATTGTGTCTTATATTCTTCTATGAGATCTAAGCAATTGAACAACTCTCTAACTAGTTCTTTTGAGTCATTTGAACTAGTTACGGTGAAGATGAATAAGGTTGATATGAAAGTGCTCATATGGATAACCATTGGTTAACTATTGTTGAACCAACTCGGTGTACACGTTTAGGTACGGTTACTCAAACCTAAATGAAGTTACATTTCATTTGTGTATAACAACCTAAGTCCGATCTAACGGTTGAAAGATATTAGCTTGAATCTAATCAGGTTTTCATCTAACGGTGTATATTGAATGCTTTATTACCAAGGTAACTTAGATTGCAAACCATGATTTGGAAGACTATAGAAAGGGGAACTCTAGCAACTGGGAAACCTAATCCACACACTTCCTGTGTGATACTAGTTGTATAATCTAGAGTCAATTCTCCTTTAACCTTAGGTTTCTATCGAGACCCTGTAGGTTAACGACTTAAAGACTTCATTGGGATTGTGAAGCCAGACCCAACTATTTTCCATGTAGTTACGTGATCTGATCTTACTGTTTCTATCGTATTTGAGTACAATCATAAGATTGGCTTGAGATTAATTTTTCCGATTGGAAAGATAGAAAAGTAATCACAAACACCTTCGTCTCATCGCTTGTGATTCCACAATATCTTGTTTCGCTAGTCGATTAAGATTATTATGAGGAGATTGATATTTCTAGGTTATTCTTCGGGAATATAAGTCCGGTATATCAATTGGTTCCTGTTCGCCTTGATTTATCAAAAGACGGAACAAAAACTCTTGGGTATTTCTGTGGGAGACAGATTTATTCATTCTATAGACTTTTTTGTGTGAGACAGATTTGTTTATCAAGTCTTCGACTTTGGGTCATAGCAACTCTTAGTTGTGGGTAAAATTAGCTAAGGGAATCAAGTGCATAGTATCCTGCTGGGATCTGAGACGTAAGGAACGTAACTGTAACTTGAATCGATGTTAGATTGATTAGGGTTCAACTACAGTCCAGTCCGAAGTTTATTGGTAGTAGACTAGTGTCTGTAGCGGCTTAATACAATATGGTGTTCAATCTGGACTAGGTCCCTGGGCTTTTCTGCATTTGCGGTTTCCTCATTAATAAAACTTCTGGTGTATGTGTTATTTATTTTCTATATTATATATTTTTTATAATTGAAATATCACAGGTTGTGCGTTTAATCGATCAATTGGTAAATCCAACCTTTGGTTGTTGATTGAAATTGATTGATCCTTGAATATTGGTCTTTGGTATCGTTCAAGTTATTTCTCTTGTATTCAATCAGGCTCGCAAATCCCTATTTGCTTGAGTGTGGATTTAATCAATATATTGAGATATATCTCTTTGATATAATTTTATTAAGATAGAGTCTGACTGTCTAGTTGATTCTCTTAAAAGTATATTGGAGTTAGTTCATATTGATTGCTGAGAGAAATATGGGTATGGTTGTTATACCCCCACTTTTTCACCATCATTTAGATAAAGGTAACCGTACCTAAACATGTTCACTTAGTTCGTTCAAAAATAGTTAATCAATGGTTAGCCATATGAGCACTTTCATATCTACCTTATTCATCTTTCTCATAACTAGTTCAAATGATTCAAATGAAACTAGTTAGAGAGTTGTTCAATTGTTTATATTCTCATAGAGTATACAAGACACAATTGAAGAAAAATCGATTTTGATTCACTCGAATCATTTCATGAACATTATAGCCACGGTTTGCAAAAGATTGCATTCCTTATATATAAATGTATTAGTTCATGAACAAGCCGATTTTAGAACATAACCTACTTAAGTATGCAAACAGGTGCGCATACCTAAGTAGCCGGACTGAGTTTGCTTACGTCAGTACGCATACGGGTACGCATACCACTTACACTTCCAAACTCCAGCAGAAATTCATGGGACTCGGACTTCTGCCAGATTGCATACGGGTATGCATACTTAGTTCCCGGAATTTCAACAACCAACCAGTACGCGTACAGGTACGCATACCATGGTTCCCAGTTTTGGACTTTACACAAATGTGATTACACACTATGTTTTTATCCGATCATGGTTACATGTTCTGAACCCTCATTTCAATCATTGAAACATTCTTGGAAGACGAAAATAGCTGTCTTACATAAACTATTAGCTTCTAAGCGATTTTAAAGTGATCGAATGATCAATACGAAACATTCTGAGTCTACATCAAATGATTGTCTCACACAAATCATGTAAGATGTTACAAGGCGGTTTTCACATGATCATCTTTTGACTTTCATCAAGAATAAAAGATGAACTTGGTTAAAGCGAAAGCTTACTATTGGTGCAAAAATTGATCACCCCAACAATCTTCGAGATATGTGTATGATGATCGAATCTCCGCCGTTGATTAGATTCTCCAAATAATTGTTGATTGAAAATGGTGGGGGTACCTGCAAAGACACTCCGATGCTAAAATCAACAAGAGTTCTATGCAAGTAGGTTGTTAAGAAAAGGAATAGAAATTGTGTACCTTTTGTGCTGAGATTTAGCCTCTATATATATGCAGAAATAGATGTAGCTTTAGGGTTTTGTTAGTTATCCTAATAACTTCCCTCATCTGTATAAATCTCAAATAACATCCAGATTCATGATAAACCCTAATACTTATCATAATCCTCATTTATCTTAAATATAAATATCTTGAATAATAATTATTAATATTTAAGATAATTATCCCCTTTTATTTAGGATCATGTATTTATCTTAAATAATTATAAATAAATAATTATTCAAGACTCTTAGGCTTCAATAATAAGCCTAGTGGGTTTCCATAATAAACCCACTGGTTTCCCTAACAACCCAAATCCAGGCTTCCACAATAAGCCATGTGGGTTTTCACAATAAACCCACCGGTTTCCACAATAAACCGTACTAGGCTTCCACAATAAGCCATGTGGGTTTCCATGATAAACCCACCGGCTTCCACAATAAACCGTACTAGGCTTCCATAATAAGCCATGTGGGCTTCCACAATAAACCCACCGGTTTCCACAATAAACCCACCGATTTCCACAATAAACCGTATTTTTCCCATACCAAATAGCTTGTGCGGCACGCACGTACACTATTTTAATAGGGTACAAACATCGCCTCCTCTTAATTCTCAACTTGTTGATGGATTAAGAAAATCAAAAGAAGAACTAACCTTAAAGGCTCGTTCAAATTCGCCATATGCTGCTTATCAGATAACCTTTCGTGGCCTTGGCGAGCTTGTTGATTGATTAATAAAATCAATAGAACTAACCTTCTCGGGTCGTTCAAATTCGCCATATGCTGTTATTACTCGATAACCCAAACCATACAAAGTACCAATAATGTACTTAAAATTTGAAAAAATAACTCACGTGGACATCACACGTATTTTGGCCCTTTCTTTGGCCAACACGTGTTCACCCTGTGAGTATTTGGAATTTTCATTCGTAAAGCTGTGTTCCTTCAGGAGAAGTGGATCCTTTGATGATGACCCACTATGCATCATCTGTGATAAAGATGTTTGTTTCTTCTTTGGGACTCTCGAGAATAAGTTACGTATCACAGGCAAAAACAGTCACCGCCATAATGTTTTAAGAATTTGATTCCTCCTGAGACATTGAGAACTTCTTTCCTTATCGAACTCTTAAGCCTTTATTGCTCGTATACACTGTTCTTCAATCATCAAACACATTCAAAGTACCAATAGTGTACTTAAAACTTCGTATGATAATTACCCAAACGCCAAATATATCGGCATGATATGTCCTCATGCTCTTCCTTTAGCTAACAAACGACCTACATGCTGGTGTGACATCGAAGATACGCTTCTCTCCCTGTCAAATAATCACTACCGCCATGATCGATAGGAATTTGACTCTCACTTGAATGCAGGATGCTCCCGCCATGCTGAGGCCTTTAATTTTCCGAATCAACGCTATTGTGTCTGCGAATAATGAATGTACAAAAATCTATGGTGTATATGACATTCATACATTTTCTTTCATAATAAGCCATTGGTTTCTACAATAAACCGAACTAGGCTTCTATAATCAGCCATGTGGGTTTCCACAATAAACCCACTGGTTTCTACAATTAACCAATTTGGGCTTCCATAATAAGCCATGTGTTTGTTTCTTTAATAAACCACCGGGCTTCCTCAATAAGTCGGGTTGGGCTTCCTCAATAAGCCATACATGGTTTCTTTAATAAACCACCGGGATTCCTTAATAAGTCTGGTTGGGCCTCCTCAATAAGCCAGACTTGGTTTCTTTAATAAACCACCGGGCTTCCTTAATAAGTCCGGTTGGGCTTCCTCAATAAGCCAGACGTGGTTTTTTAATAATCCACCGGGCTTCCTTAATAAGTCTGGTTGGGCCTCCTCAATAAGCCAGACTTGGTTTCTTTAATAAACCACTGGGCTTCCTTAATAAGTCCGGTTGGGCTTCCTTAATAATCCAGACTTGGTTTCTTTAATAAACCACCGAGCTTCCTTAATAAGTCCAGTTGGGCTTCCTCAATAAGCCAGCTGGGCTTCTATAATATTTTTCCTTTGCTCCTTTCGCTCCATTTTAGCTTCAGCTTAATTATGTTGAAACACCTTTTTTTCGTCTCACTTTATTAGAAAGTCATCGCAACAATTTCCTTAATAACCAAAATACTTCGCATTTGTCTTTCTCTTTTATAGAAAAACATTGCACGTATTTCTTTAATAAATACATGCAAAAAGTGTTCTCATTTGTGATTATAAATTCGATTTATAATGTAACCAACTAGTAAGGATTTACCTCCCAAGGCGTTCGTTCGTCCAACCCTAGCCGCCCCCATTGGTTGAATTGATACTGAAAAAGATGTCTTCTATTTTTCGACCTCTCAAAACAAGTTGCCTTTGATTGCATGATTGGCGACACTTTAGCCGCCCCCAATATCTGTAGAGATATTCCCAAGTAGAAAAAACGCCCCCATGTGAAGCAGGAACTAGATCTATTATATTCGTTCCTCACTTGCTACTTGGTTCTGGGATTAAGATCAGGTAACTCTTCCGTTTCCATCTTATTTCTGGTTCCATCGTGATTTAACCTATTGGAATCGCCCTCAAAATGTTGTCTTAGTGTGGCGTGTCCCTCGGTTCCGGGCCTTTTTGTTGTCCGTGAAAACTTTTCTTTCTTTTCCTTTTCAGCTTTCGCATACCTATCACCCCTGATTTTTTTTTTCCTAAGTACGCATCTTGCCAAGCCCATATCCGTCCTCGACTGGCCTTATATGGAATTCCAACAGTCACTTGGAATCATAAGCCCAAGTACTGAATTCTTTAATCCAACCTTTTTGGCCCACATAATAGGAAAGAAAATGTTTGTCCACGGTCCTGGCCCTTGCCCTTACATCCTCCGCGTGACCAGCTTTACCTATCAAACTATATGAATTTGACTCCTTTTGAAACTCCATTTTCTGTTTATGCACGAGTATTTCCAACTCGATACACTTATGCCATACTGTTGACAGAAGTCCAATCCTGCGGGAGTTTAGAGTTTGATCTCTCTTTAAACTCCAAAAACATCAACTTCCAGTGACCTATTGCTTCCTGCCAAAGATTCTTCTTTCGACTCCATAATAATAATCATCGTTACTAGGAGTATGGAGATCGTAAAGGTTATCTCCATGACGACCACGACTCTGGTAATGGACCCTTTCCTCCTCACTTCTCCTTCCGTTACCCTGGCTCTGCCAACGATCATCAATAACTTCGTTCCATCTTCGTGAATTATCAAACTCCATGTGATTTGTTCTTCCACTTACAGAGCGTGAGATAGCTGGGGCTTCCAGCTCTTTTCTCTTTTCTAATGCAACCTTAATCCGTTTGTTTTCTATTTCCAGCTGTTGCAATCGTTCACGAACCGTCAAATCAATTGACGTCTGCTGTGGAAGGTTCCCACATTCAACTTGTGGGTTGTTAACTTGAGCACCTGACTAGAGGTTGATTTGACCACGCTATGCAGGTGGATCGTTGGAATGTAGAGCATGCGATGCTGCTTGAACTATGGGTGGAACGTTAGTGTGCTGAGAAGGAAGGACGCTGCTTGTTGAGCAGGTAAGACGCTGGCTCGTATACTTCGAGCTGCATCAACCTGACCATCAGGTAAATTACTATCTCGCGCCCGTACACCCCTGCTGGCCAAATCCATCTCTCGAAGTCCTTGATTGTTTGGATGTCCAGCTGAAGATTCTCCATGGTATCGGGATCTTCTGGCGATGGTTGGATGTGGTGATTTATTTATCAACAAATAGTTCAACCTTGGAGTTGTTCCTTCAGATCGTGAACGTGAGGCTGAGGCTGTTGACGACTCTGACGCCGATCTTCCATCTCTCTCGTCGTGGTTTTGAACGACAACGCTTCTCAAGGTCCGATTATTGGCTTGTTGATTCGATTGATGCCGAGTTGGTACGTCTGTATCCATCTCAAGTCAATCTGAACCTGATGGATCCATTCGTTTCACTTTTCTTTTCAAACTTTTTTTCAACGACTTGGCAGAACCTTGTGCGATTTTTGGACCTTCCCACAACTTCAATAAAAAGCTATGAATTGTTTAACAACCTTCTCAAAGTATTCTGAAGACCTGCAACTTCCTGATTGTTGTTAGATCCTACTACAACTTTTGTTAAAATTGCAAACTGACGTGACTGCAACTTTCAGAAAGCTGCCATCTGCCTTGCTATTTTATCAAACGACTTTGAAAACTTTTTCTAAACTTTTAGGAGCACGATCCTTCTTCGTCTCCCCTTAGTCGGCGCCAAAAGATGTTGGTGCAAAAATTGATCACCCCAACAATCTTCGAGATATGTGTATGATGATCGAATCGCCGCCGTTGATTAGATTCTCTAAAGAATTGTAGATTGAAAATGGTGGGGGTACCTGCAAAGACACTTCGACGCTAAAATCAACAAGAGTTCTATGCAAGTAGGTTGTTACGAAAAAGAATAGAAATTGTGTACCTTTTGTGCTGAGATTTAGCCTCTATATATAGGCAGAAATAGATGTAGCTTTAGGGTTTTGTTAGTTATCCTAATAACTTCCCTCATCTGTATAAATCTCAAATAACATCCAGATTCATGATAAACCCTAATACTTATCATAATCCTCATTTATCTTAAATAATAAATATCATGAATAATAATTATTAATATTTAAGATAATTATCCCCTTTTATTTAGGATCTAGTATTTATCTTAAATAATTATAAATAAATAATTATTCAAGACTCTTAGGCTTCAATAATAAGCCTAGTGGGTTTCCATAATAAACCCACTGGTTTCCCTAACAACCCAAATCTAGGCTTCCACAATAAGCCATGTGGGTTTTCACAATAAACCCACCGGTTTCCACAATTAACCGTACTAGGCTTCCACAATAAGCCATGTGGGTTTCCACAATAAACCCACCGGTTTCCACAATAAACCGTACTAGGCTTCCATAATAAGCCATGAGGGTTTCCACAATAAACCCACCGGTTTCCACAATAAACCGTATTTTTCCCATACCAAATAGCTTGTGCGGCACACACGTACACTATTTTAATATGGTACAAACACTTACCAACACATATTTAGAGAAATAGATAAGCGAGATAAACTCGGTTCGATATACCAAATGTGTATAATTGAAGTCTATATAGGAATACGACTTTTTGTCTCAAATAGGATATAGAGTAGATAAATGTTTGAGTGATAGATGAGTTCAACAAGTTCCCTTGAGTAGTTCTTCGTCTTCATTCGATGAGCGTCGTGAATTCTAAATCTCAACTACACTTATTATCCTAATCCGAGACTTAGCTATAAGTAGACTAGAAATCAAGACTTATAGTTTTGGTAACTAAAATTGAAAAATAAGCTTGAGATAGAAACGCTTGCGAGTTAGACTGAGCAGTGCTCTAACACTGTATGGAACAGGATCCAGTTGCCCACCGTTCCTTACAATCATCCAGGTTGCCACTCGTAAGTGGGATGCTAGCCAGGCCTGACAATGCACACCATTGGAATATTGCCAACATGTGGGGATGATCAGTCCCATTGTTTACCCACCGTCCCAGACGGGCTTCCGGATTTCCACTCGTAAGTGGGGTGCCACTTAGGCCAGGAAAAATCACAGTACTTAAACAAGCTCAACTCAATTCGCAAAGTAACTGGGATAGTAGTTACAAACTATTTCCGCGCAAAAGTTAGCCTAGTCTCCAACTTTATTTTCTTTGAAGGAAATATACTCGTTGACGAGTCCACTCTGCACAGTCCCAGGAGTTATCTCGGAACTTGCTCTGATACCAACCGTGACAGACCGGAAAATTACTCCTGGGCGCGCATGCCATAACTTCCCCGATACGCCATGATAATGATACGATCCGGGCCTTGAAGCTAGGAAAATATACGTCCATTTGCCCTTGAAGGCATGATCGTGGAACATGATGCAACTAACTTAGCTTCTACACCGTTCTAACTTATCCTTGTTCTGCAAAGGGTTTAAAGCCTTGAAGGCTATCGCTGATGCACCTTACATGCATTGCCTCAACGTAGGGAATTCATCACTGAATTTCCTATCTAGTCGAGTCACCGTCGTACTGCCGAGTCTTGTCTAGGAATAAGGCATAAGTCTTGGACTTAGGCATAGGCCGCTTCAATCCTATTTTCATTTCCTCACTTCGCTTACCAACTTAGCTTACCCTTTTGGTCATGCCCAATTCCGCAAACTGGGACATATGCCAACTCCGAAAACTGGGACATATGCCAACTCCGTGTAGCTTGATAATAAGTATGATCATATACTTGCTGGTATGCAACTTGCCTCGTCAAGTCTGGCCATAATCATCTCTTGCATCGAGCTACCGAGCTTAGATGATATGAGGGGTCAAAGTGCTGGACCGGCAATGCTGCAACTCATTGCGGCTGCCTAGGTACCCTTATGTACTCTAAAGGGATCAAACACATACCATAGTTCACCCTTGAAGGGACATAAACTTAAGCCAACTCGTTTTCAAGGCCGTGGCCAAGCAATAATGGTAATGTCCTAGTCTGTATAGGTCGTTCCGTCAAAATGCAAAATGATGATGAATTATTGGGTCCACGGCATGGCATAATGATGCCTTCTCACCATATGCCCCATTGTCCATGCTACGGAGCTATAAATAAGACTTAGGTATCATTTATACTCTTCCGGATAAGCTATGAAGCTTACTTGGTGTGGTCCGCATATGCACCTTCAACTAACTACCCCTCCCTATATATGTTAACTTTCAATTTCTTCAAGTTAGAATAGGGGAGAAAATTGACATGCTTGTTTCACTATTCATGGCTATTGATGGGGTAAAAGTGGGAAAGAGAAGCTAGTCCAAGTCACAGCAAGCCTACGCCCTTAAAGGTGAAGAGAGATAATGGATGAGCTAAGAGTGATTTTCTAGATATCCTTTCTTACCTTTTATAATAATCCTTCCTCCTCTTCCTATGAATAGGCACCCATAAGATCAATATATTACAAAACTACCACTTTCCCTTTATCCAAGTTACCATGGGATTCTGGCTTTTGGCTTAAAGTGAAGCCCAATTCTCCCATTTTCCTCTTTTTGGGCTAGGATCACCCATCACCCTATAGGTTTGGCCTAGTCTCCATATCTTAAGAGGGATTCCTAAAGGGTTAAGGGGACTCCTTTTCTAAGGATAATTATTTTCATGTATCAATATTAGTCCTGTAGTTGCAGGAAATTCTACACTACACCCTTGGTAAGATCTTACAGTAATTAACACATATTTGATGATTAAAATAACACTTTATTATTTCATTTTTAGAAATGTTTACAAGTAAAGGAAGAAGATCAAGAATACAACCGCTCTCTTGAATTTTCTCTCTCCTCAAGAATTTCTCAACACTCAAGAATACATCATCCTTTTCTGAATCTACTGGGTCTCTTTATATATGGTAATTACATAGTGGATGACAGCTAAGTTTTCCTTTAATTTCGGATTTGGTTCACGATGCTCTCGCGGTAGTTGTAATGCTGATTCTCGCAGATGTTGTGTCAATCGCAGGACAATCACGTTCTTCCCGTGTTTCTTCATTCGTCAGTTATTACGTCATTCTTTTAATCATTATTTAAGTTATTCTGTGACACTTGCAGAGTGTTGTTGAATAGTTCGCGGTGATGATCGCATGAGTGTTGTTAATCTCGTAAGAATACTGTCATGGCGATATTCTGGTCCTACATCTTGCCTCTTCTCATGCCTTTTCTGCGAAGGAGGAAATATCACGAGAATTGAATTTTTTACAATGCCGCAGTTTTTTATCTTTTTGCATTCTTCCGCTTTGACACGTTTCTATATTCTTCGCCAGCTGTCTTCTTGTACTTTTTCTTCCAGTAAATCTTTGACACGTCCTTTTCAACCGCTGCGATCTGACCGTTCACGTCCTTTCTTTGCATGAATTGCATTCATCTTCTCGAGAAATTTCTTCTTCTATAAATACTTCTTTCATTCTTTTCTTTTCCTCTTTTTACTTTTTTCTTTCTATCTCTCTGCAAATTCACTGTTCTTCCGTAAATTGCGCATCTATTAATGCTGTGATTTCTTTCTCGTTCTTCAACCTTTTCCTTCATTCCCATACAAAAAAATGGTTGCTCCTGGCGCTAAAAATTTGGTTGCTTTTGGTGAGATGCATGAAAAACTTAAAAATAGAGGTTTTACTTTGTCTACAATACCAAATCAGAGTCCCAAATCCGAACTTTCTATCAAATTATTTTCTGATCATAAATGTTCTCGCGAGAAAGTTATAGTATCACTAGGTAAGCTTGAAGCTGGTCTTCCCATTCTTCTCTACAATCCTGAGCTGCCTTTATTTTAAGAGATACTTTCTTACCCAAAATTCTCGTGAGCTATATATCAACTAGGTTGGGATTGTATTCGTCTGCTGTTGGAGTATGCTACTCGTGCTGCTAATAAAAAATCTCACTACCCTGACACTGTGAAGAACCCTGAATTCAAGGATGTTCCAATTATTCCCGCAATGTATACTGTAGATAATTTCTTCATAAACTATGACATAATCCCCATGAGGAGGGATCGCACTTGTTAGGGTGTCCGCTTGCAAAAGAAAGATGATGTCACGGAAGACAAAATGCTTATGCTGGATATTGACTGGCATACTAGTACTAATCAAGGTCCTCGCCACTCCAGCGATGACAAATGGTTCATCTTCCCTTTATTTTTAGAGGGTTCCTACATTTCTGGTACCCATGATCTACCTGCGAATCTCGCAGAGTTCCAACCGTGGGTATTTAGCTGGCCTGAGAGAAATAAAGAAGTATGTTCTCTTAATTCTTTGCATAACAAATTATCATTATTAATTTCTTCATGTCTTTAGATTCTCGCTGACTATCTCCTTTTTATCAGATTGAAAGGTTGAAAGCCAGCTATGATAAGTCTGGGAAACCTGCTACTTTCTTAGCTCTCAAATCTCTCACAGATGAAGTAAGAAATATTTCTTTATAACTTTTTACAATATATTGTTGCCTCTATTTCTTATCTTTATCTGTGTTCACAGGAAATCGAAGAAAGAGAGCCTGTGAAACCTGCGAGAACTAAAGATAAATCCACAGGTGGTCGCATGGGTAAATCTACTTCCCCTCTCAAATAAAAGTCTACTGCTACTCGCAGGGAGAAATATGATGCTCCTCCCTCTAAGAAAATAAAAATTCAACTCCCTACTTCTTTAAATCTTCAATCTGATGTGGAAAATTCAAATGATGATTCTGATGATGATGCTAATGATGATGAAGATAATAATGATATCTCTTCCATGAAGGATTCTTCCACCCCTAAATCTTCTATGACTCAATTATCCAGGATTTTTGGCGATGCTACACATGGTATCGCAAATGACTATGGAGGTGAAGCTCTTAATGGGATATCACAGGATCTCGCTAAAGTCTTCGATGCTCCCATATTGGTTGATAATGATTCTCTTCAAGGAATCTCAAGATCAGTGACTCATAGTCTCTTAAATTCACTTGGTATTCTGGTATGTTTCCACTTCTTCATCTTATTTATATATTTATTTCTTTGTCAAATATTAATTTATATTGTTCCATCGCAGGTTGGAAGAGCATCCTTCGCTGTTGCCTCTGATTTGGATAAAACATGTGTTATCTGTGAAAAGAAAGCTGCTAATTTTCGCAAGAAAAAAGAGGAATTATCATCTAAATCTGTTGAGCTTCGCCAGGATAAGGAAAAATTAGAAGATGAGGTTGCTGAGGTTCACAAGAAGAACAAGCAATTAGAAATTGATGCTTCAAATGATAGACAAAAGATTTCCGATCTTGACAAGGCTAACCAGCAACTTTATGGTATGAATTGTTTCCTTTTTCTTTTAGTTCTTTTTACCCTATCGCAGCTTATTCAAGCAACCATTTATGCAGATGTTTATGGCCTTACTGATGAGGCTACATTTTTCCAATCTTTTCCTGAACCTATAGATGAGGATACCCTTCTTTCTCGCCTTAATAGTTCTTTAAGTAGTTTCTCAGACGATCATATTAGATCCCTTTCCATAAATGAACTTAAATACAAACTTCATCTCTTAAAAATCGAGCACAGATTCAATTTGAGTTTAACCAATAAGTTTAAATGTCTTTATCTTGACTCAAAAGAATAAATTAATAGACTAAGAAGCAATAATAACGATCTTATTGATGAAAAAGATCTTGCTGTTAAAAATGGTACTAAAGCCTTAGCAAATTTCCATAAAACTCTTCTCGATATTCAAGTTGAAAGAGATAGAGTTATCTGCGAGAATAGAGATCTTCTTTCGAGGTAGAATCAAGTTCTCTCTCGTCTTATTATTAATAACGATGATGAGTTTGCTTGGGATGCGAAGGTTCTTGACAATGCCAGAATTAACTTAGGTGTAGATGTTAGTTTTCAAACTGATCATTCTGCCTTAATTAGAGATATGATTGCCGAAAGAAAAGGTTATTACTCTTGTTTTTTTACTACTTCATCTTCTGATTAAATCACCATTATTTGTATTAACTTGTACTCTTGATTTTGTTCGCAGCGTCTGAAAAGAATCTTCGCGATAGAATTGGAGAACTTGAAGAAGATAAAAGCCAACTCGCAAGAGATCTATCTTCTCACAATGAAAAATATTCAAGGCTGAAGGACCAATTAAGGATTACTTCTACGAATTTTAGCAATGCCCTTATTGTTGTTCGTAACTATTCTATTAAAATGGTGTGCAATGATCATAACATTCCTCATTCTACATATCCTGATCTAGTAGAAAAAATTCCAGCAGATATTCCAAACCTTATTATCTCTGATAGTGAAGCTGAGGAGTCTGGTGAGGATGAAGATGATGATAAAGATGAAGAAGAAGATAAATATGGCGATGGATCTAATTATTTCTGTTTCTTCTTTTTATCTTCCTTGTAATTTTTGTATACTTATTTCCTTCTTCTTGTAATATTGTTGCGTGTTTCTCCAACTTGTAGATTTCCTTGATATATAAATTTCCTTTACTTATATATGTATGAATTAGAAAACAATTCTTTTCTGCAACATAGTCAATCAACATAATTATTACCCTTTAACTATCTGTGTAAATGTGTCATATAATAAGATCTACGTAATTTTATCGTATAATGATGAATAATAATTTCATCGTTCTGTGCATTCCCATACTTGCCTCTATTATTCATCTGCAATATGAAAAATTTGAGTAGAGCTTAGATATCAGTTGTAAATAAAGTTGAGTTGCGAGCATCATCGCAAGTAGCAGTTGTATACTTTTATGATCTATGCGTAAATATCGCAAATTTCATAATCTCTGTAGAAATATCGCAGTCATTCAATTTCTTGTGGTCTTATTATGCCTTCCTAGTTAAAGGTATTACTTTGCTACTTTTTTGTATTTGCGACAAAATCGGAGGACGTCCTTACACTTGTATGTAAAAAACCATTGATCTTGCCTTATCTGTATTTTTTCAATTTCTCTGCGATAATATGACAAGTCTAAGTTCCCTTACGAGAACAAAGCTTCATGACATTGCCGTCTTGCGATGAAATCGCAGGCCGTCTTTATACTTTCATATAAAAACCCATTGATCTCATCTTAACTTTTTCTTATGGCTTGTTTCCTCTGTATAATATTCTACATGCGTCAATATGACATGCCTAAATGCTCTTGCGAGCGTAAAGACCCATGACATTGCCGTTTTTAGACACTTATCAGCTCCCTAATGGAGGGTGCTGCCTTATCTTCCCCCTGGTTGCCCCTTCAAGGAGGGCACATCGAACATACAAGAAAAGATCCTCCCATCCATATTTACGAACAACCAGTTGTTTTCGCAGCCTCTTGTCCTTTATGCCTATATGGCTTATAGTTACAAGACTACACCCTAAGTGGGGTTTTTTTTGGGTCGAGTGCATCATAGCCAAGACTTACCAAGAATGGCCAGGGTAGGTTCGTCCGTCCCGGGCATCCTTGGCTCAACCGTGTACCTCGGTGCCTTGGTCATACTCTGAACTCCTTAGAAGAGACCCTCGGTCGTCCAACCTGGGTATAACCTTATATAGTTGGAAATCCAAAGTATCTCTCTGGGATAGGTATCTCAAAGAGATGGACCCCAGTCTCCGTGTCTTAGGTTCCAGCAGCGGTATAACCTTATCCCTGAGCCACGCAAAGAGATACCCCCTTATATGACGCACTTTAGGTCTTACATTTTCCTCTTGCGAAATTGTATCCGCGAACTAGGGTGTACGCCATATAGGTTTGTCCCATTCTTATGTTTCTGCGAAATTTTATTCGCGTTTCTTGCGAGTAATGCAACTTTGATGAAATTTATTTTCTTGGATCTTCTTTTCATTTGCATTTCAACTTTTTAATTCCATCTTTTTCATTCAAATGAAATATTCTTTTGAAATATTTTCTTCAACACATTGTTCATAAACTTCTTAAATTTCTTCATTTTACCTTTCTACTTACTACTTTCTGCTTCTGCTTTTTTGCGTTTTGCATCTGCGATCTGCTCGCCATTCATACACTCATGTTGATTTCGCAGTATTCTCTCCTCTCGCCGCTCTATTGTGTCAACCATCAGCTTATCACCTCTTTGTTTTTGATTGATGCTTCATTTCCAATCTCTGTTCTTTGCTGCCCTTTCCTTACAAGATTCCATGTCAATTTCATTGCATTTCTTCCCATCAGCCCAGTCTCCGTTTATTATTCCAACACCATTAGGATGAGGAAATTTAATACATTGGTGAAAGGTTGATGCCACACCTAATATCCCATGTAGCCAGGGTCAACCAATCAGGGCATTATAAGGTGATTCAATATCCACAACGCATAATAGAATCTTAGAATATAACCCCTTTAATGGAATTCACATTGTAATTTCCCCTTTGGGCTTGTTGGCGGTACCATTGAAACCATAGATTTTATAGGTTGATGGTATCAGATCTTTATCCCTTCCACCCATGGTTCTGTAAGTATGATATAATAATATATCAACTGAACTTCCAGTATCCATTAGAACTCTATTAATTTCCCAGGAATCTTCAGTTTCACCATTATAATTTTCTTCATCTTCATCTTCTATTTGTTTTTGATTTATTTCTAACCTTACCACTAGTGGGTTGTCATGCATCTCGCCAGGATCTGGTACTTCTTGCGCAGTGAAAGAAATAGTTTGCTTTTGCTACTCCTCTAATGGCGAGACTCTCGCGATATTCATTATCTCTTTTCCATCTGCGTCTCTCGCGAAGACTCTGCTTAAAACATTGTCATGGAAATCCTCGATAGTTTTGTATGAATGTACGATGGAATTATAGAACAAATTCTTCGCCTTGGCTCCAACCTATATCACAAATGTTTCTGCTCCTTTTACAGTATTCACTCTGCCAATATTTGGTGCTAGTGGTAGTTGCTGAGATTGCGGATGTCCTATTAGAAAATAATTTAACTTTCCTTGATCAATCATCCTCAAAATTATTCTTTTTTACATTCCTGCAATCGTTTATTGAATGACCTTAAAAATGATGGTAAGGACAAAATTCTTGGTTTCGATTATTTTGATGTGGCTCTTTTCCCATGTTCCAGGGTGATGGTATATTTTCCATCAAAATGATAGCTGCCCAAATTTTTTTCTATGCTGGCATTCAGGGGTGGCATCTTAATTTCTTCCCATATTACTCTTTGATTCCCTTGTCCTCTGAAATTATTTTGTCTCTGTCCACCATAAGTCTCTTGTGGCTGATCAAGTCTTTGAATTTTATTATTTCCACCGCGATTGTAATAATTCTTTTCTCTTTCATACTCCTCTTGATCTCGACTTCCCATAGCCACTAACTTCTGCTGTTTTTCAATCACCACTTTCTCTTTTTGTGGATGCGAGGTCCTCGCCACATTGTTGATCATTTTAGGAAGTAAACTCCCATTCTCCATTATTGAGATGGTGTTTGTGACTGGATATGATTCCATCTCATTTTGTTTTTCCTCTAAAGCAATGTATTCTTCTTGTAGTTCTCATAGCTCAGTCATTGTGATGGTATTTTTGATTCTGAAAATTTGTATGTACAGCAGATTGGTTGCGAACATTTCATTAATGAAAGATAAAATGAGGTATCTCTCATCCACTCTTCCTGCCATTTCACTGCACATTGTCTTCCATCTTATGGTTAGGTGTTTCAAACTCTCGCCAATCCTCTGTTTTAATCCAAATACATCTTCAATACCGGGTCGTGAAGAATTGTTGCTTATATATGCTCCCAGAAATGTAGCTTGTAAATGGTCGAAAGAAGTTATAGTATTTTTAGGCAAGCCTTCGAACCATTTCAATGCATCGCCAGTTAAGCTAGATGCAAAGTATTTGCATAATACATCATCATGGTTTTCCTATTGTAGCATACACCTAACATAAGCCTTAACATGTTGAACAACACAGGTAGTCCCATCGAAGATACTGGTTAATGCTGGTAAATTGCATTTTGGAGGGATTCCTCTTAATTGTACTTCTTGAGTGAATGGAGTTCTCGCAGCTTCTTCAATGGCTTCATCAAGTTGTCTCCTGCCTCCTTCTCTTCTTGTTATTCAACATTCCCCTCATTTCTGCTAATTCTCTTAAAATTTGTTCATTTCCAGCTGAATTTTGCTCCATCGGTCTTTTCAGTGAAGCTTCTCTTCTTATACGTTCATGTATTTCTTGTCTTGCGATATTTTATGTATCTTCATCTGCATCTTCATTCTGCTTTCTCCTGCGATTTTACACCTCATCTCCTTCAAGATTTCGCAACTGATTATGCCTCCCAATTTATTCTCTACGAGTTTCTTCATTTCGCATTGCTTCTATTCGCTGTCTTTCTATTCTTCTTTGTATTCTATCAAATTCTTCATTTATATTATGGTTATGACGATTTTTTATGCGTCTTCTTTCTCGATTTTCATGATTATTCTACCGTATTGCTTCTTGAAACTCTTGTTCTTCAATTTCTGCTCTTAATCTTTCTCTTTCACAAGCCAGATGTGCTTGTTCAGCATAATGTCTCTCAATTTCCTCTTCAATGATTCTTTGATTTCTTTGGATTTCTCGCCCATGTAATATTCTTCTTCCTTCTTCTCGATTTTCTTCACCATCTTGGTTATATCCGCCCTCTTGATTTCTATTATTACGTCTACCATTCACAGTTTCTCCGCATGGAATATAGCGATCACGAATCATCTCTTCTTCTCTATGATGCTGTTCTTCATTTGGATTTTGCATTTCCTCTCGGATATTTTCTCCAGCATTTCTCATAGGGGAATTTTGCCTTGGTTCTTCTCTAAATGATCTTGAACTTGATCTAGTAGTACTTCTTGATCTCCTAATTTTCAATCTCAGATTCTCCATTCTTAACTCATGATTCTGTCTTGTTAAATTTGCACGTTCTTATGCTTCTAATCTCCTTTCCTCTTGTATTCCTTGTCTTAAATCATCTGTTGTTTCATTTTTGCCTTTTCCATGAATTAATCTTTCAACCACTCCTTGATCAATTTCTTCTCTTCTCTCATTTCTTAACTGTCAATCTTCTGCTTCATCCATCGAATCTGATCGCCAAGTATGTACGCTAAATCTATCATAATCCACAACTCTATCTTGTATTGGTGTTTGCTGATTTGGCTGTTGAACCTGATTTTCTCCATCATTCATTGTTCTATTTTTTCTTGTTCTAATTCTTGAAGATTCTCCCATTTCATTTGTTTCTCCACCTGCACGTCTTTTACTCCTCCTTACGGTTGTTGGTGGTTCTGATGTGTTTCTTCTTCTTTTAGCCATTAATCTTAGTAATCTGTTGAATGTTGCGTAAGATCTTTCACTAATTATTCCAAATTCCTTCCAATCACAATGTAATTTTTTATCTTTTTCTTCAAATAATCATCAATTCCTCCCTGTTTCTAGCGCCAGAATGTAGTTGCAGGAAATCCTACACTACACCCTTGATAAGATCTTACAATAATTAACACATATTTGATGATTAAAACAACACTTTATTATTTCATTTTTAGAAATGTTTACAAGTAAAGGAAGAAGATCAAGAATACAACCGCTCTCTTGAATTTTATCTCTCCTCAAGACTTTCTCAACACTCAAGAATACATCATCCTTTTCTGAATCTACTGGGTCTCTTTATATAGGGTAATTACATAGTGGATGACATCTAAGTTTTCCTTTAATTTCGAATTTGGTTCGCGATGCTCTCGCGGTAGTTGTAATGCTGATTCTCGCAGATGTTGTGTCCATCGCAGGACAATCACGTTCTTTCCGTGTTTCTTCATTTGTCAGTTATTACGTCATTCTTTTAATCATTCTTTAAGTTATTCTGTGACACTCGGAAAGTGTTGTTGAAGAGTTCGCAGTGATGATCGCAGGAGTGTTTTTAATCTCGTAAGAATACTGTCATGGCGATATTATGGTCCTACAAGTCCCCTAACTGTTGAAGAGGTGTAGTCTCATCAACAGTCACAGTTAGTGAAGTATCATTCGAGACGTATAAGCTGCTTAAGTGTGAATTGGCAAGATCTATGCAGGTTGGTAAAACATGATGAATGATTTATATCCACGATGCCGAGTCCTAAAGACTATCATTCAAATTAATGTTTGTTGTGCTCCAATGATAATCCAATAAGATTATTGTGTATCGGTAATTAATGGGTTACCCGTTTGCATCTTAGTAGGCACATGATATTCTTATCATAATATGTGATAAAGGCGCGAGCAATCAAGACAATATTGTCATTTTATAAGGCAGTCCCCGAGTGCCAAAGGGAACAGTTTCTGATCCATGATGAGTGAATTATGATTAATGTGCTTTCATATGCGGCTATGCCGCATGAGGCGCGAGTATGTGATAATTATGATGTGTGACTACGTGGCTTTCAAAGAGGGGTTTTAGTTGTAGCACTCACAGTGGGTAAAGAGCTTTTGGATGTTGTTAAGATAAATAATGATGCGTGTAGTATTATTTCAAAAAGAGATTGCTGATCCGGAGAAAGAGCATGCTCGCCCACTAAAGGTGGCGGGAGACAAAAAGGAAGTATATGATCAGCCGACAATGGGCGTAGGCAATGCTATTGCAGAGCTCTGGGAGGCCAAGTCATCCGCCAAGAAGGTACAATGCAAGCTTGATCATAAAAGGAATGAGTTGGTTTATCTTAACGGGTGTCATTCGTTTACGAAGTTGTTCTATTTTCACTCATTCCCTAGTTATTTTATTGTTTTCATCATCTGGTTTAATTGTGTGTTGTAACATTTGGAAATTGCTCATCTGTTTACGTGTTGAAGTTTTACTAATTTGTCGCTTCCACCCTCTCTCACTCTCTTTTGAAAAATCAAAGGGTGAATGAATTTTAAGTATGAGAGTTTTGTTTAAGTCTTCAAGTAGAGGGCGTATGAGTGCAACTTGTGCGCCTCCTAGAATTTTATTTAAGTGTTCAAGTGGATGGAAGATGAGTGCAACCTGGGATCCTCCTAAGCACATGATTTAGACTTTTATTTAAGTGTTAGAGATATGATATATGGCTCATTGTATGTGCGCCTCTGATGCATATGCTTTCTAGATTTATTATTTAAGTGTAAATCAACCAGCACATCTCTAATGTGTATCAGTTTTGTAAACTACTTAATTAAAGCGAAGGTATGACTATTGGGTGTTCATAAGCGTGAAATGACTCGTAATTATCTGCTCAGTGGGCGAAAGCGCGTCAGTGGCCTTGCATAAAGCCTAGCCATACTCGGGGCTACTTGTGCATTTTATTGACTATAAAGCGGGATGAAGAGAGTGCATCAAGTTGCAAGTGAACATGCACAATCGCAAGTGAGAGATTCTAGAAGCAATTATGTCCATATATATCCAGTTCGTAGGAATTTTAGGATTCATTCTCAACAGGCCAAGTGTTGTATTTGCAGGGTATGAATCTTTTTGCGAATGTTTTAGGCGCTCGACATGCTCCCTTATCAGGCGAGAGAGATACATTTACGCGCAGATATTGAGATCATTTATCACTGATCGAGATAAGATCTATTATTATAAGCATGAACTAGCATATGTGTATGTCCATTTATCACTGCATTTAATATATCTGAGTACAAGAATTACATTCCCTACATTAAAAACCATATCACGAATAACACCTTCGTCGAAGTTGAGCAGTTCGTAAATGAGGTAGTTGAGATCAGACCTCACCAAAATACGTTTGTTTAACTTCGAATAAAGATGAAAAATTATGCTTCCAGAAGACCCAGCCTCCTGAACTTTTCCGGCGTCCAAGGACGGATCGGCATGGATGATCTTTCCTCTTGGGTCTGAAACTTCTTGGGAGTGTGCTAATTGAAATTCTCCGACGTCCATGGACGGGTCAGCAGTGCTGATCTTTCCCCTTGGGTCCGAGTCTGTTTGGTTAGTGGGGTGTGTTTCAGATTTATTCTGGGTTGGAACTTTCTGTTTTTAGAAAATTTACTTCTTGGTTTCATCTTCAACTTCTTTTTCGAACCTTTGGTTTGAGCTTTGTTTTGAGTCTGATTGATGAGAGCTTGATCTTGAACTCTTTAATGGAGGGATCTAGAAGGTTTGATATTGAAAGGAAGACTTTTGTATGTTCTAATTATGTGGATCAATTTGAGATTACTGAGAGAAGTAGGGGTTACTCTTGGACGGCTTCTCTTTCGTTGGAGTCGATTTATGTTCTCATTGGTTTTCTGAATCATCACCATGCTACTCGTTACTGCAACTTTGACCAGGTTAAATGTTTGGAAAACAACGCAAGGTGGATTTTTGAGAGACTCTCGAATGATAATGGTGAATTCATCAAGGGTTCTAGATTTCTTTACTCGAATAACAACGACAGTAGGAAGTCTTTCATCTTTCCGGCTTCCAAAGAACGCTGGGGATGGAAAAGCTTAGCTTCAGTTCTTGAAGAAATGACCATCTCCAAAACATCAAACTCAAAACCTCAAATATCCTTGGCTAAACATAATTTTCCCATTTCATCATCCCCCTCTTATGAAAAAGTGTACCGGAAGAAGAATACTGATGCAACGGCGGTGTCAAAGGACGAGAAGATGCCATAAACTTTCATTACCACATGGAACCCGGGGTTTGAACGTACTGAAATAATGGAATTTGGAGTTATTTGTTCGGTTTCACCTAGGAATCCGGGGTGGAGACAAGTAGCTTCAAGTATTAAATCTTCTTTTGGTTGGAAAAGGAATATTAGCTTGAGACAAACAGATGCAAATCATGCAATAGTTATTACAGAGAATGATACCCAGCTGGATCAATTACTAAAGAGTACAGATTTGAAAATTCTATTTTCTCAGGTTTCTTTCCAAAAATGGTCCCCTACCACTAATGATACTGCACCGATCTTGTCACAGAAGAATATTTGGCTCAAGATTAAAGGATTACCTCTACATATCTGGACATGGGAATCATTTTCAATCATTGGATCTAGATGTGGGAAACTGGTGGCAATCTCCATGGCGACTAAAAACTTCTTGAAACTCAGCGAGGCAACGATTTGTATCAATGGAAACATTGAAATTATTCCGGCAGCTTTGAATATTACGATAGAAGGAAATCAACTTCAATTGCTTGTAGAGATTATTCATATAGGGAACCTAGATAAAATAAACTTCTTTGTGCCTGGAATTTCTCCTTCATCCACGAAGGATCATCATAATCATCAGATTGTTAAAGGTAAGAGAGCCCGATCATTATCTCTGGCTAAAGATGATCAACGATCTCCAATTATCCGGCTACAGAACCAACATGAAAATATCGACCATGGAGAGGGGCACATTAGTACTTCTAATTATTAACATGTCACTACCACTACCGAAGTCATGATTAATCCATCTCTCGAGATGGTCAAGGGAACATCTGCGCCTCAAAATTCAAATTGGAGAGACAATATGATGGTAAACACTAATGACGAAGACACAGGTTGCATAATTGAGAATAGCATGCGCAATGAGCTACAAAAAGAAAGATTGGATTTGGATGACTGTGTGGTGGAAGACTCTTTCTCATCGGAAGAGGACACGTGTGGTAATAATTCTGTATCAGATATGATAATGAAAAACACGTTTGTTGACAAGGAACAACAAAGCAACATTTTCAAGCATCAGAATAATATGAAAGAGAAAAATAACACCTCAACCATGTTAGACACGGCTTGGAAATCGGTGGCTACGCATATGGCATGGAGGGTCCGCAGGAAATAAACAAAAAGAGGGCTGTTTAGGTCCAAAAAAAAACAGAAAAGTATTGTATCCCGCCGGTGTGATTTCGTGTCAAAAAGAACAAGGTCCACATGATGTAATACAGATGGAATTGTCCAGAGAAGTAAATATAATGGGAGATTCAGGGCGGCAGCTTCTTGAGACGGAGAATACAAACCGACGATCATAAGCCGTCTCAATCCCTTCAAGAAATTGAAAACTCCAAGGCTACTTTACAGAAACAAACTTCGGTTATTTCTTCCAAAAATGCAGATCTTCAGGAGTCGAATGTTAATTTTACTGCTACTTCAAGACTGGATACTAGACAGGAAATTGGTGTTAACCATGAACACGAGGAACAAATCGTTATCCCGAGACATTCTTTCAAGAGCCTAGGAGCTGATTCGGTTGGAAGAGAAGAGAAATTGGATGGAATCCTTCACAAAAGTGTAAGTCATAATTCAAATAATTTTATGGCGTCGATGTCTGTGGAAGAAAGATCTAATGTCGATGAACCATTTATGGGGTCTGAAGAAACACGTAATGAGGAAACATCAAAGATAATTAATAGACAGAAGATTAGCTTAAAAAGGGAACAAGCTCGTATTGCCTGGAATGGGGAAGAAGTGGAAATTGCAATTGGCATGAGCAGTAGAAAGAGCACACAAAGAGGGGAAGGTAATTCTAATGGATTATAAAATTGTTTCATGGAACCTTAGGGGGGACAAGGCGAAAGGAAGAGCTTAAGTGTTGAGAAGAATGATTAATCAAGAGAAATGTTCGATTCTTCTTCTTCAGGAAACGCAATCAGCAGATATTTCTAGAAGCAGCATAAGATATTTTTGGGGTTCTGATTCTTTCAATTTTATACATTATCCTCTGGAGGGTCGATCAGGCGGTCTACTAACTGTTTGGGATGATTCAATCTACGATATAATGGATGATCTGCAAGGACCCTGCTCTATTACCTTAATGTTGAAAAACAGAAGCAATGGTGTTATGTGGATGGTATCAAATGTCTACGGACCGGCAGCAAGTGGTCAAAAGAAAATGCTTTGGGAGGAACTATGGGACACGAGAGGGATATGGAACTTACCATGGATTATTGGGGGTGATTGGAATTGTATCAGGTATTCTTCTGAGATAAATAAGCCATCGCTTAGATCCAAAGATAGAAAAGAATTCAATAAATTCATTATCAAAGCTGGCTTAGTAGACCTTCCTCTCCTCGGAGGTAAATCTACATGGACTAGTAAAAGGATCAACCCAATTCTTACTAGGATTGATAGATTTCTTTTCTCTGAGGACTGGATGCGTATTTTTCCTTACATTCGGAAATCGGTCTTGGTGAGATGTGCTTCAGACCATGCTCCTATTACTCTACAATGTGGACCTCAGAAAATTTGTAAGTCACCATTTAGAGTGGAGAATTACTGGTTAGAGGATGAAACTTTTCATGATCTGGTAAGCTTTTGGTGGAATAAATTTGTCTTCTCAGGCTCCGCTGGCTTCATATTAGCAAAAAAACTTCAAAGTTTGAAACCTATTCTCCAGACTTGGAACAAAGATAAATTTTATGGAATGGATTGTAAAATGAATGATTTTGAGAAACAAATTTAGCAATTGGACTTGAAAGAGGAATCACAACAGCTTTCGCAACAAGAATTTAATGATAGGATTTCATTATTAGGGAGGAACAATGAAGTTTCGTATTTGGTTTATCAAAAATTGGAAACAAGAGATAAGATCAATTGGACACGGAAGGGAGATAGGAATACCTCGTACTTTCATGTGGTTGCTAATGGGAGGAGGAAAGCCAATTGGATTCATAAAATTAAAGTGGAGGACCAGGAATTAGTTACGCTGGCGTCTATTCAAGAAGAAGCAATCAAGTTTTATCATACTTTATATACTTAGGACCAAGAGTGGAGACCTAAAGCAGATATGTTACAATTTCCGTCACTATCAACTGAAGACAAAAAATCTTTAGAACTTCCAATTCTTCAAGATGAGGTATTGCAAGTCATCAACAAACTTCCATCCGATAAGTCTCCGGGTCCGGATGGGATGACGAATGAATTTTTCAAAGCTACTTGGAGTATCATTAAAGAAGATTTTATGAAGGTGGTTAAGGAATTTCAAAATGGTGGGAACATTGATTGGCGATTAAACTGCACGTTTTTATTTTTAATACCCAAAAAAGATGGAGCAGATACTTTCAAAGACTTTAGGCCTATAAGTCTGATAGGGTGGGTTTACAAGATAGTAACCAAGATAATTGCTAATCGAATTAAGGTGGTACTTCCTAAACTCATCTCTAACTGCCAGGGGGCATTCGTTAAAGATAAACAAATCTTGGATAGTGTGCTAATTGCGAATGAGTTAATTGATTCTAGACTCAAACAACAAAGGGCATGATTTATTTGCAAAATCGATATTGAAAAAGCGTATGATAGGGTGAATTGGAAATGCTTGGACTATATGCTGGGAAGACTTGGTTTCGGAGATATTTGGAGTAAATGGATCAGAGGATGCTTGAAAACAACTCATTTTTCGGTTCTTATTAATGGTGTGTCAACAGAGAAATTCAGAAGCTCTAGGGGATTGAGATAGGGTGATCCAATGTCACCATTCCTCTTTTTGCTGGTAGCGGAAATCTTTGCAAAAATGCTACAACAAGCTAGGGAAGCAGGCCTTATTTCAGGATTTCAGGTTAGCCATGACAGTGAGAGTATAACTCACTTATAATTTGCGGACGATACTTTATTATATGTGGATGCAAGTATAGAGGAGATACAACATGTTAAGACTGTTTTGTTTTTTTTCGAAGCCATTACTGGGATAAAAGTAAACTTGGCTAAGAGTAGTCTTATGGTGGTCAGCAACAGTGAGCAAGAAAAGGTTTTGGGTTTACAAGCAGCAGAACTTCTTGGTTGTGCTACCGGAAAGATCCCGTTCACGTATCTGTGACTACCTCTGGGCACGAAAACTAGGCAAATTATTATTTGGGAACCAGTAATTGAGAAGATTCAAGAAAGTTTAGCTCCATGGAAAAAGAAGTATATATCAAGGGGCAGAAGGCTAACGCAAATAAAGAGCACTTTAGCGAGTATTCCAATCTATTATTTGTCGTTATTTTCTATACCGGCGTCTGTTGCCAATAGAATTGAGAAAATATCAAGAGATTTTTTATGGGGGGGATACAGCTGAAAAGAAGACAATGCATTGGGTTGGATGGAAGAGAGTCTTCAAACCGAAGGAAAAATGGGGTTTGGGTATTCGGAGGATAAAAAAAACAAACAAAGCTCTGTTGGCAAAATGGGTTTGGCGATATGGGGGTGAACGTAATCAACTGTGGAGAAAGCTTATCGAAAAAAAGCATGGGGAAGCTCGGAAACGTGGTTACCGAACGAGGTCTCTACGACACATGGTTATGGGCTGTGGAAGGGGATTATGCAATCCAAGCAGTTAAGTCAACACAACTCTCGCATCACCATTAATGATGGAAAAAAAAAGATTTTGGAAGGATAGCTGGTGCACTATACGTCCATTGAAAGAAAAGTATCCTCTTCTTTGGAGGTTGAGTAGAGCTAAGGAGGCGACAATTAATCAAGCTATAACAGGGGCGCATTCGAACTCAGCTTGGAATCTTCAATTCGGTCGGGACTTGAAGCTTTTGGAAATACAAGAAGCAGTTAACTTGGTAGAGGATATAGGAAATCCCGAGCTCATCATGGTACAAGAAGACACTAGAACTTGGCTCATTCAGGTAACTTCTCGACGAAATCTTGCTATGATGTCCAATTGGTGGCCAGTGATACTGATAAACTCATCGATCCAAAATTGATTTGGAACGCTATTGTACCTCCTAAGGTTTCATTTTTCGTTTGGGCTACTCTTTGGAATGCCGCACCGACCTTAGATAACTTATCTCGAAGAGGCATGCGAGTGAGGTCTCTGCAATGCGTCTTGTGTAGAGCCAACGATGAAACAATCAATCACATGCTACTTCACTGTGAAATCTCATATAAGGTCTGGTCTTATTTTCTGGGATACTGTAAAGTTGGCTTCGCGATGAATGAGACAATGGAAGGTTGCATTAAGTCATGGAAAAAAAAAATTCCAATGAAATTCATAACTTCATATGGAACAACCTTCCTTATGCGATTTGGTGGGCTCTGTGGATCGAAAGAAATAGAAGGACTTTTCACAACAAGGATTGTGAACCAACTGATGTAATTATAGCAGTTAAATCACTTTTGTTTCAATGGGGAATACCCTCTCAGGCATTTAAAGGCTTGTTTTTTGATGATTTGGTTCATAATTGGGAAGCAAAGATTTTTATGTAACTTTGCTCCCAGCTAGGTTCTTTTGCCGGTCTCTTTCGATGACGGACAATTTTTTCTGTATGTCTCCCCTGTGCCTCCTTGGCACTTTGAATCTATTTTAACTTTTCTCAAAAAATAAAAATAAAATCTGAGTTGTTTTAAACGGCATGCTTTATTTCTTGTTTAAGATTCTGTTATTGACATTTGAATATTTGTTTGTTTTAACGTTGTAATATAGTTATTCCTTTGATGTTCCTGTCACTTGGTTAGATAGTATGCGGAATTAGACACGACTAAATAGGTGAAGTTGGTGGACGAGTGTATGGTATTTGACTTGCTCGCCTCCCATGCAAGGGTTCAAGGAGTGACGATATATTTCTGGAGGTAAGTTCCTCGTACCTTTTTATTTCTTTCTTTATTATTATTTTACTCTCTTCTAAAAAAAAAAAAAAAAAAAGCGCTCGAGACGCGGTGGATAACTATGAGCATGAATTAGCGCTTGCGTCTTTTAATTCGAGTAGGACACGCTCTAATTTAGTTTCTTTCAGTGTCCGCCACTATATTTTTAAGGCGTTAGTGTACAGTTTTAATATTTCCTGAGGCAATTGCAAATGTTCCAATCGGCCAAATTAACTATGTGTGCAATCAAGCAATTTGTGAAAGCGCAAGTGGCGCCTCCAGTATTTAGCTAAGTTATGGGCGCTTTGTCCCAATACTTTACTAGTAATCTCATCCATACTTGCTCATATCTCATATCTGAAATGATTTTAAACTATTGTGGGAGCCTATGCGATTAACCCTTTCGACGTTTACATTTGTCAGTTTATTAAAGAAGACATGCACGCTCAGCATTCGATGCTGACTTAACACATGACGCATTCGCGCCATGCACCAAGCCTAGCCTTACTCGGGGATAATATGCACTTCAATGGGCGTGCTCAAAGCCTAGCCATACCCGGGGCTATTATTCATTTTATGGGCTGTACTTGTAGCCTTTTCCTTTTTTTTTTCTTTCTTTTTTTTCATTTCTCACGGTGCATTCGAGGCCACCTTTTCTCATTACCCAGACATACTCATGGATATTTTTCATGGCTATTCATAGTGTGATCGTATTTAAAACTTCTAATGTTCAATACAATATGGCAAGGATTTCTATGTATATTCTATATATACTTAGTGAAATCAGTAAGATGGTAGTTTACACATGTGATAGGATGACATATGCGCGCTTTATGGAACTCGAGATATCGATCTTCAAGTAGGCGCTGTCTCAAACACTTCTTGGTTTAACATACTAAATACATGGGATGAGCACATGCCCTCATAGTAAAATCATTCTTTCCAACTTCTAAACAATACATCAAAATACAGTAGTGTGTTATTATGTGTATGTGTATGCTCAGAGTATAGGAACATAGTTGCACTGAGCCTTTTCTGGTATGAGCCTCTCCTCCGGTATGGGGAAGGTTTTTGGCGTTCTGGGCCTTCATAATTGATTGCAACAATTCAAGATGGAGATATGCAAATGAGAATTTAGACACCAAGCATTTTCAGTCAAATTGGTACATGCGACTAGGCGACTTATTCCTTTTAGGCGCTTTATGATTTACTAGGTCTTAACCCGTGCCGTAACGGCACGGACATAATTTTTATTTAGTTATGAATTTTCCGACATATGAATATCAAATATAATATGTATTAATATCAAGTTTACCTTTCTTATCGTTGCAAAAGTAAAGGGAAACCCGATAGATATTTTTATTCTTCACTTCACATCCTTTCTAGCATTTTCCTCCTTGACATCCTCCCATACTATGTCTCTCCTTTTTCGAGTTGTATCCTCAAGCCAACAATGAAATTATATCGAAACTAATTTTTACATATTTTGTCCCAAAAAATATATATTATTTGATATGTTTTTTAGTTTAAAAAGATATCTTATCGATCTTTTGAAATGGTATTACCTTTTTGCATCTTTCTTATATTTAGTGAATGGTGTTAGGATGTTCATGGAAAATAGGAACCTACTATGGGCCCGACTACATAGCACCGATCATGTCCCCACTTGGCCAACTTGGGATATGAGGTGTGTGGTTTTAATCTAAAAGGCCTCAGCGCTACGTAAGGGGATGCCCAAGTTTATTAAGCTCAGCATGTACTCCTCTAAAAGATATCTTATCGATCTTTTGAAATGGTATTACCTTTTTGCATCTTTCTTATATTTAGTGAATGGTGTTAGGATGTTCATGGAAAATAGGAACCTACTATGGGCCCGACAACATAGCACCGATCATGTCCCCACTTGGCCAACTTGGGATATGAGGTGTGTGGTTTTAATCTAAAAGGCCTCAGCGCTACGTAAGGAGATGCCCAAGTTTATTAAGCTCACCATGTACTCCTCTTTCTTCCATGTGGGACTATCCCTAGATATAATTAAGTGGTTTATCGTGCCACATACTCCAACAATCTCCACCTTGACGATATTAAACCACTTCACCAGTCCAATCAGACTTCACCATATGATTACCATTTGTATATGCTACCCATCGATCAGGATTATTGTCACTATGCGCCCTACAATCCTAATTCACCTTGAGTTAATGAGAAGGAAAGCACCAACTCCAGATTGAGCATTTCCTTGCCCACATAGAACCCTACTACTTGAGAGTTAATGTGTGAGACTCTAACTCCACCTTGAGCGCCAGTTCATCCTTGAGCATTGCCTTTCCGATCTAGAACCCTGGTCCACCTGAGTTAATGAGTGAGACACTAACTCCACCTTGAGCGCCAGTTCAACTTTGGGCCTTGCCTTCTTCACCTTGAGTCTGATTTCACTTGATCCCTAAACCGGGTGACATCCATACCCACTTCAACGTTCGAACAGTAGCCCCAACCACGGGTTCTGATACCAATTGTTAGGATCTTCATGGACCATCAGACACTACTCAGGGCCCAACCACATAACACGAAACCCCACTTGACCACATTGGGATAAGAGGTGTGGGGTTTTTAACTAAAAAGCCTCGGTGCTATGTATGGAGAAGTACAAGCTTATTGTATGTTCTTACTATTTCAATGATGATGATATACTTAAAATCTAATTCATTCACTTAATATATTATACTTTAAAATGCTAAGTCATTTCCGATGGTAATCATTTTACCCACATACGATGTAGTTCTAGTTTTTAAAAAGTCCCATAAATATTATGTACGTAATTCAATTTGGCAGGAAGAGTTCACCGAATGGAATATAGGTAATGGCTTGTCCTTTCGTAACATTGTGGCCTTTTCAACATAGTTGGATCCAGAGTTGGTAAAAATCACTGAATTTATGGGTTCTCGGGCGAGAGTAATCTAGGTATGGGCTACCTCCCAGAAAACTGCTAATGGATGTCCACATAAGTTTTAGTTAAAAATCCCACGCTATCGGATAACCACAATGACTAAGTGGGAACAGTATTTGCAAAGATTAGGTCATTAAAAATGGTATTAGAGTCGACCACGGGTTACATGTCGAGGGCGAAATAGTATGCTTGACGGATTGAACATATTCCAGAGTCTCATGAGTGGGAAAAAATTCCAGAGTCTAGGATTGAACATATTCCATACCCTAGGACTCTCATTGAATAGTGGTTTGTCAAAAAATCCTTTTCAGCATAGTCTAGTTGGCAAAAAATATTTATAGTTAAGCATGCTTGGTATTGAGACGGCTCCAAATTAAGTTGGAATAGAGGTAATGGTTTGTCATTTGCTAACACCGAGACCTTTTCAGCATAACTGGCTTCGTAGTTGGCAAAAAATATTTATAGTTAAGCATGCTTGGTATTGAGTAATCTTGGGATGGGTGACCTCTTAAGAAGCTGTTGCTAGATGAACGCAGCGGTTACCATTGAAAACTCAATACTATCAGATGAACGTAGTGACTTAGTAAGGACATTATCGGTAGAGGGCAGACCATTACATTCTACGACATTATGCCTCCAAATGTGAGGTTATTTGTTGCATAAAAATAATAAAATCATGATTTGTTAGTAAGTCAAATCATTAAGTAATTAACCTAATAACAATAAGCTCTACTAACAATAAACTCTGCTATCCATCATCATTGAATAAAAATAACGTTAAATCATTTATCAAGAAATACGTGAGGCGATGCGAAATTACTCACTAGGAACCAATACTTGCCACCGTCATAATGGTCCGCTTATATAATTGTTAGCCAATTTAACTAAGTTTGGTGCTGCTTTTTTTCATTCAAAAAAAGTATTTTGAAAACATTGTGATAGCAATATTTTTTCATCTTAGTGTTTATTAAAGATTTCATAAAGTGTATACTTCCAAAATTTATCAATTTGTAAAGTGGGGAGAAGGAGCTTTTAAAAGCTTCAAAAGCAAAAGCTATAGTTCACCCTAGCTTCATATTTTATTTTCCGATTCTATCCCATTTTGTTTATAACTGACAACAATTATCCTTGAATCTATATATGATCACCAATTTTTATTTTTTATATTTTATATTCTTTAAAGATAATTATTTTTTATTTTCAAACTACATTTTATGTTATATCGTATCACTAAAACATACTTTTATTTTCAACGATAAATATTAAGAGATTATGGATTTTTAAAAAGTGGTTTAGAAAAATAATACTTTTTAGTAATAATACTAATTAGTAAATTTAATATTACATGTGTACGTACTCTAATAGTAGAAAATTTACTTACTTTACGCACTATATAAAATAGAATAAACAATTTTCAGAAATATGTCGGTTTTTGTCATTTTCTCACTAACTATAGTTGAACATGATATTTTCAGAGATATGTCTGTTTTTTAAAATAGTTTTAGCTTTAGTTTATAATTTGCAACCGTTCAAATTTTTTTATTTTTTTTACAAAGCTCGGCACAATAACTTACATCGGCATCCAATTATTATTTTTACATAGCTCCGCACAATAACGTACATCAGAAAAGCACTTTTTTAAAGATCGCAGCAATACCAAACTAATTCTAAGTATTAGATAATAAAAATATACTTTTATTATCATCATTAGTAGAATAATTTATATATTATCTATTTTAGTTTGATATTTAATTAATTATGAAGAATTATGGAACCTTAATGACATGATAACTTTTGTCCATTAGATGCAATTCTAATCTCAATCACAACCATCACATATGACAAACGATTACCTCCCTAGATTTATCTCTTGTGAGGAAAAATTTGAACCGCTACTTACATAAGCAAAGTTATCCAAACTGTGCTTTATATTCTTGATGATAATAATAAGAAAGTGAAGTAACAAAGTATTAGTATTGATTTTGCTTAATGAGATTGCATAAACAAAACATAAAGTGTTCCATTATATGAGTTACCGGAAGATCCAGGTCTCTTGTACTTGTTCCTTAGATTAGTGGTTATTTATGTGTTTATAGGGCTTAACCCGTGCCGTAACTAATATCTACTGATATTATTAGATTAGTGATTCATTTGACCTTTGCCACCGCTTCCACAACCTACTATCGCAACTAATATTTATTGATATTTTTTCTGTTTTTATCAAAATTATTTATTAATAGAAGAAATAAAAATTTATTAATTTAACTAAGAGAAATTTTATAATGGAAGAAATTAATAGATTATTTATTATGAGCAATTAGTGAACAAACATTATTATGAGCAATTAATAAATCATTTAGTATCAATTAGTGTGGAACACTAATTAGTTAGGTATTTATTATATTAATCATTTACTATATTTATTATATTAGATTTCCATTAATGGGTCATTAAATGTTAGTTTTATGGGAAAAATTACAACCATAGATTTATCAATTAGGATATGAAATCTTGGCCATCACTTACACATGAGAGATGAGGGTGTGGTCAAGAGAAGTACAGCCGTAGATTTATCTTTGTCCAGACAAATCCTGACCACCACTAACAAAGGCAAACTTATACAAAGCTTGTTTTATACTAATGACATAACATAATCAAAAAAACAAACGTTGAATAAGTATAAATACAAATGTCACATACAAGTAGGCGCCAATCCTCCTATCAAATAAATTTTTGTAGATACATGCTTGGAAATAAGTTGGAGTTTTAGGTTTTGAAAGCCATAGTAGTTTTCTTTTTTAAAACTTTACTTTTTCTTGGCAGTAAATAAATCACAAGTGTTTGTAGTTGCAGGAAAACCTACACTACACCCTTCACAAGAATTCACAATAATCAACACATATTTGAAGATTAAAAACAACACTTTATTATTTGATTCTCAGAAATGTTTACAAGAAATAGATGAGATCAAGAATACAATCACTCTATTGAATTTTCTCTCTCCTCAAAACTTTCTTAGCGTTCAAAAATTCATCTCTCTTTTCTGAACCTACCGGGTCTCTTTATATAGGATAATTACATAATGGATTACAATTAATCTGTCCTTTAATTTCGGATCTGACTCGCGATCTTATCGTAGCAGTGATAACGCTGACTATCGCAGATGGTATAACCCTCGCAGAATGGTCACACTCTTCTCATGTTTCAACTATCGTCATCTGTTACGTCATTGCTTTGAGTCATTTTGTGACACTCACAGTGTGTTGTTGAAGAGCTCGCAGAATTGTCGCTGTAAATCTCGCATGAGTGTTGTTGTGGCGATATTCTGATCCTACATCTTGCCTCTTCTCATGTCTTTTCTGCGAAGGGAAAAGACCATGAGAAATCAAAACCTTTTGAAATGCCGCAGCTGTCTATTTTTCATGTTCTTTTGACACATATATTTTCATCGCCAGGTTTTTTACACGTATCTTTTTATCCATTCAACTTCTGACACGTCCCTTTCAACCGCTGCATTCCAACCGTTCACGTCTCTTCCTTGTATTAATTGCACTTATCTTCTCGAGATTTTTTACCTTCTATATATATCTTCTTCACTCTTCTCTTTTCTTCTTTTTACTTTTTTCTTCCTTCTCTCCGTAATCTCTCTACAAATTCACTGTTATTCCGTAAATTCCGGATCTGCTACTGTTACAATTTTTCTTTCGATCTTTTACTCCTTAAAACTTCATTCCCATACTAAAAATGGTTGCAGCCGGTCGCAAATATGTGATTGCTTTTGAGAAGATTCAAAAAGAACTTCAAGACAAAGGTTTTACCTAATCCACCATTCCCAATCAAAACCCTAAGTCTGAACTTTCTGTTCCATTATTTTCTGATCTTCCATGTAACCATGAGAAGATCATAGTCTCGCTAGGTCATCTTGAAGCTGGTCTTCCCATTCCTCTCCATAACCCTGAACTTCCTTTATTCTATGAAATACTCTCTCACGCGAAGTTCTTCCGGGCGGTATATCAGTTGAGTGGGGATTGCATTCGCTTAATGCTTGAGTATGCTACTCGCGGTGCTGGTAAATAATTTTGTTACCCTGATACTGCGAAGAATCCTAAATTCAAGGATATTCCAATTGTCCCCGCGAAGTATACTGTGGAGAACTTCTTCATAAATTACGATATAATTCCTATGAAGAAATACAACACTTGCTGGGGTGTCCGCTTACAGAAGAAGGATGACATCGCTGAAGATAAAGTTCTTATGTTAGATATCGATTGGCATACGGGTAATAATCAAGGCCCTCTCCACTCCAGTGATGACAATTGGTTCATTTTTCCATTATGTATAGAGGGTCCCTACATCTCCGGTCCTCATGCATTGCCTGCGACTCTCGTAGAATATCAGCCATGGGTTTTCAACTGGCCTGAAAGGAATAAAGAGGTATGTTCCCTCAAATTTTTTGCATAATTATCATTATTATCTTCCTCATGTTTTCATACTCTCGCTGACTACTCTAATTTTTTCCAGATTAACAAGTTGAAACTTAACTACCAGAAATTTGGGAAGCCCAACACCTTTTAGCCCTTAAATCTCTCACATATGAAGTAAGAAATATTCCTTTATGATTCCTAAAAATATATTGTTGCCTCTATTTCTTATCTTTATCTGTGTTCACATGTTATTGAAGAAAGAGAACCTGTTGTGGTTGCGAGGACCTAAGGGAAAAGCAAGGATTCTTCTCGCAAGGGGAAATCTAACGCTCCTCACAAGGAGAAATCTGATGCTCCTCGCAAGGAAAATATACTTGTCCTCCCTTGAAGAAAAGAAAGACCCAAACTACTTCTCCTTCATCGCCCTAGTCTAATGAAGAAAATTCTCATGATGATACTGATAATGATGATGATTTTGATGCTGATATCCTTTCCGCAATGGAATCCTCCCAATCTGAATCTTCCATGGCCCAGCTATCTAACATTTTTGGCGATATTACACATGGTATTGCAAATGATTGTGGAAATGAAGCTCTTAACGGGGTATCCCAGGATCTTTCCAAGATCCGCGATGCTCCCATATTGGTTGATAATGATTCTCTCCAAGGAATCTCAAGATCAATAACTCCCAGTCTCTTAAATTCTCTTGGTATTCTGGTATGTTTTCATCCACATTTATGTATTCATTTCCTCGCCAAGTTTTAATTTACATTGTTCCCTCGCAGATTGGAAGAGATTCCTTTGCTGTTGCCCTAGACTTGGAGAAGAGGTGCGCATATTTTCACAAGAAGAATAATGTTCCTCACAAGAAGAATGTGGAGTTGTAATCTGAGTCCGCTAGTCTTCGTGGGCAATTGGAATATGGGTCTGCTGACTTTCAAGAAAAGATCAAGAGGTTGGAAACTGAACTTTATTTCTCGCAAGATAAGGTCGCAAGCCTCCAAGCTGCGAACAATCAACTTTATGGTAATAAATTTCTCTCTTTTTCTTTAACCTTGTATTCCTTTGCATTTTTTTCTTATTTTTCTTCTTCGCAGTTGTTTACGGACTTTCTGACGAAGATGTATTCCTTCGTTCTTTTCCAAATCCAATAGACGATGACTCAATCACCTTAATGAATCCTTAGGCAACTATTCAAATGAACAGATTAAATCCCTTTCTATAGATGTTCTTAGATCCAAAGTTCATATTTTAGCAATTGATCACAGATCTAGTTTTAGAGCGTCTAATACATCCAAGCGTCAATATATTAATTCTAAAGAAGAAATCAAGATTCTAAGAGCCCAAAAAAAGTGATCTTATAGATGAAAAAGATCGCATTTCTAGGCAAGGAGCTCAAACTTTAGCGGATTTTCATAAAACCCTCCTTGAAGTCCAAATTGAAAGGGATAAACTTATCCGCGAGAGAAAGGATCTTGTTGAAAGAGAAAACGAAATTCGTTCCCATCTTCTTATTAATGATGATGACAAATTTGCCTGGGCTGCAAAGATTCTTGACAATGCTAGAGCTAACTTAGGTGTAGATGTTAGTCTTCATGTCGAACAAGCGGCCTTAATTAAAGACATGATTTCTTAAAGAGAAGGTTGATAATTGTTTTTCCTTTTTAATTTCTTGTCTTTTATAGTTTTTTGCAAAATTTCCAACTTGTTATTATATACTCGCAGGAGCTGAGAAGAGATACTCTAAAAGAATTGGAGAACTTGAAGATGATAAGAATCAACTCGCAAAGACTCTTGTTGCTCGCAATAAGAAATATTCAAAATTGAAGACTCAATTAAAGATTTCTGCTACCAATTTTAGTAATCTCCTTGTTGGTGTTCGCAATGATTCTGACAAGAAGGTCTGCGATGATCACAACACTCCTCACTCTCTGTATCCTTTCCTCGCGGAAGAAATTCCACAAAATACTCCAAATCTTGTTATCTCTGACAGTGAAGCTGAAGAATCTGGCAGAGATGAAGGATACAGCGAAGATGACGGTGAAGACAAATAAGAAGAAAAATCTGGCGAGGATGATGATAGATCTAACTAGTTTTGTTTCCTCTTTTTAATCTCCTTGTAATATTTGTACATTTATCTCCTTCTTCTTGTGATATTACTGCAAGATTCCTTGTATAAATTTCTTTTGCTTCTATCTATATAAACAATTCTTTTTTGCAATATGGTTAATGAACAATTCTTTTTTGCAATATGGTCAATCAACATGATTATTAATTTTTATCCATATGCGTAAATCTTTCGTATATAAATGAATAATAATCTTTTCATTCCGTTCATTCCCATACTTGCCTCTGTTATTCATCTGCAATATGAAAGATGGAGCAGATTAATGTTGAATAAAATCTATTTGTAAACTTTGTCTCAACTTCTGCGTAAATATCGCAGGTCATGTCTGTATAATTTTATGATCTCTTGTGGTCTTATTTTTCCTTCCTAGTTAAAGGTCTTATTTAGCCACTTTTTTGTTTCTGCGACAAAATCGCAGGACGTCTTTACACTTACATGTATTGACCCATTGATCTTGCCTTATCCGTATTTTGTCAATTTCTCTGCGACAATATGACAAGTCTAAGCTCTCTTGTGACAACAAAGCCTTATGACATTGTCGTCTTGTGATGAAATCGCAGGACGTCTTTACACTTTCATGTAAAAACCCATTGATCTCATCTTAACTTTTTCTCATAGCTTGCTGCCTCTGTATAACATGCCTAAATTTTCTTGCGATCATAAAGCCCCATGACATTGTCGTCTTTAGACACTTATCATCTCCCTAATGGAGGGTGCCGCCTTTATCTTCCCCCTGATTGCCCCTTCAAGGAGGGAACATCGGCCATACAAGACTAGATCCTCCCATCCGGTCTTAACAACAACCAGTTTTTTTCGCAACCTCTTATCCTTTATGCCTATATGGCTTATAGTTACAAGACTGCGCCCTAAGTGGGGTTTTCTTCGGGCCGAGTTCATCATATCCAAGACTTGCCAAGAATGGCCAAGGTAGTTTCGTACGCCCCGGGCACTCTTGGCTCAACCGTGTACCTCGGCGCCTTGATCATACTCTGCACTCCTTAGGAGAGACCCTCGGTCGTCCAATCAGGGTATAACCTTATATAGTTGGAAATCCAAGGTACCTCTCCTGGATGGGTTTTCAATAACCCCAATCTCCATGACTCAGGTTCCAGCAGCGGTATAACCTTTTCCCCGAGCCATGCAAAGATATCCCCCCTTATATGACGCACTTTAGGTCTTACATTTTCCTCTTATGAAATTTTATTCGCGAACTAGGGTGTACGCCATATAGGTTCGTCCTGTTCTTATATTTCTCTTGCGAGTATTGCAACTCTGATGAAATTTATTTTATTTGATCTTCTCTTTATTTGCATGTCAACTCTTGTATAATTTTTCAACTTCATCTTTTTCATTCAAACGAAATATTCTTTTGAAACATTTTCTTCGACAAATCATTCATAAATTTCTTAAATTTCATCATTTTACCTTTTTACTTACTACTTTCTGCTTCTGCCCTTTTGTTGCGTTTTGTTATTTTCTCTCCATCTGCGAGACGCTTGCCATCTATTGTTTGCAGCTCATGTTTATTTTGCAATGTTCCTTCCTCTCGCCGCTCTATTGTATCAACCATCATCTTATTACCTCTTTGTTTTTGCTTGATGTTATGTTTCCAGTTTCTGCTCTTTACAGCCCTTTCCTCGCAAGATTCCATATCAATTTCATAGCATTTCTTCCCATCAACCCAGTCTCCCTTTATAACCCCAACACCATTAGGATGAGAAAATTTAATACATTGGTGGAAATTTGACGCCACACCTAATATCCCATGTAGCCAAGGTCGTCCAATCAGGGAATTATAAGGTGATTCAATATTTACAACACATAATAGGATCTTAGAAGATAACCCATTTAATGGAATTCGCATTGTAATTTCTCCTTTGGGCTTGTTGGCAGTACCGTTAAAACCATAGATCTTATATGTTGATGGTATCAAATCCTCGTCTCTCCCTCCCATGGTCTTGTAGGCATGATAAAACAAGATATCCACTGAACTTCCAGTGTCAATTAGAACCCTGTTAATTTCCCAAGAATCTTCAACTCCATCATCCTTATTTTCTTCATCTTCTTATTCTATTTTTTTTGGATTTATTTCTATTCTTACCACCAGTGGGTTGTCATGCATATCGCCAGGCTCTGGTACCTCTTGTGCACTGAAAGAAATAGTTTGCTTTTGCCATTCCTTTAATGGCGAGACTCTCGCAATATTTATTATCTCTCTTCCATATGCGTCTCTCGCGAAGACTCTGCTCAGAACGTTGTCGTGGAAATCCTCAATAGTCTTGTATGAATGTATGATGGAATTACAGAACAAATTCTTCATCTTGGCTCCAACCTCTATCACAAATGTTTCTGCTCCTTTTATAGTATTCACTCTGCGAATATCTGGTGCTGGTGGTCACTGCTGAGATTGCGGATGTCCTATTAGAAAATGATTTAATTTTCCCTGATCAATCATCCTCAAAATTATTCTTTTTACATTCCTGCAATCGTTTATTGAATGACCATGAAAATGATGGTAAGGACAAAATTCTTGATTTTGATTATTTGGATGTGGTTCTTTTCCCATATTCCAGGGTGATGGTATATTTTCCATCAAAATGATATCCTCCCAAATTTTTTCTATACTATCATTTAGAGGGGGCATCTTAATTTCTTCCCATATTATCTTCTGATTCCCTTTCCCTCTAAAATTATTTTGCCTCTGACCACCAAAAGTCTCTTGCGGTTGATCAAGTATTTGAATTTTATTATTTCCACCGCGATTGTAATAATTTCTTTCCCTTTCATTTTCCACCACGATTGTAATAATTCCTTTCCCTTTCATACTCCTCTTGATCTCGACTTCCCATGGCTACTAACTTCTGCTAGTTTTCAATCACCACTTTCTCTTTTTGTGACTATGAGGTGCTCGCCACATTATTAATCATTTTAGGAAGTAAACTTCCGTTTTCCGCTATTGAGCTGGTGTTTGCGACTTGATATGATTCTATCTCATTTTGTTTCTCCTCCAAAGCAATGTATTCTTCTTGTAGTTCTCGCAGCTCAGTCATTGTGATGGTATTTTTGACTCTGAACACTTGAACATATAGTAGATTGGTTGCAAACATAGCATTAATGAAAGATAAAATGAGATATCTCTCATCCACTCTACCAGCCATTTCACTGCACATTGTTTTCCACCTTAATGTTAAGTGCTTCAGACTCTCGCCAACCCTTTGTTTTAACCCTAACATATCTTCAATTCCTGGATGAGCAGAATTGTTACTTATGTATGCCCCTAAAAATGTGGTTTTTAGATGAGTGAAAGAAGTTATAGTATTCTTGGGTAAACCCTCAAACCATTTTAGCGCTTCGCAAGTTAAGCTTGACGTGAAATATTTGCACATCACATCATCATGATTTTCCCACTGTAGCATACATCTAACATAAGCTTTGATGTGTTGAATGGCACATGAGTTAATGCTGGCAAGTTGCATTTTGGGGGTATTCCTCCTAATTGTACTGCTTGAGTGAATGAAGTTTTTGCAGCTTCTTCAATCGCCTCATCAAGTTATCTTCTACCTCCTTCTCTTCTATCATTTAACATTCCACTCATTTCTGCTAATTCTCTTAAAACTTGTTCATTCCCAACTGAATTTTGCTTCATTGGTCTTTTCAGTTCAGATTCCCTTCTCCTGCGTTCTTGCCTACCTTGTGTTGCGATATTTTGATTTCCATCTCCATTATATTTTACTTGTCTTTCTCCACTATGTTCTCTTACATTTCTTCAGCGAATACGCACACCGTTATATCTCTCATTTTCTCTTCTGCGATTTTCTTCTGCTCTCCTTTGCACCCTATAGTATTCTTCGTTAATATTACCATTATTGCGTTTCTGTTCACGTCTTATTTCTCGATTGTCATGATTATTCTGGCGAATTGCCTCTTGGAATTCTTGCTCTTCTACCTATGCTCTCAATCTTTCCCTCTTGCAGGCTAAGCGTGCTTGTTCAGTGTAATGTCTCTCGATTTCTCTTTCAATTATCTATTGATTTCTTAGAGTTTCTCTTCCATGCAATATCCTCCTTCCTTCCTCTTGATCTTCTTCACCATCTTGGTTATTTCGTGCCTGACACTGTTCATTTTCATGCCTTTTTTTGTTTTGTTGAATTTCACCTTGTGGTATTGTTTATGGGAGAAAATCGCATCTGCCGAATTTGGTAAATTCGATGGTGGCGAGATTGGTTTAAACCCTTAAACAAATGTGTTGCACTGAGCACTTTTGATTCGAGATATCAATCTGTACAACTCTGGCCTACACCAAAAAGATGGTCGTTCCAGATTTGCTTCGGTCACAAAGTGGAGCAGAAGGGTTGATTTAGGGAGGATAGCGAAGAAGGGTGATGCGACCAGAGAGTCCTAGATAGGTAGTATCTCGACTTGTATCAGAAGTGTAGAAGATTGCGCAAGCTTGCTAGTGATGGAAGCTTTTGAGAGAGCTTGCAGAGTTTTTATCTGATAGTGTTGTATTTTGCCTAACCAAGACTTGTGTGTTTTGGCAGAATAAGTGGAACCTATTTATACAAGTGAGATTGAACGTACCCTGTCCTCATTAAGGAATTGAGTAAATGTGTCAATTAAAACAGAGGCGGTGGAAACCGTTGGCTTTATGGTGAAAAACGTTTTCACCATAAATTTCCTTATTTAATTGACCGTATTCATTCCTTGCACGCCTTGCTTTATTGCGAGCGTAGTGTACGCTACACGCTGTGACCGCCAAACCAAAACCCTAAGAAAGCATCCCCCAGTTTGTGTTGATGTCTCGAGAGTTGGGTGCAAGTGGCAATGCCAAAGTTTCCAGTGAAGCATTGCGGCATGTGCGGGGTGTCTCGACCGTGAGTTGTACTTTGAGTGCGGATGGCAATACCAAAGTCACTTAGTAGAGCATTTGGCATGTGCCAATGGCATATGCGGGGTGTCTCGACCGTGAGTTGTACTTTGAGTGCGGATGGCAATGCCAAAGTCTCTTAGTAGAGCATTTGGAATGTGCCAATGGCATGTGCGGAATGCCTTGGCCGCGAGTTGTACTTTGAGTGCGTATGGAAATGCCAAAGTCGCTTAGTGGAGCATTTGGCATGTGCGGAAAGCCTTGGCCGCGAGTTGCACTTTGAGTGCGGATGGAAATGCCAAAGTCGCTTAGTGGAGCATTTGGCATGTGTGTAATGCCTTGGCCGCGAGTTGCACTTTGAGTGTGGATGGAAATACCAAAGTCGCTTAGTGGAGAATTTGGCATGTGCGGAATGCCTTGGCTGCGAGTTTCACTTTGAGTACGGATGGAAATGCCAAAGTCGCTTAGTGGAGCATTTGGAATGTGCCAATGACATATGCAGAATGCCTTGGAATAGAATGTGGCTAGTGGTAACGTGTTTGGCATGTGCCAATGGCACGTACGGCCACTTTGGCCAAGTTGCGGGCGCTACTTTGGTATGTGCCAATAGCATAGCGGCTTGGCTAGTGGTTGCGTGTTGGCATGTGCCAATGGAACGCACGGCCATGTTGACCTAGTTGCATAGTTTGCAAGCCTAGGGCGCTATTTGTGGCATGTGCCAATGGCACGCACGGCCAAGTTGACCTAGTTGCACGGTTTGCAAGCCTAGGGCGCTATTTTTGGCATGTGACAAACGTCATAGCGGCTTAGAAATTGGCTAGTGGTGCGTGTTGGCATGTGCCAATGGCCCGCACGGCTAAGTTAACCTAGTTGCACGGTTTGCAAGCCTAGGGAGCTATTTTTGGCATGTGCCAAACAACATAACGACTTGGAAATTGGCTAGTGGTGCGTGTTGGCATGTGCCAATGGCACGCACGGCCAATTTGACCTAGTTGCACGGTTAGCAAGCCTAGGGCGCTATTTTTGGCATGTGCCAAATGGCATAGCGACTTGGAAATTGGATAGTGGTGCGTGTTGGCATGTGCCAATGGCACGCATGGCCAAGTTTACCTAGTTGCACGGTTTACAATCCTAGGGCGTTATATTTTGCATGTGCGAAATGGCATAGCGACTTGGAAATTGGTTAGTGGTGCGTGTTGGGATGTGCCAATGGCACGCACGGCCAAGTTGACCTAGTTGAACGGTTTGCAAGCCTAGGGCGCTATTTTTGGCATGTGCCAAATTGCATAGCGACTTAGTTTGGCATGGTTGCCCGTGGGTGAAGTATGTGGTTTGGTTTTGGTGTCGTTTCCATGGTGCGCAATATGCGGCTTGGTTTTGGCGTCGTTTCTATGGTGCGCAGTATACGGCTTGGTTTTGGCGTCGTTTCCATGGTGCGCAGTATGCGGCTTGGTTTTGGCGTCGTTGCCATGGTGTGCAGTATGCGGCTTGATTTTGGCGTCGTTTCCATGGTGCGCAGTATGCGGATTGGTTTTGGCATAGTTGCCATGGTGCGCAGTATGCGGCTCGGTTTTGGCATCGTTTCCATGGTGCGCAATATGCGGCTTGATTTTGGCGTCATTGCCATGGTGCGTAGTATGCGGCTTGGTTTGAAATTAGGGTTCTGTGTCGAAAACCCTAATCCGGTATTTTGAAAAAAATACCCCTATTAATTATTTACACCTGAATTAAATGCTCTAAGTTAATGTGTTGCGGGCAACATTAGGTCATGGGGTTTTACGATTTTACCCCTTGTCTAAAATTCACCATCAACATTAACTCCCCTGCTTAGCTCGGAACATGAGCTTTGTTGCGAGGTAAGCATAAGATGGTTCCAAGACAAAATCTAGAAGAGAAGTGAGGAGATTTATCAGACCTTTTTTCTGAGATGCGAACTGGATTCAGAATCCTTGTCTTTGGCAGTTTTTTGCACGAAGCGGGAGGTTGGAACAAATTGACGGAAACGGGAAGTTGGGAAGCATTGAATAGCTGGCGCGAATTGGGAAATTGAGCCTGCTAGATGGTGGGGCTTGAGAAGCTGGCGTGCTAGTTGGTGGGGCTTGAGAAGATGGCGTGCTAGTTGGTGGGGCTGGTGGAAGATGGACGTGATAGCTGGTGCATCTTGGGCGGCATTGACAGGTCAGCGCGAGTTGGGAAGCAGTTTTGACTTTTCTTCACACACGGCTTTTAATTAGGGAACCATTTATGCTAAAAATCCAAAAGCGTTATGTTCCTCATTACTTCTTTTCCATTTTTAGGATTCCGCATTCATTTTCAGCGTAATTACACCATCTCCCTTTTGATAAAAGGTTCTTCTTATTGAGATTTTTTCCTTCTTTGTTATGTCGCCCAGAGACGAATCATCCTCTAATCGTCCAGATTCTCCGGGTAAAGGCGCAAGATCCGGCTCTTGCGAAAGCATCCCAACTAGAGTTATGTGGGTCAAGAAGATCATACCAGTATGTTCCCTTTTCTTCTGATGATCAGTGTTTACTTCATCGTTTGTTCATTAATGAAAGAGAAATTATTCTTCCATACAACGATATCACGTTGGAGCATGTGTTACTGTTATCGATGAGGATGATCTAGTTGCTCCCCTGCCTTCAAACCCGACTTCATTGGCTGCTGCAGATTTGGAGAATGATGATTTAGGGATTTCTTGTCACGAATACCCCTACGCGGGTTTGTCGTTTGGGACTCGCATGAGGTGCCTCTCTTCTAATTACCGGAACGTTGGTGGTTTCTTGTTGCGAAAAGTGTTCGTGACTCTTTACATAAGGATATGGAAGACATACGGCCATATTGCTACCAGGAGCGTAGTGAAATGTTGTTCGTCTTCCTTGGTTTTTGTAGTGAATTTCCTTCTGCCAATGATCATTGAAATGGAGAGTACATCCATTCGTGCTATTGCAGAGCCGGCAATTCATAAATGGGAGAGCATGGTGGATACCTGTAAGTCCTTGGAGTTCAACATCATCTGGTTGCGACATCGTCTTGATATTGTGAAAGTCGACAGAGCTGGTATTCTTGCTGGTGTGATTCCTGCCACCAAAGCCATTCTGGAAGAGGAGAAAGCTTTGGCCATGGAGTCTCAGAGGATCGAAGGGTTAACTCGAGATTTGAATAGTAGGACTGAGAGATATCATAGTCGATTGAAGATGATGTTTTGTAGGGATTATGATTTACTAGATGGGATTTTCTAATTTGTGTTGCAAGATTTTTAAAAATATTTTGAATGAATAAAGGAATTTTTATTAATCTGTTGGGTTGTATGGAAGTTTTGATAATAGGTAAGGAAAAACGTAAGCAAAAAGAGTGTTGGGTGTGTACACTTTGATATAGCGTGTTGCGGGAAAGCAATCAAGCATTGTATGCTTTGAGCCATTTTCCGTTAATGACTTCCTCTAGTTTTCCTTCATCTTCTTTGATAATCTTATAGTACCCGCTGTCGTATTCCTTGGTGATTATGTATGGCCCTTCCCATTTGGGGGAAAACTTTGGCGCCGATACATCTTGCTGAATGTGCTTGGCAGTTTTCAGCACCAAATCTCCCTTTTTAAAAACTCTAGGCTTCACGGTGCTGTTGTATGCCCTGGAAATCCTGTTTCTGTATGCTTGTGCATGTTCTTCCGCCCGAGATCTTCTAGAGTCTATAGTGTTTAGTTCTGCTATTCTATCGTTCAACGTCTCAGCTTCACTCCATTGAGGTCCACTTGCGACGGCGATTCGGGCAGATGGAATTTTGATTTCTGTCGGGAGAATTGCATCTGTGCCATAGACAAGAGAGTAAGGAGACATGCCTGTGGAGCTTCTAGGAGATGTTCTGTATGCCCAGATAGCCATTGGAAGTTTCTCATGCCAAGTCCTGGTATTGTTGTGTACTTTTCGGCTGAGGATCCGGATCAAAGTCTTGTTGATGCTTTAGGCTTGCCCATTTCCCTGCGTGTAGTAGATGGTGGAGAAGACTTGTTTAATGACGTACCCCTCAATTAAGTCTTGTACTTTCTTGTTAGCGAAATTTGTGCCATTGTCGGTGATGATATGCTTAGGTACGCCGAAATGACAGATGATGTATTCCTTGATGAATGCTTCGATTGTGGCTCCGGTGGTTCCTTTCAGTGGGACCGCTTCAACCCATTTGGTAAAGTACTTGGTTGCGGTTATTATGTATTCGTGCTGTTTCGAGGACGGCGGGTTAATTTTTCCAATGATATCGAGTCCCCAGCTATAAAAGGACCACGGGCTACTTATTGAGTGTAGGGGTGTTGGAGTTGCGTGGATGAGATTTCCGTGGACCTGACATTCACGACATTTCTGGATGAAAGCGGCTGCGTCATCTTCCATGGTTGGCCAGTAGTACTTCTCATGTATCTGCAGGAACATCTTGTGTTTCCCTTGGTGTTCTCCATCGTGTACTTCTCTTAATATAACTGGGACTTCTGTATCGCCTAAACACCGTAATAGACTTGCGATATAAAACCCCATAGTGAAACACAAATCTCTTGGACTTTTGTTTTAACTTGGATGCATCTTCTTTGTCGGTAGGGAGAATGCCATCCCGGAGGAAACTGATGTATGGCTCTTGCCAGTACCCATAATGGTTGATGTTAAGGACTTCTGCTTGACATGTGGATGCCTGGAAATTAGGGCACGTCTTCTGGAGCAATCGAGATTGGGCTTCCATTTCCGGTCAAAAATATCCAAGCCGTTGTAGGCGGCGGTAGAGGGTTACCACTGATGTGATTCGACAGACTTCGGTATGAACATGTTCAAGTTGCTGCTGTGCTTCTTCCTTTCCGAGACACCTTGACAGGGAGATATCCGGGTTTCGATGATACAGAAAATTTTGAAGCACAAAGAAGTTTCGCAAAGTATTGAGACCGACTTTCCCTTGGAAAAGTGAGCTGTTGAGTTCTTAGATGATAGGGGCCCTCCAGTCATCGTCTTCGGTCTTCTCAGCTTGTGAAATCCACGTTGAGGCTGCGGTTCATTTCCTCACTATCAGGCTTTCTTCGGATCCTTCGAACTATAGTCTTGATGCCAGTGTAGCCAGACAGTCGGCGTGCCTATTACCGCTTCGGACAATGTGTGTGATAGTTGCATCGGCGAAGTAATTCAGTAATCTCAGTACTTCAGTTCTGTATGGTGCCATCGTTAGCTCTTTCAATGCGTAAATCCCATTCACCTGGTTGATGAGCAGTTTAGAATCCCCTCTTATCTCCAAACGTGTGGCCCCATCTTGTTTTTCTAATCACAATCCTATGAGGAAGGCTTCGTATTCAGCTGAGTTGTTGGTGCAGGGAAGTCTAGCTTGAAATAGTGTGAAAAAATTTCCCAGCAGGGGATACCAGTACTATACCCGCTCCTCCAGTATTGGTGCTGGGGGTGGATGAGCCGTCGAAGAACAACAACCATGCTTCTTATATGACTGAGAGAATTTTTGGAAAGTCCCCAGGGAGATCTTCACGTAGTTCCGCGGCGTTTTCTCCTAGGAATGCTGCTAGCAAGTCTGCGACGGCCTGTCCTTTTATGGCCCTCGGGGAAGTGCACGTTATGTCGAACTCTGACAGCTATAGGAGCCACTTAGATGGCCTCCATATCAGGGCAGATTTTGAGAGGAGAAACCTTACAGGATCTGACTTTGATATCATCATCACCTTATTGGAAAGGAGGTAGTACCTGAATTTCTGTATGGAGTGGATCGGTGCTAAACATGCTTTTTCTTCTCTGGGGTATCTGAGTTCGGCATCTCTTAACATATGACTGAAGTAGTATATGGGATATTTAGTTCCTTCATCACCTTCTTGAGCAAGGAGAGCTCGAATGGCAGTTTCACTGAAAGATGTGTAGAGACATAGCGGTTTCCATTGCATAGGAGATTTCATGACGGTTGGGGAACATAGTGTTTGTTGGATCTTATGATATGCTTCTTGTTGAGACACAGTCCATGTGAAACTCTCCCCATTTTTTAGCAAATGGGTGAATGCGGTAATGAGCTGTGCTAGTCCCGGTATGAAGAGGCGAATGTAGTTTATCTTACCCATGAAACTCTGGAGCTCCTTTACAGTTCGTGGGGGCGGTATCGTCAGGATAGCTTGTGTCTTGATTGGGTCAACCTTTATCCCTGCAGCCCTTACTTGGAACCCTAAGAACTTCCCCGAAGTGACGCCGAAAGCGCATTTCAAAGGGTTCATCTTCAATTTATATTCGCGGCATCTTTCGAACACTTGTCGCAGTGTCTCTGGATGATCTGCTCGAGTCTTCGATTTAACCATCACATCGTCTACGTAATCTTCAACTTGCTTGTGCATCATATCGTGGAAGATGGTGGTCATGGCACGTTGGTAAGTAGCACCAGCGTTCTTTAGGACGAAAGGCATCACAGTGTAATAGAAGTTTCCAAGAGGGGTTCAAAAAGCAGTCTTACTTGCGTCGTGCTCATACATCTTTATCTGATTGTAGCCGCTATATCCATCCATAAAAGAGAACATGGCATGCCCACTGGTAGAGTCTACCTGCATGTCGATGTTAGGGAGCGGAAAATCATCTTTAGGGAAGCACTTGTTCAAATCTCTGAAGTCGACACAATACCTGATCTGGCCATTTTTCTTCTTGACACGAAACGATATTGGCCAACCAAGTGGGGTGATGAATGGGCTTGATGAAACCAGCGGCTAGTAGTTTCTGAACTTCCACCTTGATTTGTTCTTCCACATCGTGCCTGAATTGTCTTGGAAGTTTCTTGACCGGTTTGGACCTGGGTATCACATGCAAATGGTGGGTAACCAGTTTTTCATCCAAACCAGGCATTACTAGCTTCGAGCGTTCCGTTGAGTGTAAGGCTGAACTTATTAAAATGGGGCATGGGAATTCTTCATCCACTATATTGACAGTGTCGAGCTCGTCTGTAGTTAAGTCGGTCCCGTCTTCCAGCTTCTGAGGGGCGTCGGGAACTTCCTTCTGATGAGACCGGATTGTGGTCTCCCCTGTTAATTGCTAACAGCGATGATAATATATGAGCTTTCCCTTTTTGATTCGTTTTGCGGTAAAGGTGTGTTCTCGCTTAGCGTGGGTACAGGTTGCACCCTGGCCCGACAATGGGGGATTGATGAGTCTTCTTTCTGATGAGACGGCGGGAGAGAGGTATTCTTTGTTGAGTAGCTCTGGTTCATTGCCATCTCTGAGTGACGTCCACTTTGGCAGCGGGAAACTGTGCACCTTGGTCGCCGTATCCCTTGAGCCCCTCGGCCTATGTGTTTCTATGCAGTAGACAGGTGCATAGGGGGATAGTGACGCAGGGATGCAGACTACTTTCCCGTTCAGAACTGTTTTCAGACATTGATGGTATGTCGAGGGAACAATTCTTAGACCGTGCAACCACGACCTTACCAGTATCATGTGGTAATTTGGTTACTTTTCGATCACTTCGAACTTCACGCTTGATTGAATTGGTCCCACTGTAAGGTCCAGGATGATGTAACCATATGTACTAGTTTGGTTGCCCTCGAAGCCTTTCATTGTAGTGGGTTGTCGCATGACCTCGTTAGGTCGTATCATGGCATCTTTGAGCGTTTTGAGGGTGATGAAATTGGAAGATGCACCTGTGTCAACGAGCGCTCTCCTAAAATCTGTGCTCCTGATGAGGGCCGTAACATATAGGGCTCGGTTATGGCCCTCCTCTACCATCATGTTGTCGTCAATAAAAGTAATGCTACTAGAGGATCCCCTAGGTGTTCGTGGAGTCCCTGTGGGTACTGGGACTAGAGATGAGTTCAGCGCTATTTGGTTAATGGCTGAAAACGTTTTTACCCGCTGGTCTCTGGAGTGGTGCAACAATTCACACAAATTCTCTACCAGCGAGGTCGCCGCCTGATCTGCCGGCTTCCGGTTAGTGGAGAAACCGTTAATTTGAGCATGCTCATTCAGGATGTTAGTCCCCTATTCCTGATCTTCTGGAAGACATGAGCCACTTAGCTACGATGTTAAGCTGATGAGGAATCCGAGTATGCTGTTGATCGCATACTTCATTAGATCCATATTTTTAGCGTGAATCTCCTGAGCTCGCATCCGGTCAACTAGTCTTGGGAGTTCTTCACTGGTTGCATTGCTTCTAGAAGTTGGCGGATCATCATGTATTCGAGCAGGATTAATATCTGCGGATATGGTTTGGTATCCAACGATGTTTGCGCGAATTCTTGAAGGTAGAACCTAGGTCCTGATATTGTAACCGAGAGATTGAAACTCCTACTGTGGTCTCCAATTGTTTATGGGAGAAAATTTCCTCTTTCGAATTTGGAAAATTCGATGGTGGAGATACTGGTTTAAACCCTTAAACAAATGTGCTGCACGTGAGCACTTTTGATTTGAGATATCAATCTGTACAACTTTGGCCTAAACCAAGAAGATGGCCGTTCCAGATTTGCTTCGGTCACAAATTGGAGGATAAGGGTTGATTTGGGGAGGATATCGAAGAAGGGTGATGAGACCAGAGAGTTCTGTCTAGGTAGTATCTCGACTTGTATCAGAAGTTTAGAAGCTTGTGGAAGCTTTCTAGTGATGGAAGCTTTTAAGAGAGCTTGCAGAGTTGCTATCTCATAGTGTTGTATTTTGCCTGACCAAGACTTGTGTGTTTTGGCAGAATAGGTGAAACCTATTTATACAAGTGAGATTGAACGTACCCTGGTCTCATTAAGGAATTGAGTAAATGTGTCAATTAAAACAGAGGAGGTAGAAACCGTTGGCTTTATGGTGAAAAATGTTTTCACCATAAATTTTCTTATTTAATTGACCATATTCATTCCTTGCACGCCTTGATTTATTGCGAGCGTAGTGTACGCTGCACGCTGTAACCGCCAAACCAAAACCCCAAGAAAGCATCCCCCAGTTTGTGTTGATGTCTCGAGAGTTGGGCGCAAGTGTCAATGCCAAAGTTTCTAGTGAAGCGTTGTGGCATGTGCCAATGGAATGTGCGGGATGTCTCGACCGCAAGTTGTACTTTGAGTGCGGATGGCGATGCCAAAGTCGCTTAGTGGAGAATTTTGCATGTGCGGAATGCTTTGGCCGCGAGTTGTACTTTGAGTGCGGATGACAATGCCAAAGTCGCTTAGTGGAGCATTTGGCATGTGCGGAATGAATTGGTCGCGAGTTGCACTTTGAGTGCGGATGGCAATGCCAAAGTCGCTTGGTGGAGAATTTGGCATGTGCCAATGGCATGTGCGGAATGCCTTGGCCGCGAGTTGCACTTTGAGTGCAGATGGAAATTCCAAAGTCGCTTAGTGGAGCATTCGGCATGTGCGGAATACCTTGGCCGCGAGTTGCACTTTGGGTGCGGATGGCAATGCCAAAGTCTCTTAGTGGAGCATTTGGCATGTGCGGAATTCCTTGGAATAGAAAGTGTCTAGTGGTAACGTGTTTGGCATGTGACAATGGCACGTACGGCCACTTTGGCCAAGTTGCGGGCGCTACTTTGGCATGTGCCAATAGCATAGTGTCTTGGAATGGGGATTGGCTAGTGCTTGCGTGTTGGCATATGCCAATGCCACGCACGGCCATGTTGACCTAGTTGCACGGTTTGCAAGCCTAGGGCGCTATTTGTGGCATGTGCCAAATGGCATAGCGGCTTAGAAATTGGCTAGTGGTGCGTGTTGGCATGTGCCAATGGCACGCACGGCTAAGTTGACCTAGTTGTACGGTTTGCATGCCTAGGGCGCTATTTTTGGCATGTGCCAAACGGCTTAACGGCTTAGAAATTGGTTAGTGGTGCGTGTTGGCATGTGCCAATGGCACGCATGGCCAAGTTGACCTAGTTTCACGGTTTGCAAGCCTATGGCGCTATTTTTGGCATGTGCCAAACGGCATAGCGACTTGGAAATTGGATAGTGGTGCATGTTGGCATGTGCCAATGGTACACACGGCCAAGTTGACCTAGTTGCACGGTTTGCAAGCCTTGGGCGCTATTTTTGGCATGTTCCAAATGGCATAGCGACTTGGAAATTGGCTAGTGGTGTGTGTTGGCATGTGCCAATGGCACGCACGTCCAAGTTGACCTAGTTGCACGGTTTGCAAGCCTAGGGTGCTATTTTTGGCATGTGCCAAATGACATAGCGACTTGGAAATTGGCTAGTGGTGCGTGTTGGCATGTTCCAATAGCACGCACGGTCAAGTTGGCCTAGTTGCACGGTTTGCAAGCCTAGGGCGCTATTTTTGGCATGTGCCAAATAACATAGCGACTTAGTTTGGCATGGTTGCCCGTGGGAGCAGTATGTGGTTTGGTTTTGGTGTCGTTGCCATGGTGCGAAGTATGCGGCTTGGTTTTGGCGTCATTGCCATGGTGCGCAGTATGCGGCTTGGTTTTGGCGTCGTTGCCATGGTGCACATTATGCGTCTTGGTTTTGGCGTCGTTGCCATGCTGCGTAGTATGCGGCTTGGTTTTGGCATAGTTGCCATGGTGCGCAGTATGCGGCTTGGTTTTGGCGTCGTTGCCATGGTGCGCAGTATGCGGCTTAGTTTTGGCGTCGTTGCCATGGTGCGAAGTATGCGGCTTGGTTTGAAATTAGGGTTCTGTGTCGAAAACCCTAATCCAGTATTTTGAAAAAATACCCCTATTAATTATTTACACCTGAATTAAATGCTCTCAGTTAATGTGTTGCAGGCAACATTAGGTCATGGGGTTTTACGATTTTACCCCTTGTCTAAAATCCACCATCAACATGTATGTAACGATCTTCCCTTATTTCTCTCCTTTCGCGACGTCCTCCATTTGGATCATGATTTTCTTCTTCAATATTTGGTATAGGTGATATTCTTCTTATCTCACTTTTGATTGTTCTCGAACTTGATCTCGTTGTGCTTCTTGATCATCTATTTTGTAACCTCATGTTTTCCATTCTTAATTTATGGTTTTGCCTTGCCAAATTTGCACGTTCTTCCGCCTCTAATCTCCTTTCCTCTTGTATTCTTTGTCTTAAAACCTCTACTGTTTCATTTTTATCATCTCCATGTATTAATCCTCCATTTACTTCTTGGTTTCTTCCCTCTCATCTTTCATCTCTTAATTGTCAATTTTCTGGTTTTTCTATTGAATCTGATCGCCAAGTATGCACGCTTACACTATCATAATCCACAGCTCTATCTTGCATTGGTGTTTGCTGATTTGGCTGTCGAATCTGATTTTCTCCATCATCCCTTGTTCTATTTCTTCTTGTTCTTACCCTTGAAGATTCTCCTATTTTATCTGTTTCTCCACCTGCAAGTCTTTTACTCCTCCTTACGGTTGTTGGTGGTTCTGATGTATTTCTTCTTCTTCTAGCCATTAATCTTAGTAAACTGTTGGATATTGCGTAAGATCTTTCACTAATTTTTCCAAATTCCTTCTAATCACAATCACAATGTCAATTTTTATCTTTTCTTCAAATAATCATCAATTCATCCCTGTTTCGGGCGCCAAAATGTAGTTGCAGGAAAACCTACACTACACCATTCACAAGAATTCACAATAATCAACACATATTTGAAGATTAAAAACAACACTTTATTATTTGATTCTCGAAAATGTTTACAAGAAATAGATGAGATCAAGAATACAATCACTCTCTTGAATTTTCTCTCTCCTCAAAACTTTCTTATCGTTCAAAAATTCATCTCTCTTTTCTGAACCTACCGGGTCTCTTTATATAGGATAATTACATAATGGATGACAGTTAATCTGTCCTTTAATTTTGAATCTGACACGTGATCTTATCGTAACAGTGATAACGCTGACTATCGAAAATGATATAACCCTCGCAGAATGGTCACACTCTTCTCATGTTTCAACTATCGTCATCTGTTACGTCATTGCTTTGAGTCATTTTGTGACACTCGCAGTGTGTTGTTAAAGAGCTCGCAGAACTACCGCTGTAAATCTCGCAGGAGTATTGTTGTGGCGATATTCTGATCCTACAATGTTCATGAAACATAGGTGATACAATAACCTATTCGCTCCCAGGGATATTCAAACAAGCATAAGACTAAAATGTAATAGATCATGTGGAAGTATTATATCTATCATATTCTCAATCAATAAGTTATACAGAAAGTGTATGTCCGCCTGTTTTTGTCCAAATAAAATGAAGTAATAGGGGGTCTCAATACAAAGGTGTAGCGGATGTTTGGGCTGCATTAGGCGCAAGGAATGATTATAATAACCAAATGAGCACATTCATTATATGTTTCATGGCTTACTTATATCTCTGTGCTAGCATACTGGTAGGCGAAGTAAATTTAAATTATAAATGCAAACTAGTTGGGGATGCAAAAAATTTGCTAAGTAGTTATAATTTTCCTGACATTTGATATGCTTAAATCAATAAAATATATCGGGTACTTATCTGCGTATAGAGCGGGTAAATTGCTTTCTTGTTCTCAAAACCGTACTGGTGGTACCTTAGATATAAGAAGCCCTGATATGGTCATCACATGTTGATCTGGTAGCAGCTGGGGATAAATGGTGAGGGTACTGTTGTGGTTTGATGCAGACGGAGATCTGAAGTAGATCAACAAGGGTGTATTCAAATGATGCTGGCGAAGTTTACGATGGTTGCTAGTTTCTGTTTTATTGGGAATGGTGGTAGTTCATAGATACGCGGCAGCTGAAGTTGAAGCGCTCTTTTTCATTGAGTGACACACTTAGTTCTCGGCAATTCTTGGTACCTACATTTGCCAACATTTGATAAGTGCTTGATTCCACATATTTACTAATCAAATTTACATTTATTTAGTTCTTTATTTTGTACATATTTGATGATTTTATCTATTTTTGCAGTTTTTAGAAAATAAAGCTTTATCGAATAAAATGCGGAATTCTGCTGGAGAAATGAAGTGATTCGATGGGTTAAGCCCAAAAGGAAACATGAAGAATTATTGAGCCAATTATTTGGATATGGGCGTGTATAGAAGTGTGCCACGACGTGTGGAGACTGATGCGTGTCGTATGCGTCAAAAATATAATTTCACTTCCTCACTCAACTAAATATAAATATAGTATTCGATAAGAAAGAGTTCGTATCCACAGAAAGGCGATTGTTGTTATGCAATTTTCAGATTCTTATGTAACCAAATAACCCAAGTTGTGTTTTTGTGTTATCAAAGTAATAATACTAAATAAAGCAAAGTAAATAGTTGGAATAATCAATAAGGAGAAGATATTGGTAAAGGGATAGTATCATTCATAAACATGTATTTTTCATCTATGATTAGAATTGGTATTTAATCTCTCAATTATCAAAAGTCCTAGGATATCTTGATTGCAAGAGTATCCCGTTTATTTCCTGATTTTATCACAAACAACATTAAAAGATGCTATTGTGAAATCTTCTTAAAAAGCAACCTAAAGTGTAAAATCACAATTAGATTTAACTCCCTAAGAGCAATAAGTTCTATGAAATAAGACTAATCGATGCAAACAAACGTGTAAAAGCACTAATTCGTTTTAACAAAGGTTATGATTCATATGCGATTAAAAAGATGTATCACTACAAGTATTAACCACAAGATGCTACTAAAAATCAGAGATAACAACTTTTACGTATTGAAAACCCTAATATAGATATAGAGATGAAAACAAATCCAATTGATTCCGGACTCAACCAAACTAGCATTCAAATCATATGATAATATAAACGATGAATCATAAACGATAAAATTGAGACAAAACTAATTCATAGAATCAAATAACATGCTTGAAGAAATCAACTTTTATCCCATAACCAATAGTTGTATTTAGCTACACATATTCATGGAGTTCATCATCAAAATATTCAAGGGAATAAGATGAAACATAAAAGAAAGCAAACCCTAGAAGTACTTCTCTGCAAAAGCTCCAAGAATAGAATAAAAACCGTTTTTTCTTTGTTGTAGAAACTCTCTTTTTATAGCCATTTGCTTTCCAAAAATAGGTCAAAGTCTTCAAAATCTTCAAGTCCACGTCCATCAACTAGTCCACCAAGCCCAGGTGTGAGAAATACATCTCTGGAAATTTTGGGTCCAAAACTGGTCGCCGGAATGCTGACGTCATCACTGGAATCCGGTCGCCGGAAATCTTTCTCCGATCACTTGAACCATTGGAAACTATCACCAAGTAATTCTTCACTTCCAGTATCTCAACTTTTCTTTCCTGTATTTCAAACATTTGCAAAACCCCTCTAAATCCAATTTTTATTCTTGCGAAAACGTACCCAAAAGCGTGACGCGTAGCTCATACTTCCAGCCATCAGTTCTTGCATCCGACTCATACCCCCCTCGCGATTCACTGAAATATTACGATCGACACTTTAACCTCTGAAATCCGACTACTGGAACTATGCCCACCGGCGTGCCATTTTCACCCCGTTTTCACACAATTTATGCAATCTTGGTTTCTTGCCATTCTGTTTCATATCCACCTGCATTTTAGCTCCACAATCGCTATAACCTCATTAACAGCTCAATACTCGATCTCCAATCCAACTATGGTTCAGCCAATGCATCTGTCACAACCATCCAGATCAGTTCATGCTTAGCTCTGCGATTCCAGCCAACTGCAGCTACAACTCCAACTTGTGTTCATCTCGCTTTGCCGTCGCCTGCAGTTTCATACCCTTATTGCCTCTGCTTGCTTCTATCCCACTCTACTCCTGCAACACTGAGTTCCAGTCACAAATTCCTTTTGATGCTCCCAGCACTTCAGTACAGGTGCACCAATATCCTGCGGTTTCCACCAGCTGCTGCAAACTCAAGTCCCAAGTCTCTCTGTGTTGTTCTAAACACAGCCAACACTGACTCATTCCACCTTCACTGCCAACCTCCCAAGCTTCTGTGTTGACAAACCCTAACTACAACACACTGCTTCTACTCTCTATATCATCATCTCAACATCACCACAACAGCGACAACCCACGACAACCAGGGATGCTTCATTCTGCAGTTTCAACTGCAGCTGTCACTGCCAACTTTTCCAGATTTGAGTGCCCAACATCTCATGAGATCGATCCAGCCATGATGGCCATTCAAGATCACATTCCATAACCACCAGTCTCCTCAAAGATTTCCCTGCAACATGGTTTAACTCACCAGTATCCAAATCCCTGAATTTCATTCATCCACTCCAGTCCATTGAAACCAAGACATACACATCACCACTAGCCTGCAATACCCTGCAACTTCAATATTACTTCTCCCTGAATTACACAGCACAAACCTGCTAAATCTGCATTTTCACCAGTATTGAACCCATCTCATCCAATGCTTCACCTGCAATTCCATCCTTTCAATCCAGGCATCACCACTTCATAAACACTGCACTTCCATTTCTACTGTCTTATGCTACAACCTAAATCTCCCTGTAGCTTCCTACCACCTCGCTCCTTGGCTTGTCTGCAATCTTCACATCTTCCCACTCAACTGCAATATCACTAACTGGCCATTACAGCAACAACATAATCACCTCCATTGAACTACCACCAAACCCATGAAAGTCTTCCAAATAATAGAACCCTTATCACCTCACAAATTTCAGATTCAAAACCCAACAGAACTCTAATTCATCTCAGAGAACAACTACAACTCATTCAAGGTTTTAGCCACTGCAGTTGCAATGCTCTTGAACCACAAAACCCAGCTGCAACCAACTGAAGATCCATTGCAGTTCATACTCCATTCTCAAGCACCATATATATGTCACATCCATACCCATTGCACAGAAAAACCTCAACTGAGTCATACCCATGCTCATCAATAACATCAATTCTGCCCTGTAATACCAGCTCCACCTAAAACCCAATTTCATTTGTTTGAGTTCTGAGTTTCCTCCATGTCTGTGCCTCCCTTTCTCTTTTTCATTCGATTCAGGTGATGGTAATAATAATTGAGAGGAATGAATGGACCGCTCGATTTAAGGCATACGAATAAAGGTGGTTATATCCACCCAAGTTCGGCGGATAAGGGGTAACCAACTCATTTGCGTGGCTTGTCGGTTTTAGATAACCGACAACCTAATTCTCTCTTCAACTGTCAGTTTTAGGAGACTGACAACTTAAATTACGGCTTAACTCCTCTTGTGCAACCTAGCATGCTCCAAATATCGTCTGCGAGTTGACCTTTTTGCCTTTTCCGCTCCAAATGGCTATTTTCTCCTTCTTTTGCTTCATATGACTCCGAAGTACCTAATACACTCAAACTCACACATAAGATACATAATTCACACAGATACTCGCAAAGAAAGCATAAATACTAGATATAAAATTAGGTGTTTATCACACCTATCAAATTCCCCCACACTTAGACTTTGCTAGTCCTCGAGCAAATCAAACAAAACTAAAAAAAATACATACAACGCCGTGACGTCGAGGCTACGGTTAATTTTAGCATAAATAACAAGCCTTTAAACCCCTAGGTGTCCCTAGTGGACGATTTATAGTCTCGTGAAGGTTTACTACAGATATACCTACAAAACCTATATTTCTAACTCCGTCTATTTGTGACAAATCAATGAACGAATCTAAAATGACTACAGGAGGAGGTACCTTGCACAAATTTCAATTCATACCTTAGTAAAGCTTTAATTATATAGTCAAACAAGCCACAATACTCGGAAACTAACAAACCACAATCACAATGAAAATATTAAGAAGATGGATATAGATGTAGATGTTGGCGAATGTTCACAAGTGATTGATGTTTCCCATATCTGTCTGAAGGTCACTGCCAAGATGAACCTATGCCTATTGGATTGAGCTACTTGGCTGAATTCTACATCAACTCACTGGCATATACAAGGGAACCAGGAGTGACTTTATTCAACCAATATAATACTTTCTTTTCTTTTTCACTTTTTTTTTCACTACGGGAAAAATCATCATTTACAACACTGTATTAGGGTTGTAGTACCCCTACTACAACGCTTTTTTATGTATTGTGTAGGTGGGGTATTGTAGAAAGTCCAAGATTTTCTACAATACTTGTCTAAGTGTTGTAAAGGGTGATGTGATTCATGGTTCGACAATATTTTTACAAAGTTGTGATTCTCTTTCGATTTTTTTAGAAAGCCTAACACAACCCTTGAATGTTGTTGTAGGAATATCTTGGACAACACAAGTAGTGTATCGTGGAACTATCTTGTACAACACATAGTTATATTGTAATAAAGTTTTTCACAATATCTGGCTTCTGTAGTTAAAAACTTTAAGACAACATCTATTAGTATTGTGAATACAATTGTCATTACACTTCCTAGAGTTGTGCAACTATACTAAACAACTCCTACTTATATTGCAAGATTTATTTTTACAATCATTATACTGGGTAGTAATTTTTTTTTAACACAACACCTATTAGTATTGTGATTATTAGAGTCGCTACAGTTGGTGGGAATTGTAAAACCACCATGATACAACTATTCTATGTGTAGTAGAATTTTTTGAACACCACTCTTACTAGTATTGTAGGACTATCATGGACAACACAAGTAAGGTATCTTAGAAAGATATAAAACAACTGTTATTATTAGTAAAGATGCTATTTCACAATATCTTGGTTGGGTAGTGGAAATCTCTAACACAACACTCTATATGTGAATAAGGCCCATTATATACATATTTCACTTTTGGCACCTTGTTTGTGTTGTGAAATGTGAGGAACCAACTAGATTAAACTGAAACATAAACAAGATCTAAAGCTGAAAGATTCATTCAAATTAAACTAAACCCACTGTAACTGAAAGATTCATTCACATACCCATGTGATATACACAAAAACATTCACATACCCATGTAATATACACAAAACATACAAAAAAGTGGCAGTGATGATGTTTGTTATGAAAAAGTGAAGTCTTCCACAAAATATCAAAGATGATTAAGAAAGTTTACTCGTAGGAAATTCGATCCTTGGGCCATGTGATAACACCTGAAACAGCTTCACCAACAAATTTGGCTTCTGAAGTCTCCTTGAAGACAGGAGCATCCTCCACATAAGCAACCTTCACACATACAGAGTAGGCTCCAAAACCTATTGGCTTTCCATGTACATCCTTACTTGGATCTGTTTCAACAATCTCAGCCTCCGCCACCACTTCGCCCTCCTTGTACCAGCTTAACAGCTTGCAAGGTTGGAATCTCTCTGGCACTTGGACCTGACTTGGGGTGGTATGAGTCGAGGCTCTAACATCGCCGAGAACAGTCTTGCTAGTGCTAGCCTCCTGGTTGTTGCTGGCTTTTGGACTTGACCTGCGAGAGGGTGATACTCCGTTGCAAACACACCTTGAGTTCCTTTCCTATATTAAGACAATATCAGCAGTATGTGGGTCACAATCAAGTTTGAATTCATCATGAAAATAAGAACTAGTCAAGTTTAAATTCTCACCTCTATCTGCACCAACCGATCATTCAGTTCTCTACAGGATTCCTGACACTCTTTAATCAGCAACTTATAGTGGGACTGGGCAGCAACCTTTTTATGTGTCGCTCCAAAACCAATTCCTTTAGGTCTCCCTGTAGTTTTGTCCTCACCGAAGGCCTTTGCAAGAATATCATCTTCACCATGCTCTGCTTGAGCTTTTTCAAGTTTTTCCTGTTTAATTGTGTAAAACATCAGATATTTTCTCATTTTTAAAGAAGACACATAAGCCACACAAAGGAAGAGGAGAAGATTTCTTACAAAAGCTTCTACAACACCAGGATGTGGAATCTTTCCTTTGCGCTGTGTATGACCACGTTTCCATAAAATGACTTGATCAATCCCATTGGTTGTGTTTAGTTCTTTTTTCTGCCAAATAAATGTATCAATACATGACAATCATTAAGATTACCATAACAACATGGTATTAAAGTCACGATACATGCTAAGAAGAAACTTCAAGGATTTTTAAGATTCAACCTTGTAGAGAATTGTGAGATGTAACATGTTCAAATGTTATCTAAAAATCTGATAATTCCGCCTTAAAATATGTACACATTAGTGGCTTAGTGTGGGCTTTGAACTCTAAACTCTTAAGGAAGTCAACAACCAAACATGAATATTTGCTATGATACTAACATGAAAACAAATGCTAGATTACAACAGTTAAAAGTAAACCACAAGTCGTGATCTGAATAATGAAATGATCCATCATAAACGGCTTTACAATCCACAACCAGTTAAAAGGCCAGAGATCACAATAACCAAGCAATAAACGTCTATACGAATAAGCATCTAAATTTTTGCAATTGCATAAATAATGTCACAATAACCAAGAAATTATATTTAGAATGATGCAATAGCTTTCACGTGGTGAACATACCAAGGCCTCCTCCAATCGCGCAAAACCTAGTCGACTTATGGTATGTGGGGTGTTGTGTTTAGCACGCTTTTCTTGCATTTTTTTTCTTGCTACCTGAAAAAAAAAATAGAGACATCATCATTCGACAGACTTTTAAAGTTTTTAAATTCTCCAATATAGTCAGTCATTATAATAGAAAAACTTACTCTGAAGTCAATAGAGTCTACATGTTTCACAAATTCTTCCCACTGCCTCACAGTCATTGTCCTAGGCATTAGCTTTTCCATCCTTTGATTTCTTTCTTCCCCTTGAAACTGATCGATAACATAGATTACCAAACCAGCTTTCCTTGACCTTTCTTCTCTAAGATAAGCTCCCATCTTGCTGAAATAATATGCCTTGAAACACTCGGGCACTATGAATCGGTTCTACAAATAAAAGTAAATAATTTTAATTATAATACGCTATGAATTAAATAGTTGTTTAGTAAACGAAAAGAGAGAAAAAGTTATGAACTACCGTACCATGACCACCTTCCATATGTTTTCTTTTGCTTCAATAAGGACACATCTCCAATCCCTGAAAGTTAAAGGAAGTTTTCGAACAAGCACCCCTAGCACACTAGCCAGTTGCACGAGAGGATCACCAATCAAATTGTTCCTTAGCGTTGAAGGTAATTGTTCTCTTCGGCACAACATCATCCAACTTAAGTGCATGCATCTGAGTTGGGCCACGTGGAACATATTTTCTTTTATTCGCTTTGTTTCCTTCTTCACCTTTATCATTACCAGAACTATTACCATTCTCTAGATCAGGCTCATCATCATTACCATTATCATTCTGTTCTTCCGCATGAGGCTCCACATGGTCAGAGTTATCATCTTCCATAGCTTTTCGGGTATGTAGATTTTCATCTTCCTATTCCTCTTCATCTTGCAAATCTGCAAGTGTGTCATTTGGATCCCTTAGTCGAACATTCAAACATGGGCCCGTGCTGCTTGTGTGATGTTTCCGCTTTACATTCTTTCGGCCCACTCCAGAATTTGCAGTATCTCCTTTGGAGCTTTTAGACTGGGACTTGGTAGTTGTTGATTCTGTATGTTGAGCACTTTCAGATTGCAAATTATTCTTGGTGGTAGCTTTTTTCTTTGTAGGTGGTGATGCCAGTGTAACACTTTCAAATTGTTTGCGACGATTTGGAGTTGTTGTTGCACATGGAGAAACAACATCACTTGGTTCTGTTCCCTTTTTATTCCTTGGTGTTTGCCTGACTTGTGCTGCATTCGGAGATGGTTCAGCATCATCTTCTGGTACCTTCTTAAATCTTGGTGATGACCGCCTAAATGCAGTTGAAAGTGATGGTTTTTCGGACTTTTTTTTGGTCGGCGTTTGCAACTCTGAAGTGAGCAAAGCACTTTCAGTAGGGGACTGTTGAGTGTTCATCTTGTTTTTCACCGCCAAAAACTGTAGCTTAGTCAGTTAACATGAGAAGGTAAAGTAGCTTGTTAACTGAAATTGAGTTAAACAGTCTTTACCTTTATCGCAAACTTCTGGATGTCCTTCATATTTAATGAATCATTGCTAGTCTGCAACTTGGAAGTTAGCGGATCACTTTCAGATGGAGATGCATTATCGCTTGACTTCTTGTTCCTTGGGGATGATCGTGTATGTGAAATAGATGGTGCCGCAGACTGTTTAGTCTTCTTCAACTGCAAAAAGAATGCATAGCTTAGTTAAAATGAGAAGGTAAAGATAATTTTTTACACTGAAATTGAGATGAAAAGTCTTTATACCTTTATCGCTAACTGCTTGACCATCCTCTTCTTTACTTGCTTCCTATTTGGTGTACATTATTGCAGTTATGCCTTGCAAAAATAGAATTGAACAATCAATATGGATCAAAAGCTAACAGGAATGAGTTCTGTTAAAGGCCATGATTATCATTAACCAAAGAGAAAAGAAAAAAAATGTTGGCCTCGAAGGAGGAAATACATGGTCTAATGCATGCAGCTCCAAACACAAGGCCTGCTCACAGTGGCTAAAAATTTAAACTCCATGCTTTGGGCACAAATATACTCACAATGGCGCATAAGGAAATTTAACTGAAATGAGCTAGAACACACAAATCATACACCAAGGATAAGCTTAGTGAGCATTCACACAACAAACATAGACCACGAGAGCAATGCGGTAGCTACCAAAAATATTGCATACAGGTCAATTTGGAAAAAAAAGGTAATGCACGAGAAATTTAGCATTCCAGATTATTGAGATGTAAAGGACATAAAGCATCTTTTAACTCCCTGTTTTCTCACTAACTTTACTTCCTTATCAAAAAGGCAGGCAGACAATTTGAGAGAACAAGAAGTTAAAAGTCATTTTCTCTAACATAGGTGTCAAAAATTCAAGAAAGGTATCAAAAATTCTCCCGAAACATACTAGAATCAGGAGAAAAACTAACCACTATAGTATTCTCTCATGGAAAAGGACATTCAATCAGAAACAACTTTCTTTTCTGAAATTTCAGTATACCCGGAGATAATAATTCAAGTACTCAACAATTTTAAGGATAATATCAACAACATGATTCCAGTTAGAATTGCTTGGGAAAGAGCTTGAACAAGAAGTTAAAATACCAGCATCAATGAATATAGGTGTGCTTACTGACCATTCATACAATCAAAACTCATCTTATAGATGACAATGTGATAGGCTAATTAGCCACCGAATATTTATACAAACTCGTACACTCAAACTAGTATGAAGAAATTATCATATACCTAGCAGTAAAATTTTATCATACAGCAGTCCACTGACCTTCTCTTGATCAGATTTTGATGTTAAGTTATTGCCGGAAGTAAATTCATACTAACTTTGAGGATTTATGTGTCAAAATAACCACAAAAAAAAATCATCATGAAAATCAAAGACCAAAATTGAAGAATCCCCAAATTAAAGACCAAAATCAAAGACCCAATTTAAATTTCATCATGAAACAACAAAAACTTAAGTTGCATGAGGAAAAAAAAACAAAATTTTAAAATCCCTAAAATAGAAAACTGGAACAGAAATTACTCTTCAGATTTGAGAGTATGAGAGATTCGAGAAATTACCCTAAACCCTGAGTTCCTTGGTGAGATATGATTATGTTGGAGAGATTAATCCTTTGAGTTTCTTCTGAATAGATTGAGAGATTGCTTGAGTTAGGGTTTTTTGAGAGATTTAGATCGAGATATTCCTTCTGAGTTAGGGTAATCTTTTAAGAAATTTAGATCGAGATACTGCTTCTGATGGAGAGATTTTTCATAGTGAAGAGGGTTTTTGTTTGGTGAGAAAAAAAAAATTCTGATGGTGAGAGAGGGTTTTTCATAGTGAAGAGGGTTTTCTTTTTCGATTTTTTTTTCTTTCAGTGATTTTGATGAAAATTTCGATGTGTTTAGAATTTGAGCGGGTGTACTGAAAATTTTGGGGACACGTTGCGGTGGACCAAAAATAAATAATGTCTGAAAAATTCTGAAGCAGACACGTGACCAAATCTGGCGGGCTTTTGGGCGGGAGAGACACAATTTTCTGATTGGTCTTCACAAAAGCATACGGATTGGTAAAGAAACACAGTTTCTAACAAAACCAAAAGCCTTCCCCACCGTTAGATTTTAGTAGTTTTGCACCCCCTGATTTTGGTGCGTTAGATCAGATAAAATTACCAAAAAACCAACCATAAACAAATCATTTATTGGTCTAAGCCAAAGCATACGGATTGACAAAAAAACACACATTTTACTTCTCAGAAACCTTAAACGAACACGAATTCGTCAACTTTGAGAAAGAAACTGGCTCCGAAATCGAAACCTGGCAATAAGAGGACCACTATATATCTGAGAACTCCTAAGAACGATGAATCACACCATTTACTTGCGATGAGTGGACCCCTATAAGTCGACTAATATAACCTGCCCCGAGATCGAAACTTGGCGATGACTCCTATAAGTCGGAATATAACGAATCCATCCGATACCGGAAAGATTCCTCGAAGTCGAAACTTGGCGATGAGTGGACTCCTATAAGTCGGTAACTTCGTATGAGCGACGAATCCATCCAGATACCGGAAAGATTCCTCAGAAAGATTCCCTGTATATGTTAAACAATACCCATCTTCGTTAAATTCGAGGAATATACCCGCCCCGAGATCGAAACTTGGTGATAAGTGGACTCCTATAAGTCGGTAACTTCGTATGAGCGACGAATCCATCCAGATACCGTAAAGATTCCCTGTCTATGTTAAACAATACCTATCTTCATCGACTTCGAGGAATATACCCGCCACGAGATCGAAACTTGGCGATGGGTGGACTCCTATAAGTCGGTAACTTCGTATGAGCGACGAATCCATCCAGATACCGTAAATATTCCTCGGGAAGATTCCCTGTATATGTTAAACAATACCTATCTTCGTCGACTTCGAGGAATATACCCGCCCCGAGATCGAAACTTGGCGATGAGTGCAGTCCTATAAGTCGGTAACTTCATATGAGCGACGAATCCATCCAGATACCGTAAAGATTCCTCAGGAAGATTCCCTGTATATGGTAAATAATACCCATCTTCGTTAAATTCGAGGAATATACCCGCCCCGAGATCGAAACTTGGCGATGAGTGGACTCCTATAAGTCGGTAACTTCATATGAGCGACGAATCCATCCAGATACCGTAAAGATTCCTCAGGAAGATTCCATGTATATGTTAAACAATACCTATCTTCGTCGACTTCGAGGAATATACCTGCCCCGAGATCGAAACTTGGCGATGAGTGGACTCCTATAAGTCGGTAACTTCGTATGAGCGACGAATCCATCCAGATACCCTAAAGATTCCTCAGGAAGATTCCCTATATATGTTAAACAATACCCATCTTCGTCGACTTCGAGGAATATACCCCCCCCGAGATCGAAACTTGGCGATGAGTGCAGTCCTATAAGTCGGTAACTTCGTATGAGCGACGAATCCATCCAGATACCCTAAAGATTCCTCAGGAAGATTCCTTGTATATGTTAAATAATACCCATCTTTGTTAAATTCGAGGAATATACCCGCCCCGAGATCGAAACTTGGCGATGAGTGGACTCCTATAAGTCGGTAACTTCGTATGAGCGACGAATCCATCCAGATACCGTAAAGATTCCTCAGGAAGATTCCATGTATATGTTAAACAATACCTATCTTCGTCGACTTCGAGGAATATACCTGCCCCGAGATCGAAACTTGGCGATTGGTGGACTCCTATAAGTCGGTAACTTCGTATGAGCGACGAATCCATCCAGATACCGTAAAGATTCCTCAAGAAGATTCCATGTATATGTTAAACAATACCTATCTTCGTCGACTTCGAGGAATATACCTGCCCCGAGATCGAAACTTGGCGATGAGTGGACTCCTATAAGTCGGTAACTTCATATGAGCGACGAATCCATCCAGATACCGGAAAGATTCCTCAGAAAGATTCCCTGTATATGTTAAACAATACCCATCTTCGTTAAATTCGAGGAATATACCCGCCCCGAGATCGAAACTTGGCGATGAGTGGACTCCTATAAGTCGGTAAATTTTTATTTTTATTAATTAATAAAAATTAATAATGTATATTATATAAATTAATAATATATATATATATATATATATATATATATATATAATTATTGTTATTTATTTTTTAGTACAAATTATTTATTATTTATAATTATTTGTTTTTTGATATTACTTAAAAAATTAAATTTTGTATTTTGTATTTTTTTATTAATATTATTTATTAATTAATACTAATTATTTTTAGTAATTAAAAAAAAACTTAATGATTTTTTTATATCCATCATAACCTTTCATTTTATCTACAACCGTTCATTTTTTTTCTTCTTTTCTTTAACTGGGTCGATTTCTTCCTTATCGTTTTGGTTTTTCCTCTCAACTTCATCTCCCCCATCGTCTTCGACATAGAGCGAGAACTTAACCTCAAACCAGCTAAAACTTCGATACAGCAGCACCACCATCACTCAAACCACTGGAAAGTTCATCGTCTACAACTCCAAAAGCTTAGTTTATTACCATCCTTTTCAAGTTCAGAAATCTCAGGAGATTTCTTCATCAACAGAAAGATGAAGATCGATCTATAACCCATATCTCGACTTACCGTCTCCACCAATTTCCCAAGGTTGAAGTTCGATCTGTGACCCTTATTTAAATTTAGGGTATATTTTTTTTTTTTGTATTTTTGAATTAGGTGTGTTTCAGTGCATTAAATTCTATTTTGAACTACAGTTGCATTAAATGTCACTTAAATTGAAATTGATATCGACATTGAAATTTGCTAAAATTTTGAAATTGATATCGACACAGAACAATTGATTGGATTCAAATTTGATTAAAATTTGATCTTGCCAGAGTTTTTGATTTCGTCACTTCATATGTAGATGATAATAGGTTAATTGGATTTTAATTTTGTCTAGGCTAGCTGTTAGAGTAAGCAATGTTTAGTTCCATTGATATGTGAATTATGCAGTTTCAATTGATATCTACTTCCGAAATTGAAATTGAAATTGCTTGTCATCATGAAATTGATAGGTCAGTGGATCTTTGTCTAAATCTAGTAAATCTAATTAGGTTGCATTATTTAGATGTGATGTGATTGCTTGTCATCATGAAATTGAACTCAAGTAGTAAACATAACAAGTCTTTTAGGAGCTTGGGCACTTGAGATATAACACTGAAGTGTTGAGTTTAAAAAATGGGTTATGCAGATTCATATTGTATGAAAAACTCATATACCGAATTGTTTTTTTAATGTCCTGCATTTTCTTAATGTCCTGAATTGTATAAAAAATGAGTTCTGCAAATTATGATACTATTTTAGGATTTTGAATATCAAATAATATTTATGTCCTGCATTTTTGCTGTAAGTTACTCCGTGTTAGTTTGCTCTATAATAAATTGCTCCATTTATGTGTTCTGAGTTCAATTGTGTGTGCTGAGTTTGAACTGTAGTTAACATCAGCCTACAATTGAGTTTATTTGAATTCTCAATTGCTCCTTTTGCTTATTTGAACTCCCTGTAATAGGTTATCTTCCTTAGTTTATTTCAATCTTTGTGCCGGTTTACATCTTTATTTTCCTTATGATTCCCATCAGTTTCTCAGGAATTTATTCAAATAAATTGATTTGTTAATTGGATTTTAATTTTGTTTTAAGTTGGCGCGAGGTCTGGTTCATTTGAAGGAATTGGATGTTTGGGAATCCATCAACAGCGGAAATAAATCACCAGTTTGGGGTAATTTTCTTCTTACCTTTATTTCCTTACTCATCATTTTGATATTTGTTGCCTGTTTATCCTAATGTCTCACTTGCGAATATTATAGATTGCTTTCTCAATAGTAGTTAACTAGTTATAGTGGTGAAGAAGATGAGGCTATGGTTTGAACTACGAAATCTATGTGTTTGGGCATATATTTCTGATCTCCTATCTAGTTCAGAAATGAAATTTTCAAAAGTTCAATACTAATTTGCCTTAGCTACAATTCATATTTCTTGAGTTCTCTTTTTCCGTATATCTTACTATAATAAAGAAAACTCCTCCTTTTGGTACGACCTCTGGATTATAATTCAGCCATATATTGATGTTTAGAATTGGTGACGTTTATTATGCAAATGTAGCTTCTTTCATGTTTAACCCTATTTCTCTCGATGCCAAGTTTTATATTCGATTGTGCTTTGTCACTTCAATTGTTGTGCAATATAAATTTATAACAATCATTGTTCTTTATGATTTTCTTAATCAGTGACCGAAGACAGGGTAAGGAAGAGAAGCGAAGGGTTATGTACAGGTTTGTCCACATGAGTTGAGACTGTTGAGTTCAGTTTCAATTGTGTTTTTTGAATGGGTTTTCATGGGGCGTTAAGAATATGATTGCCATCCAAGTATTTGTTGAAATGCCTAGCATAAACTGTAGTCATGTCTGATAAGTTTGGTGCAGAAATTGGCAACTTTAGGTACAAGTTCCTGTTTTTTATTCCAGGAAATTCACAACTCCTGCATAGCTCTCTAATTTGGATAATATGTCTGATGTATCTTCGTTTGTAGAGATTCAAAATTAGTGTCGAAGTTTTCACAAATAGGTATCCATAAGCATAACGGAGGACATATAGTTCGAGCTACAAGATTTTTTGAAAGTACATTAGATTTTTGAGTTGCAGGACCAACATACATACTCAGAAGTCTCTTTCATTAGATCTTTTCACTCAATATAAGTTGCAGGACCAACATACATAGTCAGATTGTGCAGTGAAAAGAATTTTAGAATCATTGCATAATAGATTAAACACTAACTGGGTGATATTTGTTGTTATGTATCTTGCATTTCCTTTCTTTCTCCCATCTGCACTAGTACATGACTTGTAATGCATCTAACTATTTCGATTTTTGTGACAAATAAGCCTACAAGGCTCAATTTTTACAAGATCAAGGCATGTGCTTATAGCTGCCATGTTGTTCTTAACTCTGCCATGTTGATCTGCACTTAATCCTGAAAATTCTTTGCATCTCAGAATTGCTGGAGTGGGAATACTAATATTTGATTCTCCAGGTGCGTGCCTACTATGCTGCCAGATCCTAATTGGTGCAAGGAGTTAAAGTTAAGTGACATCGTGTAATTGGTCAGTAACTCCTGCTATAAATAAGGTCTTATATATGGAGTAACTGGAGACATCGATTTTGGACTATAAATATCTTCTCCAGGTTTTTGATCACTGGGAATGTATCTATGTACATAAAAAACTAAACACGATGGCTGCTATACTAGCTAAATATGCATATCTGGAATATGTATTCTCAATCCCCTATTTTGTATATGTAAATATCGTCCAATGTGTAACTCCAAGTTTGTAAGTTTAAAAAAAAAAGGAAAGTTTTAAAGTTACAGCTTATGATTTGGTAATCCAATGTTCTTTACTTTTGCTGGTTATCATATTTTGATTGCGTCAGGTGCCATTAATCTTTAATAAATTCAACATCCCATCCAAAGAAGTGGCTCCAGTGTTGGTTGACAAGGGAAATTCAAAGACTTTTTTAACCGGAAGAACTGAACAGTTGCAGATTCAAGTAATTACAAATGATGAATAAATATTGGGTTCACTGGCCAAGGTTAATATGTTGTTCACTGTAGAATATTAATTACATTCTTTATACTGGTTTTCCCTCTTGTATTACGTTTATTACTGTGCTTAATTGTTTCGTCGTTCTTTTATGTAGAGATGATCTTCCATATCAGGATGCCTTGCAGAATTTCATCGATATTGTTTGTCAAAAACTTGGAAATCCTTCTGTGTTCAGTTGTCCTTGTGTTGATTGTAAAAACCTTGCTGTGCCACTTCCTCCTCAACAAGTGTATTTTCACTTGCTGAAACGCGGTATGGATCCTACATACACCGAGTGGGTTTTTCATGGGGAGATAAATGTCACTTCTAATCATGTACACCAAGATGGAGCAACAGGGGGTTCATCTCAGATGTATGTAGATGCTGATGTTGAAGTTGATGCACATATCGATCAGGGACATGAAAGTATACATGAGGAGGGGTTGGAAGAGGTGGACACACCGTTATATCCTAATTGTAACACACACACAAAGTTATCCATCACTGTTGAATTGTATAGGCACAAGACAGTAAATGGTTTATCTAGGAAATCATTTGACGAACTTCTCAAGACAATTGGTTCTTTGTTGCCGCCAGGTCATTGTCTTCCTTGCTCAACATATGAAGTCAAAAAGCTGCTGAAATCTTATCAATTAACTTACGAGAAGATACATGCCTATGTGAATGATTGTTGCTTGTTTAGAAAGGAGTTGAAAGATGCATATGAATGTCCTAAATGTCATTATTCTAGGTGGAAGGAAGACACATCTAACATGGACGATGCTGACATGATAGACAAGCCCAAAAAGAAGATACCGGTGAAGGTCCTTAGATACTTCCCCATTGTGCCGAGATTGAAGAGATTGTATAATTCAGCTGAGCTGGCTGAGCAGTTGATATGGCACGCAACGAACAAGAGTAAAGATGGGAAGATGCGTCATCCAACAGATTCTTTGGCTTGGAAGCACATAGATAGAAAGTTTCGAGTTAAGCTTGATTCCCGTAATTTGCGTCTTGGGCTTGCTGCTGATGGATTTAATCCATTTGGTGATCTTTCCCCAAGCCACAGTTGTTGGCCAGTGATGATCGTGGTTTATAATTTTCCTCCTCAGTCGTGTATGAAAGGCGAAAACATAATTCTGAGCATGTTGATTCCGGGAAAAAAACAACCGGGTAAAGACATCGATGTTTACTTGCAGCCCTTGATAGATGAACTGATTGAGTTGTGGGAGAACGGCGTGCAGGTATATGATTCATTTACTAAAACAAATTTTAACTTGAAGGCATTATTAATGTGGACAATAAATGATTTCCATGCATATGGTAATCTGTCTGGATGTACGTATAAAGGGAAGGCAGCTTGCCCTCTTTGCGGTGAAAATACACTTTCAAACTGGTTTCCATTTAGTCGTAAAACTGTTTACTTGAATCATAGGAGATTTCTTCGTCATAATCATCCTCTTCGGCAGAAAAAAGACTGGTTTAATGGAGAGGTTGAGAAAAAGGAAAAGCCACCTGTTATGTCTGGTGCTGCAGCACTTGAATGTCAGAAGAATATTGTCAATGACTTTGGGAAAGCGGATAAGAATGAGGAGGAGATAAGGAAAAAGAAAGAGGAAAAGAAGAAGAAAAAAAAGAGTAAGGGGCAGAGTAGTGTGGCAACAGGTGCTAATGTGGGTAATTCTAAGTGTCAGAAGCGGAAGAGGGCTGTTATTACTGATGCGGATAGTTCTGGTGCACCAGAAAATGAAACTGAGCTTCGGGTGTTTAACAAACGGTCGATATTTTTCGACTTAGCTTACTGGAAGGTCAATTCTATAAATTCAAATTTATTAATAGTTTGCAACTTCAAATTTACTTGTTTATGTCTCAACTTTTTTAAATTCACAAGTGTTCACCTGAAATTATTTAGTTTGCTTAACAAGTCAGAGTTGCAGCCTTACTATAACTCTAAAAAACCTGAAACTTAATTTATTGGTAGCACTGAGACTTTATCAGTTTTGTTTTTTTCATGACTTAACTTGTAGTTTTTTAAAAGGATGTTTCTAAGAATGAGTAGCGTAAGCAATATAAATATGAATAAAAATAAGTATAATATAATATAAATATAAGTAGCTCTTAGTGACCAAGTATATATGGTGGCACATCTTGTGCTGCACATCTTGTGCTACACATCTTACTGATCAGAGTTCATTTTATCATGATTTTTATGCTAAGGTCTAATTTTTTAAGAAGTTGTTTTGCCCTTCTTCATTGTTTGTTTTAATTCATAGCTTCAGGTTTATCGTTTAAGTAACTTGATAAAAAATCTATATGGTTATGCTTAGAAAAAAAAGAGCTAACATTTCTGTTTATAGAGTTACTAATGTTTGGTTTTTTCCATCTTCCTAGGATTTATTACTACGGCACAATATCGATGTTATGCATACAGAAAAAAATGTTTGCGAGAGTATCATTGGTACTGTATTGAATATAAACAATAAAACAAAAGACGGTCTAAATTCCCGCAATGATCTGAAGAGTATGGGAATAAGACCAGAATTGCATCCAGAAGAGAAAAATGGCAAAACGATCCTTCCACCAGCACCATACTGCTTAAATGACAAGGAAAAGGCTATATTTTATAATAGGATGAGAAATTTGAAGGTTCCATATGGGTATAGTTCTGATCTTAGAAAGCATTTCTCGAAAGATGGTATCTTAGGTGTTCTTAAGGCTCATGATTACCATGTTCTTATGCAACAAATATTCCCCGTTGATTTGCAAGGACTTTTACCTGTAGGGCCAAGGGAGGCGATTTTCAGGTTATGTTCTTATTTTCACGAAATATGCCAAAGGGCAGTTGATCTCCATAGATTAGTTGAACTTGAAGTAGAAGTTGCTGAGACTTTGTGTATGTTGGAGAGGTACTTCCCTCCGTCATTTTTTGATGTCATGGTGCACTTGACAATTCACCTAGCTCGAGAAGTGCGATTATGTGGACCTGTACAATATCGTTGGATGTATCCGTTTGAAAGGTATGCCAATTTAATTTATATTACTACTTTTGTTATTTTGGTTTCATGTAGAAAGTTATGCTCTTTGTAGCTTATAGATACTAATATTTAATTACTTGATAACTATTGCATACGCGACTTTCCTAGGTATATGAAGATATTCAAAGAATATGTAAAGAATTATGCACTACCTGAAGCTTGTATAGCTGAGTGTTATCTTGGAATGGAGTGTGTTAGGTATTTTGATGTTCGTAAGGCCCAAGCAGCTGAAAGAGTAAATCAAAGGCGTAATGAAAACATTCAAAGTGGTTCCACACCGGTAGCACATCCTCTTTCTAAAGGTGTCCAAGTGCGTATGGATAGCGAGATGTTAAAGATAGCTCACAGATATGTGCTTTTTAACACACCCGAAATTGACCCATATATGACGTAAGTATGTCATTCATGTTCATTAAAAATGGTCTGTCAGTTAATACTTCATTTTTAAATTTTACTTTTGTCTTAGAATGCATATGGACGAGTTAAAATCTTCTGTTGGGAGGGCAATTACCAGTGAAGACCAACTCAACTCCGTACAGTCTGACACATTTGCAGATTGGTTTCAACAAAAGGTACGTTTAGTCCACTCTTTGTCAGATTATGCAGCTTAGTATAGTTTAAACACTCGGTCATTTTGCTGCTATAGAAAACGCAAATACGTGTGATTCTGTTTCATTCTGTCACTTGGAACAATCCATGTTAGGCACAACATCACTATAAATCTAACTTCTCATGCTTAGATAGCAAATTTAATTATATTCTTATGTCTTGAGATTATACATTTGTAGGTTAAGATGCAAATTAAACAAGGCATGTCAGTATCAAACATGGTAGAATGGTTGTCATATGGGCCGTTAGAAAACTGCGTATCATATAAAGGCTTGCTAATCAATGGGTCTAGGTTTATTACCAAGGATGTTAAGAGAGTCACACAAAACAGTGGAGTTTCAATTGAATCAACAACCTTAGTTACAGGACGGTCAGAAACTAGTGGGTTCTACGGTGTTTTAGAAGAAATTCTATTGTTGGACTACAATCATATGTTTCAAATTCCAATATTCAAATGTGATTGGGCTCATACCAGTTTTGGTGTCAAGGTAGAAGATGGATTTACATTGGTCAATTTGAAACAACATAAGAACCAATACTGTAACGATCCATTCATTTTAGCAAAACAAGCGCGACAAGTTTTCTATTCTCGAAAGTCAAATGCATCTAACTGGTATGTGATGGTGAAACCACCACCTAGGGGTTTCCATGAATTAGAGGAATACAATGAAAAGCTTGAGACAAATTTCCAAACAGTGGATACTTCAGCTCTTGGTTTACAAATGGATGACGAGAGCGAGAGCTACTTAAGAGAAGATGGTGAATAAATCATAGTGGTTCCGACAAAGAAGAAGAACAAAAAGAAGAAGAAAAGGAAGTTCACAAGTTAAGTCAGTATAGTGTATTGTTTTTACTGTATTGAATTTTTACTATCATTGTCGCTCTTGTTGTATTTCCTTTACTAACACTAGTATTGTTCTTGCAAAATAGACATTAAACAACTTCATTTGGGTTCTTAATTTATAGAATGCTAGCTTTGTTACCTTTGTAATATTTTTTCTGAGTAGACACCCATTTTTAACTCCACCTATGTAAATGATATATCAGTTGTTATGATTGCTATATTGGCACACCCATTTTTTCTGATATTTGTATGAATTTTGTAGTTTTGCCTGAATTTTATTCGGTGCTTTCAGGATTGTGCTAGGACTAGTTACTTATTTGTTTTTTTTTTTTTTGGGTTGTCACTTGTCAATTATGATGTCATATGGGAATTGAGTTGGAATTCTGGCAGGATTGTGAAATTATCATTTTTCTTCATTGGAAACTAGCAGGATTGTGAAAAGGCATATGGCGGCGAAGGAAATGCTTATATTGCTAGTTTATTTTGTTTTTAAAAAATGACCTCTTATGTTGCTACTTTTATTCCATTTGGGAATGTTGATAACTTTGATATTTGTGTATTAAGAGTGATATTTTTCGTTCAGAGAAGGATTCGTGCTCTTTGCGGCTCAATCACTTGAGCATTACATTTTTTTTACAACAATTATAAAGGGTTGTCATAAAGTTAGTGTATAGTTAGTATATTAAAGAACCACAAAGTTAACAGAACCTCTGATAGTGTAGGATGGTCAGTGGTGTAGACTTCCATGCTTGAGGCTCAAGATCGAATCCCCCCAACCTCATTTTTTCCAACATTATATATTTTTACTTCAACAACACTTGTGAGTGTTGTTTTAGGTTCATGTTGGAATCTCTCCTCTAACATATTTTTCATTATCTTATTTTTCAGTTTTTTTCAACAACACTTGTGAGAATTGTGATAGGCTAAGTAACTACATATGAACATTATATATTTTTACTTCAACAACAAATGTGAGAATTATGATAGGTTAAGTCACTACATATATGGAAACAACTGTACATATTTTTTATTATCATATTTTTGTGTTCTTCAACAACACTTGTGAGAATTGTGATAGGCTAAGTTACTACATATATGGAACATTATAAATTCATACTTCAACCACACTTATAAGTGTTGTTGTAGGTTTCTATTTAAAAAAAAATAATCAAAACTTGTGAACTGAAAGGGTGGTTGATCATCTATACTTCCATGCAGTAGGTTCATGTTCGAATCTCCCCTCTAACATATTTTCCGTTATCATATTTTTGTGCTCTTCAATAACAGTTGTAAGAGTTGTGATAGGATAAGTCACTACATATATGGAACAGAGTTGTTATAGATAAATGTCATCACAACTGTTTTGCTTAAGGAGTTGTCGTTGGTTTTCTTAGCGCAACCCCTTGTTTCCTAAGGGTTGGCAGTGATGATATACCACAACTCTTGCTTTGAATTCAGTTGTAAAACATAGGACTTTCTACAATACTTAGCTAAGCGTTGTAAATCTCCAGTTGTAAATGTATATTTTTCCTGTAGTGTTTACTTTTTACTCTCTTTTTTTAAGACAACATGATTGGATCAAACTGGATCCAAGCACATGATTCTTGTCAGCAAGTACATGATAGTTGCCTTGGATCCTGAATTCCACGCTTGTTTAGGCGACAGAGACAGGGATAACACACACATATTTCTATTCCCAAGTGTCTTTTTATTCCGTTTTGGTCTAATTGGTCGGTCTCTTTTTTTTTTCTTTCTCTTTTTCTTTTCTTTCATTTTTTTTTTGTTTTTCTAGTAACTCAATCACTCTATTCCATCCTAGCAGCAATAACACGTCGATGTTTAGTGACCCACCAAAACACTTAGAGAACAATAGATAAATATGGAAAAATAAAAATAGAACATGATATGGTGATATTCCGAGATATGGTTACAACTAACATGGTATTTATGATTTTTGAGATACGTTCGTCCCTTTTAGTTAATCGGTTCCTCAACTCCTGCAATCAAAATGGTTCCATCCACTAATGGTGTCATCCTAAAGGCACAAGTTTCTATATTTCGGAGTTCAAAAAACACAAATTTTTCTTGGTTTTTCTATTTTTCTGATTTTTTTTAAAGGCATAAAACACACTAAAACAAAGTATACAAACATATAAATGCTCCCCCACACTTAAACTTTACATTGTCCTCAATGTAAAATTGAATCGTCCAAAGAAAGTTCAAGGTGGGAAATTCCGCAAATGATATGCAAAAAAAAAGAAAATAAAAATAAAAGCAAATGCATAAAAATAAAAATAAAAAGATAAGGGTAAAGATACAAAACTGGTGGGTTGCCTCCCACTTAGCGCTTGGTTTAAAGTCGTCAGCCCGACGTGCTCCTCGTTTGTTACGCCTTAGCTGGCGTCCAACACATTATGGAAATCTGATTGTATGTTACTTGAGTGTTTCCTCGCCTCAAAGATGTTGAAGTGTATGACTTATTCATAGAACTCCATAGTCAAGGTGCCATTGTAAAAATCAATCTTCGTTCTAGCGGTACTCAAAAATGGTCTACCCAATAGTAACGGTGTAGACGAGGATGAATTCACATTACCCATGTCTAGAACATAGAAATCCACTGGAAATATTAGTCGTTTTACCTGCACCAAAACATCCTCAACAATCCCTTTTGGGTAAACGTTAGATCTATCGGCAAGTTGAATAACTATGCCGGTTTCCTTAAGAGGAACAAGATTTAAAGCATCATAAATGGAAGTAGGCATAACATTAATGGAAGCTCCTAAATCTAGCATAGCTTTTGTATACCGAGTTTTACCAATTGTGCATGGAATAGTGAAACTACCGGGATCTTTTAATTTAGGTGGGAGTTTATTTTTAAGATACGTTGAAGCATTCTCCCCCATACTCATTACCTCATTACCGGTTAGCTTGTGCTTGTTAGTGCACAATTCCTTTAAACACTTTGCATAGCGAGGAGATTGCCTAATTACTTCAATGAGTGGAATATTCACTTGGACCTTCTTAAAAACATCCCAAATATCCCTATCTTGTTCCACCTTCGCATTAGCTTTAGCGAACCTTCCAGGAAAAGGTAGAGGAGGAACATAAGTAGAAACAAGAGGTTTAGAGTTTGATTTAGTTACCTCGGGAGTTTGGGGAAAATCTGCGTTCTTTTCCTCCAAAATTGGTTCCTTTGGCGCTTCTTCTTCACCCGAATTTGTAACTTCGGGTTGCAAAAATTGTGTACCACTTCCCAACTTAATAGCATTGACACCCTCACTTGAGTTAAGAGGTTGGGAAGGGAGTTTCTCACCATTTTGTGCATGCAAATGATTAATATCCTTGGCCATTGAACCTACTTGTGTTTGCAAGTCCTGGACCACACCCTCCATTCTTTGCATAAAATATTTCAGCAACTCTTCCATATTTGACCCTTGATTTTTAGGTGGTTATTGTTGTTGGAATTGTTGTTGTTGCGGTAAACCAACTTGTGATTGCAACTCCTTAATTGCATTATCCGTTTTCTACTGATTTAAGATCGCTAGTTGTTGATTTTGCTGTACCACGGACATTAGAGCCTCCACCAAAGTAACCATCTTCTCCAATTCTGGATTATTCCCTTGTTGTGGTTGTTGCACTTGTTGTTGGAACTCACTCGGATGGCTGGAAACAGAACTTGCACTTGCAACTTGCTCGTAAGTGTTGGAGTAAATACCATTCGGCTGGGTTGAGAATATAACATTGACATGCTCTACGTTCTCATAAGTTGGGCGTGATGGTTTTACAACCACTGCTACAATTTGTTGCATCATTGCCATCATATTGTTCATTTGTTGACGTAACTCAATAATCTCGCCAACTTGATTAACTTCCTTGATAGATGGTTCTGACCCACGAATTGAAAATTGTTGAGAATTTGCTGCCATACTCTCAATAAACTCTCGAGATTGTGTCACCGTCTTGTTCATAAGTGCACCACCACTTGCAGCGTCAATAAGATTCCTATCACTCGATTGTAGTCCTTCATAGAAGTATTGGATAATCAGCGCGTCACTGAATTTGTGATGAGGACAGCTTGCTACCAATCTCTTGTATCGTTCCCAACAGTCATATAAAGATTCTCCCATATGTTGCTTCATTCCGCAAATCTCCTTGCGAATTTGAGTAGCCTTTGATGCTGGAAAATATCTCTCTAGAAAGAGTTTCTTCATCCCATTCCATGTTGTGACACTTTCGGGAGGCAAATAATATAACCAATCCTTAGCGCTATCCACTAAAGAGAATCGAAAAACTTTCAACATTGCACCATTCGCCTCAACATCCGTTGGAAGCACGGCCATGACAATGGTGTGGAAGTCAATAAGATGCTTGTTTGGATCTTCATTCACCATGCCATGGAACTTTGGTAATTCTCTAAGCAATCCCGGCTTTATCTCAAAAGTAGAGTTGGTTTGAATGCAACCCTGCTGTGTATCCATCTTCTGAGAAGCCAAGTCCTTGAGTGTACGATTTGCAGCGTCACCCATTGCTTCTTCTTGTTTGTATTTCGGTAAGGTACCTGAAACACACTTCTCACAAACAAGTAAGAAAACAAGACAAGAACCAAAAAACAGTATGCAAACAGAAATATTAAAAAGAAACTAAAAACTAGATAACAAGCCGAATGCCTCCCCGGCAGCGGCGCCAAAATTTGATGCGTGTCGTATGCGTCAAAAATATAATTTCACTTCCTCACTCAACTAAATATAAATATAGTATTCGATAAGAAAGAGTTCGTAACCACAGAGAGGCGATTGTTGTTATGCAATTTTCATATTCTTATGTAACCAAATAACCCAAGTTGTGTTTTTGTGTTATCAAAGTAATAATACTAAATAAAGCAAAGTAAATAGTTGGAATAATCAATAAGGAGAAGATATTGGTAAAGGGATAGTATCATTCATAAACATGTATTTTTCATCTATGATTAGAATTGGTATTTAATCTCTCAATTATCAAAAGTCCTAGGATATCTTGATTGCAAGAGTATCCCGTTTATTTCCTGATTTTATCACAAACAACATTAAAAGATGCTATTGTGAAATCTTCTTAAAAATCAACCTAAAATGTAAAAGCACAATTAGATTTAACTCCCTAAGAGCAATAAGTTCTATGAAATAAGACTAATCGATGCAAACAAACGTGTAAAAGCACTAATTCGTTTTAACAAAGGTTATGATTCATATGCGATTAAAAATATGTATCACTACAAGTATTAACCACAAGATGCTACTAAAAATCAGAGATAACAACTTTTACGTATTTAAAACCCTAATATAGCTATAGAGATGAAAACAAATCCAATTGATTCCGGACTCAACCAAACTAGCATTCAAATCATATGATAATATAAACGATGAATCATAAACGATAAAATTGAGACAAAACTAATTCATAGAATCAAATAACATGCTTGAAGAAATCAACTTTTATCCCATAACCAATAGTTGTATTTAGCTACACATATTCATGGAGTTCATCATCAAAATATTCAAGGGAATAAGATGAAACATAAAAGAAAGCAAACCCTAGAAGTAGTTCTCTGCAAAAGCTCCAAGAATAGAATAAAAACCGTTTTTTCTTTGTTGTAGAAACTCTCTTTTTATAGCCATTTGCTTTCCAAAAATAGGTCAAAGTCTTCAAAATCTTCAAGTCCACGTCCATCTACTAGTCCACCAAGCCCAGGTGTGAGAAATACGTCTTTGGAAATTTTGGGTCCAAAACTGGTCGCCGGAATGCTGACGTCATCACCGGAATCCGGTCGCCAGAAAACTTTATCCGATCACTTGAACCATTGGAAACTATCACCAAGTAATTCTGCACTTCCAGTAGCTCAACGTTTCTTTCCTGTATTTCAAACATTTGCAAAACCCCTCTAAATCCAATTTTTATTCTTGCGAAAACGTACCCAAAAGCGTGACGCGTAGCTCATACTTCCAGCCATCAGTTCTTGCATCCGACTCATACCCCCCTCGCAATTCACTGAAATATTACGATCGAAACTTTAACCTCTGAAATCCGACTACCGGAACTATGCCCACCGGAGTGCCATTTTCACCCCGTTTTCGCACAATTTATGCAATCTTGGTTTCTTGCCATTCTGTTTCATATCCACCTTCATTTCAGCTCCACAATCGCCATAACCTCATTAACAGCTCAATACTTGATCTCCAATCCAACTATGGTTCAGCCAATGCATCTGTCACAACCATCCAGCTCAGTTCATGCTTAGCTCTGCGATTCCAGCCAACTGCAGCTACAACTCCAACTTTTGTTCATCTCGCTTTGCCATCACCTGCAGTTTCATACCCTTATTGCCTCTGCTTGCTTCTATCCCACTCTACTTCTGCAACACTGAGTTTCAGTCACAAATTCCTTTTGATGCTCCCAGCACTTCAGTACAGGTGCACCAATATCCTGCGGTTTCCACCAGCTGCTGCAAACTCAAGTCCCAGGTCTCTCTGTGTTGTTCTAAACACAGCCAACACTGACTCATTCCACCTTCACTTCCAACCTCCCAAGCTTCTGTGTTGACAAACCCTAACTATAACACACTGCTTCTACTCTCTATATCATCATCTCAACATCACCACAACAGCGACAACCCACGACAACCAGGGATGCTTCATTCTGCAGTTTCAACTGCAGCTGTCACTGCCAACTTTTCCAGATTTGAGTGCCCAACATCTCATGAGCTCGATCCAGCCATGATGGCCATTCAAGCTCACATTCCATAACCACCAGTCTCCTCAAAGATTTCCCTGCAACATGGTTTAACTCACCAGTATCCAAATCCCTGAATTGCATTCATCCACTCCAGTCCATTGCAACCAAGACATACATATCACCACTAGCCTGCAATACCCTGCAACTTCAATATTACTTCTCCCTGAATTACACAGCACAAACCTGCTAAATCTGCATTTGCACCAGTATTGAACCCATCTCAGCCAATGCTTCACCTGCAATTCCATCCTTGCAATCCAGGCATCACCACTTCATAAACACTGCACTTCCATTTCTACTAGCTTATGCTACAACCTAAATCTCCCTGTTGCTTCCTACCACCTCGCTCCTTGGCTTGTCTGCAATCTTCACAGCTTCCCACTCAACTGCAATATCAGCCATTACAGCAACATCATAATCACCTCCATTGAACTACCACCAAACCCATGAAAGTCTTCCAAATAACAGAACCCTTATCACCTCACAAATTTCAGATTCAAAACCCAACAGAACTCTAATTCATCTCAGAGAACAACAACAACTCATTAAAGCTTTTAGCCACTGCAGTTGCAATGCTCTTGAACCACAAAACCCAGCTGCAACCAACTGAAGATCCATTGCAGTTCATACTCCATTCTCAAGCACCATCTCTATGTCATAGCCATACCCATTGCACAGAAAAACCTCAACTGAGTCATACCCATGCTCATCAATAACATCAATTCTGCCCTGTAATACCAGCTACACCTAAAACCAAATTTCATTTGTTTGAGTTCTGAGTTTCCTCCATGTCTGTGCCTCCCTTTCTCTTTTTCATTCGATTCAGGTGATGGTAATAATAATTGAGAGGAATGAATGAACCGCTAGATTTAGGGCATACGAATAAAGGTGGTTATATCCACCCAAGTTCGGCGGATAAGGGGTAACTAACTCATTTGCGTGGCTTGTCGGTTTCAGATAACCGACAGCCTAATTCTCTCTTCAACTGTCAGTTTTAGGAGACTGAAAACTTAAATTCCGGCTTAACTCCTCTTGTGCAACCTAGCATGCTCCAAATATCGTCTGCGAGTTGACCTTTTTGCCTTTTCCGCTCCAAATGGCTATTTTCTCCTTCTTTTGCTTCATATGACTCCGAAGCACCTAATACACTCAAACTCACACATAATATACATAATTCACACGGAAACTCGCAAAGAAAGCATAAATACTAGATATAAAATTAGGTGTTTATCACACCTATCAGAGACCATAGGCAAGATATTATGATAAAGGATATTTCGTTTAATGAATAAAATATTTCTTTATGATGTGGAGTAATGGAATATATGAAGATTTGGGAAAGAATATTATTCTTTATGGTTGGAAATAATAATTAAGATATTGATTGCAGTATTTGAAACATGGTGCATTTTGATTGGAGGATTGTTATATTATTTGACACGTGGCATACTTTCATTGGACGATGATATGGTAGTAATAAATAGGAAAGGAAAGTGGTTTCCTTTGAAAGCTATAAATACGCCGTGGATACAAGGAAAATGGGGTCCGGAATCTGAGCAAAATAATAGAGTTTCTATTTCATTCTTATAATTTTCTTTTGTAATAATAGAGTAATTTACCTGCTAGGGCGGAGGAGGAAGCCAATTCTGATATGTAAGAAACTCAGGTATTATCTAATAAAATATTCTTTTGGATTAAATTGTTTTAGTAATTTCTCTTCTAAAAAGATTCGTTCTTTAAACCGTTTTGGATAGTCTTCGGCTATTGATATTTTATAAGCGAAGGAAATTATACCATTTTGGGTTTACAACAAAAGTTGTATATTTATTTTAATTGCGACATTTCCGAGACATGTGATTGATTTCGATACCGTCTTGAGTGATAATATGAATATTTTTTAGAGATGAAATGAGAACTTTACATGATTTGTTTGGTGGAATCCAAAACCCTAGTATTCTTTTCTTTACTAGTTTATTTATTTTCTTAGTTTTATTAATATTTCTTCTCTTCTTATTCTAAATAGTATCTTATAGTTCGTACACAACTTTTGTTGGAAGCCGAGCGACAAGCTGAGCTCCAACCCCCTTTTGAAATTTAATTAGGAATTTAGAGATAACAATTATTTGGTCCTTGTGGAACGAACCCGTATTCTGCATACTATCTCATCGATAGTCATGCACTTGCGGTGTTATAATTAAATCCCATCAACATTAACTGCCTAAAAATGTGTAAGACAATCATGACTTCAGGGGTACAACATACAATGATATATCTATAATGTATATATATCTTGAAAAGTTGTTTATTCACAGGGGCTATGGCATAAAAAGTTGCTAATACTTGACTAAAGCTATAATGAAGGTTTCTGAACATATCCAAATATTAGAATAAACTCCTGTTAGTCTTAACTGTAGTTTTATGATATAATATGAAAGAAAAATGTAAAAAGGAGAAGCGAGAACTTATCCTTGTGGCCAGTATTTGGCGGATAATTCTTGTCTAGCAGCTGGTAGATAAAAATGGTGCTAGAAAGCTTGTGGAGTTCAGGCGATCAATTTCTTTTACAAATTTCATCAAACAAATAACAAGCATCAAACTGGTGATCGAGAGATGGATCACTGGTGTTTTCCCTGACCCCTCATATACATATCCTTCCCTGCAAATCTTTGCAAGTAACTTGAATTAGTAAAAAGTCAGTCTCCAACTCATGCACAAGCTATAACCACTCCCCTATCATCCATTCACCAAAATTCTCAACTACTTCATTTCCACCATCTGTCATAAATTTCCAACATCGATAGTCTACTTCCTTTGGACGAAAAAACAGCCACAACGTCTTCAATTAAATTCTAACTAATCTTTAAGCTTGCAAGAAGTTTGGTGACCACACCAGGGAAACTAAACCAAGTTGCTTCCATCTAAAAAGCGTGTTACCATTCTTAAGTTGTTACCCACTGATTAAGAGCATAAGAGTGTTAGAGCATATCCCGGTTGAACCCACCAAGCATTGGTATGTCAAGTTTGGTTGTCATATTTTAGAGAATCAAAACTCATTTCATGAGTCGATTGATTGTTTACTAGAGTCAACTTCGTATAGGTTAGCTAGAAAGTTACTAGGATATGAGACTTACAAGTATTACGTGAAGACTTGAAGAATGTGAAGAAGTAAATAACTACAACGACGACATCATCCTTCCACTTGAGGTTAGTAATATTTGACTTGAACTGTTTTATTCCTAACGTATCTTTCAAGTCATGCATTTTGAAAACATAACTGCGAAGCTGTGAATGATTATACTCTAGTTAGACATAGTATTAAGGAATTACAATATGAAGTATAATGTCTATCTTTTGAACTTCGTATATAAGACATCGATATAATCGTATGAATGCTATTGTGATTATGTATGGGTATGAGTGAAGATTTCGTCATAGGAAATAATGTTTTACATTCGTTTTGAAGGAAGTAAATTCATAAACTTGTTTTGTGAATCGAAAGGGAAATCGCTAGGCTTATTGGTATTGTTATTCATTGCAATTTTTTTTGAATTACTAATATGTGTGTTTAGTATAACCATTCATAACTTTCTTATGTATCTTGGTAAAACTATTCACAAGGCCTGACTTTTGTATTGGTATGACTTTTATTAGTGAAACCGATCTTAAGTAATCACGTGAGATGGTAAGATCAATATATCGAAATTGGTATGACTAAATACTAGACATTGGGTAACCATTCCTAGTAAGAGGTGTGACCGATCACAAGAGAGTGTGTAATTGATCCTTGTAAGAGGTTTAACAAGTTTTAGTAAGTTGGTTTAACCGATCCTATAACTTGGTCAACTGATCACAAGTTTTACCATAAGAAGTGGTAACCCATCCTAGTACTTAGTTAGCCATTTTTTGGTAACTAGTGTAACCAATCCTAGTACCTACTTGGAGGTAGAAACGAAACTTTATGTTGAGGCTAAACCGTGAAACCAATTAATGGTGATTCGATAGGATAATAATCACATATTTCTTGGAAGTCATATGAACCAATTCTAAACTTGTTTGGAAGTGTGGCAAATCGGTTCCAAGATTGTATATAAGAAAAAGGATTTACAAAGTAAAGATGTCGACATACTTTGAACATGTGCAGTAACTCTTATCTTTTATTGTGCAAAGATATTCCTTAATAGCTAAAGGAGAATTCCGGATCAAAATAAATTGAGAATCTTTTAATTAAGGTTTTTAGTTTTATATGCTTTTAATTTCCAGCAATTAAAATGTATATCTTTAGAAAATAAAAATTAGTAATGTGCATTTACTAGTTAGAGATTTTATACTGAGATTTCGGTCAATATTTGGATAGAGCATTTCCAGGAATTATGAAAACCATTTTTTCCCTTATTGCATATCCTTGAGAATATTCGGTTTTGGAAATTCCTTGGTGTCCAAACTTCCTTGTCTATAAATACTGAAGTTTTCATTTCTAGCAAACTAATCCTCTGAGCCAGCAGAAATACCTAGTTGTGTTGTTACTGGTGGAGCCGTCTATTCGGAGAGGAAAGTAACCTAATTAGGCAAAATCTCTTACCACCGCTCGGTTTAAAGACTTCTTTGGGATTGAGAAGCTCTATTAGTACCGTTGGTGGGAAACTAGATAATTGCAATTTATTATTAATTTTCGATTGATTTGATTGACTAACGGTTGTTGAACTTTGATTGCACCTAGTTTGTTTATGCTTGAGAATATTCTCTTCTGATATGAGATTCACTCAAACTAGATCGAAGTTTCGATGGGAGATCTTTATACTGTTTGTAGAACTAAAGACGTCTTGTGATAATCCATTTTTAACAGACTCCGTTCTGTATGTGATTGATCACAAGAGATTCATGTTATTTGTGTGTAGGTGTTTATTGAAGATCTAAGAAGATTTGAAGACGAAGAAGAATTCTGATTTGGGTTAATAATCTTTGGTGTGCACAAAAGTTGTTTCGGCTGGAAAGGGATTTGAAAAAGCGGGGTCTAACAACCACACCCAATATTTCGATTAGCAATCTGTATGGACAAACTCAAATATACTTTCTAGAGAATCAACTAGACAGTGTCAGACTCAATCTAAATAAAAGTATATCAAAGAGTTTATAACTCTCTCACTTGATTTGCTCTTTACTCAAGCAAATATAAATCAGCGAGTCTTTATCAAATACAAGGAGATAACTTGGATGGTACCAAAGACCAATTTCCAAGTGTCAATCAATTTAAATCAACAACCAAAAGGTAATATATTCTAATTGATTGAACCATGCACAACCTATATTATTTCAATTATATAACAAATATAATGCGGAAAAGAAACAACACAGACACTAGAATTTGGTTAACGAGGAAACCGCAAATGCAGAAAAACCACGGGACCTAGTCCAGATTAAACATACATTGTATTAATCCGCTACAGACACTAGCCTACTCCAAGCTAACTTCGGTCTAGACTGTAGTTGAACCCCAATCAATCTCACACTGATCCAAGGTACATTTATGATCCAATGCCTATGATCCCAGTAGGATACTACGTACTTGATTCCCTTAGCTGATCTCACCCACAACTAAGAGTTGCTACGACCCAAAGTCAAAGACTTTAATAAAAAAATCCGTATCACACAGAAAAGTCTATGGTAATAGATAAATCCATCTCCCATGAATAAACCTATGAGTTTTGTTCCGTTTTTTGATAAATCAAGGTGAACAGGAACCAATTGATAAACCAGACTTATATTCCCAAAGAACAGCTCAATATTATCAATCACCTCACAATAGTCTTAATCGACGCAGCGAAAAAAGATATTGTGGAATCACAAACGGTGAGACGAATATGTTTGTGATTACTTTTTATCTTGCCTATCAGAGATAGAAATCTCAAGCCAATTATTACAATTATACTCGTATGATAGAAACAGCAAGATCAGATCACACAACTACAAGAAAAGTAGTATCGGTATGGCTTCACAATCCCAATGAAGTCTTTAAGTCTTTAAACTGGTTTAGAAGAAGAAACCAAAGGTTAAAGGAGAATCGACTCTATATTAGCACAACTAGTATCACACAGAATGTGTGGGGATTAGGTTTCCCAGTTTTTAGAGTTCTCCCTTATATATTCTTTCAAATCAACTTTTGCAATCAATGTTAGCTTAGTAACAAAGCATTCAATATTCACCGTTAGATGAAAACCTAATTAGATTCAAGAAAATATTTATCAATTGTTAGATCGAAAACATAGATTGTTATACACACATGAAATGCACATTTCTAGGCTTGTGTAGCCGTACCCAAACATGTACAATAGTTGGTTCAATATTAGTCAACCAAATGGTTAGCCAAATGATAACTTTCATATCAACCATATTCTTCTTCACCATAACTAGTTCAAATGAACTAGTTAGAGAGTTATTCAATTGCTAGGAAATCTCATGTACTATACAAGACACAATTGAAGCAAAAATGATTTTATTTACTCGAATCAGTTTATGAACTATATAGCCACGGTTTGCAATAGCATTCCTTAGTTTATAAAAATAAGTTCACAAACATCGTTTTTAGACATAACCTACTCAAGTTCGCAGACTGGGTTCGCGGACTTAAGTTCCCGGATGGAGTTCACAAACTCTAACGAAAATTCTCGGGTTTGAGAACTTTACCAGTTCGCGGACCGAAGATCACGAACTTCTCCGGTTCTCTTGATCAACAAAGTTCGCAAACTTTGGTTCAAGGAATAAGTGTGGATGGGGAAAAGCGTGTCGCCGGTTTTTCGGGAAAGTGGAGAGTCGAGCGAGTTGTTGAGACTCCTCAGCTGGGAAAGATGTTAATCCTCACATAGATGCATCGCTGCAAAGGGGGTGCTTAGATTCAGTAAATCAATCTGTATGACTCCGGACTGAACCAAGAAAGTGGCCATTCCAGAATCATTTAGGTCGCAAAGAGGGAGATGGGTTAATCTGTAGGAGGGAAGCTTGGAATTGTGTGGGATCAGTGATGATCGAGGATTGTAGGTGTGTTGAAGGTTTCTACAGTATTGGTGAACTATTGAGTTCTGATAAGTTCTGAGTGATTGGTGAATTCTTGAGAGTAGTTACTAAATAAATTCTGCAAGGATGATTACTGATGTTGTAATTCGTTATCCTCAATCGTGAATTCAGAGACTTATTTATACTTTTAGAGAAGTAACACCACTGACCCCTGTAAGTGTGATGGTTTCTTGAGTAAAAGAGTGGGAAAGTGGAAGACCGTGGTAAAGTCAGTTCCAAGTCGTGCGGAGACTTGACCGATCGTGCACCCACAACTTTGCTAACTCCTTCAACCATTGACACGACTTACGCACATTTCTCGTCGTGGGATGAATCCACGTGTCGTAGACCGCCAGACCAAAACGCTAAGTGATATCCCCCCATTTGTGACGTGAATGATGTTTCACGAATCGTGGAGTCTACGGGGCATAGTGTCTAGGTTCAATCAATTGTTGACTGATTAGACACTAAGCTTTAGTTTAGTGAATCAAGTATGAACGGTGAATGCTCAGCGATTCATGGGTCAAACATGTAGTTCTTTGGAGAGATGTAAGTATGATGAATTACTGACTAGTTGAGTGATTGATCAACTATTGCCGCGAATTATGAGAATTCAATGAGAAACTGAGCAAGTATTGCTCAATTCACCGATTATGGGAAATTGAGCAAGTATTGCTCAACTCAACAAAATTAAGGATTTGATGGTCAACTGAGCAAGTATTTCTCAATTCACCAAATACTGGAGAATTGTTGAATATTGACTAATATTCAGGCGATTGAGCAAGTATTGCTCGATTCGGCGAATTATTTTGCTAGTGATGTGACCCAGTAAAATATTAATTAAAATATTGGTAGATTACTGAATATTGTTTAATTAATTTTAGATGTTGATTGATGAATCAACGTAAATTTATTAGTGTTCGAAATTGCTCAGAATGATGGTTTCACAGAGCGTTCATTCAAAACCCTAATTTTGGACAATCCTCCATCAATTGGAGAATTGCCGAAAATTTATTATGAGTGATGAATGGACCGACCACATGGGATGAGGAACGTCCATGTGATACCCAGCGTTCGAGTGAGCATGCGCCAGGGTTCTCAGTTTGAGAGTTAGTGAAAAGTGATGATTAAATGGGGAGTTCACCATTTACTGAAAATCTTGCTAGGTTCAGCATTAGGTGTAAAACCTAGTTATGAGAGATGGGACCGACCAATAAGGTATGGGGCCAGCTCCTGGTGGTCACATGACCAAGTGTTGGTCGTTTGGAGGATTTTCTAGTTGGTTGGAGAGATCTCGGGCCCAGTATGAGCAATTGAGCAAATTAGGTCAGAATTGCAAAAACGTGTGGGACCGGCTTCATGCAATCCCTAGAAGCAAACTGGTTGGTCATGGAGGCATTCACATGTTTCCATGATGTCCATGTCTCCATACTAAGAGTTTCAGTATTTTCTGATGTGCGTTTGACCGATGTTGTGAATTTTCAGAAGAATTTCATCTTCGCTGAGAATTCTCGACTTTTTGATGGAATGAGCATGTATGCTCAATTCATCAATATTTTGAAAATATTAAAATAAAATATTTTAATAATCCCAAATTACCGTGAGGGGCTAGCCGGCCACGTGACCATGTTGGCTTTTGGTTTTTCGTGATTCGAGCAATATTTTAGAAAATATGGTGAAGTCACGAATTTTGTTCAAACCCATGAGTTTCACCAGCTGAGGGAAATAATAAGAATGAGAAATTAGGGATTGCAAGGTGTAGGACCGACCACGGATATGTCATGGCCTTCCGGCCATGTTTCCCGGTCCCGCACACCTTTCCCTATTTTATTATTATTTTTGTGAATCCTTGAAGTTATGGAGAGTCCTTGAAGATATGGAGAATCCAGGAAGATATGGAGAATCCATGAAGTTTTGGAATAATAATTATAAAAAGCTAAGGATTGTGAGGTGTGGGACCGTCCACGGCTTGTGCATGGCCGGCCGGCTAGGTTTCCCGGTCCCGCACACCTCTCCTTATTTTATAATTTATTTGGTCAATCCTCCAAGTTATGGAGACCTCTTGAGTTTTTGCACAAATTGGGAAATTTTTGCCAAGATAGAGAACTCTCCATGGGTTTATGAAAATCGTGAGAAAATAAAGAAAATAATGGGGAAGCATGGAAACGGCAACGGCTAGGGCACGGCCGGTGGGCCCGGCCCATGGGCGCTTTCCATTATTTTATTATTTATTATTTCTCTCTCCTATTTTGTGGAGAACTCTCCATTGTTTCATGTTTTTGGATGCTCGTGCGCGCATCCGGGTGCTCAGTCGTGCATCATTATCGAGTACACTTGCACCATTTTTGTGGGGCTTACTCAGTGATGGTCCAAATGCCCAGTTATTTAGTATTCATTTCCAATTTATCAAATTCAATGGAGAATAATTCATGAAACTGAGTAATAAAAGTGAATGGTTGTTTCATTGTTGATTCGCAGGATCATATGTGGATTCGGCTACAAATTTAGAATAATAAAACGAGCATTACCATCCCATGGAATCGTGGATTCGACCATAGAATCAGAGTAATTGATATTTATCCATCACCATTTCATGAGATCAGTAGATTCGATCATGAAATCAGAGTAATGAGATAATATAGTTGTTTCATTGCTATTCTAAGATCAAGCCGTGGATTCGATCATAGAATCAGAACAATTGTTATTTCCATTCCATGGGATCAGGCCGTGGATTTGACCATGGAATATGAGCAATTGTTATTGCCATTCCATGGGATCAGGCCATGGATTTGACCATGGAATAAGAGCAATAATAGATTATTCTGGGAATTCAGTGGTGAATGTCACAGCAGAATTAATCTATGTGCATAGTCAGGAAACGGAAAATCCTGATGGTGCTTTCAGACACTACGGAGAACACCCGAGTCTATACACGTCGCTCTACATAGTCAGGATCAGTGAGTGTCACTGTCCTGAAGGCATTTTTTCTCTCAATCTGACGGAGAACCGCCCAATCATTCTTCTATGTAGAGGGGGGTCGCTCTCATGCAGTCAGGGACAGTGAGTATCACCGACGGCCTGAAGGCGCTATGTTCTCAATCTTCGGAGAATCGCCCAGCTGCATAGAGGTCACAATAAAATGCCAGGGATCGAACGCTCGGTTGGTAGAGGATTTTCGAAAACATAGTCATCATGGCTTCATAAAATATGAATCGTCACATGCCTGAAGCCGTATCAGGAACATGCAGTATCCTGATTTTACGATTTTGACCTTTGTTGAAAATCCACCATCTACATTAAGTCCCTTGCATAGTAGGGATTAGTCATGTTCTGCAGTATGCATTAAATGGTGATTTTCATTCGACGAGGCCTAGTTGAACTCAGTCTACAAAGGTAGTTTCAGAATCCTCAATTTACCCCAATGAGATCATGTACGAGCAAATGTGTGGATGAGAACTCTTATAATAAGGTAAAGTGTCATCTCATGATCGTGGAGAGATGAAGCACTACTGATTTGGGTGTTTAAAAGCTTAGTTATGGTCGATTTAGGATTTACGGGCCCGAGCCCAAAAAGGAAACCCGTGCTTATTAGGTTTTGGAAATAAATATGATATAAAAGGGAATAAGCCCTAAGATTTATTTTTATTTTTTGGTCGACCAAGCTTCTTCACCTCACGACTTTAGTAAAATCAGGAGGAAAATCTCGCTGGAGTTCAGCGTCGCCACCGCCCGCCCGACCACCATCCGGCCAAGTTCTTGCCGGCGCAGACAGGTAAGTCCGTGCGATTTTCTTCTTCTTATTTGTCTGTAGGTTCTATGATTGATGATTATTCACAAAACCCAAAATCCCATGGTTACATATGTATGTGTAGGATTTACGAAGGTTAGAAAACGTATGTATATGCACGTTTGTTCGTTAATTGGAGGAATGAGCAAAAATCCCTAATATGAAAGAGATATGTTAATTTTTGGATAGACATGGTCTAGTTGCAGTAGCAAAAGTTTTGTTTATTAGGTTTTATGAAAACCCAAGTTTGTTTTTTTTTTGAAAGTATGAACTTTGCAAATATTTTTATAAACGTAATTTGTTCGTAAAAGTAGTAAATAATAATCCTTAGAGTTAAAGGAATTTTGAAAAGACCTGGAGTTCATATTGAAATTTTATTTGAGAACTCTTGAAGTTTTATTTGAAATATAGAGAACTCTACAGAAATAGAAAAGTCCCTGGTTCCATAGACGAATGCTCGGTTGAATTTTTTTTTTTTTTGTAATTTACGTGAGTTATTAACTCACGAATTATTTATATATATATTTTTTTAAAAGGTGCGTGACTTATTCATGCTTTATTAGATAAAATTAGGTTTTCGAAAATACACAATTTATGAATTTGGTGAACTCCCAGTGTACATGTGAATTCAGTGATTTTATAATGTATGTATATACATAAAATCAGCGAGTTCTCACATAGAGGGTTTTGTGAATTACTCATGGTTTCTTGGAAAGTCAATGTAGACTATTGAATAATATTTTTATGCTCAACTTTGCAGGTTTGAAAGAACGAGTGAGTTTTGAAGGTTTTACGTTGTTATCACTAAGTTCGTGAAATCGTAAAAAGGTGAGAATTGAGGAATACAATTTTTGCAGACGTCAATTGTCGTATTTGCCTTAATTCCATTGTGTTAATGAATTCATGTATGGATGTTGTAGCTATTTTTCAGAATGGTTGAATCCCGTAGTGCTTCTAAAGATTACGTTTCTTCTTGAGATGATGGTTCCTCCAGACACGATGATACTGAGGTTTCTCAGGAGAAGAAGGAAAGTTCCAAGACTAATAACATCCCAACTGCTGAGGAAAAATTCTTCGTGTACTTGTATAGGCCTGAAAAGCGTCCTCTAGGCTCTTCGTTTCGGTTACTGATAAATCTTAGGTGCACTGCCCAGAACAAGTTGTGTCTCCCCGAGCTGTGGTTTGGGTTTTTTTGCAAGGGAAGTATTTCGCAGCTTCTCAGGTGGAGTTGAAGCTTTCTCGGAGTCCTCTGATGCATTTCTCAGGTATGATATCCCTGCTCGCCCGTTGGTGTGTCCCTACTCACATATTTATATGCATATGGGGAGAATTCACCATTACTATGGAAGATGTAGTTGCTTTGTTGCACCTTCCAATTACTGGTAATTTTCCTGAAGAACTCTCGAGAGAGGAGAAGGATATATCTAACACATTAGAAGCAAATATGCACGAATTGAATGAGTCACTTGTATCTTGCTATGCCCGATGGTTATCACACTGGTGGACAAGAGATATAACTCCTGAAGGACCAGTTGATGGCGTTTTGACAATTGCGGCTTTCTTGTGTCTGTGGCTCTCATGAGATATCTTCGAAGACTGTGGACACTTGCTAAAGTCATTTGTGATTCATTTTGCCATTAAGATGGCCAAAGGTGAGAAAATTCCCATTGGAAGTCTATTTTTGGGTTCTTTGTTCGCCAACTTGGACTCTCTAGTTGCGGACTCCAGTATTTATGATGGATTCATGAATATTGATACGAATGCTAATACCATGTTTCTCCAAGCCTTGATGTGGGAACACCTTGAGAGCTATGACCCAATTCCCCGCAGCATTTTGCAAGGACCCAAGGTCGACACTCGCCATTCCCTTCTTGAGGAGAATAATGCTAGGATCATGCGCTGGTCTAGAAAGTAACAACAATACAAGATATGCATTACTGACATTTTGGACATTGAGTCTGAGTTCAACTTTCTCCCCTGGGTGTCGGTTCCTTCTCTTTTCTCACAGTTGATCACTTTCAATACTACTGACGAGAATATCACATTGAGTACTGGTGCTGGTCTGAGTGAAGGAGAGAGATCTTTCGTCTTGAGTTGTACTCCTGGTTTCTTGATATCAATAATGAACGGAGGATTCCAGGTAAAAGAGTACAATATTGACAGACCCGCTAGATGGATGGGACTTGACCAGTGCATTCCGGGTCATCAAATGAACAAGCCAGAGATTGAGTACCTGAAGGCTCATTTAGACTTCACCCACGTGGAAGGAAATGAATACTTGTTCCCATGTTCTGACCGAGAAACCTTCACAACTCCTGGTTATTTAGGCTTTTGGCGTCAGCAAATCGAGCATGTATATACGTTTATAATAGATGTTCAGTCCCATGTACGAGAGTTCCCTCCTCCTGACGTGGTTTCCGGTCGGCCCAGGTTGAAGTATCTCCCTGGTAGTGATAAGAGGAAGACATCTCCAAATGTGTCACAAGTAAGTGCTTTTTCTTATGATTTCGGCCAAAGTATGCCAATTATATTTTAATTGTATTACTTTTCTTGTGATAGAGTGGTTGCGCTGTGAGACCTCGAATTGATGTAACCTCTTCAATCTTTCAAGAAAGTCCAGAGGGAGCAGAAGTAAGACAAAACATAGGATGATACCGAATAAAATACAGTCTACTACCGCTTCTTTGGTGAGTTGCTCGCGCTTTTCTTCATTGTTGCAACTTTCTCATCCATGTAACTAGGATTTAAAAGAGTACTGCTCATCCATTTCAGAATTTTGCCCCATCGGTAATTGATGGTCTCCGTTTTTCTTTTGATCGAACAATTCAGGATTTCAGTACTGAGGAAGTTGACGTAAGTTTCCTCTTTTGCACTTGATAATTATAATGCACCTTTGGACGAATGAGTGACGATTGTTGTTGATATGGACATGAGGAAATCACCATGGATAAGAATCATATTGATGAGGAATATTCCTCTTTGAGTAATGAGAATATGGAGAGCTCTCGAAATCCCTAACCGAACAAAAATATGAAGAGTTCTCTGAATGAAGGTAACAGAATTGCCAATGGAGGTTCCAACATTTCCGAGTCCTCAAATGGTTCAGAGGTTCCCCTAGTAAGTATTTCTTCTGTAGCCTCTTCATAGAAGTATGATATTGCTGATTTATGCATGAATAAATGAAAACCCGTATGAATATACGAGTAATTTTACCGAAATACGTCATCAAAAAATTTCAGACTTCAGATTTTATTAGAAATGCTGTATAATCCTCGTCTGGAGTCGTATTTTCGATGTCCGCATATGCATCTTCAAGCCCAGGAAATTTCCAAGCTTTAGCAGAGAAGATTTTCGAATTTTGAGCATGTTTAGGGCCTGAAAAACGCGAAACAGTAAACTTCCAAGAGATATTCAGAACTTTTCCAGATCACGCGTTGTGTGATGTTTTGGCCACATCTCCTTGCTCGTTCATCCAATTGTCATGAAATGTTGACATGTTGTAGAGAACTTTCATACGAATAGAATGATATATAACTCGTCTCCAAATTCCTCTCCAATTGCTCCCAGTTCGTCATTGAATATTGGGAAGTGTAAATTTGCTTCAGCTGAGTTTCTTTGAAAACGTGTTTCATGACTTTGATACTTCTTGCACATGTTCTAAATTCATAATAAGGAACTTAGATGATGTTAGTTCACTTACTTACTTAATATCATGATTTCATTGGATTTCTACGCCTGAACCATCCTAATCCCATGTAATCTTCGCATTAGGTACCGAACGACGAAGTTGGGAATCATGGATCCAATAATGATAGCTAGGGGATCCCTGGAGTTGTTGGCGATGAAACTCCTATACCTGCACCTCCAGGTTATGAAGTGCTGGTTGCTGATGCAAAGGAGGTGGTGGAAGCCCCAATTGAGCCTCAGATGGTGGAACTCGAATCGAGAATAGTAGAAACTGCTTCGTCTGAAGTGATATCCATGATTGTTGATGCTGCTCTAGTAGTTGAGAGGCTTATGATAGTGCATGAGTATCCCAATGCAGGGATTGCTTTTGATCCTCAATTTGGTGAGTTACTCCCATACCACCAGTTAGTAGGTGGTTTTAGTGTTCCCATCGGATATACTGCTATGTATGAGAAACTGTGGAAAATGTATGGACACATCGTGGTTACTCAGGATTCAGAATGGAGCTATTTCTTTACAAATCAAGTGGAAGCCATCTTGCGTGTTATACGTGATATCTGTATCACTCCTAGAAATGTTGTTACCCGAGACGTACTCTTTGATTGGGAGTCCAACTCGAAGAATGCTGAAGAACTTGGCTTCAATCTGAAGTGGCTTCGTCAAAGGCTTGAAACTATCAGGAAAACAGTAGAGAGTAGTGCTCCTTTCCCTGTTAGTGACGCCGTGACGAAGAAGATGGACGAAGTTGCTGAACTGACCAAGAAGCTGGAGTTGGAGAAAGCGGATTTGAAAGCTTTGGAAGATGCGGAGAAGAAAAAATCGTTCTTGATGGCTTTCTTTAGTTTCCTTTCCATAATCTCATGAACATTGAACTTCTGAGAGATATGTGAGATTTTATTTGGGTTTTGAGTTATGAGTGACTGAGGATTTTCTTTTGATTTTGGATTTGATAGAGATTTTATTATATAAAGAACTTTGATAGATTGCTGAATTTTCAAATGCTGAGTGCAAGTATGTACACGGTTTGGAGGAATTGAAAATATAATTAAAAGAAAATCCTAAAGTGCAAATGTCAGATGTTTTGAGCGCTTTCCTTGGATATAAACATCTAATGTTGAATGCTTAATGTGTTGAGAACCTTGAGACAATTCTCGTGAATCACAGGTACATCCATTTTGCCTTTGATGTCAGCCAATTTGTAGTATCCTCCAGTAACTGACTTAGCAACCACGAAAGGTCCTTCCCAGTTGTAACCCTTTGTAAAATGTGGATTGCGCTTGGTTACCTTAAGAACCAAATCCCCTTCATGAAACTTGTTAGGCATGGTTGCGCGTGCCCTGAATATATTCTGCTGGTTTGGAATCACCCGTGGATTCCATGCCGGTGAAGATTTCCAATTCTGTGGCACATGTGGACACTCATGCAAAGGAAAATATGGCGGGTATCGCTTGTCAAACTGAGCCAAGTCTTTAGCGTTAAACCTTTAAATGTGGTGCATAGTCAGAAGAGGTTCCAACCATGTGGTGTAGTATTGCTGAGGCGAGACTGTCCACTAATAGCATTTGATGACAGGTAGGTTTTGAGCGAGTTCCCGAATTAGGGTAGCATATTTAAAAGTAGGTAACACATATGCATTGTAGGACCAAAATATCTCCATGATTATACTCTTGTAAGATTAACAACATTACTGCGAGTATCATCGCGAATTATTCAGCAACACTTCACGAGTGTCACAGAATGATTTGAAGAATGACATAGTAGCTGAAGAATGTAGAAACACGGGAAGAGCATGATTATCCTACGATGGTTACAACGCTTGCGAGAATGGACATTATAACTGTCGCGAGAACATCGCGAGCCGGATCCGAAATTAAAGGACAACATAGCTGTCATCCACTATGTAACTACCCTATATAAAGAGACCCATTAGATTCAGAAAAGGATGATGTATTTTTGAGTGTTGAGAAAGTCTTGAGGAGAGAGAAAATCCAAGAGAGCGGTTGTATTCTTGATCTTCTTCCATTACTTGTAAACTTTTCTGAAAATCAAATAATAAAGTGTTATTTTAATCATCAAATATGTGTTAATTACTGTAAGATCTTATCAAGGGTGTAGTATAGGATTTCCTGCAACTACATTTTGGCGCCCGAAACAGGGATGAATTGATGATTGTTTGAAGAAAAAGATAAAAATTGACATTGTGGTTGGAAGGAATTTGGAATAATTAGTGAAAGATCTTACACAACATTCAACAGATTACTAAGATTAATGTCTAGAAGAAGAAGAAACACATCAGAACCACCAACAACTGTAAGGAGGAGTAAAAGACTTGCAGGTGGAGAAACAAATGAAATGGGAGAATCTTCAAGAATAAGAACAAGAAGAAATAGAACAAGGAATGAAGGAGAAAATCAAGTTCAACATCCAAACCAGCAAACACCAATACAAGATAGAGTTGTGGATTATGATAGAGTTAGCGTGCATACTTGGCGATCAGATTCGATGGAAGAAGCAGAAGATCAACAATTAAGAAATGAGAGAAGAGAAGAAAGAGATCAAGGAGTGGTTGAAAAATTAATTCATGGAGAAGGCGAAAATGAAACAGCAGATGATTTAAGACAAGGAATACAAGAGGAAAGGAGGTTAGAAGCAGAAGAACGTGCAAATTTAACAAGACAGAATCATGAGTTAAGAATGGAGAATTTGAGATTGAAAAGTAGGAGATCAAGAAGTAATTCTAGATCAAGTTCAAGATCATTTAGAGAAGAACCAAGGTGAAATTTCCCTATGAGAAATGCTGGAGCAAATATTCGAGAGGAAATGCAAAATCCAAATGAAGAGCAGTATCATAGAGAATAAGAGATGATTCATGATCGCTACATTCCACATGGAGAAACTGTGAATGGTAGACATGATAATATAAATCAAGAGGGCGGAAATATCCAAGATGGTGAAGAAAATTGAGAAGAAGGTAGAAGAATATTACATGGGCGAGAAATCCAAATAAATCAAAGAATCATTGAGGAGGAAATTGAGAAGCATTATGCTGAACAAGCACGTCTGGCTTGCGAGAGAGAAAGATTAAGAGCAGAAGTGGAAGAACAAGAATTCCAAGAAACAATACGGCAGAATAATCATGAAATCGAGAAAGAAGATGCACACAAAATCGCCATAGCAATAATATCAATGAGAAATATGACAGAATACAAAGGAGAATAGAAAGACCGCGAAGAGAAACGATGAGGAATGAAGAAACTCGCAGAGAAGAAATTGGAAGACATAATCAGTTGCGAATTCAAGAAGGAGGTGAAGAGGAAAATCGCAGGAGAAGGCAGAATGAAGATGCTGAAGAAGAAGCACAAAATCTCGTAGGACAAGAAAGACACGAGCGCAGAAGAAGAGAAGCTGCACTGAAAAGACCAATTGAACAAAACTCGGCTGGGAATGAACAAATTTTAAGAGAGTTAGCAGAAATGAAGGGAATGTTGAATAACAAAAGAGAAGGAGGTAGGAGGCAACTTGATGAAGCCATTGAAGAAGCCGCGAGAACCCCATTCACTCAAGAAGTACAATTAGGAGGAATCCCTCCAAAATGCAATTTACCAGCATTAACCAGTATCTTCGATGGGACTACTTGTGCTGTTCAACATGTTAAGGCTTATGTTAGGTGTATGCTACAATGGGAAAACCATGATGCTGTGTTATGCAAATACTTTGTATCTAGTTTAACTGGCGAGGCGTTAAAATGGTTCGAAGGCTTACCTAAAAATACAATAACTTCTTTCGACCATTTGCAAGATACATTTCTGGGAGCATATATAAGGAACAATTCTTCACGACCTGGTATTGAAGATGTATTTGGATTAATACAGAGGATTGGTGAGAATATGAAACACCTAACCATAAGATGGAAGAAAATGTGCAGTGAAATGGCAGGAAGAGTGGATGAGAGATACCTCATTTTATCTTTCATTAATGCAATGTTCGCAACCGATCTGCTGTACATACACATTTTCAGAATAAAAAATACCATCACAATGACTGAGCTACGAGAACTACAAGAAGGATATATTGCTTTGAAGTAAAAACAAAATGAGATAGAATCATATCCAATCGCAAAAACCATCTCAATAGCGGCAAACGAGAGTTTACTTCCTAAAATGATCAACAATGTGGCGAGCATCTCGCAGCCACATCAAGAGAAAGTGGTGATTGAAAATCAGCAAAAGTTAGTAGCCATGGGAAGTCGAGATCAAGAGGAGTATGAAAGAGAAAGGAATTATTACAATCGCGGCGAAAATAATAAAATTCAAATACTTGATCAGCCGCAAGAGACTTATGGTGGTCAGAGGAAAAATAATTTTAGAGGACAAGGGAATCAAAGAGTAATATGGGAAGAAATTAAGATGCCACCCCAAATAGCGGCAAACGAGAGTTTACTTCCTAAAATGATCAACAATGTGGCGAGCATCTCGCAGCCACAGCAAGAGAAAGTGGTGATTGAAAATCAGCAAAAGTTAGTAGCCATGGGAAGTCGAGATCAAGAGGAGTATGAAAGAGAAAGGAATTATTACAATCGCGGCGAAAATAATAAAATTCAAAGACTTGATCAGCCGCAAGAGACTTATGGTGGTCAGAGGCAAAATAATTTTAGAGGAAAAGGGAATCAAAGAGTAATATGGGAAGAAATTAAGATGCCACCCCAGAATGCCAGCATAGAAAAAATTTGGGAGGCTATCATTTTGATGGAAAATATACCATCACCCTGGAACATGGGAAAAGAGCCACATCAAAATAATCGAAATCAAAAATTTTGTCTGTTTGTACCCTATTTAAAATAGGTACACGCGTACCGCATAAGCTATTTAAATTAATGGCAGGCCATGGGTTATCAAGGTAATCAATGGGGCTCAATAGAGCCAGGTCCGGGCACGCCCGGAGGTTTATTAGAACCAGGCCATGGGTTATCAAGGTAATCCATGGGCCTCAATAGAGCCAGGTCCGGGCACGCCCGGAGGTTTATTAAAACCAGGCCATGGGTTATCAAGGTAATCCATGGGCTCAATAGAGCCAGGTCCTGGCACGCCCGAAGGTTTATTAAAACCAAGCCATGGGTTATCAAGGTAATCCATAGGGCTCAATAGAGCCAGGTCCGGGCACGCCCGGAGGTTTATTAAAACCAGGCCGTGGGTTATCAAGGTAATCCACGGGGCTCATCAGAGCTAAGGCCCAGGAATTTCCTGAGGAAAACAGGCTTGGGTTTATGAAAACCAAATGGTTAAGTAAAGAAGCCCAGATGACTGAAGTTATTTTTAAGATAGACATAAATCTTAGAAGATAGACATATATCTTCCATGATAGCTGCAAATCTTGAATGAAGATGATATGGATCTTCAAAAATATATTCAAATCTTGGAAGATAAACAAGGATCTTTCAAGATAAACTCAAATCATGTGAAGATATACAAAGATCTCTCAAGATAGACATGGATCTTCAAGGATAGACACAAATATTAAAGAATAAGTACAAATCCATGTGGTTATTTTGGATGACTACAAATCTAGGTTATTATGGAACCAAATTAAGGTTTATGCCTATACATAGAGGCCAAAATCCAACTGAAAAGGTACACAATCACAATTCCTTTTCTCCTCTGAAAAAACCTGTCTAGAACTCTCTCTGACTTAAGCATCAGAGTGTCTTTGCAGGTACCCCCTCATCTTTCATCTACAATTCTTGGAGAAATAAAGCAACGGTGGAGATTCGATCAACAAATACAAATCTCGAAGATTGTTGGGGTGATTAATTTTGCACCAACATCTTTTGGCGCCGACTAAGCGGACACGAGTGGAAGAAACGTGTTTTCCCTACAATGAAAGTATTTCAACAACTTAAAAGTTAAGTTCGAGAAAGAAGATGTTTTTGCCCATCAACGGCATAAGGAAACATGAAAGAGATGAAACCAAAGGAGTTCTCGATACGTCACATTAAAAAGAAAAGAAAAAAAAAGACCGTTCTTGGTTATCAAGGTCTTTCCTTTAATCAAAAGATGGTGAGGTTTCACCGGAATCTCTTTGGTGTTCGTATTTTCAACGATTCAACAGTGGAAAGAGAAACACACGTGGAAAGATAAACTTGTGGGGGTAAAGCCTCACAATCATATTACGGTCATCATCAAAGGACCAGATTTTCAAAAGAATAAAACCCCGGGAAGATCGAGAAAATTGTTTCCAACAACTTCACTAAGGGGAGTTAGGTCTTCACTGGGAGGTGCCCCTGAATCAATAACACCGGATACAGTCATGGTTTTGGAGACAAGACCAAATAGCAACAAAATCCGGAAGCAGTACATTAAAAGGGGATAAGCTTCTTCTATCCTTACTCTCCTGTTATTTTATTTTAGTTTCATTCCATGCCTAACATGTTTTCACAAGTAAATCAACAATGATAGAAATAAAAGAATGAGCACCACTTTCACATGCAACTTCCTGTATTTGGCGAGCACTGCAGTAATGCACACAGATAGCATGCTATCTACCGCACGTATCTTTATAATCTAAGTTTGTCTACTGATATATGAATCGCATGTAATGGGTCTGTTATTTCTCTGCCGACGTCTCTTTCCAGGGAAATTCACTAATTAATTAGTGATCACTGCTGCACAGAATAAGCCTCATTCTTGCCGGGACCACATCAAATCCTTACCCTTGCAATGAGCACCAGAAGTCTCACGACTACACCAGAAATGATCAGAACCTGAATACGCCATGGAAGATCTGTACGATTGGGTATGGGTATAAGCTACGGTCCAACTTGCGTGCTCGCAAATCGCAGCCTATCTTGTACCATTTAAAACCTAAATTCACCACAGCTCCAGTCGAGAAGTTTATAATGTCGTTACGTATCACGAACATACAATCTGCAACATTTCTCAACCTAATCCACACTTAAGCATTAGAATTAGCATTCAAGAACCCGCAACAGGCTATTGGGACACCAATGATACATCCAGGATGCAGGTTCACTATGCAAAGAAAGACCCAGTGCTATCCGTCTCGACTACAACAATTTTACAAAGTTGGCATAGATTATCCCAATTTACTTCATAAGCCAAATGCTAGTGGGGGCAAAAATTGGGTATTTAGCAGTTGCTGCCCAACCTTCTTATTTATTTCCAAGCACTAGGTTATTGTCATTACAAGCGCCAGTACTTCACAATGATCGTAGAATATCTTTCATTCAATTTACCTCATAATTGAGAGAATCTTTAATGGGGGCGGACCAGTACAAGAGATCCGTGGTTCAAGTAATTAGAGCCTCCCCAACGCTCCAGCCTGCTCGTTGAAGGAACTTGCTATCAGCCGTATCAGAATACTACCTCCGTTTCAGGAAAAGAGTTACTTTTACTTTTTCAATTTGGCCTAAAAATAAGCCAAATTGAAAAAGTGAAAGTAACACTTTTCCTGAAACGGAGGGAGTATTATGGAATACGGAAAATGACAACACTTCAGCTAGATTGACAGGACTAATTACTGGTACTCTTGCTTGAGGCGGCGAAAGTACTGACATTATCAAAGAGCGGAAAGAATCCTGGGAAACAAGCGTTATTACATCAGCTATGTTCACATGGTCATAAAACAACACAAAGACCTAATAAAGAAAATTAAGATGCATTGGATCGATGCTAACATGCAAGAAGGTGGTGGATCATTGATCCTCCTGTTCCAGAGGAGTGGTTATCACAACTTTGTTTAATGAGACACTGCATTCAGTAAAGCCTGATACAAGACCCGAACTAATTAAGTTTCTCTATATTCTGCGAGAACGAGCGACCGGAGTACAGATCCCTAATGTTTCCTTTACAAGCAACGGACGAACAAATGACATCACAGGTGCCACAACGTACGCTGCATGTCATCCCAAGGTGCAAACCCGAACAACATGACTGAATGGTGGTAGACATGGTGGTCACCCCGCCATAGAACTGTTTGTCGGCGTACGGTCTCCTATGCTAAGTTTCAAAGATCAAGTTGAGAGAGTACAACGATGCTGGTTGAACATCCGGCATCCCTAGAAATCATCCTTCGGGTCTATTAGATCTGGTTCTGCGGTGGCAGCTATGATGGTCATCAGTAAAATCTTAAATACCGATTTTTCTTCCATAAGTTGTGTCTTAGTTTTTACGCCCAAATCAGCCTTATCGTCGGCGTTATCAGACCGCAGCAAGGATGGATCCCCTGAAGAAACTAATAATGAAGCCAGTGTTCCGGACAACATTCCCTCGCCAGTTACAATTGCGCGCAAATTCAGTTGAGATGACAAGCATACACGAAGAAATTTTAGCACCTACTTCCGGTAGAAAACATCCATGTTACCGTTGTTCTGCAATACCGCGGCCACAACCAATGAAATGCAACGATCTAAAGGAACCAAAAACGGGGTTGAAGGCTCAAATGTTAGAATTAAACGGAGCCCATGCTCGGGGTGTTCTTTGCATTCAAGTGCAAGGGGCTCCTTGAGAAACCGTCTATTACGACCGCCAAGCTTACCAAGAAGTTGCAATGCTGTTCCACCCCATGGATGTGGTGCCGGCTTCAAGTGAGACCATAAAGCTAAAATCACATCATACATAACGTTTTCCATGCTGGGTTTCAGGAAATCAGGATTCAAACTATCTATCCAAAACTCAAGCGTCCTTAGACCCAAGCTCACCAAGTCATCACTTCCTTTGAGAGTTAATACCAAAGGCTTCATAAGACGTGGAAGGTAAGGTAACAAGGAACTCAACCTTGCAGGTAAGGTCAGGCAAATGTCTTGAAGAAATTTTGACACAAGCAAATGGCAGAAAGGAGATAACTACAAGAGGTGCAACTGACCTTAAAGAAGGTGTCCATGGAGACAATTTCATTGTTGTGATCTCAACTTGCAATGCCGCAGTAGGTGTATAAAGTACAAACATTCATTGGCGATGGATAATGAAAGAATTCGTGTGTCATTTTTACCTCGTTTCGGCAAAAAAGAAGTATGCCAGAGGCTGCACTAAGCGAAAGCAACAGCTTACATGAATACCGTGGATTAACAAAGAAGAAATTCAGCAGTATGTATAAAACGTACAAAGTTTTACGATAATAAAATTCACTGAGCAATATTCAAATTTCAAACACTTGGTTACGACTCTAATCAAGTCTGTGAGGATAAAACGCAAGACAGGCTACACATGGTAAAGGGAATTTTCTTCAACTGATCAACAAAGAACAAGGTGCTTTGGGCATGAGTCCTTTCAAGGAAGTTTTACTTCGATGAGTCCCAATCATGTGACGAGTCGTGCCATGCCAATATCACTGGGAGAAGCCTTGCCCATAATAAACTGCATAGTGGGGGCGTCTTTCGTGCACTTTGATCAATTACGACACGGACTTCATGATCCATTGGATAACAAAGAGTTTGGAATAAAAGGAGCGAAAAATGAACCCGAAAAATGCACGACTTGTAAGCCACATGGCCCTTTTCTGAGTAGAGCAGCAAGCCATATATAGCTGACTATGAGTCGGTGGGCATTCAACAAGATGCATTTGTATATTATAAGTTCTATTTCACGAATACACCCTGGAGGCGTCTATGTCATATCCGTGCAAAAAAATGGATAGAGCTACACTTTATAATAATAGTGACAACTCATGCTTGGGGGCGTCTTGGTAATGTCTCTACTAACACTTGGGGGCGAGTTACGTCATCAACGGTCTGACAAGATGAGAAAAAGAAATTTCAGGTATGAGTTTATTTAAGAATAATAAGTTAATATAAGCACATTTTTTCAGGAGAAATCATGTTGGGAGTGCACTATAGAGTGTCAGGATACATTTGTACGTGCTATGTACCTACCGCCGTCACATGAAGCCTTACTCTTCTTAACTCCTCAACAAGTTGAACAGTTAAGAGGGGGCGATGTTTGTACCCTATTTAAAATAGGTACACGTGTACCTCACAAGCTGCTTAAATTAATGGCAGGCCATGGGTTATCAAGGTAATCCATGGGGATCAATAGAGCCAAGTCCGGGCACGCACAGAGGTTTATTAAAACCAGGCCATGGGTTATCAAGGTAATCCATGGGGCTCAATAGAGCCAGGTCCGGGCACTCCCGGAGGTTTATTAAAACTAGGCCATGGGTTATCAAGGTAATCCATGGGGCTCAATAGAGCCAGGTCCGGGCACGCCCGGAGGTTTATTAAAACCAGGCCATGGGTTATCAAGGTAATCCATAGGGCTCAATAGAGCCAGGTCCGGGCACGCCCAGAGGTTTATTAAAACCAGGCCGTGGGTTATCAAGGTAATCCACGGGGCTCATCAGAGCTAAGGCCCAGGAATTTCCTGAGGAAAACAGGCTTGGGTTTATGAAAACCAAATGGTTAAGTAAAGAAGCCCAGATGACTGAAGTTATTTTTAAGATAGACATAAATCTTAGAAGATAGACATATATCTTCCATGATAGCTGCAAATCTTGAATGAAGATGATATGGATCTTCAAAGATATATTCAAATCTTGGAAGATAAACAAGGATCTTTCAAGATAAACTCAAATCATGTGAAGATATACAAAGATCTCTCAAGATAGCATGGATCTTCAAGAATAGACACAAATATTAAAGGATAAGTACAAATCCATGTGGTTATTTTGGATGACTATAAATCTAGGTTATTATGGAACCAAATTAGGGTTTATGCCTATAAATATAGGCCAAAATCTAACTCAAAAGGTACATAATCACAATTCCTTTTCTCCTCTGAAAAAATCTGTCTAGAACTCTCTTTGACTTAAGCATCGGAGTGTCTTTGCAGGTACCCCCCTCATCTTTCATCTACAATTCTTGGAGAAATAAAGAAACGGTGGAGATTCGATCAACAAATACAAATCTCGAAGATTGTTGGGGTGATTAATTTTTCACCAACATTGTGCTTATCATCATTTCCATGGACATTCAATAAACGATTGCATAAATGTAAAAAGAATAATTTTGAGAATGATTGATCAGGGGAAGTTAAATTATTTTCTAATAGGACATCCGCAATCTCAGCAGCTACCACCAGCACCAGATATTCGCAGACTGAATATTGTAAAAGGAGAAGAAACATTTGTGATAGAGGTTGGAGCCAAGGCGAAGAATTTGTTCAGTAATTCCATCGTACATTCATACAAAACTATTGAGGATTTCCACGACAATGTTCTAAGCAGAGTTTTCGCGAGAGACGTAGATGGAAGAGAGATAATGAATATCGCGAGAGTCTCGCCGTTAGAGGAGTGGAAAAATCAAAATATTTCCTTCACTGCGCAAGAAGTACCAGAGCCTAGCGAGATGCATGAAAACCCACTGGTGGTAAGGTTAGAGATAAATCCAAAACAAATAGAAGAAGAAGATGAAGAAAATGATGATGATGAAACTGAGGACTCCTGGGCCATTAATAGAGTTCTAATAGATACTGGAAGTTCAGTTGATATATTATTTTATCATACTTACAGAACCATGGGTGGAAAAGACGAGGATCTGATACCATCAACCTATAAGATCTATGGTTTCAATGGCACTGCCAACAAGCCCAAAAGGGAAATTACAATACGAATTCCATTAAAGGGGTTATCTTCTAAGATTCTATTCTGTGTTGTGGATATTGAATCACCTTATAATTCCCTGATTGGCCAACCTTGGCTACATGGGATATTAGGTGTGGCATCAACTTTCCACCAATGTATTAAATTTTCTCATCCAAATGGTGTTGGAATAATAAAGGGAGACTGGGATGATGGGAAGAAATTCTATGGAATTGATATGGAATCTTGCGAGGAAAGGGTAGCAAAGAACAGAAACTGGAAACGAAACATCAAGCAAAAACAAAGAGGTCATAAGCTGATGGTTGACACAATAGAGCGGAGAGAGGAAGGAATACTGCGAAATCAACATGAGTGCATGAATGGCGAGCAGATCGCAGATGCAAAACGCAACGAAAGAGCAGAAGCAGAAAGTAGTAAGTAGAAAGGTAAAATGAAGAAATTTAAGAAGTTTATGAATGATTCGTTGAAGAACTCACAAGATATTTGTTGAAGAAAATATTTCAAAAATATATTTTGTTTGAATGAAAGAAATGAAATTGAAAAATTATACAAGAGTTGAAATGCAAATAAGGAGAAGATCAAAGAAAATAAATTTCATCAGAATTGCAATATTCGCAAGAAACGAAAATAAAATTTTACAGAGACATAAGAATGGGACAAACCTATATGGCGTACACCCTAGTTCGCGGATACAGTTTCGCAAGAGGCAAGTGTAAGACCTAAAGTACGTCATATTAGGGGGTATCTCTTTGCGTGACTCAGGTATAAGGTTATACCACTGCTGGAACCTGAGTCATGAAGATGTTGGGGTTAAAGAAAACCTATCCGGGAGAGGTACCTTGGATTTCCAATTATATAAGGTTATACCCTAATTGGACAACTGAGGGTCTCTTCTAAGGAGTGAAGAGTATGACCAAGGCGCCGAGGTACACGGTTGAGCCAAGGATGCCCGGGACGGACGAACCTACCATGGCCATTCTTGGTAAGTCTTGGCTATGATGCACTCGGCCCGAAGAAAACCCCACTTAGGATGCAGTCTTGTAACTATAAGCCATATAGGCATAAAGGATAAGAGGCTACGAAAACAACTGGTTGTTGGTAAATCTGGATGGGAGAAGCTAGTCTTGTATGGCCGATATGCCCTCCTTGAAGGGGCAACCAGGGTGAAGATAAGGGCGGCACCTCCATTAGGGAGATGATAAGTGTCTAAAGACGGCAATGTCATGGGGCTTTACGATCGCAAGAACATTTAGGTCTGTCATATTGTCGCGTGACGAATATTATACAGAGGCAACAAGCCATAAGAAAAAGTTAAGATGAGATCAATGGGATTTTATATGAAAGTATAAAGACGTCCTGCGATTTCATCGCAAGAAGGCAATGTCATTAGGCTTTGTTCTTGAAAGGGAACTTAGACTTGTCATATTGTCGCAGAGAAATTGATACAGATAAGGAAAGATCAATGGGTTTTTACATACAAGTGTAAGGACGTCCAGAGATTTTGTCGCAAATATAAAAGGTGGCAAAGTAAGACCTTTAACTAGGAAGGCATAATAAGACCACAAGAAATTAAATTTGAATGACTGCGATATTTATGCAGAGATTATGAAATTTGCGATATTTGCGTGTAGATCATAAAAGTATGCAACTGTTACTTGCGGTGATGCTCGCAACTCAATTTTATTTACAACTGATATCTAAGCTCTACTCAATTTTTTCATATTGCAGATGAATAACAAAGGCAAGTATGGGAATACATAGAATGATAAAATTGTTATTCATCATCATATGATAAATTTACGTAGACATTATTATATGACACATTTACACAGACTGTTAAAGATTAAGGATTATGTTGATTAACTATATTGCAGAAAGGAATTGTTTTTCATACAGATAGAAGCGAAAGAAATTTATACATCAAGGAATCTTGCAGTAATTTCACAAGAAGAAGGAGATGAATGTACAAATATTACAAGGAGATTAAAAAGAGGAAACAAAGCTAGTTGGGCCCATCATCATTCTCGCCAGATTTTTCTTCTTTGTCTTCACCATCATCCCCGCCAGATGCTTTAGCTTCACTGTCAGAGATAACAAGATTTGGAGAATTTTTTTGAACTTCTTCAGCTAGGCAAGGATACAAGGAGTGAGGAATATTATGATCATCACAAACTCCCCTGATGGAGTCGTTGCGAACACCAACAAGAATTTTACTAAAATTCAAAGTAGAGATCTTTAATTGTTCCTTAAATCTTGAATATTTTTAATTACGAGCATCAAGAGTCTTTGCGAGTTGATTTTTATCAGATTCAAGTTCTCCAATTCTATCAGTATATCTCTTCTCAGCTCCTACGAACATATAACAACAAATTGAAAATTTTACAAATATAAGAAGATTAATGACAGGAAATTAATGAGGAAGAACAATTAGCAACCTTCTCTTTCAAAAATCATGTCCTTAATTAAGGCCGCTTGTTCAACATGAAGACTAATATCTACACCTAAGTTAGCTCTGGCGTTGTCAAGAATCTTTGCAGCCCAAGCAAATTTATCATCATCGTTAATAAGAAGACGGGAACGAATTTGGTTTTCTCTTTCAACAAGATCATCTCTCTCACAGATAAGTTTATCTCTTTTAATTTGGACTTCAAGAAGGGTTTTATGAAAATCTACTAAGGTTTGTGCTCCTTGTCTAGAGATACGATCCCTTTCATCTATAAGATCACTTTTTTGGGCTCTTAGAATCTTGATTTCTTCTTTAGAGTTAAGATATTGATGCTTGGATGCATTGGACGCTTTCAAACTAGATCTATGATCAATTGCTAAAAGATGAAATTTGGATCTACGATCATCTACAGAAAGGGAGTTAATCTGTTCATTTGAATAACTACCTAAAGATTCATTAAGGCGATTGAGAAGAGTATCATCATTTATTGGGTTTGGAAAAGAACGAAGGAATACAACTTCGTCAGAAAGGCCATAAACATCTGCGAAGAAGAATAATAAGAACAAATGCAAAGGAATACAAGGATAAAAAGAAAGGGAAAGATTTCTTACCATAAAGATGATCATTTAAAGCTTGGAGGCTTGCGACCTTTTTTTGATAGAAAGTTAGATCAGTTTCCAACTGCTTGATTTTTTCTTGAAGGTCAGTTGACCCAGATTCCAATTTCCCACGAAGATTAGCGGACTCAGATTCCAAATCCACATTCTTCTTGCGAAGAACGACATTCTTCTTGTGAAAAGATGCACACCTCCTCTCCAAATCTGAGGCAACAACAAAGGAAGCTCTTCCAGACTGCGAGAGAACAATGTAAATTAAAGCTAGCGAGGACATGAATACATAAATATAGTAAAGAAATGAAAACGTACCAGAATACCAAGAGAATTTAAGAGACTGGGAGATATTGATCTTGAGATTCCTTGGAGGGAATCATTATCAACCAGTATCAGAGCATTGCAGACTTTAGTGAGAGCCTGGGATACCTCATTAAGAGCTTCATCTCCATAATCATTTGTAATACCATATGTAATATTGCCAAAAATCTTGGACAGTTGAGTCATGGAGGAATCAGATTGAGAAGACTTCATTGAAGAAGGGACATCAGCATTAAAATCATCATTATTATTGTCATCATCAGAATTATCACTCGAGTTTTCTGTATTAGGATGAAGAGTTGAAGAGGAAGAGAATTGGGTTTTTCTTTTCTTCAAAGGAGGAGCACCAGATTTTCCCCTGCGAAGAGCAGCAGACTTCTATTTGAGAGGAATAATAGATTCCTCCTTGCGAGAAGCATCTTTGTCTTTCCCTTTAGTCTTCACAATCTTCACAGGTTCTATTTCTTCAATAACCCGCGAATACAGATAAATATAAGAAATAGAGGCAACAATATATTGTTAAGAATCATAAAGGAGTATTTCTTACTTCATCTGTGAGAGATTTTAGGGCAAAAAGGGTGTTGGGCTTCCCAAATTTCTGGTAATGAAGTTTCAGCTTGTCAATCTGGAAAAACTTGGAGTAGTCAGCGAGAGTATGAAGGCATGAGGAAGATAATAATGATAATTAGGTAGTGTAAAAATAATGGAAAAACAAGATACCTCTTTATTTCTTTCAGACCAGCTGAAGACCCACAGTTGATATTCTGAGAAATTCACAGGCAATGCATGAGGACTGGAGATGTAGGGACCTTCTAAACATAATGGAAAAATGAACCATTTGTCATCATCGGAATGGCGAGGGCCTTTATTATTACCCGTATGCCAATCAATATCTGACATAAGAACTTCATCTTCAGCGATGTTATCCTTCTTTTGCAAGCGGACGCCCCAGCGAGTGCTATCCTTTTTACAAGTGACTATATCGTAATTTGCGAAGAAATTCTCCACAGTATATGTTGCGGGAACAATTGGGACATCTTTAAATTTGGGATTCTTTGGAGCGTCAGGGTAGCGACATTATTTATTAGCACCACGAGTAGCATACTCAAGCATTAAGCGAATACAATCCCCACTCAATTGCTATACTTCCCGTGAGAACTTCGCGTGACAGAGAATTTCATAGAATAAAGGAAGTTCAGGATCATAGAGAGGAATGGGAATACCATCCTCAAGATGACCTAGCGAAATTATGATTTGCTCGTGGTTATATGAAAAATTAGAAAATAATGGAACAGAGAGTTCAGTCTTAGGGCTTTGATCAGGAATAGTAGATAAGGTGAAACCTTTATCTTTAAGTTTCTTTTATATCTTCTCAAAGGCAAGAACATTTTTATGACTAGCTGCAACCATTTTTAGTATGGGAAATAAGATTGAAAGAGTAAAAGATCGAAAAAAAATTTATAACAGTAGCAAATCCGTAATTTACGGAAGAACAGTAAAATTGCAGAGAAATTGCAGAGAGAAAGAAAGAAGAAAGAAAAAAGAGGGAAAGAAAAGAATGAAAGAAGTATTTATAGAAGAAGAAAATTCTCGAAAAGATGAATGCATTTAATGCAAAGAAAGGACGTGAATAGTCAGATCGCATCGGTTGAAAAGGACGTGTCAAAAATTAAATAAAACAAAAAGTACGTGAAAAAAAATAGCGAAGAATACAGAAACGTGTCAAATCAGAAGAGTGCAAAAAGATAAATAGCTGCGGTATTAGAAAAGATTCAATTCTCATGATATTTCCTCTTTCGCAGAAAAGACATGAGAAGAGGCAAGATGTAGGACCAAAATATCGCCATGATGCTACTCTTGCGAGATTAACAAAATTACTGCGAGCATCATCGCGAATTCTTCATCAACACTTCTTGAGTGTCACAAAATGATTTGAAGAATGACGTAGTAGCTGACGAATGGAGAAACACGGGAAGAGCATGATTATCCTGCGATGGTTACAACACTTGCGAGAATGGACATTATAACTACCGCGAGAACATCGCGAGCCAGATCCGAAATTAAAGGACAACATAGTTGTCATCCACTATGTAACTACCCTATATAAAGAGACCCAGTAGATTCAGAAAAGGATGATGTATTTTTAAGTGTTGAGAAAGTCTTGAGGAGATAGAAAATTCAAGAGAGCGGTTGTATTCTTGATATTCTTCCATTACTTGTAAACATTTCTGAAGATCAAATAATAAAGTGTTGTTTTAATCAATAAAAAATGTGTTGATTACTGTAAGATCTTATCAAGGGTATAGTGTAGGATTTCCTGCAACTACTTGCATCATGAGGAATAAGACTTGCCCGAGTGTGAAACCTTCTGATGAATTCGTTAGGGCTTTCTCCAGGCTTTTGCGTGAGTCCCATCAGATTTTCGACCTTTTCCAAATACTCGAAAGGCTGGTCATCTTCTTAGTCAGAGATTTCTTATGTGGAGAAGTGTGCAACTGAAGGTGAAGATACAATAATTTTTCCATCATGAATCCACGCTCTTCCAAGAACCATGTCGTATCCAGGTGTTTATGGGTGAAAACTATTCCTGCCGATTTTGGTAATTTGGGGTGTGTGGATGAGGAATGAATCTAAACTTTAAACAAATGCACTGTGCGGTGAGTGCTTGTAGTTTCGAGAGATCAATCTGTGCAAGTCTGTCCTAAACCAAGAAATGGTCGTTCCAGACATGTTTCGGTCATAAAGTGAAGGAGATGGGGTTGATCGTAGGGAGGGAAGCGAAGAAGGTGTTGAGATTGTGAAGGTGTTGGCTATGTATGACTTGTATTAGAAATCTGAACCGGCTTGCAGGATGTAAACTATCAGTTCTGGTGTTTGAATACGATTGTATCAACACTTGCCTCTGTTATCTCGTATTGCTCCTGTGCTTGTTGAAAAATAGGGCGGAGAACCTATTTATACAAGTATTTTAGCCTAACCTTCGTATCTCGTGGGAAGTGGAGAAAGTAAAGTGATGGAGTAGTGTAGTAGTGTGTTGGTGTCACATGACCAGGCTTTCCCACTTCTCCCATCATCACTAACCGTCCATGACTTCCTGACACGTTCTTGTGATGGCGCGTTGTGCACTGCACGTTGTAAACCGCAAGACCAATACCCCAGTATGTATCCCCCAGTTTGTGACATGATTGATGTCTCGAGTGTGTGGATCATGGGACCCACAGAAAGTAGCATGTAATGCTACGTTATTTAGGAAATTAATACTTGTGAAGTATCGTGTATATACTATGCAGGTACTGCATCGAGTATATTCAGCATGTATGAAGCATCGTTGTTTGAGAGTCTCAAAGTAACTTCATGTCCATCCTACTTCATGTGATGGTTTGGAAGTTGCGCATGAAAACCTTCCCTTGACCGATCACATGGTGTGGTAGAGTGACGGGTGGTGATCACCATGACGCCACACTGACCAATTAACTCCTGACCAGGGATGTATATCCAAGCCGGTGAAGTTGGACGGACGAGATGATCTTTGAGACACTCATCTGCGACCGTTGATGGAATTAGGGTTTATGAAAAGGTGCGCAAGTATCACTTTTCAGCTTGGTCGAATCCAAGCTTGGTACACAACTTTGGCTAGGGCGATCGTGCATGTGCGTAGACAACATGACGGTGTAGGCGCCCATACCTCATTGTCTCACAAAAGTGTGATCTAGGCCACTTAATTCGTCCGGCGAAGTTGTGTGGTTGAGATCAATTTGCGATATAAAATTGGTGCCGCAAGCCGTACCAACTTCGGGCGGCGTTCCAAGACGACCAGGCTTGGTAGGTCTTGGCCGATTACTCCAACGTGTAGGTGGTAGGCAGGTGTTCACGCCTATGCCTTACCATCCCACGAAAACATGATCTAAGCCACTCAATTCGTCTGGAGAAATCGAGCGGCTGAGATTAGTTTGCAATTTGGAAGGAGCGACCATGCATGTTGGAGGCGCGAGAACCGAGGAGAAAAAGAGAGTTCGGTCTTGGCCGATCGGGTGAGGGGATAGATGGGTCCACGGTGGTCATGTTGGTATGACCGGAACTGCTTTGATCTAATCTCGGACCCTCCAATCGTGCTGGAGAAAATGGACGATCGTGATTTCAAAACCCTAACTTTGGGTTTCAAAGCCGTGTGTCATGCTCCATTCGAGCGCACAAATTGGAATGACCAACCATAGTTGGTCCTGACCGATTGGTCAGGTGTGTAGGTGGGTCCACGGTGATTGTGTTGACATGCTCTGTGCCCTTTGAATCAACATATGCACCCTCCATCTATACCTGCGAAGATGGATGGTTGAGACTATTTTGAGACACATGTAATGTGATGCAAACCCTAATTTAGGGTTTTGCATCCATACTGCTATGGTTTGGACGTTTTGGAAAGCTAGGCCAATCTTTTGGGGAGGCCGACCATGCGGGGCCCGTATTGGTTCGGCATCGGATGTTCCATACCTGCTTGGGGGTTATGGAATCGATCTGGGCCATCCACTCATGCTGGTGGAGTTGGATGGTCGTGATCATATCCAGACTGATATGGTCAGTACGGATGCTCAATTGGTCTATTATAACACACCGTGAGTGGCTCAATCAGGCTAGTATAACACACCGAGAGTTGCAGCCTGTACGAGTATTTCGTACATGTTTCATTATAATGCTTGAAGATTCGTGTTGCTCTGCTAAGAGCAACACTCAGTCGTCATGCCGCACTGATAATGAGTACATGAAATACAAGGATTGTTGCGCATTAATTAATAATGTTGTAAATTCACAGGTTATATGGGATTGTTGCTACATGCTCCAACCTGGATGAATTTTGTGTATTTTATTCACAGAATGGAATTGTTTCCACATGCTCCATTCTAGGTAAATTGATAAAGTGAAGGAGTATCCATCAATTATTAATGGCCTTATCTTTTACAAGATGTTAGCGCATAATTTTTAGGTTTTACAATTTTACCCTTAAATGAAAATCCACCATCAACACCAGGATACTCCCTGATTATGATGAATTTAGTTTCTGTCCAGGTTGAATCACTTCTTACGTTGAGAATGATGTAACCATAAGCATCCCTGGAGATTCCTTCATGATCTCTGATTGAGACTGGAGTGTGAGTTGCTTCTTGATGAATGATGCCAGCAACTCTGAGGGTTTTCAGAGGGATGATGTTGACAGCAGTGCCAACGTCGACTAATGCTCGTCTGAATTCTTTCCCATTGAGATATACCATGGTGAGAAGTCCCCAGTCGTACATCTCTTTGTCTGTCATAGGTGGTTCAGGGAATGTTTCCTGAATTTTCAGTCGTTTTCCCGACACGACATGGTTTAGCGCAGCAAACATATCATCTCTTTGGGACCTTGACAATTACAGCAACTCGCAGACGTGATCCATTGGAGACTGAACTGCTTCCTTGACTAGATGTTCGGAGGGTGCGAATGTTATGATCGGGAGAGGATTTATGTGTACTCCTTCAGTCCCCAGTTCTCCTGAGTCGGCCTTTTCTTGGAAGATGCGCTTCAAATTTCTACAGTCACGGGTTGGATGGCTGACATACCTATGGAAGTGGCAATAACGTACGTTTTTCATTTTTTCCGTGGTTGGTTCTTTTTTGACATGAGGTATCTTGATTGCACCATCTTGGATCCATACTTATAGTAATTCGATCACTTCTTCAATAGGAAATGGGAAATCAGGAACTTCCCCATCATTCTGTTGCGATTGTGCATTTCTGATCTGGTTGTCCTTCCTTGGATCTTTTGGAAGGTGAAACGTTGGAGAAGAGTTTTTGTGTTGTTGTGCTTCGGATTTTATCTTGCTTCCTTCAGCAACATTCGTGGAAGCTTTAACATTGTACTTCTTGTTGATCAGGCGCCGAGCACTGCTACTTCGAGTGTGTTTCGATTCCTCCATTTTGACAGTTTTTGTTCTTTCTAGCAAGGCGGGAGAAGTAGTTGCCGATCGCTTGGCTGCTTCATGAAGTTCCGAAAAGGTCTGGAAGCGGAGATTCTCCAACAAAGCTCTGTAAACAGGGATCATCCCATTGATGCACAAGTCCACCAGTTGTTGTTCAGTAACATTTGGATCATGACAATCCAGAGCTTGGATCCTGAACCTCTTCACGTAATCGTTGGGGTTTTCAGTAGTCTTCTGAGCCATACTCCCAAAGTGAGAAAGGGTAATTTACTCAGAAACAAAGAAGTATTTCCTGTAGAAAGCATTAATCATTTCTCCCCAATTAGCAATGCTTCCTGGTGCGATGTTATTGTACCAAGTGTATACACGACCCGTCAGGGATTTTGAAAACTCCTTCAAGCGGAAAACATGGTTGTGTTCATGTTCTCCTAATACTTCCAGAAATCGAGAAACGTGTTCTCGAGCATTTCCTATTCCGTTGTAGAGTGTGAACATTGGAGAGGTGTATCCTTTTGGGAGAGGGATCCACTGCGTGGCTGCAGGATACGTAGGTTGATGACGGTGCACGATCGTTGTATGACCCCTTCCTTGATTCTCCATAAAGCGCTCCAAGTCTTCACGGGTGATGAAGCCGGCGGTTTGAGGCTCCGAGGCTATGCGGGTTTCATCGTCATCAGGAACAGGAATAACTTCGGGGTCCGTTGGAGATGTTTCCTTGTCTTACCCTTTTCTTGAGTTTTGTCTGACATCTTGTCAGTGAGAGTTTTGAGATAATTAAATAGTTCCTTCTGGGTAGTAGCCATGTCAGTTTGATTTTTGGCGAGAACTTCCTGGACCTTCAAGAGATCGCCTATGGTAGGAGGATTTTCTCTAATTTCTTCTGGATGCCGCCCGAAAAGAGGATGATCTTAGACATTGGTGTGAGGAGGAGTAATGTCACCACCATCATTAAAAGCGGGAATTGTTTCTGGAGTACCACCAGTGTTGTTGCTTGTACTGGCGTTATTGGTGTTGGGATGTGTAACTGAACCTGACCTAAGATCGATCATCTTTGCGGAAATGAGAGACTATCATCGAGAGATTAATCTCCCATTATGGTTTCCAATCTGTGGATGGGGAAAAACGTGTCGCCGGTTTTTTGGGAAAGTAGATAGTCGAGCGAGTTGTCGAGACTCCTCAGCCGGGCAATATGCTAATCCTCACACAGATGCACCGCTGCAAAGGGGGTGCTTAGATTCGAGAAATAAATATGTATGACTCCGGACTAAACCAAGACAATGGCCGTTGCAGAATGAATTCGGTCGCAAAGAGGGAGATTGGTTGATCTGTACGAGGGAAGCTGAGAATTGTGTAGGATCAGTGATGATCGAGGATTGCGGGTGTGTTTAAGGTTTCTACGGTATTGGTGAACTGTTGAGTTCTGAGTGATTGGTGAATTCTTGAGAGTAGTTACTCGATAAATTCTGCAAGGATGATTACTGATGTTGTAATTCGTTGTCCTCAATTGTGAATTCAGAGACTTATTAATACTATTAGAGTAGTAACACCACTGATCCCTGTAATTGTGACGGTTTCTTGAGTGAAAAAGTGGGAAAGTGGGAGATCGTGGTAAAGTCAGTTCCACGTCATGCGGAGACTTTACCGATCGTGCACCCACTACTTTGCTAAATCCTTCAACCGTTGACACGACTTACGCACATTTCTCGTCGTGCGATGAATCCACATGCCATAGACCGCCTGACCAAAACCCTAAGTGATATCCCACCATTTGTAACGTGAATGATGTTTCACGAATCGTGGAGTCTGCGGGGCATACGTGTCTATGTTTAATCAATTGTTGATTGATTAGACACTGAGCTTAAGTTTGGTGAATCAAGCATGAATGGTGAATGCTCAGCGATTCATGGGTCGAACATGTAGTTCTTTGGAGATATGTCAGTATGATGAATTACTGACTAATTGAGTGATTGAGCAAGTATTTCCGCGAATTATGAGAATTCAATGAGCAACTGAGCAAGTGTTGCTCAATTCACCGAATTATGGGAAATTGATGTGGGAAATTGATCAAGTATTGCTCAACTCTCCAAAATTAAGGATTTGATGGGCAACTGAGAAAGTATTGTTCAATTCACCAAATACTAGAGAATTGTTGAATATTGACTAATATTCAGGCGATTGCGAATTATTTACTGGTGATGTGATCCAGTAAAATATTAATTAAAATATTGGTAGATTACCGAATATTGTTTAATTAATTTTAGATGTTGATTGATGAATCAACGTAAATTTATTACTGTTCGAAATCGTTCAGAATGATGGTTTCATAGAGCGTTCATTCAAAACCCTAATTTTGGACAATCCTCCATCAATTGGAGAATTGCCGAAAATTGATTATGAGTGATGAAGGGACCGACCACATGGGATGAGGAACGTCCATGTGATACCCAGCGCTCGAGTGAGCGTGCACCAGGGTTCTCAGTTTGAGAGTTGGTGAAAAGTGATGATTAAATGGGGAGTTCAGCATTTACTGAAAATCATGATGGGTTCAGCATTAGGTGTAAAACCTAGTTATGAGAGATGGGACAGACCAAGAAGGCATGGGACCGGCTCCTGGTGGTCATGTGACCAAGTGTTGGTCGTTTGGAGGATTCTCCAGTTGGTTGGAGACATCTCGGTCCCAGTATGAGCAATTGAGCAAATTAGGTCAGAATTGCGAAAACATTTAGGACCGGCTTCGTGCAAGCCCTAGAAGCAACCTGGTTGGTCATGGAGGCATGCATGTGTTTCCATGATGTCCATGTCTCCATACTGAGAGTTTCAGTATTTTCTGATGCGCGTTTGAGCGATGTCGTGAATTTTCAGAAGAATTTCATCTTCGTTGAGAATTCTCGACTCTTTGGTGGAATGAGCATGTATGATCAATTCATCAATATTTTGAAAATATTAAAATATGCATGTATGCTCAATTCATCAATATTTTGAAAATATTAAAATAAAATATTTTAATAATCCCAAATTTCCGTGAGGGGCTAGCCGGCCGCGTGACCATGTTGGCTTTTGGTTTTTCATGATTCGAGCAATATTTTAGAAAATATGGAGAAGTCACGAATTTTTCTCAAACCCAGGAGTTTCACCAGTTGAGGGAAATAATAATAATGAGAAATTAGGGATTTCAAGGTGTGGGACCGACCACGTCTAGGGCATGGCCGGCCGGCCGTGTTTCCCGGTCCCGCACACCTTTCCCTATTTTATTATTATTTTTGTGAATCCTTGAAGGTATGGAGAGTCCTTGAAGATATGGAGAATCCATGAAGTTTTGGAATAATAATTATAAAAAACTAAGGATTATGAGGTGTGGGACCGGCCACGGCTTGGGCATGGCCGGCCGGCTAGGTTGCCCAGTCCCATACACCTCTCCTTATTTTATAATTTATTTGGTGAATCCTCCAAGTTATGGATAACTCTTGAGTTTTTGCACAAATTGGGAAAATTTTGCCAAGATGGAGAACTCTCCATGGGTTTATGAAAATCGTGAGAAAATAAAGAAAATAATGGGGAAGCATGGGACCGGCCACGGCTAGGGCACGGTCGGCCAGTCGGTGGCCACGGCCCATGGGCGCTTCCCATTATTTTATTATTTATTATTTATTCTCTCCTATTTTGTGCAGAACTCTCCAGCGTTTCATGTTTTTTGATGCTCGTGCGCGCATCTGGGTGCTCAGTCGTGCATCATTGTCGAGTACACTTGCACTATTTTTGTGGGGCTTACTCAGTGATGGTCCAGATGCCCAGTTATTTAGTATTCATTACTAATTTATGAAATTCAATGGAGAATAATTCATGAAACTGAGTAATAAAAGTGAATGGTTGTTTCATTATTAATTCGCATGATCAGATGTGGATTCGGCTACGAATTCAGAATAATAAAACGAGCATTACCATCCCATGGGATCGTGGATTCGACCATAGAATCGTAGTAATTGAGTTTTATCCATCACCATTTCATGAGATCAGTAGATTCGATCATGAAATCAGAGTAATGAGATAATATAGTTGTTTCATTGCTATTCTAAGATCAAGCCGTGGATTCGATCATAGAATCAGAACAATTGTTATTTCCATTCCATGGGATCAGGCCGTGGATTTGACCATGGAATATGAGCGATACTAGATTATTCTGGGAATTCAGTGGTGAATGTCACAACAGAATTAATCTATGTGCATAGGCAGGAGACGGAAAATCCTGAGGGTGCTCTCAGACACTACGGAGAACACCCGAGTCTATACACGTCGCTCTACATAGTCAGGATCAGTGAATGTCACTGTCCTGAAGGCGTTGTTGCTCTCAATCTGACGGAGAACCGCCCAATCGTTCTTCTATGTAGAGGGTGGTCACTGTCATGCAGTCAGGGATAGTGAGTATCACCGACGGCCTGAAGGCGTTATGTTATCAATCTTCGGAGAACCTCCCATCTGCATAGAGGTCACAATGAAATGCTATGTATCGAATGCTCGGTTGGTATAGGCTTTTCGAAAAAATATTCATCATGGCTTCGTAAAATATGAATTGTCACCTGCCTGAAGCCGTATCAGGAACATGCAGTATCATGATTTTACGGTTTTGACCTTTGTTGAAAATCCACCAACTACAATAAGGACTTATACATATATGTGTTTCCACAACAATGTGTATATCCTCCATTGGCTATATTGTCTAAACTCTCATTTCAATCATTGAAACATTCTGAGAGGACGTTATATAGTTGTTATTCACAAACTATTTTTCGTCAGAGCAATTTTCAAAGTGATTTAAACTTAACATGACTTTCGTCACTAGATAAAGATGAACTTGGATAAAACGAAAGCTTTACCAACATCTATTTCTAGAAATAGATAGGCGAGGTATACTCGGCTCAAAATACCAAATGTGTATAATCTTAGTCTATACATCAAAATGACTTTCGTCTCAAGATATGAGATAAATATACTTTTGAGTGATATAGATAAGTTCAAGTCTCCACATACCTTTTAGTCGATAAATATCCACAAGTTCCTTGAGTAGTCCTTCGTCTTGTATGATGATTTCCAGGGAGTTCTTGAGCTCAACTACACTTTCTATCCTAGCAACGTATGCGAGTTCGACCGTGCAATGCTCTAACAATCTCCCCCTTTGTCAATTTTAGAGACAAAACTATTAATACATATGGAATACAAAAAAAAAAAAAAAAAAAACTTTGTGGATCCTATTCCACATGTCTAATCTTCAACATTACTCAAAATCTTCATCACTTCCATGTACTCCAATGATCCCAAAGGTTGTAAGTTTAGCATCATCGTTGTTGAAAATCCATAGCTATAACAACGAGAAAACAAGAATTCTCAATCATTATTATACAGTGTCATAGTATCATTACACAGCATCAAAGTCCAATTGTATCACAACTTTAACAACAATACTATGGTGATATGTCACTCCCCCTTAGTCAATACTCCATCTCACATGGAAACCACTCCCCCTTACATAATGATCCGAAAATCATATGTATTTGTAGTGTGAACTACATATTAATTCTCCTCCTTTGTGTATCTTTATATACCCCTATAATATTCCATAGTCGCACTCCCCACAAATATTTGGCAATTAAGCACAAGTTCAATTAAGAACTCTCCCCCATAATATGTCATTCCCGAAAGAACAACAAGAGAGACCTTAATTTCAAAAGAAAAGAAGAATTGATTTGGGCATATCAAATCACATACAAGTATGAATTTGAATCCAAAAAATATTTAATTAAATTAACCGTAAGTGAACCTATGATTAATTTAACCGAATATGCTCAACACAAGTAAACTTATGGAGACCTAAGAAACACAATTAGATTAATCACAAGAGAACCCATAATAAATCTAACCGGAATACATAACTAAACTAATCACAAAAGTAACCAATTTAATAGTTCATACTCGACATAAGAAAACTTATGGAGTCATAACTAAATAACCAAACAAGATGATTAATTTAGTTCAATATTCTCAGCATAAAGTACGTTACGGAATAACAACTAAGCTAATCATAAAATAATCAACTTTGGTTGTTTAGTGCTCAACATAAGACACATTACAGAGCCTCACAGTAATACAAAAAATATGGATCAGGGAAGATCAACGGAATACACAAGGATTCATTCTATTTTTCATCACCATTTGCACAATGACATATAATAGACATAATCCTTGAAAACAAAAGATTTTAACTTATCTTCCATCAAAAATTGACATAATAGGCTTAACTTTTGTATTTGTCAAAAGTCAATTCATTTCTTTGAGCATATCAACTCATGAACGACTTTACTTTTGACAAGGTATGGGACAATCATGTTCCCGGACGCAAACACACATATCCCATAACAATATTTCAATATATAAAATCATAAAAATTAATACTGCAAAAATCATCTTCCAAACAATTTTAGAATTTAAACCAATAAATCTAAAAACATGAAGATAAAAACGTTGGACATGGCTATGTGTAATCACAATAATGGCTATTCCAAACACTAGTTATTCTTATAAACAAAAGAGAAAAAATAGAAGATTTACTAGGTAATAAGATTTCCATAGAACATTTCACTTACTTTGCATACTCTTCTCATATTATTTGTATTCTTCAAGCTCATCTTCGATCAGATCAATTCTAGATTCCATATTTTCCATCTTTTCTTCAAGTCTCTTGGAAGAAGTTTCTAATTCACTTTTCATGGCACAAACTTGTTCCAAGACTAGAGTCATGGTTAAGGAGAGCTTATCAATATAAGAAAAAGAGATGTTCCCATCCAGGGAGGAACTGTGAGAATCAGGGCTCACAATATTATCAGAAGAATCAAATCGTATCTTCTTTGATGGGAAGAGAACACTCCACATATCATTATCTTTGCTTGAAAGACTTGAAGAGGACATGATAGAATAGATAGATGAAATGTTTGACGAGGAAAAACTTTATTTTAAAAAATAAATATATATATGATAAATATTCAAACTAACCTTTGACCAAAACCCTAATAGACAATTGATTATCCTTAGAAAAAGGATCTTAAAAACAGCAACAGAAACATCACAACCCTCTTGAAGATTATTATTTTTTGTCTAAGAGGGATAGACAAAAATCCTCAATACAGTATTACAAACTGTAAATGTTCCAATCCTCTTCGGGACTGGGTAAATTCATTTGAGGGGATGAAGTATTTATACTTCGTTTCTATCTTGTATTTATGAAGGAAGAGTTATGAGCATCATCCTTTCTTTCCTTTAGCATATATTTGAACACCTTGATTATTGATTTTTTAAAACTATGCATTCTTTTAGAAATCTATTTTTCAAAGGCTGAGGATTTTGTATGAGATTTCTTTTTCTTCTTCTGCAAACAACTTTTTGTAGAAGAGAGTTTTTTCTGTTTCTTAGCGTCCCAAATTTTTATATGGTCCTGATAATCACAAGTAGAATCCGCAAGGTTAGGTATGTTCTTGTGATTCTCTATACTTTCCTTACTGTCAGAGTGACTTAAGAAAGGTATAGAATCAAGGGAATTTTGCTGACAACTTTTTGACGAAAAAATCGAAACGTTTTGAGAATCATGATTGCAAGTCATCTCCATTTTTAAATTAGACAGATCACTTTCCATATTTTTAATCCTTTTAAATACGACTTCCTTATCTAGTTGAAGGACTTCTGAGGAAGTAAGATTGTTTATCATGGAATAATTAAGACTGTTAGGAGGACAAGCTATGTTTTCGATTGAGTTAACAAGCTATGTTTTTGATTTAACGATTGATAAATATTAGCTTGATTCTTATCAGGTTTTCATCTAACGGTGAATATTGAATGCTTTGTTACTAAACTAAGATTGATTGCAAACCCTTATTTGAAAGACTATACAAGGGAGAACTCTAGCAACTGGGAAACCTAATCCCCACACATTCTGTATGATACTAGTTGTGCTAAGATAGAGTCGATTCTCCTTTAACCTTTGGTTTCTTCTTCTAAACCAGGTTAACGACTTAAAGACTTCATTGGGATTGTGAAGCCAGACCGATACTACTTTTCTTATAGTTGTGTGATCTGATCTTGTTGTTTCTATTGTACGAGTACAATTGTAATAATTGGCTTGAGATTTCTATCTCCGATAGGCAAGATAAAAAGTAATTGTTAGAGCACTACTCGGTTGAACCCACCAAGTGTTGGTATGTCAAGATTGGTTGTCATATTTAGTTCCAAAACTCTAGTCGCTATTATTTAAACTATAGTCAACTTCGATAGGTTAGACTAGAAATGATATAAGTATTGTTCTCCAGTTACTCACAAAGATCTGAAAATGGATTGAAGAAAACAAAGACATCTTCCTTCAGCTTGAGGTTAGTAACTATAACTTGACTTGTTCCATACCTATCTTGTGTCTTTCAAATATTTTTTATTAAAAACATAACATGCGAAGTTATAATATGATGATCAAAGAGTTAAGGAATATAATACGAGGTTTATTGCTTAACCATTAAACTTTGTATATAAGACATCGCCATAATATTTTGAATGCTATTGTGATTATGTATGGGTATGAGGTGAGGATTGCATCCTAGGAAATAATATTTTTACATGTGTTTTAAGGAAATAAGTTCATGATATGTGTTGTGAACCGAAAAGGAAATCGACAAGCGTTATTGGGGTTGTTCTTCATTGCATATCTTATGAATGACCAATATGTGTGATTAGTATAACTGCTCATGACTTGTTTGTGTTCATGGTAAAACTATTCACATGAGGCCTGACTTATGTATTGGTATGACTTTTATTAGTAAAACCGATCTTAAGTAATCATCTGGTGTATGATCGGGTTTGTGTGTCTGACCAAATTTGGGAGAAGTGAACCGATCCTAGTAAGAGGTGTAGTACATCACAAGGGAAACTGATCCTTGTATGAGGTGCAGCAAGGTTTATAATAGAAAGGGGAACTGATCCTATGAACATGTGCAACACGTTTTTAGGCAAAGGGGAACCGATCCTATGGACATGTGAAACACATATAAGTTAGATACCATATATATGTGGGGAACCGATCCTAGTACCTAGTCAGACGAATATTTGGTAATCTAGTGTGACTATGCACAATACTCACATGGAGGTAGAACCGAAACTTGTTTTGGTAGAACTGTTACACCCATGATTGTGATTGAATGTTGGTTTGATCAATCACATAGTTCTTGAAAGTCAGATGAACCAATTCTAAACTTGTTTGGAATTGTGGAAAATTGGTTTCAAGGTTGTAAGTATGAAGGACTTACAAAGTAAAAGATGTCGACATACTTGAACATGTGCATAAATCTTATTTATTAATTGTTCAAATATATTCTTTGATACTCAAACCGAAATATTCCTAATATCTTTTGATATTTGGAAATATGCTTTTAATATATTAATATTCAAAAATATATTATTATGATAATTTCATAAATATGTTTTTAACACATTCGGAATTAATATGATAATATAGTGTATTAATATGGAAATTTTCGAAAATGTGTGTTTAACACATTTATTATGAAAATTCGGAATTATATATATTATTGTGTTTTTTAACACATTTGATATATATAAGCATATCTTTTGATTTATATTAGTAAAGTATTTTATATGCTAGCTAATATTTGGTTATCAAGATTTCGGTAATATTATTTGGATATTAATGGTAATTACTTGGCATCCAAATTTCCTTGATCTATAAATACTTGAAGCTTGCATTTCGAGCAAACTAATCATTCGTGACAGTAAACTTCCTCTGTTGTACTGTTACTAGTGAATCCACCTATTCGGAGAGGAGAGTAACCTAATTAGGTGAAATCTCTTATGGCCGCTCAGTTTAAAGTCTTATTTGGGATTGACAAGCTCTAGCATGTATCGTTGGTGGGAAACTAGAAGATTACATTATTATTTTAGTTTTTGATTATTGATTTGATTGATGAACGGTTGTTGAATCTTTGATTGGACCTAGTTTGTTTATTCTTGAGAACCTTCTCTTCTGATATAAGGCTCACTCAAACTAGATCAAAGATCAACATTTCTATGGATCTAAGTCTTTCTAGATCCATAAGATAGATTCATTGATTTGCTATTGTTAACAGACTCCGTTCTGTGCGACAAATCATTAAGGAATCAAGTTTGTTTTTGCAGGTTGTTACTTTGAAGATTAAATCTAAGATTGAAGATTTGAAGAAGAAGTTTTTGTGAATCATTAAGAAGATATACTAAATCTATTCCTAAAGAGAACGTCTGTTCTGCCAGGATATTGGGTATTAAATATCTATTGAGAACTTCGGTTCTGCTAGATATTATCAAATCAAGAATACTGCTGAAGCTAAGTAACTAGGATCTTAGTTTACTTAGTAGTGTCTACACGAAGTTGTAGGCTTACTTTTTGTAGCGTCTTAATTCATTGAATATTCAAATCTGGACTAGGTCTCAGGGTTTTTCTACAAGCTTGTGGTTTTCCTCGTTAACAAAATTCTGGTGTGTATGCTTTACTTTATTTCCGCATTATAATTGTTTTTATATTATAATTGTAGGATCAGAATATCGCCACAACAATACTCTTGCGAAATTTATAAACAACGTTTCTGCGAGCTCTTCAACAACACTCTGCGAGAATCGCAGAATGACTCAAAGAACGACGTAACGGATGATGGTAGCTGAAACACGATAAAAGCATGACGATCCTGCGAAGATTATAGCATCTGCGAGAATTAACATTATAACTGCTGCGAGACTATCGCGAGTCAGATCCGAAATTAAAGGACAGCTTAGTTGTCATCCACTATGTAACTACCCTATATAAATAGAGCTGATAGACTCAAAAGAGGAAGGTCAATTTTTGAGTGTGGAGAAAGTTTTGAGGAGAGAGAAAGTTCTTGTGAGCGGATGTATTCTTGATTTCTTCCATTTCTTGTAATATTTCTGAGAATTAATCAATAAAAGTGTTGTTCTTAATCTTCAAACATGTGTTGATTATTGTGAATTTGTGTGAGGGTGTAGTGTAGGAATTCCTGCAACTACATAATGGCGCTAGAAACAGGGATTGAAAGTTGAAAATCGTAGAAAAAATAAGATTAAAGATCAGTATTCAAGTCAAGAAGAGGATCGATCAAGTCGGTAAAATAGTTGAAGGAAAAATGATTAAATCCAAGGAGAATTACAGGAAGTTGAAGTGCAATACAATAACAAAAACGATGATCAACCAATTCCATGAAAATATTAAAGGAAGGATTCATAAACGAGATTTTGAAGGAAAGAAAATTATGACGGTGGAGAAAGTATCACCTCTGAAAGATTGGGAAAAGAATAAAATCACATTCACAGCAGCAGAAATACCAAGAGAAAATTTTGATCATACATCTCCTTTGGTAATCACGGTATCCACAAGGAGACAAACCTGTGAGAGTTATGAAAACGCCAACACCAATGGGAGAACCTAAGGCCAACTACACCGCAGAAGAACCAACAAAGGAAGTAAATATTAGAAGTGAAGAAGAACCCAAGATGTTGAAAATTGGAACTAAGATGGATGCAGATGAGGAAGAGCGAACTGTAAACCTCTTGCGATAATATAAAGACATCTTTGCATGGAGTATGGATGATATGCCTGGAATAGATCCGTAAGTTGCATGTCATAAGTTAGAAATTAACAAGGATGTAAGACCATTTAAACAAAGGATAAGAAAAATCGCAACAACATACCATTCCCAAATAGAAGAAGAATTACAGAAAATGCTTGATGCAGGAATTATAAGGCAGGCAAAGTACCCGGAATGGATTGCAAATATGGTGGTGGTTCTAAAGAAAAATAAGGGGATAAGACTTTGTATATACTTTACTGACTTAAACAAAGCTTGTCCTAAAGATAGTTTCCCATTACCAGATATTCCTCAAATGGTCGAATCAGCAGCAGGAAATGATACAATATCTTCATTATATGGGTATAAAGGATATAATCAGATTTCTCTCGCTGAAGAAGATCAGGAGCACACCGCATTCTATGCTCCAAGAGGGTTATATTGCTATACAAAGATGCCCTTCGGTTTGCGAAATACTGGTGCAACATATCAAAGAATGGTGGAGAAAGTGTTTGCGAGGTGGATCCATAAAACATTAGAGGTGTATGTAGATGACATGTTAATCAAGAGTAAAGAAGCTAAAAACCATGTGCAGGACTTGAAGGAGATTTTCGATCAAATGCGACACTTTAACATCAAGGTGAATCCCGAAAAATGTACTTTTGGAGTGGCTTCAGGAATTTTTTTAGGATATATTGTATCAAAAGAAGGAATACAAGTTGATCCATAGAAAGTACAAGCAATTCACGACATGCTAACACAAGCAACAGTAAAAGATGTGCAGAAGTTGAATGGACTCTTGGCTTTGCTAGGAAGATTCATATCGCGATCATCAGATAAATGCAATCATTTCTTCAATATACTCAAGAAGGGAACAAAATTCAAGTGGACAGATGAATGTGAAAAAGCTTTTCAAGGAATTAAAGAACATTTAATGAACATATCTATCTTACAGAAAGCGGAGCCAGGAGAAGAACTATTGACTATCTTGTGACAACTTCGCACACATTAAGTGCAGTGTTACTGCGAGTGGACGCATGAATAGAAAAACCAATTTATTACATTAGCAAAATATTTAATACTGCAGAGAAAAATTACTCAAATATTGAGAAGCTAATTTTGGCATTGGTTTATGCAACTTTTAAACTTCGCATCTATTTTCAAGCACACAAAGTAAAAGTATTAACAAAGGTGCCAATTGAGTCAGTAATGAAGAATTCGAAAATATCAGGCAGAGTTGAGAGATGGAATGCACAGGTAGGACACTTCGAAATCAAATATGAAGTTTTATCTTCGCCAAAATCACAAGTTGTAGAAGATTTCTTAGCAGAATTTCCTCTAGAAGATGACGAAGTTGTGGAAGAGATGGTGGATGTAGAAGAAGAACATGGACACCCAAGAGATCTGTTAACAGAACCTAACAGGTGAGAAATATTGGTGGATGGATCATCAAATGGGGAAGGTAATGGAATTGGAGATGTCTTTATCTCGCCATAAGGAGAAAAAATGGATTTTTCATTTAGATTGGAATTTGCATCCACTAATAATGAGACGGAATATGAAGCTGCAATACATGCTCTAAAATTCGCAATAGAAATGAAGTTGGAGAATGCTAGAATTACCAGTGATTCTCAATTGATTATTCTCCAAATAAAAGGAGAATACACAACAAATGAACCATCTTTTAAGAAATAAAAGAAACTTGTTGAAGAGCTGTCAGCAAAAATTCCAAAAATAAAATGGAGACATATATCAAGAAAAGATAACAGACTTGCAGATGCTTTTGCTTTCATATCCACCATGATGATAAATCCAGCTGCGAGATGTATAAAAATTCAGACACTTATATCACCTTCAATCAATAAAGAAGAAGAAGAAGAGGCAGATGTGATGATAATAGAAAGTGGCGAAGAAGAACCAATAGGTAATATTGAAGATTGGCGAACAGAACTTCATGCATATTTGGCGAGAGGAGAAACACCAAGAAATATATTAGAAGCACACAAGTTAAAAAATTCGTGCAACAAATTATGAATTAAGAGATGGAGTATTATATCGCAAATCTTTTAATGGGCCATCACTTAGATGCTTTACACGGGAAGAAGGAGAAAAGGTGTTAAAAATGTTGCATAGTAGAGACGCTGGTAATCACAGTGGGGGAAGATCTTTGGCATACAGAACAAAAATGCAAGGCTATTAATGTCCATATATACATGAGGATGTGAAGAAACTATCAAGACGTTGCGAAGATTGTCAGCGACACGGAAAGAAGATACATGCCCCAGGGGCACCATTTTCATCTTCAGCAAGCGTATGGCCTTTTGGAAAATGGGGGTTGGATATTATGGGACCATTTGTACCCGGTTCTAGACAAAGAAGATATTTGATTGTCGCTACAGATTATTTCACAAAGTGGGGAGAAGTAAAGGCCGGACAACATATTCGCGATAAAGATATTTTTACATTCATATTTGAAAATATAATTTGCAGATTTGGAATTCCTGCACAGTTTGTATCTGATAATGAAAAGCAATTTAAAGGAAAAAACATAGAAATGTTACTTAATGCGTTTAAGATCAAATGTGGAAAATCAACACCTCTTTATCCACAGGCCAATGGGCAGGCAGAAGCAACCAATAAGACAATCGCAGATATACTGAAGAAGAAATTGGAGGGACACCACAGGGCATGTTGTGAACAAGTGCATAATGCAATATGGGCCTACAATACAACTAGGATAGAAGCAACTGGGATGTCACCTTTTTGTCTAACATATGGTGTCGAAGCAGTATTGCCAACATAAATTGTTTTTTTTTTTTTTTTTTTTTTTTTTAACATAAATTGTTATCCCTACAACAAAAAGAGAGGCTTGGGAAAAGAATATTAGTGCTGGTATGATTCTAAGTAAACGTGATGAGTTAGAAAAGAATAAAGAAAAATCTTTACAACATATGGAAAATTATCAACGAAGGTTGGCTCGCGATTATAACAAACGTGTCAAAATACGTGAGTCCCAACCAGATGATTTGGTGCTGCGAGAAACACCAGGTTATCAGCGAGAAAATGGTGGAAATTTGGCGATAAAATGGGATGGACCATATATTATTAAAGAAATAGTTGGAACATGAGCATATAAATTGATGGATCCAGAGGGTAGAGATGTTGGTTAAAGACTTGAAAGACCATGGAACAGACTATATCTAAAAAGATATTACCAGTAACAGATTCTAAGGGAGGCTAGATGATGATATAATATATATGATGAAACAAATAAGAAATGAATAAAAGAAACTTTTATCACAGCTATGAGATTATTCACAAGAAATAATACAAAAATAAGAAATGGCGATATTCGCAAGAGAAATATAAGAATGGGACGAACCTTTATGGCGTACACCCTAGTTTGCGGATAAAATTCCGCAAGAGGAAAATGTAAGACCTAACGTGCATCATATAAGGAGGTATCTATTTGCATGGCTCAGGGATAAGGTTATATCGCTGCTGGAACCTGAGTCATGGAGATTTTAGGTCACTAAATCCCATCCGGGGGAGGTACCTTGGATTTTCAACCTGAACTTATGATTTAGGTTGGACGACTGAGGGTCTCTTCCAAGGAGTGCAGAATATGATCAAGGCGCCGAGGTACATGGTTGATCCAAGGGTGCCCGGGGCGTATGAAACTACCCTGGCCATTCTTGGAAAGTATGATGCACTCGACCCGAAGAAAACCCCACCTAGGGTGCAGTCTCGTAACCATAAGCCATATAGGTGAACGAGATAAGAGGCTGCAAAAACAACTGGTTGTTATTAAGATCGGATAGGAGGAGATAGTCTTGTATGGCCGATGTACTTCTACTTGAAGGGGCAACCAGGGGGAAGATAAGGGCGGCACCCTCCATTAGGGAGCTGATAAGTGTCTTAAGACGCAAATGTCATGAGGCTTTTTACTCACGGGAGTATTAAGGCTTGTCATATTTGTGCAACAAATATACAGAGGCAAAAATCCAAGAGAAAAAGATAAGATGAGATGAGTTTTTACATGAAAGTGTAAAGATGTCATGTAATTTCATCGCAAGACGGCAATGTCATGGGGCTTTGTTTTCACCAGAAAACTTAGGCCTATCATATTATCGCAACAAAATTGACAAAGCGCGGATAAGGCAAGATCAATGGGTTCTTACATGCGAATGCAAGAACGTCCTGAGATTTTGTCATTAAGACAAAAATTGGCAAAATAACACCAATAAAATAATTCCAAAATTAATTATTTTCTTTTAAGAATGCAGGAAAGATTTGCTCATTCCAAGAAAGATAATGAGGGGAAAGTATAGGAATTCATAAATTAAATATCATTATCTTTCTCGCGAATACTTAAAATGATATAAGCATAACTAAATTCTAGAGTTGCGTAAAAGTATATCGCTCGCAAGAAAAAGAAAAAGAGGAGACAACTCAAGAAAAAAAAAAGAAGAATTCAAGCTTCAGTGTTAGCCTCGCCAGTATCGTCATATTTTCATGTGTTATCATTTTCACCAGTATTTCTCTCATTATGGTCAACTCGAGTTTCTTCTTCATTTGATTTCTCGCCAACTGTCTCGTCAACTGTAGCTTCACCACCAACAACTGCTTCTTCAGGAAAGATTTTTTCTTTTTCTACTGAATCTTCTTGAGAAACATTTTCTTCACTACTTTCATATTCATGATCATCATCAGGGGGACGAGGAATTTCATCATCATCTACTTTTAAAGGTTTGATTGATGTAGGGGGAAGAGAATTTGACAACAAGATTTCATTCACAAGAACTTCAGCACTAAGGTGACCTTGGCGAAGAAAAGCCATATCACGGTTTCTGATCTCCATGTATTTTCGATATTCAAGATACTCATATCGTCTTTATGATCGATTGCGAGAACGGGAAAGATGAGCAGCAAGAAATCCATTTTCTTGGCGAACTTTAGCCAGTTTACCATTCAAAACAGAAATAGTTGAAAGAAGGTTCCTCTCAGATTCCGCCAAAAACAAGAGTAAACATAAAAGATATTCAGGCGGAGATTTCACAAGAAGAATTATAAAGAAATTTAATAGAGGAATTAACAGTTGAGGCAGCCAAAATGACTACCTTCTTTTTGCGAAGTTAATTTTTAAATTAGTGACAGTCAAGAATTCTCCCAATGGTCCATGGCGTCATCAAATTTATCTCCAACTATGCCTTTTAGGCGAGATTTTATACTTTCTTCTTTAGAAAGGAGATAAGTATTTTCCTTTGCTAATAAAGAGTTGGATTCTTCTAATTTGGAGTATTCTTCTTTAAGTTGGATTACCTTTATACTTAAAGTTGTTCTACCTTGGATGAGTGCATTTTTCTCAGTAATAGATGATTCAGTTACTTCCTTAAGTTCATCTTTTAGCGAATGAAAAGATCGTTCTTGGTTATCATACATTCTTTGAAGGGTACTTAGTTGCTACGAGGAGATCGCCACCTTATTTGAAAGATCCCGCTTCTCTTGAGATAAAATCTTATTTTCATCTGATAAAGTTTCCATTGCTAAATTAGCTTTGGTTAACAAATAAGAGATGCGAGATATTTCGTTACTTAATAGATCTTGTTTCTGTGCTAATTGTGTGTTCTCCTTTGTAAGGTTCTCTACTTGATCAATGGAATATGTATAAAGGTTATCTAATCAGTTATATTGGTCCATCCAAGAATCTCTATCAACACGAATTTCTTCAGCTTTGAATATTCCCATTAATCGATTCTGGTTTAAGGCTTAATGTACGAACAAAGAATTTTAAGAAAATAAAGTATGAAAAGAAGAAAAACAATTAACGAAGGAAAATCAAAGACAAAGATAGAAAAAGATATACGTTTTAATTCATCATTTCTCTTGCAAAGATTCTCGCAGTTCAGTGAAGAGTTGTTAAGGTTATGATGAAGAGTATCACATTCTAAAGTCTTGGCTTGTAAACTTCCCTTTAAAACTTCAACTTCATTTTCTAGAGATGCTTGCGAAGACATTCGGTCAGAACCAAAATACTTACTTAAAACCTCACATACACCATGCCTAACAGGATCAATAGAAGATTTCCTAGCATCATCTAAAATATCAGATAAAACTTTAAAAGCAACATCTACTCCTACTGAAGTTTTTTTAAAAGAGGGGAGAGGTGCAAATGGAGAATTAGTGACAATGGAAAGTTGAGGATTTGAATCATTCGCAGAAAATGCATCATCCGAAGATGAAGTATCTGGAAAAGTAATAACTGGAATTGAAGTAGAGTTAACTTGAGAAGTAACTACAATAGGAGGGGAAGAAACTTCATTCGCAGCAGTTTCAGGAATTTCATTTATGACAGGATCAGTTGAGGCAGGAATATTTATGGCGATGTTCTCGCAGACTGAAGTTAAAGGTTCAGTTTGCAAAGGTGTTGGAATAAAACTAGCAGAAATTAATTTGGGAATGGCAATGGCAATATCAACAACTTTAACCTGGCGAGATTTCTTGCGAGGCGCATTAGTATTCTCACCATCCTGCGAATAATAATCTAGATAAGAAACATAGGCAACAATATTTTTATTAAGAAAACAAATGTTTCTTACTACCTTATGATTCACAGGCTTCCTTTTCTTTTCAGCGGATTTTTGCTGCGAATTTTTGGACGAACTAGGGTTTTGGACTGCAAATTTGGTGTTAGAAGGGATTCCGCTGAAACAAGAACACAGTATGGGAACTACATAAAATTAAATAAAGATAAATCAGATAATTTTGATAAACATAATTTAGATAAGAAGGATTGAGTTTAGCAACATCAGAAGACCAAATACCTTGATGACTCCATGAATGCAGTAGCAGATGAATCCTTGGGCGAAGAAAGTTGCATACGGAAAGACGAGGAAGACGGAGAAGAGGAAGAAGATTATTTCTGTACCAGATTCTACCTTTTATAGACAAAAGGATGGTGACCGGATAACAATGAAGATACTGGTAAAAAAAGGAATATTCGGTACGTGTAGGCGGTTATACTTAATTTACGGATCCTTGTCGTGAAGATAATATGGAAAGATAGGAAGTTGCGGCATTATGAAGAGATGGAGATTCTCATAATCTTCTCCACTTCGCAGAGAATACATGAGAAGAGGCAGGATGTAGGATCAGAATATCGCCACATTAATACTCTTGCGAAATTTATAAACAACGTTTCTGCGAGCTCTTCAACAACACTCTGCGAGCATCGCAGAATGACTCAAAGAATGACGTAACGGATGACGGTAGCTGAAACACGATAAAAGCATGACGATCCTGCGAAGATTATAACATCTGCGAGAATTAACATTATAATTGTTGCGAGACTATCGCGAGTCAGATCCAAAATTAAAGGACAACTTAGTTGTCATCCACTATGTAACTACCCTATATAAAGAGAGCTGGTAGACTCAGAAGAGGAAGGTCAATTTTTGAGTGTGGAGAAAGTTTTGAGGAGAGAGAAAGTTCTTGTGAGCGGTTATATTCTTGATTTCTTCGATTTCTTGTAATATTTCTGAGAATTAATCAATAAAAGTGTTGTTCTTAATCTTCAAACATGTGTTGATTATTGTGAATTTGTGTGAGGGGTGTAGTGTAGGAATTCTTGCAATTATAATAATTAAAGTAATTACACTTGTATGTTAACTAGGCACTTGATATTTATCTTATAAGTTTTCGGTTATCAAGTGAACACTTTGTCGTAGTATTGTCTCGATTCATATACATATACGATCACACAAATTGTATTGGATTTCTCCACTTATTTGATATAATAATTCATGTGTTAGGCCAGTCCGGAATGACCCTATTCAAGTGGACATTGTGTTGAAATATTTCTTGAGTGATTGTTGCTCCAAGAGGTTGATACACAGTGGGTCGTGTATTGGTTGTGATCATAATAAAAGATTGTGGTGTATTTGGGTACCCTCGTTTTTTCAATTGGTATCAGAGCGGAAAAACACGAAAAGATCTAACAATCTATGTTTGGTGTGATCCAACCTATAAAGTTTTGAATCAAGTGATAATTGATTCGGTAAACGTAACTCCAGGGTTTGATGGCTCAAACTATCTATGGTGGAAAATGGCTATGCAGTCTTTTCTTCAAGCTCATGACTTTAACACTTGGGTTTTAGATATTGATGGGTATGGACACCCAAAAGTACTGGTCGACAACTCAACCACTGAGTTTAGACTAAAGGAATTGAAAGAATTCAGTAATGAAGAAAAATTGCTTTCGAAGCAAAATTCTTATGGATTAAACGCCATTATACATGTTGTAACTCGAGACCTCCATCATCATGTAACCAAGTGTAAAACATCAAAGGAGGCTTGGGATATTCTTAATATCGTATTTGAATGGAATGCCTCTGAAAAAAGAAGCTCGGCTTCTAACCCTATCTTCTAAATGGGAAAATCTTCGTATGGATGAAGACGATACCTTTGATGAGTTTGATGAAAAACTTTCTGAAATAGTGAATGCCTCTTATGCTTTAGGAAAAACTATTTCAGATAAAGATATTGTATGTAAAATTCTAAGGTCTTTACCACCAAGATACAAATCTAAAAAGCATGCCATCATGGAAGCTAATGATATTTGCACACTATCTAGAAGCGCACTAGTTGGTAAATTAAAGATCTTTGACCTTGAATATCAATTCAAGAATGAAGTGGGTATTATCCTTAAAGTTGTAACTAAAACTTGTTCTTCAGATACAAAAACTGAGGATTGCAGTATTGATATGACTGCACGAGAATTTAGAAAGTTATTAAGACAAAAGAAAATAAATTCTCCTCCTTCTCAAAAAACACAAAAGTGTGTAGAGAATAAAGAAAAAGATAATTCTGATAGCTCTAATTGTTCTGAGGTTCAAGAGAACAAAGCTTTCCATGCAACTGTTGAATGCACATCTGGAAAGGATATTGAAGTAACTTTAGAGTCAAAAACACTTGAATGTGATAAACTCTGCAAAGAGAGTGAAAATCTTAAAAGGGAACTTGATATTCTATATAAGGATATAGAACGTGTAAATAATGGTGAGACTTATCTTGAAGTATCGGAAAAATACAGAAAACAAAAAGGTGATGATCGGGAAGCTCCAGAGCCAAAGGGACTCGACTGTGATCTTCGTGAAGAGAATGAAAGATTGAAAAAGGAACTTGATGATCTGTATGAGGATATAGAGATTTCAGCAATGAGCAAGATTATATTGGAGCCATGAGATGCTACAAGGAGCAAATTGAAGAAAGTCATGATCGAGAAAGGAAACTATATACAGAATTGGAGAACCTAAAGAACACTGAGGTAAGTAATTCTATTGAATCTGAAATTTCTTTAGATTTTAAAGTTCAAATTGATAAAGTTAAGGTTGATCTAGATGATGCTCTTAAAAAAATTAAAATGTTGTATAAAGAGAATATGAGTCTAAAAACGGACTTGAAAAAGTTCGATAGTAGCACAAAACAACTTGAATCAATGTCGAAGTCGAATATAGTTCCTCGTGACACTCGAGGATTGGGATACAAAGGTAAACAAACTTTGAATGCTAAACAGGAGACAAAGTTTGTAAAGCCTAAAGACTCTTCTGAAGAAATTGATTCAAAAGTTGCCACAAAATATTGCTCTTCCATAAAAGAAAAAATCTGTAGCACCTTCATCTTCAGCAAAAGATGGAAAACCTAAATTCTGTCAAGCTCCAATGAAAGAAATTCCACATCAAGGTAACACTAAACCCCATGGTTCGTATGTTACTAAGCATTGCTCTTATTGTGGAAACAAAGGACACTTGGAAAGAGGATTAAAATTCCGTAAAAGGAATGAAAAAGCCATAGATGCACGTGTTTCCGTAAAATTGGCTGAACTCAATAATGCTAAATCAGGACATGATTGTCCTAAAAATGAACAAAAGAATTATTGTAATGATGGTTCAAAGTTTGCTTATCAGGCTTCTACGAAGTTTTCTCAGAATATCTCAAACAACAAAAGGAGAGATAACTTTGTAAAGACTAGATCTAATGTTCCAAATTGGAGAAAGGCTAACTCTCAGAGTTTTCAACATTTCAGTTACCCTAATGTTTCCTCAAGATATTCGTCTTGGATTTCAGGAAGAAATAATAGGAAGAACAAAGCAGCTTCAGCAAAACCCATTTCTAAATGGAGTCCAAAGTCTTCTCTAAAGACAACCAGAATGGTATCAAAAGATAATCACAATGATGACACTCGAATGATAAGTTTCAATACTCATGGCATTCATAATATTGTGTTAAACGTTCTTGAATAAATGAATATATCTCCATATTGTCGCCGTTATATGAGATAGGTCTCATAATCGATTACCTTTTTATGATTTTGTGACTTTTGATTTAGCGGATTTCATATCTAACTTGTTGGGTTGCTTAATCAAATAATCATAAAAGGATGATGACAATTAATCCTATATGTGAGTCACGATTATACTATTATCAATTTATTTCTCATAAGTTGTGTATATAGTATACATATGATTCTTTGGTATTAGCTTATTACTATTGGCACGGAATAGTTAAAACCACTTCAACCTTTCTCTGGTAAAGGTTGTTTTTGCTGTTCTTATGTCTTTGCGAAAGGATGAGAAGAACAATTAGGAAAAGAGGATGCGAAAATTTGAGGTAACAATCTTGTTAGTAAATTATTTTCCTGTTTAAGAAAAGCCTGAGTTTACATTATATATATTTGTTGCTTTTGCTTAACAAAATTTCGGTTAAAATGATGTTTATTCCATGATGTGTGTGTGGATGTGTGAATCAATTGGTTCCGGTTAAGAAAAACTATTGTTATCTTGCTTTTGTATAGTATCAATTGTTTAGGCTTACAAAATTTCCGTGCAATTGCGATGCTTTTAATGTCTATGTTGTTTCAATTGCTTTTGGTTGAGTTGAATAATTATGCAAGTTGATTTATTTTTTGTTAAATCATTGCTCGGTCGAACTCGCATGCGTTGATATCTCAATCATGTTTGTCAATATTAGTGATCAAAATTATAAAGTCTTTGATTTCTAGTCAACTATAGATAAGGTCTCGGACTGGGATATAAATTTTAGTTGAGCTCAAGAACTCCATGGCGATCATCATACAAGACGAAGGACTACTCAAGGAACCAATGGATCTTCATCGACTAAAAGGTATGTGGATACTTGAACTTATCTATCACTCAAAAGTCTATCAATTATATCTCATATCTATGCTTCAAAAAAAAAAAATCTCCTATCTTGAGACAAAATTCATATTACTATATAGACTAAGAATATACGCATATGATATTTCGAGATGAGTATATCTCGCATATCTATTTTTCGAAATATGTGTTGGTAAATCTTTCGCTATAGCCAAGTTCATATTTACCTAGTGACGAAAGTCATGTTATGTTTCAATCATTTTGGAAATTGCTCTGACGAAAAATAGTTTGTGAATAACAACTATATAACGCCCTCTGAGAATGTTTCAATAATTGAAATGAGAGTTTAGACAATATAACCATTGAAGGATATAAGCATTGTTGTGGAAACACATATATGTATAAGTCCTTAGTGCTTGAACCGAAGTTTGCGAACTTTGTTGATCAAGTAAAACCGGAGAAGTGTGTGAGCCTCAGTCCACGAACTCAGTTCGCGAACCCAGTCCACGAACGGGCGTAAGTTCTCGACCGAGAATTTCTGCTGGAGTTTGTGAACTCCACCCGGGATATTAAGTCTGCGAACCCATTCCGCGAACTTGATTAGGTTATGTCTAAAACCGATATTTGTGAACTTATCTTAATAAACTAAGGAATGCTATTGCAAACCGTGGCTTTATAGTTCATGAATCGATTCGAGTGAATCACATTGTTTTTGCTTCAATTGTATCTTGTGTAGTACATAAAGATCTAAGCAATTGAACAACTCTCTAACTAGTTCATTTGAGTCATTTGGACTAGTTATGGTGAAGAAGAATATGGTTGATATGAAAGTTATCATTTGGCTAACCATTTGGTTAACTAGTGTTGAACCAACTAATGTACAAGTTTGGGTACGGATTTCACAAGCCTACAAACGTGCAGTACATGTGTGTATAACAAGTTATGCTTTCGATCTAACGGTTGATAAATATTAGCTTGTATCTAATCAGGTTTTCAAACCTAATCCCCACACATTCTGTGTGATACTAGTTTTCTAAGCTAGAGTCGATTCTCATTTAACCTTTGGTTTTCTTCTTCTAAAACCAGGTTAACGACTTAAAGACTTCATTGGGATTGTGAAGCTAGACCAATACTACATTTATCGTAGTTGTATGATCTGATCTTGTTGTTTCTATCGTACGAGTACAATTATAATAATTTGCTTGAGATTTATATCTCCGATAGGCAAGATATAAAAGTAGTCACAAACACTTCGTCTCATCATTTGTGATTCCTCAATAATCTTCTTCGCTGCGTCGATTAAGTTTATTTTGAGGTGATTGATAAAGCTGAGCTGTTCTTCGGGAATATAAGTCTGGTTTTATCAATTGGTTCCTGTTCACCTTGATTTATCAAAATACGGAACAAAACTCATAGGTTTATTCGCGGGAGACGAATTTATCTATCCTTGTAGACTTTTATGTGTGAGACAGATTTTTTTATTAAAATCTTCGACTTTGGGTCGTAGCAACTCTTGGTTGCGGTTCAGATCAACTAAAGGAATCAAGTGCGCATTATCCTGCTGGGATTAAAGGCATAGGAGCATAACTGTACCTTGGATCATTGTTGTTAAGTGCATATTTTGCACATATTTAGTGTCGAAACAATGCCAGTATTTGCTAAATTTTCTTGCAGATTATTGTATATTACGTTTGTTTTTCTTTATTTGTGTTTTTCTAGGTGAATCATCCAAAAGAAGTGAATTGGCACTTAATTGTGCAAGAAAAGAAGTTTGCCGCAAGCGTAGAAGGGTCAAAGACCAAGTGGAACTCGTTCGAACCTAGGAGTCCATGATATCATCTCGAAGAGGACGAAAATACGAAGCCAACGGCGAAAGAATGGAGTCGTTCCGACGTCGCATGAAGATTTTATAGGCATTTGAAGCAAGCAAAGTTGCGCGCACAGAATTTATAAGGGGTAGCCAATCTGTTAAGGGGATGCCAAGATTCAAAAGCTACTAAAGGCACTCGGGTAATCTACTATGGGCTGCCACCTTCTTCCTATTTACCAAAGTACGTAAACATGCAGCATGGAGATGATTCAGGGAATGGAGAACGATGCTGACTGTAGGTACCAAAAATTACACTTAACGCGTGGCGCATTACGAATGGTGGAGTAACTTAACCAAGATAGCTTAGTTTGTACGAGATAGGACGAGGCTGCGAAGTAAGACCTGAAGATAGTGAGATGATAATTAGCGAGGTAAAGAAGACTTGCACAAGTAACCCAGCGAAGTAACATCCCGAAGTAACATCCCGAAATAACATCCCGAAGTAACATTCCGAAGTAACATCCCTAAGTAACATCCCTAAGTAAAGCATGCGAAGTGTGGATTGTTACGCAAGAAATAGGATAGCTGTCAGCGAAGTAAAATGAGTCGTCACAAAATGAGCTGTCAATGAAGTGAAATGAGTCAATCAAGTGAAATGAGTCATTCGATTGAAGTAAAATGGGTCATCACCATTATGTAGTTTTCCCTATAAATAAAGGACTTGGTCCATTGTAATAGGGGTTGGAACTTTTAGGAGGAGAGAGATCAGATTTTATTTGACCTGATCTTCTTCTTCTTCTTCCCAAAAAACTAGATCTACAAAAGCTCCAAAACTCATTAATGGAGTCTCACCATGTAAATCAATTGCCTATGTAAACATCAAATATTTTAGTAGATTTGTGTGTCTCTCTTATACTTTTAACACTTTAAATTATCATTTTGGTATCCAAAAGTTAGATTTACAAACTGTTATGAAGTTTTAAGGTTGAAATGAGTTTAGATGTAGAAAAACATCATTTGGGTGTAACTATGGATTTTCTGTAGTTACATTTTGGCGCCCAGAAACAGGGAGAGTAAAGGATTTGTCCTACCTTCAAGAAGATTTAGTAAAGCTATCTTAATGTTAGTGATAGATCTACTGAGTTCACAAATGTTAGGGGCAAATATGGAACACTTGTCCAAAGAAAACAATTCCAGGCGATGAACATCAACAGAACCCGGAGTTGAAAAGAAAGAAAGAAGCGTTGATGTGTGTATCTTCAAGGAAAAAATAAGAGGAAAATCATCACCAAATAACAAATCTAAACATGATAAGTCTTCTTCCTTCTCTTGTCCATTATTTTGTCCTTAAAAAAAATAAAAAAAAATTGAGATCTAAAAGTTTCAAAAGCCCTTTTTATGAAAACAAGGGTTCCTGTGAGCAGAAATTGAATGTTCTTTGGAGAAAATGTGTTTCAAAACAAGATTTGATTGCAGATTTGAGGTTACCAGATTACGTTTTACAAACCCATATGAGCGATTTCAAAAACACCGAGTATCAAAAGGCTTCAGTCGATTTAGGGATTTTCCCATGGGCGAAGTCATATGATTTATTAGCGAAACATTAGAGCTTATGTTCGGTATTTCTAATTGAGTTAACTTGAGCGGTTACAGCGAATTATACACTGTACGTGGGAAGGATAACTTCGTTGGGAAAGTCCTGTGGACGAGAAGAGACTGCTACTGTAACAAAATCAAGCTTAGACACTCTATGAATTCACTAAAAGACAGGGATACTTCATCACCAACCTTGACAAAGATAAAATAACCCGCAGCAGCAAAACAAGAACTCATAGAAAGTCCAACACAGAAAAGCTTCATCAAAATCCCAGCGAAGCTATCTGAGACAGAATGGTTGAACGGAGACAAAAGCCAACTTCAATACTTCGGATTTTAGAAGGACGTAGCTCGTGAATGCAAAGAACATACAGGCTAAGCTTCGTCAGAAAGTATCAACAAATGACAGACCTATCCAGGAGGAAAAGATGTGGTAGCCCAACCCACTTCGTCATAAAAAAACTATGGTCACTCAAAACTCTATCATCAGCAATTTTACGAAAGAAGAAAGACACGGTAGTCACGTCCATTTCGTCACAATTTATGCAAAGGAAAATCAAACAGTTCGAAACAACTCGTAAAGCAATGGAGTTACCCATGGTGATTCACGAAGAAAAACAACTCGTAACTTTCACAAAAATCACTTCGGAACAGATGCGCCAATTCAGAAAGGAAATAATTAACTCGCAGGAACGTAACATCTCGTGCTTAACTCGCTAGTTGAGCAATCAAGGATCTCTTCGTCAGTTAGATATGAAGATACTACTTCGCCAGACTAGAAGAAACGTCATTCCAGAACCAAAAACCAAAAACCACAACCAATGACGAAGTAATCAAAACTCAAATTTACTTCATCAAAATCATATTCTACAAAAAACAGCGAATGTGCGCAAAATATGGTAGTGAATGGATGGGTATGATTCCAGCTACCTAAACTAGTCATCATAGTAGCAAGAAGAAAAATCAAGACCGAAAGACTGATCGCCAGAAAAGCTTCATATTTGGATGCTACATTCCCTGATATCTCAAACACGTATCTTCATGAACAAACTTCGCTGCATTATGACTTCGCCAGAAAGATTGGAGAGTTAGTTAATCACGAAGCTAATCTCCCCTTGAAGAATGACGAGACAATGACATAAACGAAGAAAGAGGTTACCATAACCAGGCTTGCTTCGTCAGTTATTTCAGCGAAGTATTTGGAAGAAGAAAAAACTTACTTCGTCACCAATAGCCTGGACAGTCCAGGTCAACTCGTTGGAATCAGTGCAAAAATTGGCAGCCAGTCGTTAACAATATATTGCTCCCCTAGGGAAGTAACCGGGATTACTTCGCTTCGTGAAGAGCAAACTACTTCGTGAAGTTTACTTCGTCAACTATATAATGGGGAAGGTAAACCAAGTTCACATGAACCAACCAACAATCCACCAGAAGCATGAGGCAACAAAGAACTACATGAGGCAGAGTACGGGAGAGGAAGCTTTACGTAAAGTTCACACAGTGAAAAAAGAGATACTTCGTAAAATAAGAAATAATTAGACAAAGAGACACTTCGTGAAAGTCAAGCAAAGGATACTTCATGAAAGAATGAAGCAGTAGACAAAAAAAAGAAAATTTTTTCCGAAATATCATCCAGGGAAGCTCATCTCGTAAACAAATATAACTCGTTTACAAAAAAATGAGACTAATATTATGGATAAGGTTTACTTCGTAATCAACTTTTGTGAACAACTAATTTAGTTACGAAGTTAATATCCACTTGAAGAGTGAAGAAAAAATAGTTTGAGGGAAGATGCATATGCCGGACTACCTCCGTCAACAACCTTCATCTCGTCAAATGAACACCTCGGAGTAGACTGACTAACCAGCTCGTATCAAACGAATCACTTCGTTCAAAACCTTCATTCTCAAATCACTCGCAAAGTTCACGTCTATTTGGACGGACCAGGACCGAGAAACACAATTAAAAAGAGATAAGTTCTTCCATCTTCTATCTTTCTGTGTTTAAACTTTAATACCATCATCTACCGATTTCATTCCATGCATATACGTACTAGTTGCCACGATAAGATCAACTCTTTTAGTTTCGAGACACTACATAATTATTCAACCTTAATATGCTCCCCAGATTATGCTATCTTATGTTCAAATGATTAGATGTAGTGCTCATAATATATTTACTATCAACTCTTCGTATGCAAGACTGCAATTAAGTAATGATTCACATGCAATACGAATTATCATCATATCATATACCAAAAATCATTGCATCCATTGCATGTTTTATATTTATACTCACTGGGTCACGAATTGCAGGTGCATGAGCTCATTCTTGAATTATCGTCGATGAACAAGTGATGTCGGAGTGGCAAATCTAAACTTCCATCAAAGAAGTAGTTCAAAAGGACATCCCGTTCAATACTAAACAACAAAATGATTAATGTTACCGGCCGAAACAAGATTAAATGGAGTGAATGAGATAATGGGGTTCAAGTTAAAGAAGGAACAAATAAGCTATTTTTACAGCAGATCTGAAATAAGTTACTGACAAATGAGTACAAAAGATTTCAGAAGCAACCTAAAACGAATAACAACAAATGATCTCCCAAAGAATTCAACAAGGAGTAAGCATATCAAGTCACAGATCCAATGAAGTATCATCATTAGTGAACTACCAGCCTAAAGAGAAAATCAGTTAACTTCGGCAGATCACTTCATCAGCGAAGTATCCACAATTATAATTTCCGACGAACGATGTAGAAGCATGCAGGTTGCAAAGTTTACTTCGCCAATTATTTAGACGAATGAATCACTTCAAAATAAGAAAGTGACGAAATAGTTCTAAACACACCTTACTTCGCCGGAGCTTCATCAGAAAACGAGTTCTTAGGGAACCAATCCAAGTGAACGAGATCAGATAATTACAAAAGCAACCACCGAAGCAAGAGAACACGAGTGGGATAATACACCTTCATGCACCTGATCACGATTCTCACAAGAGGACAAATAGAAAATGCCGACAAGACTTCTTCCGTTAGCTACTTCGACAAAGATAAGCCAATTCATATTCCACGAGTTAATTAATTCAAACAAACGGGATGATTCGACGAAGTAACTATCCTAATCAACGAGTCAATTCGCCAAATGACCAGTAACTCAATAAACCACAGTAGCAGCACACAGCAACAAGCATGAACATCATGCAGAAAAGAAAGCTACAAGCTAAAATGATCAAAGAAAAGGGGCAGTGATAAGACCCAAGCATACAAAAAAAAAATGCAAATTCAAAACATGTGAATGCGAGGGCCACAAGTAAGACCTCATTTAGGAGGTCTGCTTACGACCCTCAAAATAGGCGATCGTAAGTCCTATATAAAACCTCTACTTAGGGAGGCTGAGACCTCGTGGCGTGCAACCTAGTTCGCACAAAGTGCAAGGGGCAAATGTAATACCTAAACGCGCGTCACGAGATAATCTCAGATGTGGCTAACAACCACCATCTAGGGGCAACCGTAAGACCCATCCGCTGGGGTCCCCGATTGGGTAACCACTCGGTAAGGGGTGTAAGAACGATCCAGTGGAGAAGAAGATGGCCTGGTGTAGTTCTTCCGCTCGGTCCCAAAACCACCTCAACTAGGGTGTGACTTCGTAACCAAGATCCATATCGGCGAAAGGGCACGAGGTCACGAAATAACTGATGCCTAAGCCCAAAAGCACGGGGGTAGTCAGAGGGGAAGGGACGGCACCCTCCTTTAGGGAGCTGAGTGACCACAAAAGTCGGCAATGTTACGGGGCTGGTACTCACGGGAGTAGGTAGGCCTGTGATATTGTTTCATAATAAGACCTCAATGAGTGAGATAAGGCGAGGTTGATGGGTCTTTACTTCGCAAGAGTAAAGAGTGTCTGAGACTTCATCGAAAAGCCCTGACCAACGGGGTGGGGCATAATATGACCTTAACTAGGAGGCAAAATAAGACCCCGAACTGATGATAGATATGTGAGGAAAAACATGAGACCTGAGGCAAAACAAAAAGGCAAGTATATACTTGGAAAGAAGCATGTATACTTGCAAAGAGGCAGGTATACTTGCAAAGAAGCAGGTATATACTACAAAGAAAAGCAAAGAAACAAGCACATTACAAAGCTTGACCACCCGAGTCACACAATCCTAAGAAGTACTTCTTACGTTGCATAAGAAGTACTCGCAATAGAAATATTGCATATGATAATATTATGCTATGATTTGAATATTAATAATGAAGGAACAAGCCCTAAAAGGCAACGAGGTATAATTACAGATGAGGTGGGGACTAGAAGGAATGCAAAGGAAAATCAGAGGCACAAGCAATAAAAATCAAGGCAAGTATATAATATGCATACATTATAGAAAAAGCATATCATTTCATACATATAGCATTCTGATGAGTTCCAAATATTGCATATTCATACACCTTTTCATTGGCACTTAACTCATCTTTCGCGCTTCAAAGTCATATATTATCCCAAATTCTGCATTCTTACCATCTTCAAGAATAAATATTTGTATTAATTAATTTTGTGTTTTTAAGTACTAAATAAAGCTTGGAAGAATTGAGAAGACAAAGAAGAAAGTTGGAAGCCTTGCAACCCGCTCGCGCATCAGTGGCAACCTGTTTACAAATTCATGGGATTAAACAACCCATGATCCAAAACCCATGATCTAAAACCCAATACCCAAATCCACATCCACCTCACCCCCATTGGATTCTTTCCAAAACATCCACCTCACCCCCATTGTATTCCATTCTATCCATCAATTAAGAAAACATGTTTTGTTTAATTATTGAGTGGTTGCTACAGTGAAATTCGGATCCCAAGTGTGAGAGACTTTTTGTGTATAAATAGAGAGGGTTGTTGTGTTGAAAACTCATCCAAGAATAGCTTGTTCATGTTAGTTTATCAAATTTAAGTTTTGTTGTAATGTTCTTCATGTTCTAGTTTCATTTGCTAGGGTTTAAATGAAGCCGTAACTCATTGGTATGTATTCATATCTTGTATCTTGTTCTTGAAAGTTTAGAATTGTTTAAAGATATAATTTAATCCAAGTTTGTCAACTTCTTGCTCTCACAATGTATGCCATGTATCCATTGTAGTTAGAATATCTCTATGTTGATTATGCTACAACTCATGCTTAACCAAATATTGATCTTTAGATTAGTTGTGCTTAATTAGACAATTAATGATTTGGAGAAATACTTTAGTTGTGATTAAATTATCCATTGGAGAAACACCTTAGTTATACGGTAGACTTGAATCTACTATAAGGACAAGAATAATATTACAAGTTGAATGCATATCATAGGTTATTGGTGTATTTGAATACCCTAGTATCCATATTATCATTGTTTACATATCTTGTTATTTGCATCTTTTACTTTTATTATTTCAGTCACTTGAAAATCATATCTTCGTATCGACAAAATCAAACCGCTTTTGGTTACTCTTTGAATTAGGATTTAGAATCAACTTATACACTCTCCAAGTCTCTGTGGTTCAACCTGTGCTTGCCCTGTGTTGCTTGTCGACACTGTGCACTTGCAGTTTATACATAGAAGTAGGTATCTTTTCGAGCCTACCACATTCACTCATAACATACATGCATTCATCCAACATACATCATGCAATAGCACTTCGGGAATTCTTATTAATCATACTTCTTGAAGACAATACTTATCTCCACGAGTGCTTCATGAATACTTCTTATACTTCGGATTATATATTTCGGATTATATACTTCGGATTTTATACTTCTTATACTTCAGATTATATACTTCTAAGGATACTTCGCATGTATATGAACCGATGGGGAATATTTCATCAATACTTCGCTATATAATAGTAAGATATCAAGCAAATCAAGGGAAAAGGCAAGAAAGAGAAAGCATATTACTTTTACTTCGGATAGATTTAGTTCCTTCATCTACCAAAGAAAAAGGAGGCACACACGTATATGGAAAAATGCATATTATACACTTCGCGGAATTTTTTTCAAATTTTTTGGATTTGATATGAATCATATTATAAGGACGTTAAGCTACAAATGAAACAATATCATGTGAAAAGCTATAATGAGGCAAGACAAGAAGAAGAAGTGATACCATCAACTCGTCATCAAGGGCAACATCAACACAAGGTTATCATCGGTAAAGCTCAAACTAGTACTTACAATGGACTTCGCAAGAATGAGGAAAAGGAAACATGGAAGAAAATCATCAAAACCAACTTTCAAGGTCAAAGCTCGCAAAGAAGAAACTCGTTATATTCACTAATGAAGATATCTCGCCCACTCGGTACATTCACTAATGAAGATATCTCTCTCACTCCATACTTCGTCAACGACAAGAATCCTCAACAACAATAGAGTATACGAATCAAGTGTCATCTCGTCAACTTTAGATTGTTACATGCAACACGACACCTCGCTACTACTCATCAACATGAAGAACCAACAACCAAGCACGCAAGGGAAAAATCAAAAGCAATGAACCGTTCCAACAACAACAAAATTGAGGATTGATATTCTTATATTTTCGATGATTAAGTACTTCTTATACTTCTTGAAGAACACTTCATACTTCGTACTTCTTATACTTCGGGAATGATACTTTTATACAACAACAAGACTTCGGAACCTAGCAAAATAATAAGAGGCAAGTATATACTTTTTCAAGTTATTATTCTTTTGCTCGTTCCTTCGTCAACAAAGGTCAAAGTCATCAACTCAAGCACCACACGTCTCGCTCCAAAGGACTACACGAAGATGGATTTTTCTCAAGAATTTCTCTTCAAGCAACACTCAAGAAAAATAGGGCAAAATGTAGGTACCAAAAATCACACTTGACGCGTGGCGCATTATGAATGGTGGAGTAACTTAACTAAGATAGCTTATTTTTTACGAGATAGGACGAGGCTGTGAAGTAAGACCTGAAGATAGTGAGATGATAATTAGCGAGGTAAAGAAGACTTGCACAAGTAACCCAGCGAAGTAACTTCCCGAAGTAACATCCCGAAGTAACATCCCGAAATAACATCCTGAAGTAACATCCCGAAGTAACATCCCGAAGTAACATCTCTAAGTAAAGCATGCGAAGTGTGGATTGTTACGCAAGAAATAGGACAGCTGTCAGCGAAGTAAAATGGGCTGTCAGCCATTATGTAGTTTTCCCTATAAATAAAGGACTTAGTCCATTGTAATAGGGGTTGGAACTTTTAGGAGGAGAGAGATCAGATTTTATTTGAACTGATCTTCTTCTTCTTTTTCCCAAAAAACTAGATCTAGAAAAGCTCCAAAACTCATTAATGGAGTCTCACCATGTAAATCAATTGCCTATGTAAACATCAAATATTTTAGTAGATTTGTGTGTCTCTCTTATGCTTTTAACACTTCAAATTATCATTTTGGTATCCAAAAGTTAGATCTACAAACTATTATGAAGTTTGAAGGTTGAAATGAGTTTAGATGTAGAAAAACATCATTTGGGTGTAACTATGGATTTTCTGTAGTTACACTGACAGTGAGAAGAAAATGGAGCTCGGGTTTGGAAGTGATGGTTGAGTATGCAATGGAAGAATAGAGTTTGAGTTTTGCCGTAAGGGAAGATCAACGGAGCTACAGTGCTGCTGCCATTAATGACGATGTAACATGCATGGCTGCTGTCAACGGAGATGAGGAAACTCGTGTCTAAGCTGAGAAGAAGAAGCTGCTGGCAGTGATTGTACGTAACTTGTAGAGAAGATTGACACTCAACAAGGACTCGGTGAATCCGGAGATGGAGTTTAGCTGGCTATGGTTTTTTCGGAGTTTTGGAAGGGTCATGAAGCTGGTGATGCTCGTGATCACTGTTGAGGTTGCTTTTAATGGTGACTATCGAGCAGAGATTGAGTTAATGCCGTCACTATGCAGAGACGATGGAGGGAAGATCTCTAACAGAATGGAGAGGTAGCTGGTTTTGTTGGTCGAACATGGAAGTCGAGCTTTGCTGAGACGATAACGCAGTAGATTGAGCTGAGCTGATTCTCGTAGGTGCTGGTAATGTTAGTGATGAGAAAGATTGAAGGCTGAGTTGGTATCACTTCCATTAGAAGCCATCGATGAAGAAGATGATAAAAAAGAAGAGAAGATAAGAGCTGAGTCTTGTCTTATGTTAGATATGGAGTTTGACAGAGAATATTGAAGAGAATGGCCGATGGTTGAAATGCAGTTGGCAGAGAAGCTAGAGAATTGATGAAGTTTTGGATGGAAGACGGGATTATTATGGTGATGGTTAAATGGTTATCTCGGACTCTCGGTGATGAGAATGATGATGGGGTTCGAAGACAGTGAGATGACAAAGGCTGGGAGATGCTAATCATGCAGCGGTTACGGTGGAGTATGTAGCTGCTGTGATCGAAATGATGGTGAAGTTGTTGTTGTTGGGCTTTACTGTTGATGGGAGAGATGATCATTGAGAGCAATGACCGTGATAAGAGAAATGAGGAGCCTTGGTTACGTACTACAGAGATTGATGCCATGCATGGATGATTGTGGCAGGGAAGGAAATGGTTGGGGATCGAGGAAAAATAATCGCAAGGGTTATCTGCTTCCATTAACGGAATATGAAGTTGGAAACAAGCTCGACAGCTTGGCAGTGACGAGGAGAAGTTGAACAAGAGAGGGAAGTCACGGTGATAGCTTTGGTTTCGCGAGTTCAGAGCATGAGAACGAGATTGGGTTGCCTGTTGGAAAGTGGGAGTTTTTACGGACGAGAAGTTTTAGCCGTAAAGTAGTCGAGAAAGTTAGGGAAACTCCCAGGAGAACATACGTACCGGAAACCCATCCATTAATGAAGAGAAGAAAATTAAACAAAAGTTTCATGAGAACTTTCGGTTGGGATATCCCATCCGTATTTCAAAGAAAAAAATAGGCTGTCAGTTTTGGAAAACTGACAAGCCAAATGGAAGTTGAAACTTTTTATTTGTGTTGGGCTTGCTGTTCATAACCAATCCCATGAAGCTGTTTTTATGTGGGTTATGGAATTTGCACGAATTTGGCATTCTTTTGGCTAGTTTTTGGCAAGTTTGGCACACGTTTCTACCGGGATTTGATGCACGGGCACAACTACAAGTGGGACACCTATATAAGAGAACATCTAATATTTTTGAGACATCGATCTTATGATCTTTAATCAAGTTTTGGAGAGAAGAACACAAGGGAGAAAAGCTAGGGTTTTGGAGCAATTCATTACCGTAACTATTTCTATACCATTTTATTATATGAAACTCATGGGTTTTGTTAGTACCATGAGTAGATAAACTTCTTAGTGATTGGGGATGAATTCTAAGTTCTAGACAATGATTTGAGTTATTATATAAATCTATTTTGAAGTTCTTCACATGATTATTGATTGTTTATACTAATCAAAATATTTATGATTAATTGATATATTGTTTAGGTGGCCAACTGAACTAATTTGTTGATTCAATTAAATGCTAGTATTGAGTTAGGAGATAAGTAATAGTCGAATAATTCATACAAAAGCATAGAACACAAGACCTTGCAGAGGGATTTTGTGTAGCGATTTTGTGTATAAACAACACTAGAAAGTGGACCTTGAGCTAAGAGTCTAACTACTAGGATCAATCTATAATTCACAAAATATAAAGCATTCAGAGAAATTACACCTTGAGTGAGCTACTACTAGGTGGTTTAGACGAATAGAATCTGGTATTGGAGAGCTTCCTTACTCAGTGATATAAGGAATTTAGGGGATAGCACTGAGCTAGATGTTATTCCACGGTTGGTAATAATTTGTGATTAATTGTATTAATGGATGAATATAATAACTTGATGACGGTTTAGTAACAAAGAAGGATTCCATGATCATATTTCTCTCCATTGCTTGCAAACTTTATTAATTTCAATTGCTTTATTTACTTTGTTTACAATCTAAAACAAAACCCCCCATTGTGACACTTTTGACAAATAAATCTCCCTGCTCTTCGTGGGAACGATCCTTACTTCCATTTTATTACCAGTTAATTGTGTGGAAATAAGTAATTTAATTTGAGTGCACCTACGACACACATCAAATTTTGGCGCCGATGCCGAGGAGCATTCGGTAGCTTTAGTTGTTATTTATTTTTGTTTTCTTTTTGTTTTTAGTCTTATTTTTAGTTTTTGATTTATCTTTTGAGAATTTTATTTCAGGTACTTAATCTCTGGCATCGAAGGATTGGAATTACCAGAGGTGTGGAATTCAACCTCGCAAGGGAATGGTACTACAAGCACGTCCAAAGTTGCAAGAAGAACCTTCTACATCAACAATGGTAGGAGGTAACAATAATCCACCACCACCTCCACCTCCGGAGAGAAAGTTAGGAGAGTTTACATCTCCATGCTTAGATTCGCAAACGCTGTGCATTATAATCACTGAACCAGTGGAGATGAAGTCGAATCTACTTCATCATATACCAAAGTTCAAGGGACATCCAGGTGAAAATCCTAATCGACACCTTCAACAGTTCCAGAACACAATGACAAGTCTGAGGCATGCAACCGCAGACAGAGATATGGCTATGCTACAAGCATTTCCATTCTCATTGACAGAATTAGCAGAAGAATGGTTGTATTGTCTTCCTTCAGGGAGTTTTACAACATGGAATCAAATGAAAAATCTATTTCTGGAGAAATATTTTCCTGCTTCCAAAGCGGCATCCGTTCGCAAGGAGATTAGTGGCATTCTACAGATATCTGGGGAGTCTCTATATGAATATTGGGAGAGGTATAAGAGGTTGTTGGCAAGCTTCCCACACCATAATATATCCTCAACACTTATCATTCAATACTTCTACGAAGGATTACTTCCAGAACAGAGGAATTTGATTGATGCAGCTGCCGGTGGTTCACTTACTGAGAAGACAATTTCGGAGGAAACCAGTTTGATTGAGAGTATAGATGCTAATGCTCAATAATTCTATACCAGAAACAACTCTAATATCAGAAGAGTTAGCGAGATGGGGGAATCTGCACAATCAGAGCAACAGATGAACAACATAGAGAAGGTGGTACAACGAATGACAACGGTGATTATTTCTTCTTATGAAGAATAATATGAACAAGTGAATGATGTGTTCCCTAATCAGAGGCCAAGGTATGATCCCTACTCTAATACTTATAATCCAGGTATGAAAGATCACCCAAATTTCAGTTATGCAAATCAGCAAGCTGCAGCTCCTAATCCTTATAGGCGACAAAGTGGTTTTCAACAACCACAGTTCCGACCACAATCTCCACCTCAGCCTCAACAGCAGAATCAGAGTTCTAGTTTAGAGGAGATGATGAAAATGATGATGCAAAAGCAAGATGCAAATGCTCAATGTCAAGATACAATTCTGCAGAAACAAGATATGCCTATAAAGGACTTGCAACTTCAAATGGGACAGTTGGCTACAGACATGAATGAAATAAAAGCACAAAATTATGCGAAGTTGCCATCATAGCCTTTTGTGAATCCAAGAGCGAACGTCAATGCTATAACTCTAAGAACTGAAAACCAAACTGAAGAGCCACAACAACAAAAAGAGGTTATTAAGGACATCTGAAAGGAAATAGAGGAGGAAACTGTTCCAAAGGAAAAGCCAACCTCAACTGGCCAACCTAAGGACACAGTTCCCAACTTTACCACACCACCTCCTTTCCCTAGTCGTTTTGCTAAATCAAAGAAGAAAGCTCCAGATAAGGAGATCATGGACATTTTCAGCAAGATACAAATCAACATCCCATTTATTGAGGCCATAAGAACCGTACCCAGGTATGCTAAGGTTTTGAAGGATTTGTGTACAAGGAAGGATAGGTTGATTTCTAATGAAATTACTCAGGTGAGAGAAAGTGCAACAGTTATGCTATTGAAGAAGATGCCTACAAAGTGTGAAGATCCTGGGGGTTTCACCATGACAGTGACTATTGGTACCAAGAGGTTTGAGCGTGCTTTGCTTGATTTGGGAGCATCCATAAGTGTTATGTCAGCCGATGTTTATGATTCTTTGAATCTTGGACCTTTGAAAGAAGCGAAGATTACTATTCAATTGGCAAACAAGTCCAATATATATCCTAAGGGATTCGTGGAGGACGTTTTAGTTCAAGTGAATCAATTAATCTTTCCGGTTGATTTTTACATTGTAGATATGCATAATGGAGATAATTGTTCATCTACTTCGTTACTTCTTGGGAGGCCGTTTATGAAAACAACAAAGACGAAGATTGATGTGGACAATGGTACACTCACTATGGAATTTGATAAGGAGGTCATTCGCTTCAACATATTTGAGTCCATGCGTTATCCTAGTGATGTGCACTCCGCTTTCTCTATTGATGTTATTGGTTCGTTGGCACAAAAAATGTTTGATTTGAACAAAGAAGATGAACTTGAATCCGTGCTACAAAATAGCATTGATTTGGACATTCATGGCATTCCTAACTTGGACGTTGATATTCCAAAGGATCTTCTTGAGACATGTGGTGCTTTAACGGCATCACAAGAATTTAAACAGGTAATATTTCATATATCTCTTTACCTGTAACTGATGAAGTTCCTTTACCTTATGTTGTGCAGGCACCTAAATTAGAGCTGAAACCTCTACCTGATCACTTAAAGTATGCCTACTTGGGTTATGGGAAGATATTCCAGTCATTATTGCAAAGAATCTCACAACAATACAGGAAGAACGCCTTCTTCGGGTTCTGAAAGAGCACAAAACAGCTATTGGTTGGACAATTGCTCATATCAAAGGCATTAGTCCATACATGTGCATGCATAGAATCCTTATGGAAGATGATGTAAAGCCAGTACGTGATGCTCAGTGTAGGCTTAACCCCCCAATGATGGAGGTCGTGAAGAAAGAGATCCTCAAATTACTGAGTGTATGGGTGATTTACCCAATTTCTGACAACAAATGGGTTAGTCCGGTGCAAGTGGTGCCTAAGAAATTAGGTGTCACTGTTGTTAGAAATCAAGATGATGAACTCGTTCCTACAAAAGTTCAAACAGGATGGAGAGTGTGCATAGACTACAGAAATATCAATTCGGCTACCTGCAAGGATCACTTTCCTTTGCCTTTCATTGATCAGATGTTAGAGAGGTTAGCGGGACATTTATATTAATTCTTTTTGGATGGTTATTCGGGATACAATCAAATTGTTATTGCACCAGAGTATCAAGAGAAGACAACTTTTACTTCTCCATTCGGTACATTTGCATATAGAAGAATGCCATTTGGTCTTTGCAATGCGCCTGCCACTTTTCAGAGATGTATGGTTAGTATATTTTCTGATTACGTGGAGAACATCATTGAGGTATTTATGGACGACTTTAGTGTTTATGGCTATTCATTTGATATTTGTTTAAATAATCTTCAACTTGTGCATAAAAGATGCATAGATACTAATTTGGTTTTAAACTGGGAGAAATGTCACTTTATGGTAGACCATGGAATTGTACTTGGCCACATCATCTCCTATAAAGGGCTCAAAATGGACAAGGCAAAGATAGAATTGATTAGGCACTTACAATACCCCACTTTGGTGAGGGAAATTCGCTCGTTTCTTGGTCATGCAGGTTTTTATAGGAGGTTTATCAAAGATTTCTCCAAAATCTCAATGCCGATGTGCAAATTGTTGCAAAAAGAGGTTTCCTTTAACTTCGACCAGGAGTGCAAGGATGACTTTAATAAATTGAAGGAATTATTGACTACTGCACCAATTATTAAGTCACCAGACTGGAATTTGCCGTTCGAGTTATTGTGTGATGCAAGTGATTATGCAGTCGGAGCTGTTTTGGGTAAAAAAGTATACAAGAGGTCACATGTGATTTATTATGCATCAAGGACACTAAACGATGCTCAAATCAACTATTCTACTACTAAGAAGGAGTTGTTGGCTATAGTATTTGCATTAGAAAAATTTAGAGCTTATTTGGTGGGTGTCAATGTGATTGTATATTCTGATCATGCAGCACTACGGTACCTATTGAAAAAGAAGGAGGCTAAGCCAAGACTCATTCGTGGATTCTTTTGCTGCAAGAATTCAATATAGAAATTAGAGATAAGAAAGGTGTTGAGAATATAGTTGTTGATCATCTTAGTAGACTAGTTATTTCCAAAGAAGAACTTCCCTTACAGGATCGTTTTCCAGATGAACAACTTTTCTCGATTGAAGAATCAACACCTTGGTACGCTGATATAGTGACTATTTGGTTACAAGGGAAGTACCTAGTACTATGTCTAATTTTCAAAATCTAAAGGTTAAGAAAATAGCCAAGAAGTATGTGTGGGATGAGCCCTACTTGTGGAAATATGGTGCTGATCAAATTATCCGCAGGTGCGTACCTATTTTTTGCTGAATAATAAAATTTTATTAAGGCTAAAGAGGTTCCAAAAAATTACAACTCAAAATAAAAAGAAACTGAACAAAATACCATCCCATTAAGGCTTTCTAAAAAAACCTAAAGTACACATTTTCTGGGCTTTCCAGACAGCCCAGGAAAGAAGGTTTGTTGTAATATATTCTTTGTTCTCCCCTACCAAGAGTAACACCTTTCTTAGCCATATTATCAGCAGAGAAGTTAACTTCTCTATAACTGTGAACAAAATTCCAAGAGAATAGACTATCTTTTAACTTATCCCATCTAGTTACTGCAAACCAAGGCAGACTATTACTCATGAAGGCACTTTTCACTGCTTGAGAGTATGTTCTGAAAACTAAATCCAGGAATCCATTGTGTACATCCCATTCACCTGCAACAAGCACAACAAACACCTCTGCATAGAAGTTTGTAGACACACCTAAGCCTCCAGAAATGGCCACAGTAAAACCCCCTGTATGATCTCTTCCAACTACACCATAACCTGCCATGCCTGTGTTTCCTTTCCTAGCACCATCACAACACAATAAAAAACTACCCTAAATAGGGAGTTGGAAATGAACTTCCTTAGCTCTCAAAATCTTTACTTTTCTGGTCTTCAACCCAAGCTTTTTGATCACTAGCAGGTCATATTGAATATTCCACATAGAAGCACTCATTCATATATCACAATCAGAAATGGAGTTCAAGATTCTCTTCTGAGTTACATTGATATCCCCCTTCTTATCTTCAAAAATACATCTATTTCTCAGAAACCACAATTACTTCAAAGTGACAAAGGCACTCAGCAACCAAATTTCTTGTATTGCTGGGATTTTCTTGTTTGCTAAACTAAAGATTTCCTCAAAAGATCTTGGATTTTTAAAATTAAAAATGCCACCAAGCCATTTCCAAATAATCTCACTGAAATCACAGTACCACAGCATATGATCTCTTGTTTCCTCACTTTTTCTGCATAAGATGCATCTTGAAACCATATGGAACTTTCTCTTCTTCATATTATCATTTGTAGAACAAATATTTCTACCTAATTTCCAAATGTTGCTAGAAATACCAGGATGAACAGTGTTATGCCATACCTCTTTTTCCCAATGGAGCTTTGGGAATTTTTGTCTTATAACTTCCACTGCTGAGGCTACTGTAAAAACACCTGTGATAGTTCCAGTCCATATTCTCTTATCTCCCCCTGCACCCATTAATGGTAAATCCTGTAAGCTAACCATTTCCAAGATTTTAGAGGGTATAATCCATTCACCCTCAAGAATAAAATCTGAAACTTTCATATTTGGGAACTGCCTTATATAAGTATTTTTCTGGGAAGAGCTCTAACAGTGGTTTTTCCTTTACCCAATTATCCTTCCAAGTAGAAATATCTCTACCATCTCCCACCAACCATCTAGAATTCTCCTCCACCTCACCCATAACCCATTTTATTCCAGGCCAAATAGAAGACTTCTTATAGTAAGTAATCCATTCCCCTTTTTTATTTTTATACTTTGCTTGAAAAAAAATTGACCACTCATTCTTATAGCAGGTGCGTACCTAACTCTGAATGTCAATCAATTCTATCTTTTTGTCATTCTTATGCTTGTGGTGGTCACTTTGGTTCTAAACGTACCGCTCTCAAAGTCCTTGAGAGTGGATTTTATTATTCTCACTGTAGAGATTTTTGATGTGTGGGGCATTGATTTTATGGGTCCTTTTGTTAATTCGAATGGAAAATTTTATATACTTCTTTTTGTGGATTATGTTTCAAAATGGGTGGAAGATAAAGCCACCTCTAATAATGATTCTCAAGTTGTTTGTGAGTTTGTGAAGGAATATATTTTCTCTAGACATGGTATACCAAGAGTGGTTATCAGTGATGGAGGTTCGCACTTCAATAAATCCTTCCATGCTCTTCTCAAGAAGTACAACATTACACACAATAGTGGTACGCCGTATCACCCACAAACTAGTGGGAAAGATGAAATTTCAAATCGTGAGATTAAGTCCATCCTTGAGAAAACCGTTAACACTACACGGAAGGATTGGAATTATAGACTCAACGATGCACTTTGGGCGTATAGAACAGCATATAAAACACCGATTGGTATGTCTCCATATTGGTTGGTTTATGGTAAAGCTTGTCATCTCCCAGTTGAACTTGAGCATAAGGCGTTTTGGGCGGTAAATATGTGCAACATGGAGTATGATAAAGCGGGGAAACATAGGCAACTACAAATCAATGAGCTAGAGGAGATACGTAATGATGCTTACGAGAGTTCTCGTATATATAAGGAAAAGACTAATCTTTTCCATGACAAGATGATTTCTCGGAATAATTTTGTTGTGGGACAGAAAGTTATTTTATTTCATTCTCATCTTAAGTTATTTCCTGGTAAGCTAAGGTCCAGATGGATTGGACCATATGTTGTTACTAATGTTTATTCTCATGGTGCAGTTGATATCACTAGTCTTAGAGATGGGACTACTTCTAAGGTCAACGGACATAGATTGAAGCCATATTATGAAAACATCGCTTATGTGAATGTGGATGAGATAGAGCTTAAATATTTACTCCCTCTGGAGGAGTAGTTTGGAGAAGGCCAAGTCGGGCTGAGGACGTAAAACTAAGCGCTAAATGGGAGGCAACCCATCGGTTTTGTATCTCTATCTTTTGTATTTTAATTTTCTTAGCTTTTCATATCATATTTGCTTCCCCATGTTTAATTTCATTGAGTCCGGAATCTATTTTAGAAGAAAATTATGATGAATACCTTTTTGTCAGAATTCAGACTGCGCATAGTTCAGTTCAGAGACATAACTGTCTGACCGTTTATCGAAACACTGTGCCCTTTTGAAACTTTGTAGAAAACACGTAGATAAACAACTTTTGTTAAATGTAGTTTTTCCAAATTCCTTACCAATTTGCACAGTTTTTGCGTTTTATCTGCTGTTACGTCAGAATTTAGAACTTTCCTTTTTACACATTGAGGACAATGTGAATTTTAAGTGTGGGGGAGTATTTTGCATATAGATTTTTCAAAATTTTGCATAAAAAAACCTTCAACTAGTAGAGATTTTAGAGTCACTAGCATACTTCTAGGTATGTTTACATAGAGATTCTGACCGACATAACTGAACTTGGAAGTGTTAGAGAACTACATTCGAATATTCTTACGAATTGGAGTGTTAAATAATGGATTTAATCATGCTGGTGATGCAAATTAGGAGCAGAGAGAAATGCATTATTAGAGTTGCCGATCAATCATTAGTGGAGACTACCCATTTTAATATCATACAAGGCACCAGACCAAATTTTCTTTGTAGCTAACTAAAGAGCTTTCTTTTGAGTGTGTGTCACCGTACGTTAATTCCTGGTAGAATGGTGAGCTACCCAACTTCACACCATTTTCAGCACTATTTTTGATCTCTTGAGTGCTAATTTTGTCAATCATAAGGGTGACGCCTATAGAAGAAAACCACCTTCTTGTAGTTTGATTTGCAGTTAGCACCATTCTCTCTCTCGCCAACAACAGATCCATAGAAACACATCATCATCAACAATGGAGCGACATCAAAAATCTACAAGGAAGTTGAAGACGTTTGAGGTTTACAAGCAACAATTCAAGGAAGAGAAAAATTTTCATATCCAAGTAAGGCAACATACAATGAGCAGATTTTTATATACATGTTGAAGACTTACACATAAGGAGCGGAATATTATATCAAAGTATGAAGACTTATTTACAAGAGTGAAGAAAAGCAAATGATGAGAAATATTGAAGTTTATGATATGAAGACAATAAAAGTTGTGAAGATTAAAGTGGTAAAGTACTTCTTTCATGGTCATGTTAATTTTATTTTATTTTTATTGTTTTAGTTGCAATCTCTTCAAAAAAAAATAGAAAAGAAAAAAAAAACAAAAAACATGAAAAAACAAAATAAAATAAAATATATATATATATATATACAAAGAGATTTGCATTTAGGTTGTTATTTGTTCAATAAGGCCATGTGGAAGAAAAATATATAAAGAAGTTTCAAGCAACAAGGAATTGAGGAAAAGAGTACAAATTGTCGAAGTTCTACAAGTTCAAGAGTTTATCATCAACAGTTGAAGACCGAAGACCGAGATGAAGAAGACGATCCGAAGGAAGGAAGACATTTCTATTGGATGATGTGAGAGTGGTGCTTTCATCATTGCAATCATATATGAAGGTGGTAAGTACTCTCATCCTTGCTATAGTGGTTGATTTCCTTTCTTAGAGATCATCAGAAATATATTTTTGTTTTCCACGATTTTGTGGAGTCTCCAGAAATTATTTGGAAAGTTTCCTTACCACTATTCAACGTGTGTAGGATTTCTCTCTTTATTCCTACCTACACACATGTGAGACCCATAAAAATCCGTCTTATTGAGTGCAATTATCATAAAATACTTTTAAGTGAGGCAGAAGTCGAGGCGAAATGCTTATTTATCGTTCTCAAACACGCGTTTCTCTCATTATGGTGTGGTTATTTCTCACTCAAGATTAAAGAATGAATATGTTCTTTGGTATTTCTAACTTCTTATTACTAGCATGCAGAAATTTTATGTTCTCATAGCTCTTTAGATGCTTGGGAAGCTGGAACGCTTTGAAGTTGGAGTAGGTTTTGTGGGTATATATCTCGTAAGCCCTCACGAGACTAAAACTCGTCCACTAGGGACACATAGGGGTTTAAATGCCTGTTATTCATGCTAAGAGTAACTGTATCCTCGGCGACATGGAGTTGTTTTATTATAGATTGTTTGCTCGAGGACTAGCAAAAGACAAGTGTGGGGGAATTTGTTAAGTGCATATTTTGTACATATTTAGTATCGAAATCATGCTAGTATTTGCTATATTTTCTTGCAGATTATTGTATATTACGTTTGTTTTTTTTTATTATGTTTTTTCTAGGTGAATCATCCAAAAGAAGTGAATTGGCACTTAATTGTGCAATAAAAGAAGTTAGCCACAAGCGTAGAAAGGTCAAAGACCAAGTGGAACTCGTTCGAACCTAGGAGTCCATGATATCATCTCGAAGAGGATGAAAATATGAAGCCAACGGCGAAAGAATGAAGTCGTTCCGACGTCGCATGAAGTTTTATAGGCATTTGAAGCAAGCAAAGTTGCGTGCACATAATTTATAAGGGGTAGCCAATCTGTTAAGAGTCTTCCAAGATTCAAAAGCTACTAAAGGCACTCAGGTAATCTACTATGGGATGCCACCTTTTTCCTCTTTAACAAAGTACGTAAACATGCAGCATGGAGATGATTCAAGGAATGGAGAACGATGATGACAGTGAGAAGAAAATGGAGCTCGGGTTTGGCAATGATGGTTGAGTCTGCAATGGAAGAATGGAGTTTGAGTCTTGCCGTAAGGGAAGATCAACGGAGCTACAGTGCTGCTGCCATTAATGACAATGTAACATGCATGGCTGCTATCAACGGAGATGAGGAAACTCGTGTCTAAGCTGAGAAGAAGAAGCTGCTGGCAGTGACGGTACGTAACTTTTAGAGAAAATTGATACTGAACAAGGACTCGGTGAAGTCGGAGATGGAGTTTAGCGGGCTATGGTTGTTTCGGAGTTTTGGCAGGGTCATGAAGCCGGTGATGCTCGTGATCACTGTTGAGGTTGTTGTTAATGGTGACTATCGAGCAGAGATTGAGTTAATGCCGTGGCTATGTAGATACGATAGAGGGAAGAGCTCTAACAGAATGGAGAGGTAGCTAGTTTTGTTGGTCGAACATGGAAGTTGAGCTTTGCTGAGACGATAACGCAGTAGATGGATCTGAGCTGATTCTCATAGGTGCTGGTAATGTTAGTGATGACAATGAATGAAGGCTGAGTTGGTATCACTTCCATTAGAAGCCATCGATGATGAAGATGATAAACAAGAAGAGAAGATACGAGCTGAGTCTAGTCTTCTGTTAGATATGGAGTTTGACAGAGAATATTGAAGATAATGGACGATGGTTGAAATGCAGTTGACAGAGAAGCTCGAGAATTGATGGAGTTTTGGATGGAAGACGGGATTACTGTGGTGTTGGTTAAATATCTATCTCGGACTCTCGGTGATGAGAATGGTGATGGGGTTCGAAGACAGTGAGATGACAAAGGCTAGGAAATGCTAATCATGCAGTGGTTACGGTGGAGTATGTAGCTGATGTGATCAAAATGATGGTGAAGTTGTTGTTGTTGGGCTTTACTGTTGATGAAAGACATGATCATTGAGAGCAATGACCGTGATAAGAGAAATGAGGAGCCTTGGTTACGTACTACAGAGATTGATGCCATGCATGGATGATTGTGGCAGGGAAGGAAATGGTTGGGGATCAAGGAAAAACAATGGCAAGGGTTATCTTCTGTCATTACCGGAATAAGAAGTTGGAAACAAGCTCGAAAGCTTGGATGTGACGAGGAGAAGTTGAACAAGAGAGGGAAGTCACGGTGATAGCTTAGGTTTTGCGAGTTCAGAGCATGAGAACGAGATTGGGTTGGCTGTTGGAAAGTGGGAGTTTTTACGGACGAGAAGTTTTAGCCGTAAAGTAGTCGAGAAAGTTTGGCAAACTTCCAGGAGAACTTATGTACCGGAAACCCATCCGTTAATGAAGAGAAGAAAATTAAGCAAAAGTTCCAGGAGAACTTTCGGTTGCGATATCCCATCCGTATTTCAAAGAAGAAAATAGGCTGTCAGTTTTGTAAAACTGACAAGCCAAATGGAAGTTGAAAATTTTGAGTTGGGCTAGGCTTGTTGTTCATAACCAAGCCCATGAAGCTGTTTTTATGTGGGTTATGGCATTCTTTTGGCTAGTTTTTGGCAAGTTTGGCACACCATTCGACCGGGTTCTGATGCACGGGCATAACTACAAGTGGGACACCTATATAAGAGAACTTCTAATATTTTTGGGACATCAATCTTATGATCTTTAATCAAGTTTTGGAGAGAAGAACACAAGGGAGAAAAGCTAGGGTTTTGGAGCAATTCATCACCGTAACTATTTCTTTACCATTTTATTATATAAAACTCATGGGTTTTGTTAGTACCATGAGTAGCTAAACTTCTTAGTGATTGGGGATGAATTCTAAGTTCTAGACAATGATTTGAGTTATTATATAAATATATTTTGAAGTTCTTCACATGATTATTGATTATTTATACTAATCAAAATATTTATGATTAATTGATAGATTATTCAGGTGGCCAACTGAACTAATTTGTTGATTCAATTAAATGCTAGTATTGAGTTAGGAGATAAGTAATAGTCGAATAATTCATACAAAAGTAGAGAACACAAGACCTTGCATAGGGATTCTGTGTAGCGATTGTGTGTATAAACAACACTAGAAAGTGGACCTTGAGCTAAGAGTCTAACTACTAGGATTAATCTATAATTCACAAAAGATAAAGCATTCGAAGAAATTACACCTTGAGTGAGCTACTACTAGGTGGTTTAGACGAATATAATCTGGTATTGGAGAGCTTCCATACTCAGTGATATAAGGAATTTAGGGGATATCACTGAGCTAGCTGTTATTCCACGGTTGGTAATAATTTGTAATTAATTGTATTAATGGATGAATATAATAACTTGATGACGGTTTAGTAACGAAGAAGGATTACCTGATCATATTTCTCTCCATTGCTTGCAAACTTTATTAATTTCAATTGCTTTATTTACTTTGTTTACAATCTAAAACAAAACCTCCCATTGTGACACTTTTGACAACTAAATCTCCCTGCTCTTCTTGGGAACGATCCTTACTTCCATTTTATTACCAGTTAATTGTGTGGAAATAAGAAATTTAATTTGAGTGCACCTACGACACGCATCAAGTGTGAGATTGGTTGGTGTTCAACTACAGTCCATATCGAAGTTATCTTGGAGTAGGCTAGTGTCTATAGCGACTTAATATAGTGTATGTTTAATCTGGACTGGATCCCGGGGTTTTTTTGCATTTGCGGTTTCTTCATTAACAGAATTATGGTGTTATTTATTTTCCGCATTATATTTCGTTATATAATTAAAATAATACAGGTTGTGCGTTGTTCAATAAATTAGAATATCCGACCTTTTCGTTTGTTGATTTAAATTGATTGACACTTGGATATTGGTATTTGGTACCATCCAAGTTATCTCTCTTTGATTAAGACTCGCAGATTGTATTTGCTTGAGTAAATCAAATTGAGAGATTGAGATAATAACTCCTTGAGATATTTTTATTTAGATTGAGTCTGACTGTCTAGTTGATTCTCTAGTAAAGTAACTCGGAGTTTGTCCATACAGATTTCTAATCGAAATATTGGGTGTGGTTGTTAGACAAACACGTTCAAGACCTTACAAGTTTGTGTTTGTAGCGGTCTGACTTTATGGACAGAGGTGCTATCTCAATTAACGTACCACCAGTCTTCGATGGCTCCAATTACTTATGGTGGAAAATTACTATACGAGCTTTTCTTCAAGCACGTGATTTCCAATCATGGGTATATGTTGTTAATGGCTATGATGCTCCCGTTGAGGCAGTTGGAGGTATAAACATTCCAAAGAATATTGGTGAATACACTCCTTCCGAGATTCTTGCTGCAAATTAAAACCCCAATGGTTTGAATGCGATCAGACATGCCATTACCCCAAATCTTCCGCACCATGTGTCTAATTGCAATAAGTCGCAAGAAGCTTAGGATATCTTAGCAACCGTATTCGAAGGTAATTCAAGTGAAAAGAAAGATAGACTTCAAAATCTTAATTCTGATTGGGAAAACCTTCCTATGGCAGATGAAGAAACATTTGATGAGTTTAATCACAAAGTGTCTGAAATTGTTAATGCATCTTTTGCATTAGGTAAGATTATTCCTGAAAAGGACATTGATATTAAAATTCTCAGATCGTTTCAATCTAGATACGATTCTAAGAAGCATGCCATAGTTGAGGGAAATAACCTTGATACACTTTCCAGAAATTCTCTAGACGGAAAGTTGAAAATTTTCGATCTTGAACTGGAACAAAGAGAGAAACGTCATCTGTCTAGCAACCATGTTGCTACATCTGATCGTAAGTCTCAACATCCTAAATTGATTGACAAAAGGGATGAGAGTTGATTTAATTCGGCTCTGTCACTGTTTATACAACAACTTAAGAAATCTCTTAGACAGAGTAAAAGAAAGTCTCAAAAGAAAAGGCAGTCAATCAATAAAAAAGGTACAGAAAAACTATGTTAATAATTCCTGCTTTAAGTCCTATAGAAGTGTTCATGATACTTCTAAATATCCAAATATGGAAGTGAGTGAGTTAACTAAAGCATGGATGGATACTCTTGACTATTGTCCTGAGGATGATATCTATGAGGGTTCACTCAATCTGTTCAGGGTTAAGGGGTTAGGGTTCATGGTTCAGGAAGTCGTATTTAAAATGAATACGACTTAATTATGAATGTCCTCATAACAGTCTTAATTATTCCATGATAAACAATCTTACTTCCTTAGAAGTCCTTCAACTAGATAAGGAAGTCGTATTTAAAAGGATTGAAAATCTGGAAAGTGATCTGTCTAATTTAAAAATAGAGATGACTTGCAATCATGATTCTCAAAACTTTTCGATTTTTTTGTCAAAAAGTTGTCAGAAAAATTCCCTTGATTCTATATCTTTCTTAAGTCACTTTGACAGTAAGGATAGTATAGAGAATCACAAGAACATACCTAACCTTGCAGATTCTACTTGTGATTATCAGGACCATATAAAAATTTGGGACGCTAAGAAACAGGAAAAACTCTCTTCTACAAAAAGTTGTTTGCAGAAGAAGAAAAAGAAATCTCATACAAAATCCTCAGCCTTTGAAAAGGAGATTTCCAAAAGAATGCATAGTTTTCAAAAATCAATAATCAAGGCGTTCAAATCTATGCTAAAGTAAATAAAGGATGATGTTCATAACTCTTCCTTTATAAAAACAAGACAGAAACGAAGTATAAATACTTCATCCCATCAAAAGAATGTACCCAGTCCTGAAGAGGATTGGAACATTTACAGTTTGTAATACTGTATTGAGGATTTTTGTCTATCCCTCTAAGACAAAAAATAATAATCTTCAAGAGGGTTGTGATGTTTCTGTTGCTGTTTTTAAGATCATTTTTCTAAGGATAATCAATTGTCTGTTAGGGTTTTGGTCAAAGGTTAGTTTGGATATTTATCCTATATTTTTTGTTCTTTTAAAATAAAGTTTTTCCTCGTCAAACATTTCATCTATCTCTTCTATTATGTCCTCTTCAAGTCTTTCAAGCAAAGATAATGATGTGTGGACTGTTCTCTTCCCATCAAAGAAGATATGATTTGATTCTTCTGATAATATTGTGAGCCCTCATTCTCACAGTTCCTCCCTGGATGGGAACATCTCTGTTTATCATTTTGATAAGCTCTCCTTAACCATGACTCTAGTCTTGGAACAAGTTTGTGCCCTGAAAAGTGAATTAGAAACTTCTTCCAAGAGACTTGAGGAAAAGATGGAGAATCTAGAATCTAGAATTGATCTGATCGAAGATGAGCTTGATGAATACAGAGAATATGAGAAGAGTATTCAAAGTAAGTGAAATGTTCAATGGATTTTTTTATTTGCCTAGTAAATCTTCTATTTTTCTTGTTTTGTTTAGATGAATAACTAGTGTTTGGAATAGCCATTATTGTGATTACACATAGCTATATCCAAAGTTTTCATCTTCTTGTTTTTAGATTTATTGGCTTAAATTCTAAACTTGTTTGGAAGATGATTTTTGCAGTATTAATCTTTTTGATTTTATATATTGCAATATTGTTATGGGATATGTGTGTTTACGTCCGTAAACTTGATTGTCCCATATTTTTTCAAAAGTAAAGTCGTTCATCAATTGATATGCAAGTATTTATAAAAGAATGAATAGACTTTTGACAAACACAAAAGTTAAGCCTATATTGTCAATTATCGATGTAAGATAGGTTAAAATCTTTTGTGATTCAAGGATTATGTCTATTATATTTCATTGTGCAAATGGTGATGAAAATATAATGAATCCTTTCTTATTCCATGGTATAAGGTCGATTCTCCGATCCAAAATTTTTGTGTAAATATTGTGTTGTTTCATGAAGTGTCTTATGTTGAGCAATAAAACAACAAAAGTTGATTGCTTTTGTGATTAGATTATTTGTTGTTCTGTAAGGTACTTTATGTTGAACATGATTAAACTAAATTAATCATCTTGTATGGTTATTTAGTTATCACTCCATAAGTTTTATTATGTTTGAGCATTTCCTCGACTGAGTTGGCTATTCATGATTAACTTAGTCATTGCTCCATAGTTATTCTTATGTCAAGTGTGACCAATTAAATTGATTACTTTTGTAATTAGTTTGGTTGAGTATGACAATTAAATTATTTGCGATTTTTCTTGTGATTAATCTAATTGATTTAAGTCTTCATAAGTTTACTTGTGTTGAGCATATTTAGTCAAATTAATCTTGGTTCGCTTTGGTTAATATGATTGAATATTTCTTTTTGGATTCCAAATTCATACTCGTATGTGATTTATTGAGTCTAAAGAAATCCTTCTTTTCTTTTGAAATTAAGGTCGCTCTTGTTGTTCCCTTGGGAATAACATTTTATGGGGGAGAGTTCTTTTGAACTTGCGCGTAATTGCCAAATCTTTGTGGGGAGTGAGGCTGTGGAATATTAGAGGGGTTATCTTGTATCTTTATGAACTCCTTGATGAATGAATTTATCTTCGGCTTTATGATTGCATCTAAACAAGATGATACACATTTACCTTTGGTCATGAAATGTCTCTTACGGAAATTTCATTAGGATCCCATTCTTGTACCTTTGCGAATTTTATTGACAAAAAAGGGGATAATTAATATGTAGTTCACACTACAAATACATATGGTTTTTGGATCATTATGTAAGGGGGAGTGGTTTCCACGTGAGATGGAGTATTGACTAAGGGGGAGTGAAGTATCACCATAGTATTGTTGTAAAAGTTGTGATGCAATTGGACTTTGACGATGTATAATGACACTATGACATTGTATAACAATGATTGAGAACTCTTGTTTTCTCATTGTTATAGCTATGGATTTTCAACAACGATGGTGCTAAACTTACAACCTTTGGGATCATTGGATTACTTGGAAGTGACGAAGATTTCGAGTATTGTTGAAGATTAGACAACATATGGAATAGGATCTACAAAGTTTATTTTATATATTTTTTGTATTCCATATGTATTAATAGTTTTTTCACTAAAATTGACAAAGGGGGAGATTGTTAGAGCATTGCTCGGTCGAACTCGCATGCATTGCTATCTCAAGCATGTTTGTCAATATTAGTGATCAAAACTATGAAGTATTTGATTTCTAGTCTACTATAGCTAAGGTCTCGGACTAGGATAGAAAGTGTAGTTCATCTCAAGAACTCCATGGAGATCATCATACAACACGAAGGACTACTCAAGGAACCAGTGGATCTTCATCGACTAAAAGGTATGTGGATACTTGAACTTATCTATCACTCAAAAGTCTATCTATTCTATCTCCTATCTTCAGAAAAAAGTCGTATTACTATATAGACTAAGAATATACACATATGATATTTCGAGCTGAGTATATCTCGCTTATCTATTTATCAAATATGTGTTGGCAAAGATTTCGCTTTAGCCAATTTCATCTTTACCTTGGGACGAAAGTCATGTTATGTTTCAATCATTTTGGAAATTGCTCTGACGAAAAATAGTTTGTGAATAACAACTATAAAACGCCCTCTGAGAATGTTTCAATGATAGAAATGAGAGTTTAGATAATATAACCATTGAAGGATATAAGAATTGTTGTGGCAACACATATATGTATAAGTCCTTAGTGCTTGAACCAAAGTTTACGAACTTTGTTGATCAAGTAAAACCGGAGAAGTACCTGAGCTTCAGTCCGCGAAATGGCAGAAGTTCTCTACCGAGAATTTCTGCTGGAGTTTGTGAACTCCATCCGGGAACTTAATTCCGCGACCCAGTCCGTGAACTTGAGTAGGTTATGTCTAAAAACGTTGTTTGTGAACTTATCTTAATAAACTAAGGAATGATATTGCAAACCGTGGCCTTATAGTTCATGAATAGATTCGAGTGAATCAAATAGTTTTTGCTTCAATTGTGTCTTGTGTAGTACATAAAGATCTAAGCAATTGAAAAACTCTCTAACTAGTTCATTTGAGTCATTTGGACTAGTTATGGTGAAGAAGAATATGGTTGATATGAAAGTTATCATTTGGCTAACTATTTTGTTAACTAGTGTTAAACCAAGTAATGTACAAGTTTGGGTACGGTTTTTACAAGCCTACAAACGTGCAGTACATGTGTGTATAACAAGCTATGTTTTCGATCTTACGGTGAATATTAAATGCTTTGTTACTATGCTAACATTGATTGCAAACCCTTATTTGAAATACTATATAAGGGAGAACTCTAGCAACTGGGAAACCTAATCCCCACACATTCCGTGTGATACTAGTTTGCTAAGCTAGAGTCGATTATCCTTTAACCTTTGGTTTTCTTCTTTTAAAACCAGGTTAACGACTTAAAGACTTCATTGGGATTGTGAAGCTAGACCGATACTAATTTTATTATAGTTGTGTGATCTGATCTTGTTGTTTCTATATTACGAGTACAATTGTAATAATTGGCTTGATATTTCTATCTCCGATAGGCAATATATAAAAGTAGTCACAAACACTTCTTCTCATCGTTTGTGATTCCTCAATAATCTTCATCGCTGCGTCGATTAAGTTTATTTTGAGGTGATTGATAAAGCTGAGCTGTTCTTCGGGAACATAAGTCTGGTTTTATCAATTGGTTCCTGTTTACCTTGATTTATCAAAAGACAGAACAAAAATCATAGGTTTATTCGTGGGAGACGAATTTATCTATCCTTATAGACTTTTATGTGTGAGACAGATTTGTTTATTAAAGTCTTCGACTTTGGGTCGTAGCAACTTTTGGTTGTGGGTGAGATCAACTAAGGAAATCAAGTGCGCAGTATCCTGCCGGGATCAGAGGTGTAGGAGCATAATTGTACCATGGATCAGTGTGAGATTAGTTGGGGTTCAACTACAGTCTAGGCCGAATTTAGCTTGGAGTAGGCTAGTGTCTGTAGCGGCTTAATACAGTGTATGTTTAATCTGTACTAGGTCCCGGGGTTTTTCTGCATTTGCGGTTTCCTCGTTAACAAAATTCTGGTGTCTGTGTTATTTCTTTTTCGTGTTATATTTCGTTATATAATTGAAATAATACAGGTTGTACGTTGTTCAATCAATTAGAATATCCGACCTTAATGGTTGTTGATTTAAATTGATTGGTACTTTTGGTACCATTAATAAGCACATAAGTGCTACATTTTATACTCATATTTATATTATCTAGGACTCGATATTTTGACTAATGACACTATTTTAGTGCTTTTGTAGAAAGTACAAGCAAATTCGATCATCCGGAAGATAAACGGGTAAATGGAGAGTTAATACGGCGTTTGCGACTCAATGCACTAATATTGCATCCCATCGCACCAGAAATAGAGCCCAACACAATAGTGGTCTTCCCTAAAGAATTGTTTTTGTGCAAGCAAGCACGTGAATCCATTGGCGGGTAACCAAACACTTAGGTTGAAGTGGTGCTGCTGTGAATTTTGTTCACTGACTAGATGAGAAAAGAAGTGCGGACATGGCTACTACTGCACCACATCTTTGTGGTATATACTAAAGCTTCCAAAGAAGATTCTGGTCTTTATTAAGCAAAGAAATTCTCATTTCTTAACTAGGCAGATGGAGTTCAAGTTCTTGTTCAAATTATCGACCAGCAACGGAGGTACTGTTGGATTCAAGGTATGGAGTGTTCTAATGGCGGAAGTAATCGCAGGTGGAGTTCAGTTCATCCGTTACACTGTACTCGGCTTGTAAGTGCAGCAAGAAGACAATGGAGCTGTTGACAATGGGTATTGGTTCGAGTTTGATAAGGAGACGGAATTGGGTTTTGTCTAAAATGAATGGTTTCTGGAGATGGGTATGTACTGCTGGCTGTAGAAGTGATGATTGTTGCTCACGGGAAATGGAAATGGGAGTTGTGCTTGCGAGACTGACAGGCGGCAAGGTTTGCAGAGATTGGTGTTGTGCCGGCCGGTGGAGGACTGTTCCCCTACCAATATCAAGATAATGAGACCCTAGTGGACTGAAGCCGGAAAGAGCTGCTGTGGACTGTACTAAGGGTTAATTCTCGAAACAAATAAAGATGGAGCAGAGCAGTGAAGGAATAAATGATGATTTAACAGAAGACGGTGATGGGTTTGTTGGCAGAGATAGATGACGAGATCTCACAGAGAGACACAGAATGAGTGTATCAGACAAATGGTTCTGCTGTTAATGGGAATACTCACAGCTGTAGTTTTACCATTTTTTTGTGGCCGTGTTTATATGGCCTGAGTTTGAAAAAAAATGGATGCTGGGTTGGTGTTGAGCTCGAACTGAAGATGGAGAAGTTTGTATGAGATGTTGATATTGTTAGAGGATAGGCAGTGAGTAGAACCAGTGATGGTGACGACGAGATGCCTACGAAGAGGAGATGTATGTTGGCTGAGATGATTGTGGTCAGTTAGATCGAACTGGATGTTATTATTGTCATGGATTGAGTGCAGTTCAGGGAGTATTTGATTTGAAACTGGAGTTTTATTGAACTTGAGGCATTGGCGTTGGAAGGAGAACGGATGCCATGGTCCGCATGTTAGCTGTGTGCTTGAGACACAAGTGAAGACGTTAGTGGATTCAGAGACTGCGAAGAGGTTGGAGGTGAATTCGTGGTGAAGGTGATGCTGGAATGACGAGATGGAAATGAAGTCAGGATTTGAGTTTGCTGTGAAACTCAGTTGGACTGAATTTGGTGATGGAGCTCGAGCAGATGCATTAGCTGTAACTAATGAGAATACTAGAAGTGGAGAGTGGTTCCGTAACCTGAGTTGAGAAAAATAGAGATGGACTGTGTACTGGGTACCGATGGTTATTGATGGGGGTCTATTGAAGATGTTTTCAGTGAGAAAGAAAGGTTCTATGGCCGGAACTTCGGTGGCAGGTGCTTAGGTTACTACAACCGGTGGTGGAATTGGTGCTTAGAAGAGATTATAGAAGTGGTCGAAGTTGGGATCTGTTTATTGGACTGGGCCGTGAAGTTACTTGCTAGGTCCAAAGTGGGCTTGTCCCAGCAGCTATAATATGGATCGACAGAAGAACTGAAGAAGGGAGGCCATTTTGGAGTTCGAACAAGAGGAGGTTGCGGCTACGGAGCCAAACCCAAAGAAGAGAAAGAGAGGGGACGGATGTGTTTGAGAGCTCAATAACAAGGGAAGAAGACGACGCCATCGGTTTAATCTTTCCTCTTTTGTTATTATTTTTTTGATGGGTTTTAAGAAATCCATAATCATGTCTTGCTAATCTTTTTGGAACTAGGGTTTTTGTTGAAACCGATTCGGGTATTAGGCTATTCTTGATTGAATCGAATTATGAAGCAATAGACCGTTATGATTTGAATGGATTAATTTCTTGATATTTGTTTATCGATTTATCAAAATATGAGTTGTTGCTTCACCGGTTTTATATAACCTTTGTGCATTATTATTAGGATCGAAAATATATTTGTCTACTTAATATTCCATGCTTGGGTAAAATCTTTTGATGGGGTATGCTTAGAATAGCCAGGTATTATTTGAGGACCTAAATTTAGTTCGTATAATTTTCTCGCTAACGCAATTTGATGGTGCATGCTTTGGTTTAGTCTTTTGATGTGCCATGCTTAGGGTGTCCCAGCGATATTTGCGACTCTAATACATATAATAGGTGATGTCGATAGTTAGAACGATAAATAAATCTAGAATTATGTTTCATTTCAGTAATTGAATATAAATAGTGGTGTTAATAAGCACGTAAGTGCTACATTTTATACTCATATTTATATTAGCTAGGACTCGATATTTTGACTAATGACACTATTTTAGTGCTTTTGTAGAAAGTACAAGCAAATTCGATCATCCGGAAGATAAACGGGTAAATGGAGAGTTAATACGGCATTTGCGACTCAATGCACTAATATTGCAGCTCACCCCACCAGAAATAGATCCCAACACAATAATGGTCTGCCCTAAAGAATTGTTTTTGTGGAAGCAAGCACGTGAATCCATTGGTAGGTAACCAAACACTTAGGTTGAAGTGGTGCTGCTGTGAATTTTGTTCACTTTACTAGATGAGAAAGAAGTGCGGACGTGGCTACTACTGCACCACATCTTTGTGATATATACTAAAGCTTACAAAGAAGATTCTGGTCTTTATTAAGCAAAGAAATTCTCATTTATTAACTAGGCAGATGGAGTTCAAGTTCTTGTTCAAATTATCGACCAGCAACGGAGGTACTATTGGATTACCACATAATAATTGGAAAAATGGCTTCCTCCGTCGCCTCATCAAAGGGGTTTAGCTCCTCATGTTTTTCACGTGCTCAAAGTAGGTGTTCATAGCTCAAAAGGGTGAAAAACAAGAGAAAACTGCTAAAGCAGCGACTTTGTAACAGATATAATTGTTACAGAAGTCACTGTTACAGAGAAACCTTTAACAGAACTATTGCGAACTCTATTAATTGTTGGAAAAATTATAACAAAAGAGATTTAATTTGAAAGGATTGGTGATGGTTCCTGCGACTGCTCTAATGTGATGTTTCTTCTTTTTCTTCCGCAGATCGCCTGTGAATTTTTCTTTCTCTTCTATTTGGGCTCTAATCTCTCTGCAACTTCTCTAAACCTCCCCAAAGTGTCTCCTAGGTCTCGACTCCCCCTGCTGTGACTCCGAACACCTCTTTTTATACGTAACAGGGTCCAACAAATCCCTAAAATCCTCTTCTCTTCCACCAAAAGTCACGACTTATTCTTCTTTCCTTTTTATTATCCTACACGTCCCTAACAGAGTCCCTTTCTTACCAAAACTCTTTCCAAATATAAACTCAATCCAAAAGGGAAGATATTCTCCCTTTATTATTTCCCATTATTACCATATACAACTCGAGAATAAACTCATACCCTATTTCAACGTGAACCGATCAAACCTGTGCTTTTCTTCGAAAACAAATCTTCTACATTCCCCGTCTAATCCAAACAGGCCCAAATAGAACTGAACCCATGAATAAACCCGATGACAACTTACACATGAGATAACTAAGACCCGAGAAAAGTCTTCACCTCTGTTTTATCAAAACTCGGTGCATCTCCCTATATTTTCGAATACACAAGCCTAACTGATCTCGTTTCAACCTCCACAGGCCCATACCAATTGAAATCCATGAGAAACTCCACGTGAAAATCGTCCAAAATTTGTCCAGAAAAATACGCAGAAGTGAAATTCACTTTTCCCGCCTTTTTTCAATCTTCTAACGATGATGATGAATGCCCCCTATCATGAACTGGGGTGCGAATAGGAGTTGGTTGTAAATAGTAAAGAGAGTGTCCCTTATCATCTGGGTGCCCCTTAGTAATTGAGTACCTCTTATCCAAAGATGGAGGTCTGTATAGTAATTTTCTCCCACGAGCGCAAATACCACTTTTCGAGCCAAATTCGCCGCAAAAGCTTATTTCTCCAAAAACACCTACAAAGACATACAATAACCAAACAAGTACACAATCGAGCACTAACAATATACATAATTGAGATCAGTATAGACACATAAATGCTCCTATCAAATACCCCCAAACTTATTATTTTCTAGTCCCGAGCAAATCAAATCTACAAAATAAAATCCTAACTCACTACAAGAGAAGTACCCGATGTGAAATTCTAATTACTCGTATACGGCATCGTCGATTGCATTTAGCGTATGCAATAAGCCTTTAAACCCCTAGGTGTCCCTAGTGGCCGAGTTATAGTCTCGGGAGGGCTTAGATAGTTCCCAGAGATATACCCACAAAACCTTTACTCACTCTATTTCAAACTACCATACCTATCTAAAGAAACATAGTTTAAAAACAAAAAATAAAATAAAAACAGAACCTTGGAAGGCACTAAAGAATCTCCTTGGTTGGCATCCACTTATTGACTACAAGAGGAAGTACCTCCCATACCCCCAAACTTAAATCTAACATTGATGTGAAATTCTAATTGCTTTTGAAGCAAAAGAGATACACGAGTTTGCACTCAAGCATACTAAAATTCGTATATAAGTGATCAAACAATTCTTGAGCTCTTGGGCTTACTTGATAAACAAATTATTCCGATAGTCCCACTATGAATATCAATATTCGAGTCAACCTAATATGGAAACTTGACGATCACTACCCCCCAAACTTAGAATTTTGGATAGACTTCACAATATTCCTAATTTCTAGACCATCATATTCCCGATCAATTGGATTGTAATCGTGTGGTTCATCCTCTAAATGCATTTGAATACACATGGATAGATTAAGAGATGGATATAGAAAAACTTAGATGGTTTTGATGTTGTCTATGTGAACGGTGTTTCTAACTAAATAGCTTATTGACATTAAAAATATTCAACTCAATAGTCATATTACCAAAAGATAGATTCATAATACCGGTTCGACAGTTTATGATCGCATTAGACATAGCTAAAAATGGGCGACCTAAAATCACAGGTATCCGGTTCTCTGGGTCAGGGACAGGTTGGGTATCTAAGACCACGAAATCCACAGGATAAATAAACTTGTCGACCTCAATAAGAACATCCTCTATAACACCACGTGGAATTTTAACAGGCCTATCATCTAACTGCAGTGTTATCTTGGTAGGTTTCAATTCTCCAAGTCCTAGATGTAAGTACACATGGTATGGTAGTAAGTTCACACTAGCTCCTAAGTCAAGTAAAGCTTTATCTACCCGATGTTTTCCTATCGTGCAGGCAATGGTAGGGGCACCTGTGTCTTTATACTTAGGAGTTGTGGGGTTATGAATGATCGAACTTACATGACTGGCTAAAAAGGCTTTCTTAGGGACACTAAGCTTGCGCTTTCGCGTATACATATCCTTGAGGAACTTGGCATAAGCCGGCAGCTGCCTAATAGCTTCTAACAACGAAAGGTTTATAGTAACTTTCTTAAAAACCTCCATTATGTCATTAAAATTGGATTCACTCTTTGTTGGTACTAATAGCTATGGAAATGGGGCTCTAGGCATAAAATAAGGCCTCTCAGGAACCGAATTGGCATCATCATAAATTTTATCAGTCTCCTCAGCTATGGATGGTCCTGAGGGGTGTACTACAGTATGTTCACTATCGGGCATGGTTACCTTATTGTCTACAACTCTACCACTCCTAAGGGTGCTAATAACATTCAGCTGATGTGATGGTTTTGCACCTAATTCATGAACTCCTATAGGGTTAGGTTGTGTTTGACTAGGAAACCTACATTTTTCTCTCAAGGACTCATTTATCAGACTAACCTGCGTTTTTAACTCGGAAATAGCAGCCTGAGAATTATCCTAGACCATCTTTTTATTTTCATCTAAACCTTGTATCATCGATTGGTGAAACATTGCAGTTTGTTGGGTTAACAAGGCGAGAGATTCCTCTAGATTTAAGATTTTCTTATCGGACTGATTTTGAAACTGAGCGGGTCCTGAAGTATTCTTAGTGTAGCCAAAACCTGGAGGAGTATTAGAATTACTAAACTGACCTTGACTATGGCCTTTGGACCAAGAAAGGTTTGGATGGTTTCTCCAACCATGATTATAAGTTTCCGAATGTGGATCAGGCTTTTGACGGTTATCTAATCTAGTGTTGTTATAGAGAGCATTGGCTTGCTCTTCAATAGTATGGCCTTCCCAAAAAGGCTCCACTCGACCACTAGTGTGACCCAATTCTAAAGCTTCTAACCTTTTGGTTATTGCTGCAATTTTAGCATCTGATTCAAAATTACCTTCTACCCTATTAACGTTTCCTATAGTTAGAAGAATTGTTTTCGGGGGTTCCTTGCTATTTTCTCATTGCTGGGTTTTCTCGGCGATTTCATTCAAAAATGTCATCGCCTCATCAACCATTTGGTTTTCAAACCCACATGTACAAATAGATTCTACTGTGGTTGTACGGAAAAAGGGAATAACCTAAGTTTCAAAGCATTATCATCAAGATTTCTAATTTTTAGGGTACTACAAATTTCCTCAAAGTCCCTAACATGGAAATAGGGGTTTTCATTTTCTTTTCCTAAAAAGATTGGGAGCATCTGTATAGTCCCAGGTCTAAGTTCATAATTTGCTTCCGTTTCAGCTAACCTGATATACGAGGGACGAGTAGTCCTAGTCGGATTCAACAAGGTCTTCAAAGTTGCCATTTCTGGCTCTACCTGAGTAATAGGGATTCTCTCCTCAGTAAAAGATGAATGTTCAAAACTAGAATTTCCAAAATCGGAGGTCTCTAGATTAAGGTAATCAAGATCCTTGTTTACTAAAATATAACCACTAGGTTTTTCTCTAACAAACCTACCTAGAGCGTCTCTTTTACGTTCAGGCATACAAGACTTCAACCAAAAATTGTGCACATGCAAATGTTGGGCTCACTAATTTAGTTAAGTTTGGGTTACCATAACAAAATATACCCAAAGGTAATAGGGATGTTGCCACCTGGATCTGTAGATAATTTACACCTATATTTATGCCCCTTGTTTCGCTCGTGTAACAGACACGAGTGGAAGAAAGTCATTTCAACCGCCACGTCCTCGTCCATGCCGCAGATCTCGCCATGCAGCGCCCCACTATCCCCACTTTATTACCTGTAACCGTTGCCATCGGTTACAACTTGTTCTCTTTAAATAGCCCGCTCCTTTTTTCTTTTCCTTCTTCTTCTCCACTTCTTACTTCCGCCATTGCAACCTCTTCTTCAGGATTTCTTCGTTACTTTGCACTTAAAAACCCTAGATTTCTAATTTTTCTTCCTTCATCTCCTCTTCCCCAATCGTTATAGTAGCTGTTGTCGCCTCAGCTTTTTTTTGTTGGAAACCGAGCTTTGCATTATCTCCATTAATGGATTCTTCTCCTTCCATGACTGAGAAAAGGTCTGTTGACGACGTTTTTTCCGAGTTTGATGCTCCTCCCCTTGCTTCTCTGTTTTTGCTTGAAAGACCTTTTAGGTATGATGATCGCGCGATAAAATCTATTTTTGCTGATAGCTCTTCTTCTATTTCGTGCAGGTCCGAGAAAAGGGTGAAGGATCTCTCTGATGAAGAGTTCATTGAGCAGCTGAAGGAGAAGTATGATATTCAAAATTACGAAGTGACCCTTCTCTCGGGCCGAAACGGTATCTTAAAGAAAACCGATATGAAGAAGCACGAGCAATCGGCTGATTGTGTGGTCATCACCTTGGGTCAACTGGAGATGGGCCTTCGTCTTCCCTTATACAACCCTGATAGCCCATTTTATTACGAGATTTTATACCAGATTCGGCCTTCTCGTGCTTTAGCTCAATGGACTGGCAATACTTTTCGAATTATGAACGAGTGGAGGGATCGCCGCGATGGTCATGGTTCTACTGCCGAGTGGTCAACCTACAAGCCCAAGGATGCTCCTGAGTATACCGTTGCCAATTTCCTTGCCAACTATCGAGCTGGTACTTCAAACTTATGAGATCTTGCCGGTTTTGCTGCTAGTCCTCATCGGGTCAAAACTATGCCCGAGGGTGTTGAAAGGATGATGCTGGATGCCGATCCCATCGTCCAGGGTTCCAACAAGCGAGCCCGCCATTCTAATGACCCGATTTATCCCCGAGTTCCGCTTCTAGTCCGAGGTCCGATCCTTCATGGTGACTTCTCGTCGCCTACTTTTCCCGTCGAGCCCTATTCTTTCTGGGTGGTTAATGATGACAAGGCTGATAAGGTATGCGCTTTTCTTGATTTTCATCTTGTTAGCTTCGGGCGTCAGTTAGTTATTTGTTATTGTTTAAAAATCTCAGGTCGGCTCCACCAAGACTATCGGATCTAGGAAAAGAGGTGCTGGCACAAAGGTTGAGGAAGACCAGGGGAAGGTAACAAACATAATGATTTTCTTATAAGTACATGTACTTTCCCCTGTTTTTTGCCTTCACATGTTTTGACGAGACACTTATGTAGAAACACCCAAGGCACGATGATGATGATGCGGGCGATGTTGACCCTACTCCGCTGAGGCGTAATCCTGGTAGAGGTAAGCATATTGCTAAGCCACCGTCGAATACGGGCCCCATCATTGATCTTTCCAATGAGGATGAGCTATTTTGAGAGAATGTGTCGGGTGACAAAGGCGATGAACAAGGTATGGGCGTCCAACAGGAGCCCTTGGAGACGCCCGTCGTAGATAAGGTCATTACTGATGTACCGGTAGAGCTTCCTTGTGTGCCAAGGATTACTGAGGGATCGTCTTATAGTGTTGAAACTTCCTTTACTGTCTCTAGCCCGATCATGAACTCCTTGGGTGCGCTTACTTCCTACAACTTTGGGAAGTATACTGATGAGGAAATGTTGAATGATGTGCCCCGTTATGGCGACATCTCCCTGACACTTGACACTGTGGTGAGCGACTCATTTTTGTATGGTAATGCCCCGCTTCTGATTTCTTTTTCTTAGTGTCGCTTATGATGCAAACTATTTTGTTTGTGTTAGATTATGAACCGCGTACGCTTGGATGCCGCCAATCGCCTTCGAGATAAGAAGTTGATAGAGTCTCTCAAACTTCAACTTCAGAATGAGAAGGGTCGCGCGAACGAGCTGGAGATCAAACTTGCCGATGCTCAAGGTATATAATCATTATTAACTTGTGTTGATTGAGTTTATCGTGCTAGTATCCTAAGTCGGGTGTCCTTCTTCCTAGCCGAGGTATCTATTATAGGTATAGACGCTACTTCGGAGTTTAGAATTATGAAGAGAAAATGGGGTATTGAGAAGGATCTAGTGGAAAATCTTCGCCAACGAATGGCAAACAAAGACGACAAAATAGACCGTTAAACTGAGGAAATTGCAAGACTTGAAGACGAGTTAGAACGACGTCGCCGATTTGATTATGATCCTGCCGAGATGGATAATTTACGGGCTCACTTGGGATCTTTTCAGCACCTTGCTGATGAAAAAGATGCTTTAGCCACAAGTTTGGAGCAAAGGGTAGATGCTCTACAATTACAGAATCGAGACCTTCACGAGGACCGTCGTCGAATACTGAGAGATAAAGATGTGGTGGAGCGAGCTAATAGCGATTTACTGAGCCAAGTGAGTGAATTTGATAAAGTTATGGGTGATTTAGAGTGGAGTAGATCGCAGCTTGCAGTGCTCCAAGCGTCGCGTAATCGGTTAATGGACGATTGGACTGAGCATAAGAAGTATTTCCCCAGTAACGAGTTCAATGAGCAATACTATAACGAATTAACCCTGAAGTTGTCCAAGGCCGAGGATGAGTTGTCCATGTCGGTAGAGTCGCTTCAGTCGGTGTTACCCGCCCTATCAGGTCTCTTAGACGATGTGTTGAGGCCGTTCTTTTAGATCTAGATTGCGCTTTATTCTTGCAAAAATGTACCCGATGAATAACATTCTGTCTTTGTGATTTTGTAGCCGATCAAAAACGCTCTCGGGAGCTAGATCTGGAGGTTCGCCGATTGAAACAAGCCGAGGTCGATTTGAGCTCCAAGTTAGCTGAAGCTGAGGAAAACTCTTCCCAGATTACCCAACAACTCGATGATGAACGCGTCGCTCATGTGGAAGAGTTAGACCAAAAGGTTCAGGAGGGAATTATGGACTGGGTGGAGAAGAAGCTGCTCTTGGTCGCGCAGAAGAAGGACGGCGCAGCTCCTCCCAAGTCTTAAACTTTATTTTTGTGGTGCTGCGTCACTATGTTGCCCCTTCCATCGGGTTGTAAATCGCTCTGAAAACTTCTCCCCTTTTTAATTTCCGCTACCTCGCTTGTTTGTTTTAATGGGGGTGCTGCGTCACCGATGGTGTTTGTTTTATTTTCATTAGACGCTTCATTTCGCTTGGTCACGTGACGCTTTTCGTATTTTCTTAATAGTCTCATGACGCAATCGAGTTCTTCTTTATTTCATATGTTATTTCTACAATCATTGTTTAAGTAAGTCAGTATTCTAACCATTTCTGTCGAACAAACCCAACAAGGAGGGTCATCGGGCCCTATGCCATGTCCTGATTGGGGTATTTCATCACTATCTCTTTGGATTCAGTGGAAGGGTACCAGTCATCCTAATTCTAGGCCCGACAATCCCGAGAGGTTATCGACCAACCGATCTTGGGCAAGTGGACACGCCTACTTGCGATGGTGGTGACCTTTCAGATGTAAGTAGGCCACCTAGCTGAGTAGACCTCGTGTCTAAATAACCTTTGGAACTGGTTTCCAACCACCAGAACCCTTAGGCTACCTCGGCACTTGCACACTACCACTGCCACGAGTTCGAATAGCCAGGCGAATGTAAGGCACCTCGGCACTTCCACACTGGCATTGCCCCGAGTACGAATTCCCATTCAAGTGTAAGTCACCTCGGCACTTCCACACTAGCTTTGCCCCGAGTACGAATGACCATTCGAGTGTAAGTCACCTCGGCACTTCCACACTGGCATTTCCCCGAGTACGAATGACCATTAGTCGCTCATGCCCTATCCCATACCCCTCACGGTTTCACAGAGATAGAAGACACGTTTGCTTACCGTTTTTCCGCATCGCTTGTCAAGGATGGTAGAGTTTCAGGAATCGGATGTTCCATGGTTTGAGATCTCTTGTTCCGTCGAGTCGCAGTAGTCGATATGATCCCTCGCCCGCCTTAGATTCGATTATATATGGCCCACCCCACTTTGGTGCTAGTTTTCCGCCTTTTTTGTCGCGCTCCCATTCTGCCATAAATTTCAATACCTGCTGCCCGGGATGAAATTCTCTTGGTCGAACGCGCTTGTTGTATTCCCGTTGTAACCTCCTTTGATAATTTTCCATTTTTTGTAACGCCATTTCTCTTGTTTCTTCCAAGTCGTCGAGTTTAGCCAAGATCAGATCGGATGACATGTTTCGCCTCCAAGCTTCGGTTCTTGTGGTAGGAATCATCCCTTCTATTGGTAGAATCGCCTCGGTTCCGTAGGTAAGCATGAATGGAGAGAATCCCGTAGCTTCCCTTCTTGTGGTCCTGTATGCCCATAGGACGTTATATAGCTACTCTCATCAGTTTCCATATTCCCCGTCCAGTTTTTTCTTCATGTTATCGGCGATTGTCTTATTAGTGATCTCGACCTGCCCATTGCACTGGGGGTAAATCGAGGTAGCTTTGCTCTTCCTGATGTTGTAAGTGTTGAATAGAAGATCGATGTTCTCGCCCTGTAGTTGTTTTTCATTATCAGAGACGATTGCAGCCGGGACCCCGAAGCGACAAATGATATGTTCCCAAATAAACTTAAAGACATCTTTGTCCCGAATATGCCTTAGTGGTGCCGCCTCTACCCACTTGGTAAAGTAATCAGTGGCCACGATCAAATACTTCCTTTGCCCCGTTCCTACATGTAATGGCCTGACAATGTTCACCCCCCATTTAGCAAAGGGCCACAGACTTATGATTGAGTTCAACGGTACGCCGGGAGCATGGATTTTCTTCCCAAAAAGCTGACATTCTTCGCAAGCTCTTGTCATTTTCTTTGCGTCCTCGTTCATATACATCCAAAAGTAGCCCATTGTTTTTTCCTTAATCGACAAACTTCTTCCCGAGCTGTGATTTCCAGCCGCCCCATAGTGTAGCTCGTGTATGATTATATGGCCTTCTTCCCTGCTTAAGCATCGTAGGAGTGGTCCTAGGTAATATTTTCAATTTAAGATCCCTTCCCTTAACTCGTAGGCGCCCGATTTTCTTTTGATCTTGTTCATCTCGGGATGAATCTTAGGTAGCTCACCCGTCTCTAAGTATTGATGTATTGGATTTCTCCAGTCGCCTTCTTTGTATCTCTCGACTGTGCTAACGGCAACCTCGATCCGTACGTCTGGTGTTTCTGGGATAGACGGGTTAAGAAGCCTCATAACGCGTATCCCTTCGATGCTCGGGTCTACTAGTTGTGAGGTGATGTACGATAGAGCGTCCGAGTGTTTGTTATCCTTTCGGCAGATATTGCGGAACTTAATATATGGTATTTGCTCGATGTAAAATTGGGCGAGCTGCCAATATTTTTGCAGCACCGGATCGTGTGTAGCGTATTGGCCCGTAATTTGCCGGATCACTAGTTGTGAGTCACTAGTCAATCGAACCTCATGCATCCCCATTTCCACAATTATTCGTAAGGCATGGATCACCGCCTCATACTCGGTGACATTGTTTGTTGCCTTGAACTCTAACCTGAACGAATGCACGATTTTCCTCCCCTTTGGCGTGGTAAACACCAACCCGAGACCCGATACGTCTTTGTTTGATGCCCCATCAACAAATACTTCCCATCGTGTTGAACTACTGGCGGCTAGTAGGTCCGCTGGCTCCTCTTGTTCTTCTGCCATTCCCGGTATATCTTCTACCTCGTCCTCATCACTGAGGGGGAAATCTGCCAAGAAATTGGCCACTACTTGCCCTTTGATCGCGTTTCTTGTCTCGTATATCACGTCATATTGTTTAATTATGGCTCCCCACTTGGAGATTCTCCCCGATCGCCCAGCACTATCCAAGACCGCTTCTATAGGCGATTTGGTGAGCACCCGTATTCGATGAGCTTGAAAATATGTTCGTAATTTAGAGGCAGCGAAGGCTAGTGCGAGCACCATTTGCTCAATTCTGGTGTAGTTCTTCTCGGCCGGACTTAAGGTTTTACTAGCGAAGTATACCGGCTTCTCCATGCCTATCTCTGTTTTGACCAATACCACACTGATGGAATAGGGTGTCGCGCCTAAGTATAGAGTGAGAATTTCTGACGGCTCGGGCCTTTGAAGAACCGGGAGGCTAGCTAGATGTAGCTTGATATTTTGAAAGGCTTATTCGCTGGTGTCCGTCCATTGGAATTTTCCTCCTTTCTTCAAGATGTCGTAAAAGGCCTTGCATTTTTCCGATGACCGTGATACGAATCGTCCCAATGCGGCTATGCAACCGTTTAATTTCTGCACGTCTTTTACCGTTGCGGGGGATGGCATTTCAGGGACGGCTCGTACCTTCTCGGGATCTGCTTCTATTCCCCTGGGGTGATGATGTAGCCTAGGAATTTCCCCGACGTGACCCAGAAGTCGCACTTGGTAGGGTTCATTTTCATTTTGTGTTTCCTCATTGTCTGAAAAATCTCTCGAAGGTCTCGGACGTGGTTTTTTGATTTCCGACTCTTAACTAACATGTCGTCCACATAAACTTCTATGGTATCGTGAATCTTGTCTTCAAACATGTCGCCTACCAATCTCTGGTACGGAGCCCCGGCATTCCTAAGTCTGAATGGCATCTTGGTGTAACAATACAATCCTCTTGGTGTGAAGAAGGAAGTGTGTTCCTGGTCCTCGGGCGCCAATGGTATTTGGTTATAGCCCATGTATCCGTCCATTAAGGTCATCGCTTCGTATCCCACTATTGATTCTACTAGTTGATCTATGATGAGAAGGGGGAAACTGTCCTTCGGGCAGGCCTTGTTCAAGTCGCTGAAATCAATACATATTCTGACTCCCCCTTTCTTTTTCGGTACCACGACCATGTTAGATATCCACTGTGGGTAGTGGGACTTCCTTATTATTCCGGATTCTTGTAACTACTTTAGCTCGATCTCGACCGCCGCTTGTAACTCTGGCGCGATACGCCTCATTTTTTGTCTAACCGGTTTGAACCTCGGGTTAATTTTTAAGTGGTAACAGCAGACCTTCGGGTCAATACCCTCTAAATCATGCACTTCCCAAGCGAATGCATCCAAGTTTTCTTTTAATAGCATCGTGAGTTTACTTGCTTGTTCTTCCGATAGTAATGCCCCGATCCTCACTATCTTGGGTTCTTCTATCGTTCCCAAGTTTACTTCTCTAGTCGGCTCGACTGTCGAGAAGTTTTATTTGGTCTCCCTGACTGGGGTCGCTTCCTTTAATTGCTATAAAGGGTTTTGTTCTCGAGTCTCGTGTGCCAGGACCGCTTGTGAAGTCACTTCCTCCAATTCTTTTGCCGCCTTCACTTCCTTTGATTTGTTCTTTTCTTGCTTTTTCCGGGCTCGCCGTTCTTCATTTATTTCTATATCAACTTTCATGCATTGTCGTGCCGCCTGGGAGTCACCCACAACTTCCGCTATTCCCTTGCAAGTCGGGAATCTTAACCTTTGATGGTATGCCGATGCTACTCCCTTAATCCCAGCAATCCATGGGCGCCCGATAATGGCCTCATAAGGTGAGGCGATGTCGACCACACAAAAGGTGGTTAGTGTGTCGAGGTAGCCACCACCACCTGAAACCCTCAAAGTTACTTCGCCATTTGGGATGGTTACTATGCCGTTAAAGCCATAGATGCGATATGTTGATGGGATGAGCATGTCGTCTGAGAGTTTCATTCTTATGAACGTGTCGTAGAATAGCACCTCGACTGAACTTCCGATATCCACGAGAATCCTTATTACTCCCCACTTCTCAATCAATAGCGTGATGACCAGTGGATCATTGTGTGCCTGTCCGTTTGCTAAGACATCCTTAGCCGAGAACGAAATGGGCAGCGTCATCCAAGGTTCCATTGGAAGGGACTTTGCTACCCTAAATATCTCTTTACCTTCACGATCCCTTTTATGGATCCTGGTGGTGATTACTGGGCCGAGGGTGTATTTTTGCATAGTCGAATGTGAAATGGTGCTTACGAACTGACTCGCCCTATCGATGCGGACTTGATGAACTGGTGCGTCGGGTGTTGCTTTCGGCCGAGGGGGGTGTCGAACATATTGCCTCAAATATCCATCGCGGATGAGGTGCTGAACGATATCTTTCACTTATCGACAGTTGTTGGTGGAATGGCCCCTGTACTGATGGTAGTGACAGTATTCAGGATGGTCTCGCGTCTCTTGGAACTGTACCCCCCTCGATGCTGGGTAGTTGATGTCGTTTCTCTTCTCAACTTCCTTGAATACCTCTTCCAAAGAAGCGTTTAGATGGGTATACGATCAGGCTTCCTGCTTTGGCTTCTTCCCTTTGGCCATCCATTCCCTCTTCTCACTGCTCCTCGGGGGAGGGTCCGATCTCTTTTATGATCGCCTGATATGGTCGTCCATGACCGTTTTAGTTTTGGTACCAACTTCAGCACTGGCTTCTTATACTCCTCTATCTCTTGATTCAGCCTGAATTTCTTCCAAGGCGATGTAGTGTTCTTGCATTCTTCTCATCTCCTTTAAGGTTTTAGGTTTTTTTTCAGAAACATGTCAATCCAGATGGGGTCCGATCTCCCTAACGCACTTTCAAACCCAAAGATGGCTTGGTCCACCGGTACCTTCCCAATTTCAAGATACGCTTCCTCCACCACATTCGGTCAGGGTTCTCAAGGGCTCTCTGAATCTTCGGGCGAGAGTAAACAGCTTGTTCATTCTTGGCCAAGGTCGACTGTTATGCATGTAGGTCTCAAGGAATGCCTCGACTAGAGCATCGTACCCGTTAATCGAACCAGGTGAGTGAATAAAACCAATCTCGTGCCTCGCCCTCCAAACTAGCTGGAAAGAATTTGCACATAACTACCGGGTTGCTTCTCCATTGGATTAATGACATGGTATACATCTTAAGATGCTCGATCGCATCGCCGGTTCCATCAAATCTAGAGGGGAATGAAGGTAAAGTACACTTAGGTGGGAACGGCATTTGTTCCAGTTCTTGAGAGAAAGTCATCTTCTCGGCTTCACTCATAATCTCGGCCAACTTATTCTCTTCGCTTCCGCTCGAGAGTTCCTTGATTTTTGCTTCCAACTCCTTAAGCTTGGCTTTAGTTGTCTGATCTTGTCTCTCATCCCTTCCTCGCCTTTCTTCGTCGGTGGACGAGTCCTCGGGTGGTCCATATATCTGCGTGGGGGGTACCGGAGGTAATGGTGGCTGACCCGACTGATTGGGATGATTAAGGTTACTTGGCCCCATCGTGGGTGGTGAGTGTTCGGATCGACCACGATAACCCGATGTCCCTCGGCTGGACGACCTTCTTGATCTGGTCTGTTGGTTTCTCAGCTGGTAGTTCTCATACTCCAATGCTAAATTCCGCTGCTGGAGTTCCCTTAGTTCCGCTTATTGTCTCCTCTGACTCTCCAAAATGGCCAACAACGTCGGGTCCGTACTTTCATGACTGGAATGTCCATTGGGTTGGTGTGGCCGAGGCTGTAATAGTGCAGATGTGGGTGGTGGGGGTAGTATTGGGTTGGTTACACGATCGACCGCGTGAACAGTTGTCGGGCCGATATTTCTAGCTGCTGCTCGCCCCAGGTGAATCTGCCTAAGACGCTCTTGTTCCCTTCCTAAGGCTTTCTGGTACTCAGCTTGTTGCCTCATCCTTTGCCTCTGAGCTTGTGCTGCAAGTGCTTCCTCATCGTCATCGGTGTCTGAAGCTGTGAGTCCATCTATTTGGTCAACTCTTCTCTGAGTCGGTATAACCTGGTCCAAAGGTAAGGTGTTATCGTCTGGCCCCAAATCTACTTCCTCGTCTACAACAGGAATTCCTCGCGCAGCTGCATGAGATTCCTCGGGCGGTGGTTGGCGATTGTCTTCTTGCCTCTGCCCCGTTATCCCTGCCTGCATGCTGCTGCTAGTGACTGTACGATTCCTTAACATCCTAATCGTCCCTGAAGTGCTAGCCATCGGTCACGTCGCGTGATAAGCCGAGTATCGCCCGTCCCTACGTCATCAAATACGAAAAGAACCCCTTACTTTGACCTAATTTTCAAAAATAAAAAATTCAGACATAAGGGCAAAAAGTTCGACTGTACGACTGCTGTCACTGTGTAAGATCTACTTCAGTTGTTAGGTGGGTACTGTCCTTCTACCCTATTTTTTCCCTATGCTGAATCTGTGGCTGACCTCACTTTCCCGTCGCTATCACTCCGTACGACGTCGCTCTCTGTACTCGACCTATGCATTTAAGTTAGTTTTTTCCTTTATTCTACATGTTCCAAATCATTGATCTTATGCACATGATGCTTAGAAAAAAGTACGGCAAGCAACCCCTAGAATCAAATCATACTTGTACCAGCTCCACTTTCTCGAGATCTAATTATGAACTCTCCGACGACTTATGCTACACCGCCGGTTAAAAAATTCTATAGGGTTTGACAGTTTATCTCACGATGAAAACAGCTACAAACACAAACTTTTGGTTACTCCAAGTACCCGACTTCATTTCGTAGCTAAAAACAACTCGTTTAACGCTATCAATTATACAACTATCAAGAACAAACAGTCGTCCTTTCAACAGATTCTCCACATAGCTTCTAACCCGAACTGTTAGTCGCTGGTGAGCTCGTGAAGTCTCTCTGTTGATCAAACTGTTGAAGATGTTAAAAGGACGCTGCTACTGTTCTGGCTTTGAAGTAAATGACTCAAAACAACCGTTATTTAGGCCAACAGAGTTCATCATAGCTTCAACTTCAACACGTTAATCGTGTATTGAGGAGCTGTTGATCGTCTCTGAAGGTTTTTACGGCAAGGTATCCGGAGATCTTAGTCGTGTCCCCTTAGTCGGTGCCAGAATGTAGATGCATTTTACTACAAACTACATCCAAAGGATAGAAACGCAATGCTCATATCAAATGAAAGTAAACACTCCACAATGAACACAAGATTTACGTGGTTCGGTATGATTACCTACGTCCATGGGGGTGAAAGGATGAATCTTATTACTTTGAAATGTTACAAAGGTGTTGCTCTCCGTGTGATTTCCTTACAAGATGCACTTACTACTCACTTTTCTTCTTCTTCGTGCTTACTCTAGTTTTTCTCCTTTTCTCTCCCTCAAAATACAACCCACCTCTCTTGAATACAAGTCCCTCTATTTATAGGAGGAGTTTTATACAACGAAATTAAGGTGTTGGTCATGTTACATCTATTTATCAGTTCTGTGATCGTGCCGGTTCACGTCATCTCATGTGTCCGATGTATCCTGACTCCTCGCCTATCCTCCGTTCGGGACGATCTTTTTAGGTGCATTATTAACGGGATGTCGCCTATCTTTTCTGTCGTATTTATGGTTATCCGATGTGACCCGTTCTTCTTTATTCGTTTGACCATAGTTCCTCGTTTGACCTGCCACGCCTTATCCTGTCAGCTTTATCAGAAGTCTGGATCAAGTCTTGTCCGACATTATTACGCCCGATCCACGTGGCTCCTTAAATCTCGCGCCCGATAATCTTCGCTCTATACTTCGTGTCTCTTCGTATTTGGGTACACCGGTTCTAGGATGTTGCCACCTGGATCTGTAGATAATTTACACCTACACCTACTTTATATGATGCTTGGAGGTTTTAGGTAACTTGATACCTAAGAGTTAATTTTATGTTATGGACTAGGATTTTAAAATGGTTGATACATTTTCATGAATTTTTAGCATAGAAAAATATTGCTGAACATACACGAACGTTTTTGATATGTTATAGAGTTTTATGTGTATCTCTTTAACGAAAACGAATTGGGTCTTGAAATTGTAAACGAGTATATTATACATCATGAGAATCATCCATGTCAATTTTCATAATTTGTGGAGTCCTAAAAGTATTTTAGAAAACTGCACAACGTTGCTGAAAATTTTTGACGAGCAGAAATTTAGTCCTTGTTGAATTCGTTTTATGGTCTTTGTGTTGATATATTGGATTTGTGTATAATATGAAACTTTTAGATAAGGAACTTATCTTCAAACCCGTTTTTAAAATTTTCCATTTGGATATTTAGTTTGCGAGATTTGGTAATTTCAGAATCGTTGTGTATGTTTGTCCAAAATAAGAGACGTGATACTTGAGATTGGAGATGTAAGAAACTATATTAAAAATCATGTTTTGATTTTATACTTCATATTCTTGTTTTGGTAATGAAAAATATTATCATTGATAGCAATCAAACTAATGCACCCCATATGTTTGATAACATGCTTAATAGAAAGTTATAAGTATATGTATGATGTTATAACTATATAACTTTGAATATTTGTTTGACGTTTGAGAGAAACTTGGAGTACTATATTAGTTGATTTTAAAGTAATTATGTAAGTGCATACCTTACTTATTTTTTGGTTTCAAATGCTCACATGTACATGATTGTGACAGGTGAAAATTCACTTGCTTGAGCAAGTTTTAATTTTCCAATGAAATAAAAATTGCGGGAGATTAATTGATGGGAGGAGCAATGGGGTTGCTGATTTCTTTGTTGGTGCGCAAAGAATGGACAATGGTTTATAACCAAATGAGCTTTAAAAGCAATTGAGGTATGTTTGGTGAACTATTTGTAGTTATTGTGGTGATCAAAAATGACATTCTAAATTGAATAAATTGATTGTTCAATCTTAGAATAAATTTTAGGGAAACAAGATATTGAGAATTATTGTGTATGACAATAAACATGTAACTCATATAAGTTTGGAACTTATGAGATGGAATTTTATACGAACCCAAAACCGAAAAAATTAGAAACCTAGTCAAAACTAATGTGAATATCAATTCTCACCAAGAAATGAACATAATATTGATTATGAATTTATTTGCTATTCTTGCACGGAATTGTAAGGATATCAAATGTTATTAACAACGCTTTTCAAGCTAAGTTAAATTTGAATTATGGATATGGTGAGAGGTTGGTATATATTGGTGTTTTACACCATGTTTGTTTTGATAGGTTATGGTTCAAAAGTTGAACCAAATCGTTTGAAAGAAAGTGGTGTTGAGATATACTCACATCACTAGGATTTTCGGTATTGGTATGATCTCAAAGTTTACTTTGGGTAGAAAAATCTTGTTAAAGATGTTCATACTTCCGAAATGAGAAAGAATTCTAATTTCCACCTTTCTTGTTATTAACAAGATAGAAATTTGAAATTTGTTGAATTTGATCATTGCACTACTACAAATGATAGGTTATGGATAAAATGTTTGAATATAATATTACAAAGGAAATAATTGAATTTTGAATATTTGAAATATGAGTTTTTTTCATGCTTTTAAGAAATCAATGAGTTAGTGATGAATATGAGCATGTTATATTTTCTTATAAACTTGGTGATTTTTTTGAGTAACATGTATGTAATCTTACCTAACTCATAAAAGCATGTACATTTTCAAATCTTACGCAACTTGCAATGATATTGGATGAAATAAAGTATTTGAGAATTTTATAAAGATTCTTCGAGTAACTTGTCTTGATATCAAATATGATTTTTTATTAGTAAATTAGGCAATGTTTCTTTCAAGAAAATTGTTTGAATTGTTTCTCTATATTGTGAAAAACGTTTTGGTTTAAATCATTGGTTCATTAGTTTTTCACAATTTTTAGAGTCTTTTGATATTGTTTTGAAATTCTTGTTTGAGTCAAAAATAGTGGGGGTTCCATACTCTATGTTTTACCAAATTTGAAGGTGACAAGTAATTCACTAAAATGAACCTAGAAAAGCATATATGGTGAGACTAAATTTTAGTCATGAATATTTTGTTGCTTATAATTTTGAAGATAACTTCTCATAGAAAGTAACTTTGTTCTTAAAAAGTTAATCTTTGGAAAAATAAATTCGTGAGCCTATTATTTTTAGAAGCAAACATAAAATTATTCACACTTGCATTCATGTCGCTAAATTAACTTACGAGCATGTTTTGTTGATGTTGTTTCTATGATGTATGATTTGTTATAGTCATAAGTAGAATTTTTTTTATTTTTTTTTTGTGTAAGTTAAAGATGAGAATCTATGTAAACCAAGCATGAAAAACTGTGTAGTTTCTACTGTAAAAGAAATCATATAAGTTAGATAAGTTACTTTTGTACTCTGAAAACAACTTTAAAAGCAATTAAAAATAATTGTTGACTTGGTTCATTCGAATGATTTCAGAATTGATGAAAGTGAAATGCACAATACTCTTTGTTTTGTATGCATAAATGATTTGTTGAAATTTTAATTCTAACTTAAAGGATGAAAATGAAATTGAGAACATGCTTAGTTTACTATTTGACATGAAAGACTAGAGTAAAGGTGGTGTATGTTTTTGAAATAAATTTTTCTTTATTTCTTTTGATCTATTTCATTTCCATGAAAATAGAATTTTAAAAAGGATAAAAATATATATACTTTGACTGTAAATTAGTTTTCACTCATTTGGTTTAGTGCTAATGATGTGTGATTGCACTAGACATGAGTATGGTAGCTCAGTATGTTTCTTTGCTACGTGATTGACTATATATAAGTATTTTTGTGTAGTGGGGGTTTAATGTATTACTTCCGTAGTGGGGGTTTTATATTCAGATTTACCAATCCTAGTATGGAAAATTGGTAAAATTTTGAGAAGGTTATGAGGTGTTTCAAACACACCGTATACCTAAAAATACACTATCTAAATGGTTACCGCAATCTTTCAAGGGTATTGCGAAGCTGATTGGACATCCTTTCAGATGAAGGGATGAAGCGATTTGATCCTCTAATAGATAGAGGAACAGACATATTAATCCAGTGTGATAGTACCACGGCTATTGCACGAATTGAGAACGTAACGACAACTATAAGAGTTGATTTTATGAGAATATGGATTATATAATGTCTGTACAGAGTTTTCATTAGTCCTTTGACGAAAGGATTAATAAGAAGATGTGAATACATCTTAGGGATGAGGTTGATGCCCATTTAGATTGAGTCATCTGTGATGGATACCCAACCTAGAAATAGGTTCAAAGGGACTAAACGAAGTCATAGATGATAGCATCATTGAGATTCAGTTATTTATGATGCGGTTACCAACCTATAACTCAAGATCTCAAAAGTAGGTTCAAAAGGGTAACCCTTACCTATGGAGTGAGATCCCAAAATATAGGATCAAATGGGATACCAAGTCATATATAATATGGAGATGTGAGAATCATGCTTTTGAAGAATTCATCCCACGGCATGATATCCTGAAGGGAGTAGAGGTTGAGTTTAATTTTTAGTTTTTAATTTTTAAACTCTTAATGATGTTTATATCTCTATGTAGAGTGGGGTACTTTCAGGAGTACTCTTGATAAACTCACCTATATGAATGTGAAAGTGTGGACACTTTCTATGAGAATATGGGCAGTTCTCTAAATCATTCACTAAACTGGGATACAAGCACAAGGATGTAATGTGGTGGCTTTAGACTTTACATTAGTATAGTCATGTGTGTTAAGTAATCTTTTTATCTCCTAGAGTTCAAGACTTACATTCACTCTATGGTCAGATTTTAAGAGAGCCTATTAACACTATGTAAAGGTTCAAGTCGCGAGACACCTTTGCTTATGCACAACTCTGTATGTTCTTGCTCAATGTTTTGAAAAATATAAGTGGGGGATTGTTGGGAATATATGTTTTAAAAACATTATTAATTTCCAATAAATTATTGTCTCATTTAAATGGTTTTATTGTGATATTTATTCTTCTTTTAAAGAATAAATTTATTTCTCTTTTAATGTCAAAAACCGTTTTTTGTTGAATTGGTTAATGATGCTAATTACCAACTTATTAATTCATTTCATTTAATCTTATTTAATTCTTTGACTATGATAAATCAGTTTTTTCATGAAAAGAATTTGAAAAGTTGTTTAAACCTTTTTTCTATAGAGAGAGATTTTTCTTTTAAGTTACTTGAGTTTAGAAAATGAATTTTGAGAGAGAGAGAAACAAGTGTGATCATCCTTGGTTTTTTCTAAAAGAGTTTCTGAGTAAGAACGAAGTGTAGAAGTTTCACATCCTCTCACCGTGCAAGAGTGATTGTGTAAGAGATTGATCTCGGCTGTTTTATCCTAGGGACAACGCGCCATTGAAGAACTGCTTGCACAATCTTGGGCAGAGCCGCGAAACGTCTTAAAGAAAGCGACCTAGTCCGCGACTCAGCCATAACATTTGTTTCGTGTTTGGTTTTTATTTTTTTGTGCAGGCATAATTTATCAATTGTTCCAACAGACGGTGATGGGTTTGTTGGCAGAGATAGATGACGAGATCTCACAGAGAGACACAGAATGAGTGAATCGGACAAATGGGTTTGTTTTTAATGGAAATACTCACATCTGCAGTTTTACCATTTTTCTGTGGCCGTGTTTATATGGCCTGAGTTTGAAAAGAATGGATGTTGGGTTGGTGTTGAGCTCAAACTGAAGATGGAGAAGTTTGTATGAGCTGTTGATATTGTTAGAGGATAGGCAGTGAGTAGAACCAGTGATGGTGACGATGAGATGCCTGCGAAGAAGAGATGTATGTTGGCTGAGATGATTGTGGTCAGTTAGCTCGAACTGGATGTTATTATTGGCATGGATTGAGTGCAGTTCAGGGAGTATTTGATTTGAAACTGTAGTTTTATTGAACTTGAGGTACTGGCATTGGAAGGAGAACGGATGCCATGGTCCGCATGTTAGCTGTGTTCCTGAGACACAAGTGAAGACGTTGGTGGATTCAGAGACTGTGAAGAGGTTGGAGGTGAATTCGTGGTGAAGGTGATGCTGGAATGACGAGATGGAAATGAAGTCAGGATTTGAGTTTGCTGTGAAACTCAGTTGGACTGAATTTGGTGATAGAGCTCGAGCAGATGCATGAGCTGTAACTAATGAGAACACTAGAAGAGGAGAGTGGTTCCGTAACCTGAGTTGAGAAAAATAGAGATGGATTGTGTACTGGGTACCGATGGTTATTGATGGGGGTCTATTGAAGATGTTTTCAGTGAGAAAGAAAGGTTCTATGGCCGGAACTTCGGTGGCAAGTGCTTAGGTTACTACAACCGGTGGTGGAATTGGTGCTTAGAAGATATTATAAAAGTGGTCGAAGTTGGGATATGTTTATTGGACTGGGCCGTGAAGTTACTTGCTAGGTCCAAAGTGGGCTTGTACCAGCAGCTATAATATGGATCGATAGAAGAACTGAAAAAGGGAGGCCGTTTTGGAGTTCGAACAAGAGGAGGTTGCGGATACGGAGCCAAACCCAGAGAAGATAAAGAGAGGGGACGGACGTGTTTGAGAGCTCAATAACAAGGGAAGAAGACGACGCCATCGGTTTAATCTTTCCTCTTTTGTTATTATTTTTTTGATGGGTTTTAATAAATCCATAATCATGTCTTGCTAATCTTTTTGGAACTAGGGTTTTTGTTGAAACCGCTTCGGGTATTAGGTTATTCTTGATAGAATCAAATTATGAAGCAATAGACCGTTATGATTTGAATGGATTAATTTCTTGATATTTGTTTATCGATTTATCAAAATATGTGTTGTTGCTTCACCGGTTTTATATAACCTTTGTGCATTATTGTTGGGATCGAAAATATATTTGTCTACTTATTTGATATTCCATGCTTGGGTTAAATCTTTTGATGGGGTATGCTTAGAATAGCCAGGTATTATTTGAGGACCTAAATTTAGTTCGTATAATTTTCTCGCTAACGCAATTTGATGGTGCATGCTTTGGTTTAGTCTTTTGATGTGCCATGCTTAGGGTGCCCAGCGATATTTTCTACTCTAATACATATAATAAGTGATGTCGATAGAACGGACGATAAATAAATCTAGAATTATGTTTCATTTCAGTAATTGAATAGAAATAGTGGTGGATACAATAAACCCTGGTTACCAACTTTCTCGTTGATTTCATTTTATTAGTTTAATTTTATTATTTCATTCACATTATAAAAATTCAAAAACATTATTGTTGGTTACTCTTAATTGAGATATTGATTACAATATTTCCACCGCTCTTCGAGGGAACGACCTGTACTTGCCTCTGTCTACTAGTTAGACACCGTGCAATTGCGGTTATTATATAGGCATCTCCGGATCCTATCAATTCTTGGCGCCGTTGCCGGGGAGCGGCTGTGGAATATTGTAATTAGTATTTCTGATTTTGTATATAAAGTTTTTTTTATTTTTTTTATTTTGTACATAATTATTATTTTTCTTTTGTACATAGCTTATTTTTGCTTTTATTTTTATATTTTCTTTTAGTTCTTTTTACATAGCTTATTTGATTTTTCATAGGTACCTTAGTCTGAAGAGCAGCGATTGGAGTCAACATCTGGCCTAAAGTAAGTACTTGATATTCTCGCAAAGCTTTTGCAAGGTGAGTTATTGAGAATTACTTTGTATAATGGTTTCCAGCGAGTTGACTTCTTTTATAGCTTTTTGGAATCTTACAAAAAGAGCTGAGACAGAGGAGCCATTTGATATTTCACCTGAGGAGTATGCATACGCACTTTCTCATTATCAAGAATCTTCCGAGTGTGTAAATAATTATTGGAATTATTCTCATAGGTATGATCATTCCGGACCTTGTGAAGGTAATGATCATTACCAACCTTACCCTGGTTATGAGCCATAATTTGTTGATTCCAATTATTATTCACACATTTCTCTGTCACAATATGAGAGAGATAATCAATCTTACTGTGACCCATCTGCATCACAACTATCTTTTCTAGAACGCCTCAATATTGAAATTGTTGAACAGACCAAAGTTAATGAGTTATTTTTTGCCGAGCTTAGTAAATCACATGATCATATTACTCAACTTGCTGAACAAACTGATTTATCGATTGCTCAACTAACGCAGTCGGCAAAATATTTTGGTCTTATCGAGGAGACAAGTTCTAATTTTTCTAATACTCTTGATATTTATGATGAAACCGTTTTAGCTAATGAATCAATGTGTATGGAGAATGATGATGAACTTGATAGTTGTGATCATATGAATAGATACATTGTCATGCCAAGTGAAGATGGTGTAATTAGTCCAACTCCTGATCGTGTTAATGATCACTCGCCTATTCAAAAGGGAAGAGTTTAGGATTGAGGACACCATTCTTTTAGACGGTGCGACATATCAGTGCTATAACAATGATGCTTATGAAGAATGTGTTAATTCAGAGGAAACCGTAGTTAAGTCTAACCACATAGAGACATTACACTCTATCTATAAGGTTTCTTTTAATCATCTTTATTGTGATATTCTTATTGATTCCTTGGTTGATGATGATTATGATTATGATTTAGTACAGGGTCACAAACCCAGTAGAGAAGTTAATATACCTTGAATTGTTAGCACAACTTTTCAGAAGATTCCTACTTTTGGATTAGAATTGTGTGCTTCTCCAATACTACTAGATTGCTTTGCATCTCTTCTACATCATCAGTAGAGAATAAAAAAAATCCCAAAACTCATCTTCTTCAACAACAACAGCAAATGAGTTCGTTGTAAATCGTTTTCATCATATACAACCGCAGCAACAAAAAATAAACATGATTTTCACCTTAGAATCACCATTGTTACAGCAGCAGGAAGAAAAAATGGCTTCCTTCATCGCCTCATCAAAGGGGTTTAGATCCTCATGTTTTTCACGTGCTCAAAGTAGGTGTTCATAGCTCAAAAGGGTGAAAAACAAGAGAAAACTACTAAAGCAGCGACTTTGTAATAGATATAATTGTTACAGAAGTCATTGTTACAGAGAAACCTTTAATAGAACTATTGCGAACTCTATTAATTGTTGGAAAAATTGTTACAAAAGAGATTGAATTTGAAAGGATTGGTGACAGTTCCTGCGACTGCTCTAAGGTGATGTTTCTTCTTTTTCTTCCGCAGATCGCCTGTGAATTTTTGTTTCTCTTTTGTTTGGGCTCTAAGCTCTCTGCAACTTCTCTAAACCTCCCCAAAGTGTCTCCTAGGTCTCGACTCCCCTTGTTGTGACTCCGAACACCTCTTTTTATACGTAACAGGGTCCAACAAATCCCTAAAATCCTCTTCTCTTCCACCGGAAGTCACGGCTTCTTATTCTTTCCTTTTTATTCTCCTACACGTCCCTAACAGAGTCCCTTTCTTACCAAAACTCTTTCCAAATATAAACTCAATCCAAAAGGGAAGATATTCTCCCTTTATTATTTCCCATTATTACCATATACAACTCGAGAATAAACTCATACCCTGTTTCAACGTGAACCGATCAAAGCTGTGCTTTTCTTCGAAAACAAACCTTCTACATTCCCCGTCTAATCCAAACAGGCCCAAATATAACTGAACCCATGAATAAACCCGATGAAAACTTACACATGAGATAACTAAGACCCGAGAAAAGTCTTCACCTCTGTTTTATCAAAAATCGGTGCATCTCCCTATATTTTCGAATACACAAGCCTAACCGATCCCGTGTCAACCTCCACAGGCCCATACCAATTGAAATCCATGAGAAACTCCACGTGAAAATCGTCCAAAATTTGTCCAGAAAAATACGCAGAAGTGAAATTCACTTTTCCCGCCTTTTTTCAATCTTCAAACGATGATGATGAATGCCCCCTATCATGAACTTGGGTGCGAATAGGAGTTGGTTGTAAATAGTAAAGAGATTGTCCCTTATCATCTGGGTGCCCCTTAGTAATTGAGTACCTCATATCCAAAGATGGGGGTCTGTATAGTAATTTTCTCCCACGAGCGCAAATACCACTTTTCGAGCCAAATTCGCCGTAAAAGCTTATTTCTCCAAAAACACCTACAAAGACATACAATAACCAAACAAGTACACAATCGAGCACTAACAATATACATAATTGAGATCAGTATAGACACATAAATGCGCCTATCAAATACCCCTAAACTTATTATTTGCTAGTCCCGAGAAAATCAAATCTACAAAATAAAATCCTAACTCACTGTCGCAGGCATCGTCGATTGTATTTAGCTTATGCAATAAGCCTTTAAACCCCTAGGTGTCCCTAGTGGCCGAGTTATAGTCTCGGGAGGGCTTACCAGAGATATACCCACAAAACCTTTACTCCAGACCATACCTATCTACGCAGAACCTTGGAAGGCACTAAAGAATCTCCTTGGTTGGCATACTTATTGACTACAAGAGGAAGTACCCTGATGTGAAATTCTAATTGTTGTACACGAGTTTGCACTCAAGCATACTAAAATTAATATATAAGTGACAGAGCTCTACTCAGATAGTCCCACTATGGATATCAATATTCGGAGTCAACCAGTCACATGGATAGATTAAGATATGGATATAGAAAAACTTAGATGGTTTTGATGTTGTCTATGTGAACGGTGTTTCTCATATCTGTCTGAAGGCCACTGCCAAAATGAACCTATCCTAATGGACTGAGATACTGGTCTGACTAACATCAACACAACTGGCATATATAAGGGAACCAGTGGTCGACAATCTTAATTCTAGATCAACTCGTCTGGCATATACAAGGGAACCAACGGTTGATTTATTCACTGAACAATAACTTTTTTTTTTAACTGCATGATTAGATCTTTTGGATCCAAGCACATGCTTCTTGTCAGCAGATTACATGATAGTTCCCATGGGTCCTGCGTTCCAAGCTTGTTTAGGCGACGGAGACAGGGAAAACACACACATATTGCTATTCCCAAGTGTTAATTTTTTTTTTTTAAATTTATTATTCCATTTGGTCTAATTGGTCTAGTCTCTTTTTTTGTTTTTCTTAGTAACTCAATCACTCTATTTCAAACTAGCAGTGGTAACAACTTGAATCGTGAGCCCCACCTAATCACTTAAAGAAACATAGTTTAAAAACAAAATAAAATAAAAACAGAAGTGAAAAGGACTAAACGAGATATGGTGAAACTATCATGTTATTTGTAACACCTGAGATTTGTGCTTTTATGAATAGACTCTTATAGATGTTTCCATCTACTCAGATTGGTTCCTCAACTCCTACAACCAAGATGCTTCCATCCACTTAGATTGGTTAGTGCCATCCTTCATAAGCATAAATTTCTAGGCTCTGGAGTTTACTAATGCAACTAATAAGTTTCTCCCATACCCTCAAACTTAAATCTAACATTGTCCTTAATGTTCTAAAGATAAAATTAAAAGCATGAACAAGGAGAAATTGTTACCATTTGAAGCAAAAGAGATAAGGAAAGATATTATCGTGCCACATGAATATTGGGTTACCTCCCAAGAAGTGCTAAGTTTAAAGTCTTCAGCCAGATTTCATATACCACAATATGGCTAATTCCCTTGAAAATCATATATCAGTAGTCGAAACAACTGTGGATCAACAAAACCAAATAAAACTTCCACAATTATGAGACAAATGCACCGGATTAGAAAAATGAACAAACATAGCACAACCTGATCAAACAATTCTTGCAAGACAACTGGATTTTTCTGCAGTGCCCAATTGGGCTTAATATGAGTATCTTGATAAACAAATTCTTCCGAACTATGGGTTTCTAAGTTCTGAATTTTCTCTTGGACAGTATCAGGAGGATCAGGTTATGGAGTCGGAAGAGACTCAAGTAATACCTCAGGCACACTAGGATCGATTCCCAATTTAGGTACTTCTAATATGGAAACTTGATGATCACTACCACCAAACTTATAATTTTGGGTGTCTCTAGATAGACTAGTCACAATATTCCTAATTTCTAGACCATCATATTCCTGAAAAAGGTCAATTGGTTTCTCTAAGTTTTAATCAGGTGGTTCATCCTCTAAATGCATTTGAGGTATACAAACTGTAGGACTTGTGTCCTTAATATCCTCTATGGTCCACCCTAAAGTTTCCTTATTGTCTTGAAGCACGATTTCTGGCCTAATGTCCTGATCGGAAGCTATAATCACAGGCAAAGTCTCATATGGGCCTAAAAATGCATAATTAAGGTCTAACTTAGGAGGCTCTTCAGGCTCCTCTAAATAAGGGATTAAGGTAGATCCGGAATCTAGTAATGGTTCGAAGCTAGCTTTTCATTTATCAGTATGTAATATAGGAATAGAATCCAACAAAGCATTTATTTGTTCAATGTTGCTATCTTCGTCGAAATCCATGCTAAAGTGGGCTAGACAACTCTCTAATGGATCTTCCGATATGATGTTGGGTAATGACTCTTGAATTAAGGTTCCTATCATGTTAACCTCTTCAATGCATGTGTCATCTAGCTCTGAATATAGCTTATTGACATTAAAAATATTCAACTCAATAGTCATATTACCAAAAGATAGATTCATAATACCGGTTCGACAGTTTATGATCGCATTAGACATAGCTAAAAATGGGCGACCTAAAATCACAGGTATCTGGTTCTCTGGGTCAGGGACAGGTTGGGTATCTAAGACCACGAAATCCACAGGATAAATTAACTTGTCGACCTCAATAAGAACATCCTCTATAACACCACGCGGAATTTTAACAGACCTATCAGCTAACTGCAGTGTTATCTTGGTAGGTTTCAATTCTCCAAGTCCTAGATGTAAGTACACATGGTATGGTAGTAAGTTCACACTAGCTCCTAAGTCAAGTAAATCTTTATCTACCCAATGTTTTCCTATCGTGCAGGCAATGGTAGGGGAACCTGTGTCTTTATACTTAGGAGTTGTGGGGTTCTGAATGATCGAACTTACATGACTTGCTAAACAGGCTTTCTTAGGGACACTAAGCTTGCGCTTTCGCATACACATATCCTTGAGGAACTTGGCATAAGCCGACAGCTGCCTAATAGCTTCTAACAACGGAAGGTTTATGGTAACTTTCTTAAAAACCTCCATTATGTCATTAAAATTGGATTCACTCTTTTTTGGTACTAATAGCTATGGAAATGGGGCTCTAGGCATAAAATAGGGCCTCTCAGGAACCGAATTGGCATCATCATAAATTTTATCAGTCTCCTCAGCTATGGATGGTCCTGCGGGGTGTACTACAGTATGTTCACTATCGGGCATGGTTACCTTATTGTCTACAACTCTACCACTCCTAAGGGTGCTAATAACATTCAGCTGATGTGATGGTTTTTCACCTACTTCATGAACTCCTAAAGGGTTAGGTTGTGTTTGACTAGGAAACCTACCTTTTTCTCTCAAGGACTCATTTATCAGACTAACCTGGGTTTTTAACTCGGCAATAGCCTGAGAATTATCCTAGACCATCTTTTTATTTTCATCTAAACCTTGTATCATCGATTGGTGAAACATTGCATTTTGTTGGGTTAACAAGGCGAGAGATTACTCTAGATTTATGATTTTCTTATCAGACTGATTTTGAAACTGAGCGGGTCCTGAAGTATTCTTAGTGTAGCCAAAACCTGGAGGAGTTTTAGAATTACTAAACTGACCTTGACTATGGCCTTTGGACCAAGAAAGGTTTGGATGGTTTCTCCAACCAGGATTGTAAGTTTCCGAATGTGGATCAGGCTTTTGACGGTTATCTAATCTAGTGTTGTTATAGAGAGCATTGGCTTGCTCTTCAATAGTCTGGCCTTCACAAAAAGGATCCACTCGACCACTAGTGTGACCCAATTCTAAAGCTTCTAACCTTTTCGCTATTGCTGCAATTTTAGCATATGATTCAAAATTTCCTTCTACCCTATTAACGTTTCCTCTAGTTAGAAGAATTGTTTTCGGGGGCTCTTTGCTATTTTCCCATTGCTGGGTTTTCTCGGCGATTTCATTCAAAAATGTCATCGCCTCATCAACCGTTTGGTTTTCAAACCCACCTGTACACATAGATTCTACTGTGGTTGTAGGGAAAAAGGGAATAACCTAAGTTTCAAAGCATTATCATCAAGATTTCTAATTTTTAGGGTACTACAAATTTCCTCAAAGTCCCTAACATGGAAATAGGGGTTTTCATTTTCTTTCCCTAAAAAGATTGGGAGCATCTGTATAGTCCCAGGTCTAAGTTCATAATTTGCTTCCGTTTCAGCTAACCTGATACACGAGGGACGAGTAGTCCTAGTCGGATTCAACAAGGTCTTCAAAGTTGCCATTTCTGGCTCTACCTGAGTAATAGGGATTCTCTCCTCAATAAAAGAGGAATGTTCAAAACTAGAATTTCCAAAATAGGAGGTCTCTAGATTAAGGTAATCAAGATCCTTGTTTACTAAAATAGAACCACTAGGTTTTTCTCTAACAAACCGACCTAGAGCGTCTCTTTTACGTTCAGGCATACAAGACTTCAACCAAAAATTGTGCACATGCAAATGCTGGGCTCACTAATTTAGGTAAGTTTGGGTTACCACAACAAAATATACCCAAAGGTACGAGGCTAAGGCTTGTGGTGTTTCGGATGATAACGCCCAAATGGTTCACCGTACTAAATCACGTGTCTTCCTAAAATCGGTGCCAGACGAAGATGCAATTGGTGTGTGCAAGTGTGTTTTTTTTTTAATAAATAAAATACTAAAAATAAACACAAACAAATAAAAGAAAATTACAAGTCCAAAATAAGAAATAAAGAAACTAACAAAAATAAAAGTCCAAACAAAATAATATCTTCGGTTTTCTCCTTTTATGGCAAGTCTAATTTTTCACCTTTCGCTTCAAGCAAAACCTGCACAACAAAAACAAGAACACCAAAGACGTAAAATAGAACAAAAAAATTTTAAAATAAAAATAAAAATACAAGACCTAAAATAAAAATAAAAATAAAATAAACCTAAAACCTAAACCTAAATACAAGTCCGCGTAGGCGGCGCCAAAAATTGATGTGATTTTATGTTGTTGTAGAAAGTGGTAGTAAAGTTGTCGTTCCTCTCAGACTTGTAAAGGATGATTTTTAGATTCAAATTAAACTAGAAAACTCAAAGAAGGTTGTATCAGGATTTTAAAATCACTGAGACTCAGGATTCCACCAATCTCTAATTTTTTATGTGATTTAATCTAATCAATATTCATGCAACTCTTTACGTTTAAAGTGATTCTAATATTTTTGCCTAGACAAGTAGATTCTCAAAGCCATAGTTGTAAATCGAAAGCATGGACCATCAAAAGATTTAACCTAAGCATGACCCATCAATTGAGAACAAAACCACTTAATGAGAATCATATATTCGATTTTAGTTCAGTGCAAATAATCATAAAATAAATTGCAAAAAAATCATTAGAAATAGAGATTACCACATAATAATTGGAAAAATGGCTTCCTCCGTCGCCTTAGCAAAGGGGTTTAGCTCCTCATGTTTTTCACGTGCTCAAAGTAGGTGTTCATAGCTCAAAAGGGTGAAAAACAAGAGAAAACTAATAAAGCAGCGACTTTGTAACAGATATAATTGTTACAGAAGTCACTGTTACAGAGAAACCTTTAACAGAACTGTTGCGAACTCTATTAATTGTTGGAAATTTTTTACAAAAGAGATTGAATTTGAAAGGATTGGTGACGGTTCCTGCGACTGCTCTAAGGTGTTGTTTCTTCTTTTTCTTTCGCAGCTCGCCTGTGAATTTTTCTTTCTCTTCTGTTTGGGCTCTAAGCTCTCTGCAACTTCTCTAAACCTCCCCAAAGTGTCTCCTAGGTCTCGACTCCCCCTGCTGTGACTCCGAACACGTCTTTTTATACGTAATAGGGTCCAACAAATCCCTAAAATCCTCTTCTCTTCCACCGGAAGTCACGGCTTCTTCTTATTTCCTTTTTATTCTCCTACACGTCACTAACAGAGTCCCTTTCTTAACAAAACTCTTTCCAAATATAAACTCAATCCAAAAGGGAAGATATTCTCCCTTTATTATTTCCCGTTATTGCCATATACAACTCGAGAATAAACTCATACCTTGTTTCAACGTGAACCGATCAAACCTGTGCTTTTCTTCGAAAATAAACCTTCTACATTCCACGTCTAATCCAAACAGGCCCAAATAGAACTGAACCCATGAAGAAACCCGATGACAACTTACACAGGAGATAACTAAGACCCGAGAAAAGTCTTCACCTCTGTTTTATCAAAACTCGGTGCATCTCCCTATATTTTCGAATACACAAGCCTAACCGATCTCGTTTCAACCTCCACAGGCCCATACCAATTGAAATCCATGAGAAACTCCACGTGAAACTCGTCCAAAAATTTTCCAGAAAAATACGCAGAAGTGAAATTCTCTTTTTACGCCTTTTTTCAATCTTCAAACGATGATGATGAATGCCCCCTATCATGAACTGGGGTGCGAATAGGAGTTGGTTGTAAATAGTAAAGAGAGTGTCCCTTATCATCTGGGTTCCCCTTAGTAATTGAGTACCCCTTATCCAAATATGGGGGTCCGTATAGTAATTTTTTTCCCACGAGCGCATATACCACTTTTCGAGCCAAATTCGCCGCAAAAGCTTATTTCTCCAAAAACACCTACAAAGACATAAAATAACCAAATAAGTACACAATCGAGCACTAACAATATACATAATTGATATCAGTATAGACACATAAATGCGTCTATCAATACCATGCCTGGTTATCCCAAATCATCCATCCAAACTAGCGTGGTCACACTTCCCGAATTGCAAACTAATCTCGACCACTCAACTTCGCCAGACAATTTGAGTGGCTTAGATCACGTTTTCATGGGACAGTCAGGTATAGGCGTGAACATGAGCCTACCACCTACACGCCAGGCCAATCGGCCAAGATCTACCAAGATTAGTCGTCTTGGAACGCGCGCCTGAAGTTGGCACGATGTGAGGCTTTTGCGGCACCAGTTTTCTATCGCAAATTGATCTCGACCACTCAACTTCGCCAGAAGAATTTAGTGGTCCAGATCACACTTTCGTGAGACAATGGGGTATGGGCGCCTATACTGTTATGTCATCTTCATGCAAGTACGGTCGGCCAGCCAAAATTCGCATCCCGAGCTTGGATTCGATTAGGCTGAAGAGTGGTGCTTGTGCGCCTACTCCAAAACCCTAATTTCACCATCGGTCACAGATGAGTGTCTCAGAGACCATCTCGTCCGTCCAACTTCACCGGATTGGTTATACAACCCTGGTCAGGAGTTAATTGGTCAGTACGGAGTTATGGTGATCATCATCCGTCATTCTACCACACTATGTGGTCGGCCAATAGAGGACTTGCTTGCGCAACCTCCAAACCATCACACGAAGTAGGCTGGACATGAAGTTATCTTGAGACTCTCAAATAGCGATGCTTCATACATGCTGAATATACTCGATGCAGTACCTGCATAGTATACACACGATACATCACAAGTATCAATTTCCTAAATAACGTAGCATTACATGCTACTTTCTGTGGGTCCCACGATCCACACATTCAAGACATCAATCATGTCACAAACTGGGGGATACATACTGGGGTATTGGTCTGGCGGTTGACAGGTGCAGCGCACAACGCGCCATCACAAGAACGTGTCGGGAAGTCATGGAAGGTTAGTGATGATGGGAGAAGTGGGCAAGCCTGGTCGTGTGACACCAACACACTATTCCACTACTCCATCACTCCACTTTCTCCACTTCCCACGAGATACGAATGTTAGGCTAAAAGACTTGTATAAATAGGTTCTCCGCCCTATTTTTTCACAAGGACAAACACAAGAAGAGATAACAGAGGCAAGTGTTGATACAATCGTATTCAAACACCGGAACTGATAGCTTACATCCTGCAAGCTAGTTCATCTTTCTGATACAAGTCATACATAGCCAACACCTTCACAATCTCAACACCTTCTTCGCTTCCCTCCCTAAGATAAACCCCATATCCTTCACTTTGTGACCGAAACAAGTCTGGAACGGCCATTTATTGGTTTAGGCCGGACTTGCACATATTGATCTCTCGAATCTACAAGCACTCACCGCGCAGTGCATTTGTTTAAGGTTTAGATTCATTCCTCATCCACACACCCCAAATTACCAAAATCGGCAGGAATGGTTTTCACCCATAAACAATTAGCGACCACAGTGGGAGGTTAATCTCTCGGTTGTAAAGTCAAGATCTTCGAAATCCGATTCAATTTTATCAATTTCAAAAGGGTAGATCTTAGAACCAATTCAGTCAACAATTCATTTCAAGATGGTGGAACTCAGGTCTGGATCAGCAATCAATTCTGATGGAACTAGTGTGGATAACACTCCTAGTGTCGATGTACCGGTCAGTGGAGCTACCGTGGTCAATACATATCGTGGAGCCATCACTTCCACCATCAGCGCCAGCGTAGCAGGAAATATTCCAGTAAGTGTAACACCTCCCGTCACCAGAGACAGAGCAGCCGCTAATCCCGGTATCTCCTCAAGTGTAACGCCTCCGGTGGTCACCAGAGCAACAACTTTCACTTCTTCATCAGTACGAGGAGCCGGAGGGACAAGATGAGGACCACATCCCATTACCATTGCATACTTGATGGAGAAACAAGAAGTTCTTGCTAAGACTCAAACGGATATGGCCGCAACTCAGAAAGAGGTACTTACTTTTCTTAAGACATTAACTAATCGATTGCTACAAGAGACGCGACATTCCCTGGAGCCAACAAGGAACGCATTCAACGCACCGGAGAAGGTACTTTAGCGACGCGGGACTACATGGACCTGATCAAAGAAGCGACATCGGATATGAGCGGTCTTGTCATGGAGACTCCTACACTGGGGACTGATCCTCACAACGATCCTCCTCGAGTTAATAGTTTCACTATGAACCAGAGGCCGGTGGACCTGGAAGCGGTTTTTCTAATGAAAAGTTTATGCGAACTTTCACACCTCTCGAAGAATCAGCATGTGGAGACGTTTTGCTGCAATCAACCAGAGGAATGTCACAACCGTGCCCTATATGTCACCGCACGCATCAAGGATTCAGAGTTCAAGACGGCCCTTATCGACACATGAGCGTCTTCGAATGTGATTGCTCCCAAGACTCTCAGGACATCCAAGGCTCTCTAAGGAAAGGTCGTACGGAAGGCTACCACAATGACGGACTTCGAGGGAAACTAAACTAGCACATACGTGAGAAGCTCCGCGGAAAGAATCAGACAAGTTCGTTGCGTCCCACTCCCCACGTGGGCGTTAATTCAGGAAGAAGACCGTCTTGCATCATTGAGGGCTAAAACCCATGATGCATCTTCGCTAACGAAGAATTCTTCTCCATCATGTGAAGCCACGACCCACGTTCACACGAAGAGGGAACGAAATTTTGTGGCGAGTCGTGACCAGAAATGGAAAATGGTATACCGACGGTGCCATTATCAATTAGAAGGGGAGAATGTTACCCAGTCTCTCCACCCAATGGAATGCTACAACGGCAACGAACCACAAGAACAAGTGCTAGACTCTCCACGACAGCTGCAAGATGGCACCAACTCCATAGCTGATGAGCTCGACGATGAGGAATCTCCTAGGCATATCTCCATCAGCTCAACCTTTTGTAGGCATTCATACAATCTCCGATCCAGGCCGGTCAAACAATCTCTAAGGCAATTCAGACACGAGATCAGGTGTTGCGTGAATTCGAGAGACATGAATGCTGCCCCAAATATGATCCTCATCTAACTAACATCGACATGTTAGTGAATGTAACCCGTGGATACGGCATGTTCTCCTTCATGGATGGATATAGCGGCTATAACCAGATAAGGATGTACAAGCATGACGCAAGTAAGATAGTTTTTCGAACTCCTCTCGGAAATTTTTATTATACTGTAATGCCATTTGGTTTAAAGAATGCATGAGCAACGTATCAACACACTATGGTGGCAATCTTACACTGGAGATGATACCTCAAGGGAGAATCCTCAAGAAGATAACGATATCCACGCGTCATATCGAGCAAGATCCGGGTGAGTCACTCTATCATACAGTGGTCGAACAAGATTCGGGCGAGCCACTTTATCATACAGTGGTACATGTTTATCATGCTATGTTGGAGAATCTGCGCTTTTGGTCATCCTATGGAGCTGTTGAACGCTCATCTACAACAACATATTCCTTGATAGAAATAACCAGGCCTTCCGGTAATGAAGAGCCTCATAATGTTCGTAGGGGCATATATCTCACCAACAGGTGATACAACCTTCAGCCTTCTGTAAGCAGTTCCCTGAAGCAGCAAGAGGAAAACCACCGAGATATAACATCCTGCGCGTACGCCAACTCCAACTCCAGTACCACATGCACGAATCCCACAATGATGAAACGACATCCAAGATATTCTATATCTGGCTCGACAACAACCACTACGAACAAACCATGTAAACCACGCTTGGGGACTGAGGCTCAACATGAATTTCCTTCACCGTCAGTCAAGGACTTCTTCAACACGAGAGAGATGGTCATTCAAGAAGCATGGAATTCACAAGGGTAAATCGAACTGAAGAGGAAGCCACTTCAACGCTCCCTCCAGCAGAAGCTGCTTCAATGGTCTATTCAATATACGCCTCAACGCTCTCTCCGGGACCCACGTTCACTTCAGAACCCTGCTTTAACACTCTCTCCAGGATCCACCTCAACGTTCGCACCAGAAGCCACTTTAACATCCTCTCGAGACATTTCAACACTCAAGTTACATCGATATTTTGCGCTCTAGTCAAGTTATCTTTGATGTACTCATTGCTCAACATACGTCTCATCCATCCTTCATGAGAGCCCAAAGGAGCATGAAAAACCTTGAAGTCAATATGAGAAGGGTTATCTTGTGGAACGGGTATTTTCATATAGTTGAAAGGGCGCAGGTGAACAACTCATCATCAATGTTCGGCATATCTTTGAAGCTGTCAACACTTCCTGACTTGGCATCAGCATTATCTCCAGAAGATATCTCGACAGAAATTCTTTTCTTCATTCCACGATGAAATAAAAGACAGGATTTAGAACTCGTATAAAAAACGCATGAGATGTAGTCACACATGACAAGACACAATTCACGTTTGAATGCACAAAGGGATTGGATCCAAGTCCGGTATTGCTCAAGCTTCAAGTTCGGATCAATTTTCAAGTCCTGTATTGCTCAAGCTTCAAGTCCGGTATTGGTTTCAAGTATGGTACAAGTTTCAAGTTCGGTGTTGATTAAGCCACAAGTCCGGATCAATTTTCAAGTCCGGTATTGATCAAGCTTCAAGTCCGGTATTGGTTTCAAGTTTGGTACAAGTTTCAAGTCCGGTATTGATTAAGCTACAAGTCCGGATCAATTTTCAAGTCCGGTATTGCTCAAGCTTCAAGTCCGGTATTGGTTTCAAGTCTGGTACAAGTTTCAATTCCGGTGTTGATTAAGCCACAAGTCCGGAACAATTTTCAAGTCTGGTATTGCTCAAGCTTCAAGTCCGGATCAATTTTCAAACACGGTATTGCTCAAGCTTCAAGTACAGTATTGGTTTCAAGTCTGGCACAAGTTTCAAGTCCGGTGTTGATTAAGCCACAAGTCTGGGTCAATTTTCAAGTCCGGTATTGCTCAAGCTTCAAGTCCGGTATTGGTTTCAAGTCTGGTACAAGTTTCAAGTCCGGTGTTGATTAAGCCACAAGTCCGGATCAATTTTCAAGTCCGGTATTGCTCAAGCTTCAAGTCCGGTATTAGTTTCAAGTCTGGTACAAGTTTCAATTCCGGTATTGATTAAGCCACAAGTCCGGATCAATTTTAAAGTCCGGTATTGCTCAAGTTTCAAGTCCGGTGTTGATTAATCCACAAGTTTGGATCAATTTTCAAGTCCGGTATTGCTCAAGTTTCAAGTCTGGTATTGATCAAAGTCACAAGACTGGTATTCGAATAAAACAGGCGCACGCATCAGGGCCGGTTTTCAGTCGAAACATAGGGTTGACGTTTAGTCAGGCACGCGGCGGGTCCCACTTGATCTCAGCCCCAAATTGGTCGAAGCAGACACAGCCGTCCCCAATCAAAGCTCTCTCTCCAAAAGAAGGCGTTTCAGCTCCAACATTTCAACGCTCTCCCGGGCCTACTCCATTATCTGCTTCAACTCTTTTTGCAGGACCCACATTTACATTTGAGCGCACAAGGTTCATTTTTTAAACAAGCTTGTTCACATCGGGTTCCACGTTCGAGCGAAGCAAACAGCAAGCCAGATGTTTGGTTAAAGCACCAAGTCCGGTGTTTATTCAAGCTAGCTGGGTCGGTGTTTGGTCAAAGTAGCAAGATGACACTCGAGCAAGCACATCAACCATACGGTCAAAGTAGGCACATGACATGGCCGACGTTTGAAATATGTACACGGTGGTCCCGCGTTTGATCGAAGCATGCATATCTTCCCATGTTAGAATCAAGCATGCTTACATCAGGTCCCACGTTCGATCAAGCAGACGCAGCGGACCCACGATTAACCAAAACAGGCACATCAAGCCCACGTTTGATCAAGCAGGCGCAGTAGCCCCACGAACGAAACATGCGTAACAGTCCATCGAAGCAGGCAAGACCGACATCATGCTAGGGGAACACACGCCTAGATGCCTCTTGAACATGACATGCTCCAAGGAAAGGATGACCCATCTCTCCTGGTAACATCTAACTTTGTCTCATAATCTTTGTCTTTAACTGTCACCATCTCATGCCTACCCCACAATAGTGTAACCATTATGTGCTAGGAAGGGGACTTAATGTTGATGGTGGATTTTCATTTAAAGGGTAAAATTGTAAAAGCCAAAAAATTATGCACTAACATCTTGTAAAAGATAAGGCCATTAATAAGTGATGGATACTCCTTCACTTTACTAATTCACCTAGAATGGAGCATGTGGCAACAATCCCATTCTGTGAATTAAATACACGAAATTCATCCAGGTTGGAGCATGTAGCAACAATCCCATATACCCTGTGAATTTCCAGCATTATTAATTAATGCGCAACCAGCCTTTTATTTTCTGTACTCATTATCAGTGCGGCATGACAACTGAGTGTTGCTCTCAGCAGAGCAACATGAATCTCCAAGCATTATAATGAAACATGTACGAAATACCCGTACATGCTGCAACTCTCGGTGTGTTATACTAGCCCGATTGAGCCACTCTCGGTGTGTTATACTAGCCCGATTGAGCCACTCTCGGTGTGTTATACTATCCCTATTGAGCATCCGGACTGACTGTATCTGTCTGGATATGATCACAACCATCCAACTCCACCAGCATGATTGGATGGACCATATCGATTCCATAACCCCCAAGCAGGTATGAAATACCCGCTGCCGAACCAATGCGGGCCCCACATGGTCGGCCTCCCCAAAAGATTGGCCTAGCTTGCCAAAATGTCCAAACCATAGCAGTATGGACGGAAAACCCTAAATTAGGGTTTGCAGCACATCACATGTGTCGCAAAACAGTCAACCATCCATCTTCGCAGGTATAGATGGAGGGTGTAGATGTAGATTCAAAGGGCCCAGAGCATGTCAACACAATCACCGTGGCCCGCCTACATACCTGACCGATCGGTCAGGACCAACCATGGTTGGTCATCCTGATTCGTACGCCCAAACAAAGCATGACGCACGGCCGTGAAACCCAAAAATTAGGGTTTCTAAGCATCACGAGCGTTCATCTTCTCCAGCACGAATGGAGGGTCCAAGATTAGATTAAGCAGGTCCGGTCATACCAACATGACCACCGTGGACCCATATATCCCCTCACATGATCGTCCAAGGCATACCATGCCTGGTTATCCCAAATCATTTGTCCAAACTAGCGTGGTCACACTTCCCGAATTGCAAACTAATCTCGAACACTCAACTTCGCCAGACAATTTGAGTGGCTTAGATTACGTTTTCATGGGACAGTCAGGTATAGGTGTGAACATAATCCTGTAACCTACACGCCAGGCCAATCGGCCAAGACCGACCAAGATTAGTCGTCTTAGAACGCGTGCCTGAAGTTGGCATGATGTGCGGCTTTTGCGGCACCAGTTTTCTGTCACAAATTGATCTCGACCACTCAACTTCGCCAGACGAATTTAGTGGTCCAGATCACACTTTCGTGAGACAATGGGGTATGGGCGCCTACAATGTCATGTCATCTACATGCATGTATGGTCGGTCAGCCAAAATTCGTATCCCAAGCTTGGATAAGATCAGGCTGAAGAGTGGTGCCTGTGCGCCTACTCCAAAACCCTAATTTCACCAACGGTCGCAAATGAGTGTCTCAGAGACCATCTCGTCCATCCAACTTCACCGGCTTGGTTATACAACCATGGTCAGAAGTTAATTGGTCAGTACGGAGTCATGGTGATCACCATCCATCATTCTACCACATTATTTGGTCGGCCAAGGGAGGACTTGCTTGCGCAACCTCCAAACCATCACACGAAGTAGGCTGGACATGAAGTTATTTTGAGACTCTCAAATAGCGATGCTTCATACATGCTGAATATACTCGATGCATTACCTGCATAGTATACACACGATACTTCACAAGTATCAATTTTCTAAATAACGTAGCATTACATGCTACTTTATGTGGGTCCCACGATCCACACGTTCAAGGCATCAATCATGTCACAAACTGGGGGATACATACTGGGGAATTGGTCTGGCAGTTTACAGCGTGCAGCGCACAACGTGCCATCACAAGAACATGTCAGGAAGTCATGGACGGTTAGTGATGATGGGAGAAGTGGGCAATCCTGGTCGTGTGACACCAACACACTACTCCACTATTCCATCACTCCACTTTCTCCACTTCCCACGAGATACGAAGGTTAGGCTAAAAGACTTGTATAAATAGGTTCTCCGCCCTATTTTTTCACAAGGACAAGCACAAGACGAGATAACAGAGGCAAGTGTTGATACAATCGTATTCAATCATCGGAACTGATAGCTTACATCCTACAAGACAGTTCATCTTTATGATAAAAGTCATACATAGCCAACACCTTCACAATCTCAACACCTTCTTCGCTTCTTTCCCTAAGATCAACCCCATCTCCTTCACTTTGTGACCGAAACAAGTCTGGAACGGCCATTTCTTGGTTTAGGCCGGACTTGCACAGATTGATCTCTCGAATATACAAGCACTCACCGCGCAGTGCATTTGTTTAAGGTTTAGAATCATTCCTCATCCACACACCCCAAATTACCAAAATCGGCAGGAATAGTTTTCACCCATAAACAATGATGCATTAGGCTAGTTGGGTAAATGATGTAGTTTTTACAGTGGTAAAAAAGGAATTCGTTTCTCAGACTTTGGAAGATATTGATTTTAGACTTAATGAAAGAAAATACTAAAACTAGCAAATAAAATAAAAGAGAATGACAATATTGAGAGATTAATGGGAATCAGGATTCCACCAAGCTCATATTTTATGGTTCAACTATTAATTCTCAAACAATTATAGCTCCAAAAATAATAATTATTGATTCTAAATCTTTGCCAAGGTTGATTTTATAAAACATTAATTGTAAATGGTAAGAATGGGTTATCAAAATACTTAAGCTAATTGCATAACCCATCAAACTAAATCACAACTAATTAATATAAAATTATAAGTCAAATTATATTAATGCAAAAGTCTTAAACAAAATTTAGTAAAATTACCACATTGATGAACATTGGCTTCCTCCGTCATCTCAGTGATGAGGTTTAGCTCCTCTTGTTGTAAATGAACGCTATAGAAAAAATAGGTAGCATCATATTTATTGATTCAATGTGAAAAGGATACAAAAATTATTGATTCCCACTCACTAATAGCATTTCTCGATTACAAGAAATATGAAATAATACTCTCACTATTTTTCTCAATCTCTACAAAAAACAATTCCCCCAAGATGATTCCATACGACTCCTCTTATAATGGGGATTCCAAAATCCTTCCATAATTTTCTACATGAAATGATGTCATTTTTTATTTTCTGGCCAATGGAGTGGCGTCATGTGTCAGGACAATACAAAATCTTCCAATAAAAATGTGCCAGATATCAAATATTGTAGTCAGAATATTCTTTATTTGGGAAATATATCATTTTTAATTAATTCCAACCATAAGGAATAATATCTTGATTTCCTTCTTTATTTTGCTTAGTTTCTTTATTAAACCACATATCTTCAAATATCCTTTAATTATTAATATTTTGCGCATGGTTTCCACACTTCCACACATGATATGGCACACTTCTACACACTCTGTGGCTTGCTTACCACACTCCCATATCCAAATGATTGGCCAAATAATTTTTCATGTTTCCTTTTGGGTAACCCACTTCATTTATTTCTTTTTGCGAGTAGAATTCCACATTTTGGTCCATCGAGCTTTATTTTCCAAAAATACCTATAAATACACAAAATAGAAAAATAAGCACAAAATCGAGTACTAACATTACAGAGAATTGAGAACAAAATAGACACATAAATGCGTCTATCAAATAGACCCAAACTTATTATTTGCTAGGCCCGAGAAAATCTAATCTACACAAAAATATTATCTCAGTGTCGCAGGCATCGCGATTACACTTAGTGTGTTCAACAATACTTTAAACCACTAGGTGGCCCTAGCGGACGAGTTATAGTCTCGGGAGGGTTTACAAGAGGTGTACCCACAAAACCTTCACTTCTAAATTGGTCACAAGTATCCAGAGAGCTATGAGGACATACATATTCTCAACCTATCGTCAAGTAACTAGAATGCAAGGGAAATCAAAGGTATACGCTCTACAGCTGAATAAAAAATTGGGGAGACACATCCACTCTACAACTGGATAAAGAGATATCCGCTCTACAGCTGGATAAACATTATGAGACGCATCCGCTTTACATATCGATAAGATTAGAAGAGAGATAAAAATGAGAGGGACATCTGCTCTACAACTAGATAAATTACGTGTGATGAGTTGAACCAGTCCTAAAAAGATCTTGTGTCATATGGAAAGCAGACTAACAAAGCAACCAATATTCATTTCTCCTCGGCTCTCTCATACTTCTCAATAGAAACAACGTCTTCTTCGGTTTCAACTGTTGATGATAAACTCTCGAACCTCTTAGAACCTTGAAAACTAACTCTTCTCCTCAACTTCTTTTTTACATATTTCTCTTCTTACCCATGGCCTAATTGAACAAAAAGGTAACTATAAAATTTAAATGTAACTATATATATATATAAATTATAGAAAAAACACAATAATAACAAGACTAATATTTACATAGCCATGAGAGAAGCACTTGGATCTTCGCAACTTGTAATGTCTTGGTATCATGAACTTTAACAACTTACATCATTTTCTTTGCTCTTATAACTTCTTGTACCTAAGTCTTCAATCTTGATTTTCAATTCTATTATTTTATTTTTATTGTTGCTTATAAACCTTAAACGTCTTCAAATTTCTTCACATATTTTGATGTTGCTTCGCTTGTTGATGATAAGTTTCTACTGAGAGAGAGTCGTAATCCAGTAATTAAGACTACATGGGAGGTTTCTTTGTCTTTATGACATTTCCTTCTGACCTAATTGTCTTTCCATCATGTATGTCTAGGTCCATCACGATTACCCTCTAAAAAGTAAATTTTCTCTCATGTGTGTCAATGATCTCAATGTCTTTTTCTCTAATGTCTCACTAGAATGTTATCCCTAGCAATTCAAATTTCCATCTATTCGGTGAGAAACAATATATTAACTTAGCTAACCGAATACTATGTGACACTAGAAGATTAATAATGCAACTAAAATGTTTTTCTTATACCCCCAAACTTAAATCTAATATTGTCCTCAATGTTCCGAAGATAAAATTAAAAGCATGAGCAAGGAGAAATTGTTACCACTTGAAGAAAATAAGCAAAGGAAGGATATTAGCGTGTTGTATGAGCATGTGTTACCTCCCAAGAAGTGCTAAGTTTAAAGTCTTCAGGAAGACATCAATTACCACAAAAATTGCTAGTCACCTTTCAAAATCATAAACCAATAGCCGAAACAATTATGGGTCAACAATACCAAATAGAGCTAACACAAATATAAGAGACATGTACTGGATTAGATAAATGAACAAATTGAGTATAACTTTTTCTAGGGTTTCTAAGGTTTTGTTCAAGATAACTAAATTTATCTGGGGTGCCTCTTTGGGCTCCATATGAGTGTCTATAAAAACATGCTCAATTGAAAGGGGGGTCTCTAAAATATGGATTTCCTCATGGAAAATATCATGTGGATCGGGTTGCAGAGTTTGAAAAAACTCAAGTAATACCTCAGAGGCACGAAGTTCAAGTCCCAAGTTAGGGACTTCAATAAGGGATACTTTACGATCACAAGAATCATCGTTACCCCCAAGCTTAGGGTGAACAATATCCTCAAATGGACCATAACCTATTGGATGGATTTTAGGGTTCGTATAGTCAACACAGTGCCTAACTTCCTTTGAGTATTTATCATCTAAATGAACACCATCATCAAAATCGTATAATGGATTATCGAAGAAATTCTCTCACAAAGGATCATCGACTTCCTCCGATTCACTGAAAGGTTCATAAAATAATGGATTATCAAACACGGTGAAGGCTAAAGGATCATGAACAAAAGTGTTAATCATGTTCACCTCTTCTAGATCATCTATCTCGAAAGACTTAATAATATTAAATACATTTAGCTCAGTAGTCAGATTACCAAAGGATATGTTTATAAGTACGGTCCTACAGTTGATGACATCATTAGATGTGGCTAAAAATGGGCGACCTAAAATCACTGGGATTTGAGCACTTGGGTCATGAACTTCCTGGGTGTCTAGAAAAACAAAATCCACTGGATAAATGAACTTATCAACCTCAATTAGAACATTATATATGAGACCTCGAGGGACTTTGACAGGCTTATCAGCTAATTACAGTGTCATTTTAGTCGGCTTCAACTCTCCAAAATCTAGCTGGTTATACACATGATATGGAAGTAAGTTAACACTAGCTCCTAAGTCAAGCAATGCCTTATCCACTGAATGATTACCGATTACACAAGATATAATGGGGCATCCAGGGTCTTTGTACTTAGGGGCTGTTTGGTTCAGAAGAATTGAATTTACTTGACCAGCTAAGAAGGCTTTCTTATGGACACTAAGCTTACGCTTTCGTGTACAAAGATCCTTAAGGAACTTGGTATAAGCAGGCATTTGCCTAATTCATTCTAATAATGAAATGTTAATGTTCACATGCTTAAATATTTTCTTTATTTTTTTTTAAAGTTGATTCCCTCTTGGTTGGAGCTAACAATTGCGAAAATGGGGCTCTAAGAACAAAGGTAGTCATATCAGAGACTGCATTGGACTCTTTAGAGACTTTATCAGTCTCTTAAGCTATGGGATCTTCTTTGGTAGTAGAGGGTGGAACTACAGTATGTCCACTATCAGGCATGACTGCCTTATTGTCCACCGTTTTACCACTTATAAGGATTATTATAGAGTTCACATGATTGAACTCTTTCTCTCTAGAGGGTAGTTCATGAATTCCTGTGGGGTTGGGTAGTGGTTTAATGGGAACTTGCCTTTTTCTATATCGCTCAAAGACTCTGCAATTAGACTAACCTGGGTTTTTAGATCCGAAATAGCTTGAGAGTTTTCATGTAAACCTTTCTCAACCATTTGCTTAAAAACTGCACTATTATAAGATAAGATAGTGAGAGACTCTTCTAAGCTCATGATTTTCTTATTCGACAGGTTATGATACTAATTTGGCTCTAAATGGTTCTTAATATACCCAAAACCTGGAAGAGTCTGAGAACTAATAGACTGACCTTGACTCTGGCCCTTAGACCAAGAGAAATTCGGGTGGTTTCTCGAACCAGGGTTATAGGTATCTGAATATGGGTCAAATATCTGACGTTTTCCAAACCTAAAGTTGTTATAAAGAGCATGAGATTACTCTTCATATATAGCATGGTGTGACCCTTGATTCATTTCTAAGGTCTCTATACACCTAAGAATATCTGACCGATAATCAACTTTATCGAACCTATGGATATGATTTCTAGGTATTTATTGTTCTCTCATTGAAGCCCATTGCCTAGTTTTCTCAGCTAACTCGATAAACTCGCAAAACAAGCATCTGGGTCCTGATGGGTGAATTCTCCACCACTAATTGTTTCTACCTGCATACGGGTTTCACTATCAAGGCCCTCATATAAAATTTGTTCCATGTGGGCTTTCTCAAAGCCATGATATGGACATCGGTATAACAATTCACTAAACCTTTCTACATAATCATGAAGGGTTTCACCTAATTTTTTCTTAAAGGTTTGGATAGATTGCCGATAAGCAGCATGGTGTGGGTGAAATTTCTTAACAAATACCTCTACAAGACCATCCCAGGTGGTAATTGTTTTAGAAAGGATAAAATGATACCTCTCTTTGGCTTTCTTATCGAGATAGGAGTGAAACAAACGTAACCTAAGTACATCTTTGGAGACATTCAGATAGTTCATTGTGTCACAAATCATTTCAAAATCTCTTATGTGGGTATACGGATTCGCATTCTCTAACCCACTAAAGGTACGAAGCATGCCATTTGTCTCAGGTCTAATATCAAATTGGATCATAAAAGATGGTAGAACTACACCTGGGCCACGCATTACTCTAGACGGGTTCAAACGATCCCTAAGGGTTTTTACCAGGACCTCCTCATCATTTTCAATAACCATTTCGACAAAGACAGAAATACCACCTAAATCTGTATCACGGGTTGGACTTGAATTAAAAAGGTCTTTATCCTCAAGTTTATCTCCTACACGTTTCCAACGTCACATACACAGACTAAGAATACTAGCAAGAAATTGTGCACATGCAAATGCTAGGGTTCACTAATTTAGGTAAGCTTGGGTTACCTATAGAAAAAATATACCTGAAGTAGACTGGTCATAGGTACAATGCTGAGGCTTGTGGTATTTCGGGTGATAACGCCCAGAGGGTTCACCTTACTAAACCACGTGTTTACCTAAAATCGGTGCCAGACGAAATATGCAATTGGTGTGTGCACGTGTTTTTTTTTAAAATAAAAAATAAAAGAATGAAATAGAATAATTACAAATAAATAAATAAAATAATTATGTACAAATAAATAGAAGGTAAAAATAATACTACCTTATTTACAAAAATAAAATCTTGAGTACGCTACTTAACTTTTTGGTAGGCAAATCCACAATAAATGCGAAATATAACCTGCACAACAAAGAAATTGTTAGAGCACTGCTCAGTCGAACTCGCAAGCGTTGCTATCTAAAGCTTGTTTGTCAAGTTTAGTTACCAAAACTATAAGTCTTGATTTTTAGTCTACTTATAGCTAAGTCTTGGATTATGATAGTAAGTGTAGTTAAGCCTTAGACTCCACGACGTTCATCGAATGAAGATGAAGAACTACTCAAGGGAACTTGTGAAACTTCATCAACAAAAGTTATGTGGAGACTTGAACTTATCCATCCCTCAAAAGTCTATCTATTATATCTCCTATTTGAGATAAAAGTCGTATTGCTATATAGACTTCAATTATACACATTTGCTATTTCGAGCCGAGTCTATCTCGCTTATCTATTTCTATAAATATGTGTTGGTAAGCTTTCACTTTATCCAAGTTCATCTTTACTCATGACGAAAGTCATGTTGATTATTTCAATAACTTGAAAATCACTTTGATGAAAATAGTTTATGAATAACAACTATTTTAACATCCTCTAAGAAAGTTTCAATGATTAAAATGAGAGTTTAGAACAAGTAACCATGGTTGTTCTCACATTTATGTAAAATTCCAAAACCGGGAACCCAAAGTATGCGTACCCGTACGCGTACTGGCGGTTGTTGGAAATCCAGGTAAGTATGCGTACCCGTACGCATACTGGAGGAAGTTTCACGTTCATGAATTTCTGCTGGAGTTTGGAAGTGAAAAAGACAAACTCAATATGGTTACTTAAGTATACATACCCATTTGTATACTTAAGGAGGTTACTTTCTAAAATCGGTTTGTTCACGAACTAAAACATTTATATAATAAGGAATGCAATCTTTACAAACCGTGGCTATAATGTTCATGAATTGATTCGAGTGAATCAAAATCGATTTTTCTTCAATTGTGTCTTGTATACTTTTATGAGACCTAAGCAATTGAACAACTCTATAACTAGTTCATTTGAGTCATTTGAACTAGTTATGGTAAAGATAAATAAGGTTGTAGAAAGTGCTCATATGGCTAACCATTGGTTAACTATTATTGAACCGACTAAGTGTACACGTTTAAGTACGGTTACTCAAACTTAAATGAAGTTACATTTCATTTGTGTATAACAGGCTAAGTTCGATCTAACGGTTGAAAGATATTAGCTTGAATCTATTCAGGTTTTCATCTAACGGTGAATATTGAATGCTTTGTTACCAAGGTAACTTAGATTGCAAACCATGTTTTGAAATCTATATAAAGGAGAACTCTAGCAACTAGGAAACCTAATCCCCACACCTCATGTGTGCTACTAATTGTTTAATCTAGAGTCGATTCTCCTTTAACCTTAGGTTTTTCACGAAACCCTGTAGGTTAACGACTTAAAGACTTCATTGGGATTGTGAAGCCATACCAAACTATTTTCTCTATAGTTGCGTGATCTGATCTTCCAGTTTTATATTGTGTTTGAGTACAATCGTAAGATTGGCTTGAGATATATATCTCTGATAGGCAAGATATAAAAGTAGTCACAAACACCTTCGTCTCATCGTTTGTGATTCCACAATATCTTGTTTCCTTAATCGATTAAGATTACTGTGAGGTGATTGATAATACTAGGTCGTTCTTCGGGAATATAAGTCTGGGTTATCAGTTGGTTCCTGTTTACCTTGATTTATCAAAAGATAGAACAAAAACTCGTAGGTATATCCGTGGGAGACAGATTTATCTATTCAATAGACTTTTCTGTGTGATACAGATTTGTTTATCAAGTCTTCGACTTTGGGTCATAGCAACTCTTGGTTGTGGGTGAGATCAACTAAGGGAATAAAGTACGTAGTATCCTGCTGGGATCAGAGACGTAAGGAGCACGACTGTACCTTGAATCAATATGAGATTGATTAGGGTTCAACTGCATTCCAGACCGAAGTTAGCTTTGTAGTAGGCTAGTGTTTCTAGCGGCTTAATACAGTGTGGTGTTCAAATCTGGACTAGGTCTCGAGGGTTTTTCTGCATTTGCGGTTTCCTCGTTAACAAAATTTCTGGTGTATGTGTTATTTCTTTTCCGCATTATATTTTGTTATATAATTGAAATATCACAGGTTGTGTGTTGAATCGGTCAATTGGTAAATCCAACCTTTGGTTGTTGATTGAAATTATTTGATCCTTGAACATTTGTCTTTGGTACCGTTCAAGTTATCTCTCTTATATTCAATCAAGCTCGCAAATTATTATTTGTTTGATTGCGGATTGAATTGAGAGATTGAGATATAACTTCTTGATATACTTTTCTTAAGATTGAGTCTAACTGTCTTGTTGATTCTCTTGTAAGTATATTGGAGTTAGTCCATACAGATTGCTAAGCTAAATATTAGGTGAGGTTGTTAGACCCCCGCTTTTTCAGAAAGAGACCAAATTTGTTCACACTCCTATAACGAATGTATATTTCACATATTCTTACGATTTGTTGATTATTTAAATGATGGCCCCATTACCCTCCATATTTAGAATTACGAATCTCGTTTCATAACTCCATAAATTAAATCAAAGGTATATATTTAAATGTTATGTGCACACTCGTTAAGGAGTGTGCACAAATTCAGACTCACAAAGAAAAAACTATACCCAAAGTAAAATCAAAGAAAATCAAACTAAATCAAACTAAATAAAAAATAAAAATAAAAATATAAAACCTAAAACCTAACCTAAAGGCAAGTCCCCAGCAGCGGCTAAAAACTGATGTACTCGTTTCTCGGACTTGGGAAGATATTGATTTTGGATTTAATGAAAGAAAATACTTAAACTAGCAAATAAAATAAAAGAGAATGACAATATTGAGAGATTATTGGGAATAAGGACTCCACCAATCTCATGTTTTATTTATGGTTCATCTATTAATTCTCAAACAATTATAGCTCCAAAAATAATAATAATTGACTCTGAATCTTTGCCAAGGTTGATTTTATTAAACAGTAATTGTAAATGGTAAGCATGGGTTATCAAAATACTTAAGCTAAGCATAACCCATCAAACTAAATCACAATTAATTAATTTAAAATCATAATTCAAATTATATTAATGCCAAAGTCTTAAAAAACATAATAATAAAATTACCACATTGATGAACATTGGCTTCCTCCGTCATCCCAGTGATGAGGTTTAGAACCTCATGTTGTAAATAAACGCTATCGAAAAAATAGGTAGCATTATATTTATTGATTCAATGTGAAAAGGCTACAAAATTTATTGATTCCACTCACTAATAGCATTGCTCGATTACAAGAAATATGAAATAATACTCTCACTATTTTTCTCAATCTCTCCAAAAAAAAAACTCCCCCAAGATGATTCCATACGACTTCTTTTATAATGGGGATTCTGAAAGGGATAATTGGTGTTTGATACTTAAGTTTAAACCAACACTTGGCTTTGGTCTAACATTTGTCCAACGTTAGGCCTTGGTACCTGGACTGGACGTTGACCTGCATTGACTGTTTATGACCAAACTTTACTTAATTTTCTAAAATGAAAATATTGTGAAATTCCAGGTTTACAAGTCTACCCCTGATCCTTCTCTTTTTCATATGTATCAGTGGGCGGTGGTTTATTCACACCACAAATTCTTCTCCACTCTTTTTATTTCTCTGCTACATCCATCAAATCTATAATCTCCATTGTATAATTTTTTATTTTTATTTTTCGTTGAAACCCATCCCGCAAATGTATGAGGATTTGATTTACTTGGATGCGAATGACGAAGAAAATACTATTTCAGATATTTAGAATCGATTTTGATGAAAGAAGAAGGCATAGAGAGGTTATGTGGTTTACTATTGTTGTTGCAGAAATGATTAGGGTTCAGTTGTTACAAAAAATAATTAGGGTTCGGTTAGGGTTTTGATTCTTCTATGGGTTTCAATTGAGCTCATACATAATCGATTTAGTAGGGGTTTCAGTTATATTCGAAAGGGGTTTCAGTTGAGATTCACAACGGAATCGATTATTCAATATGGATTCAATTGAGTTTTAATATGGTTTGAGTTGAGATTTCAATATGGGTACTAAATTCGAATCAAGAAGAAGAAAAGAAATAGTTTAATTCGTGACTGGTTTTGGCTAGGGTTTGACAGAGATGAGTGAGGAAATACAGCTGCTGCTTTTTACAGAGATTGAGAGAAAATTTGTTGTGGTGGAGGTCGATATTCAGAAGGGGATTTGAAGAAATAGAAAGGAAAGGGATGAATGGAGCTTGATTTTACTGAGTTGGTGACGAATTGAGGGTTTGAAGCAGAAATTGTAGAAGATGGTGTTGTGTTCTTTATCAATTATTCTTGGAAAATTTGAAAGAAATAACAGTGGCTCAGATTGTTGTTGCTGCTGTCGAATCAAAGAGAAATTGAAATCTAAGGGTCTGATGGTGAAATCTGGTGAAGAACTTGAAAAAGATGATACAACAGTCAGTAATGGAGTTGAGAAGTTCAAATTAGGGATTCAAGTTTAGATACAGAAGAATATGGGCAAGAATTGAAATGGGTTTTCTTAGATTTCGATCTTGAGGAGATTCTGCGACCATCAGTTTGATGTGGATCTGGAAGCTACGGTTTGGTCAATTTAGGTGAGGAATGATTAACTGCTACTGCTATCAAGTTAACTGCTACCAAGAATGAAGATTCTGATAGGTTTGGATGGTCTGAGATTTAACTGAAGTTTTAGTAGTTGATGTTGAGTTTTTTTATAAATATTAAGAAAACTGCAGGGTATTATAGTAATCTGTTTAATAATTAGATTTTATATTAATTTTATAAATATTACTAAAAAGAAATTAGGACTTAACCTAGTCAACAAGGGTCAACGTCTGGTCCAGGTACCAAGGCCTAACGTTGGACAAATATTAGACCATTGAGTGGTTAGTAAAATGACAGATGGCTAGTTGTCAGTGGGTAGGATTTCCGGATTTGTTTGGGTATTAAATGTGTAAGAGACTACCCTTATCTCCATCAATTATAAAATAAGAATTATCCTGTGGGCTGCTTTTGCAGAGGTTACCTTCTTCTTCAAATATATGATATACTAGTTGTACTGAGTTCAGTACAAGTACCAACGACCAAAAAAGAATTTCTGGGAGCATATAATTATATTTATTGCTCATCCAATGAAGATTCAATATAATTACATTCGACATCGGGCTCAGGTTGGTTGGGCGAAATGTCGTCTGGTATATGGTGTCCTTGATAATCATAAAGTTCCGCTAAAGCTCAAAGGTAAGTTTTACAAATCGGCGACTAGACTTGCGATGTTGTACGGTGCGGAATGATGGGCGAAGAATAGTTAGGACATTTTGAAGCTGCACGGTACAGAGATACGAATGCTGAGGTGGGCATGCGGGAATACGAGGCATGATCGGATTAGGAATGAGTACGTACATAAGAAACTTGTGGTAGCACCAACGAGGAGATACCCACCCAGCATAGGCTGCGTTGGTTTGGGCATTTCCAGAAAATACCGCCTGATGTAACTGTATGTATTCATTTTGAATATTAACCATTTTCTATTCAATCTTTGCAGTACCGGTGGATAGTCTGTTTAATTTTAATGTCATATTCGAATCTCAACTTTTTCGTCAACAAGTGCTGAATTGAATTCATGTTAGCATTTTACTCAAAATCCTTGTAAGTATTTCATTGCCACCTTTATCAAAGTTTTGATTCAATTTTTTTTTATTTTTTTTTGCTATTGTTGATCTATTCTAATTTAGAGCCTCGAAATAACTTGGTAGATAGATTTGGGTGCTGTTTTTTGTTCTTAGGTGATTTTTTCATTCAATGGTGGAAAAATACTAGTTGGATCCATTACATTTCTTGAGTTGTCATCTTTTGTAGAAATAATGCAGTCTTGAGTTGCCATCTTTGAAAATTTAGATACATGTTAGATGAAATCTTATACATTTTATATGCATTCTTATATACATTTTAGACTTCTTATTTCTGCAAATGCAAACTTGTACATTTTGCATCTAAAACTATTTAAGTTGTATATTAATAAGTTTTCATTCTATATTTTCTTATTCATCTTTTTGCGCGTTCGGAAATTCTGACTGTTATTGTGGTGCAGCATGTTACTGTCGAAGGCACAACCTTGGTAAGGTAAGCAGAAGATGTAGCAAGAAACAAAACGGTTGGTTCTTCGACCTCTGTACTACTCTTTGTTTGAACTAAATTGTTCCCATGTACATTATGTCAATGTCCCTTTTTTTCTTACTGTTATGTGCTTTAACGCTTTGCATTGTTTTATTAGAGTCTATTTAAGTGGACGAAATGCTAAAATTAGGATTATTTTAGTACTCCAGATTTATATAAAATCATTATATGTTGAGAAAATGATTAACTTGCCTTGAGAATAAAGTCGGTTTAGTAGACTGTACATTTCATATTGATTTTGGGACATACTATTACTAAGAAGACATGTAATTGAATTGTGGTACGATTAATTTGTGGTGAAATGGTAGCACAACTGACTCCATGTCAGAAGACGCGTGTTCGATTCACGTCAGGTTCACTAATTTTAGTTCATCAATTTTTGGGATCAACTTTGGTTGTTGATACCATAAATAATCTGATTTTTTCTGAATTTTTAATTTTGAGGATCAACTTCGGTTGTTGACATCATATTATTTATTTATTTTATTTTCTGGTTTTTGTTTTGGGATCAACTTCGGTTAATTCTACCATATTTTTGGATCAACTTCGATTATTGACACCATATCTTTTTTCTTCTTATTTTATGATTTTTGTTTTTGGGATCAACTTCGGTTGTTGACAGTATATTATTATTATTAATAATTTTCTCATTTTTGTTTTGGGGATCAACTTCGGTTGTTGACCCATATTTTGGTTATCAACTTCGATTGTTGACGCCATATTCTTTTTCTTATTTTCATATTTTTGTTTTGGGATCAACTTTGGTTGTTGACACAACCGGCGGTGGTGGAAGCGGTAGATCGACGGCGGCGGTGTTCCAGTGGTGTTGGTGGAGTGGTGGAGGCGGTTAGTAGGTGGTGTTTGTTGAGTAGTGATGGATATGTAGTGGTGGAATGTGGGTGGTGACAGAATGGTAGTTGAATATTGGTGGTAGTGGTGGTGGATATGTGGTGGTGCTAATGGTGGTGGTGGCAGCCGTGAAGTGTTAGAGAAAGAAAATTATTTTATTTTAAAATTAAAATAAATAAATTATACGGATGAGGGTATTAAGGTAATCTATTTTTAAATGGATAAGGTTTTTAAATGATAGTGGTGTATTTATTGTTGTATAAGGGTATATTTATTGGGTGACAAAACTAGGAGTATATAATTAATGTGTCATATCTTAAGAGGGATTCCTAAAGGGTTAAGGGGACTCCTTTTCTAAGGATAATTATTTTCATGTATCAACAATAGTGGTTGCCATATATTTCCGAGTAACCGACAATGATTTCCGAGTTTACTTTAATGTTACACAATGATTGTGCAACATTCCTACTGCCGGATCGTTCTGTCGTATTGCACAATGATCGCGCACGATGATTACGCATAATGATTGCACAATATTTTCTCTGGCATATTGCATAATGACTGTGTAATATTCTCTCCGTCATCCCTCTCTGGCCTGATGCACAATGATTGTGCAATATTGGTTCTAAGCTAATAGCCTTCATAATGCGCAAAGGATGCGCTGCAATTCTCTAGGCCATCTATTGGTAGACGCATTTATGTGTCTATTTTGGTATCAATTCTCTGTAATGTTAGTACTAGATTTTGTGCTTATTTTTCTATTTTGTATATTTGTAGGTATTTTTGGAAAATAAAGCTCGATGAACCAAAATGTGGAATTCTATTCACAAAAAGAAGTAAATGAAGAGGGCTAGGAACAAAAGGAAACATGAAGAATTATTAGGCCAATCATTTGGATATGGGAGTGTGGTAAGCAAGCCACAGAGTATGTAGAAGTGTGTTATATCATGTGTGGAAGTGTGGAGACCATGTGCAAGATATTAATAATTAAAGGATATTTGAAGATATGTGGTTTAATGAATAAAATAAGCAAAATAAAGAAGGAAATCAAGATATTATCGAGATGTTTAACAAGACAAGCTTGACTCAAAATTTCTTATTTGCAATATCTACTAGAAGTCATACGACATAGTCTCATATAGATATAATTAATGGTAACACTTATGAGTAAATTGAATAGTTCAGTCTTCGTATACCTCTTTGATGATGAAGTTCTCCAAAAGCCTTCGTTTAATCTTCAGTATTTTATCTTCGGGGGTTATTTAGTGATGTTGATGCTCAACTACCATACTATAATCTATTCTGATACTTGACTTAAGCAGACTAGAAATCAAGCTATAATTTTATGCTACTTATGTAGACTAGAAATCAAACTATAATTTTATGTTACTAACATTAACAACAAGCTTGAGATATCGAAACTTGTGAGTTCGACCGAGCAGTGATCCAACAACATATACATGGAACTATTGATGATTCATGAAGAGAACAAAAGAATGAACTTGAGACTTCGTCAAAACCATGGGATGGAAATGACACATGATATTACCAGAGTGGAATCGCCGAAGCATATAGATAACGAACACAAGATAATAGTATTGTCATGGACCCAAGTTAGATTACTTGTTTGTTTTTAGGTTTAGAGTGGGTTCCCTGTATTTTGGTGGCCCTTATCATTTATTATGTCTGCTTTATAATTCATGTCTATGTGAGGAAAGAGAGTTTGATTAGTTAGTAAAATGCCAGATGGATAGTTCTCGGTGGGTAGGATGTCCGTATTTGTATAAGGTATTAAATGTGTAAGAGAGCTACCTTTCTCTCCATCAATTATCAAATAAGAATTATCCTTTAGGTTGCTTTTGCTGAGGTTATCTTCTTCTTCTTTAATTCTCTGGCATCCTTTAGGTTTTATCTCTGGACTTATACACATATGTGTTTCCACAACAATGCGAATGTCCTCCATTAGTTATATTGTCTAAAATCTCATTTCAATCATTGAAACATTCTCAGATGACGTTATATATTTGTTATTCACAAACCATTTTTCGTCAGAGCAATTTTCAAAGTGATTGAAACTTAACATGACTTTCGTCACTAGGTGTTGATGGTGGATTTTAGTTCAGGGCTAAAGTTGTAAAACCAATATTTTGTATAACCATCCTGCAGAGGATGAGATTATTTTATAAGTGATGAATACTTCTTCACTTTATTAATTCACCTAGAATGGAGCATGTAGCAACAATCCCCCGAATATTCTGTGAATTTTAGCATTATTGATTAATGCATAAAACGCCTTGTATTTCCTGTGATGTTCCTAGAAGAACTCTTATTGTTGGTGCGGCATGATGACTGATTGTTACTCGCAGCAGAGTAGCATGAATATCCAAGTACCAACAGTGAGGCATGCACGAAATGCCCGTACAGGCTATAACTCTCGGTGTGTTATACTATCCCGATTGAGCATGTAACTCTCGGTATGTTATACTAGCCCGATTGAGTATGTAACTCTCGGTGTGCTATACTAGCCCGATTGAGCGTCTAGACTGTCCGTAACAGTCTAGAAACGATCACGGTCATCCAACTTCGCAGGCATGATTGGATGGTCGGGATCGAATCCAATACCCCCAAGTAGGTATTGGAACATTCAATGCCGACCCAATACAGGCCCCTCATGATCGGCCTCCCCAAAAGGGGTGGAATAGCTTGGAAAACCGTCCAAACCAAGCAGAATGGACAAAAAACCCTAAATTAGGGTTTGCGGCACATTACATGTGTCGCAAAACGATCGCAACCATCCATCTTCGCAGTCATAGATGGAGGGTGTAGATGTAGATTCAAATGGCCCAGAGCATGTCAACACAATCACTGTGGGCCCGCCTACATACATGAACAAACGGTCATGACCAACCATGATTGGTTGTCCCAATTCATGCGCGCAAAACAATGCATGAAGCATGGCCGGCCAAAACCCTAATTAGGGTTTGTATCGATCACGAGCGTTTTTTTTCTCCTGATCGAATGAAGGGCTTAGGAGACAATTAAGAAAGTCCAGTGAGCATCAACATGATCACCATGGAACCATATATCTCCCCATCCGACCGACCATGGCATAACGTGCCTGGTTTCTCCAAAACGCACGCCCAAACTAGCGTGGTCATGCTTCCCAGATCACAAACTGATCTCGACCACTCAACTTCGCCAGAAAAATTGAGTGGCTTAGATCACGTTTCCATGGGACAGTCATGTATAGGCATGAATACTAGCCTAACACCTACACGCCGGACCAAACGGCCGAGACCAACCAAGCTTGGTCGTCTCGAAACGCACGCCTTGAAGGTGGCATGCCGCGCCCCTTTAAGAATCCTTTGCGGCATAGGATTTCTGTCGCAAATCGATCTCAGCCACTCAACTTTAGCAGTAAATTCGAGTGGCCTAGATCAAACCTTCATGGGACAGTGAAGCATGGGCATGGACATCAGCATGATGTCTACACGCATGCTTGATCGGTACTCCATAAAGCGCCTCCCATGCTTGGATTCGACCAAGCTGAAAGAGGATACTTGCGCACCTCCTAAACCCTAATCCGACGGTCGCAGATGTGGGTCGCAAGTCATCTCATCGGTCTAGCTTCACTAGCTTGGACGGACAGCCTAGGATAGGAGTTAGGCGGCCAGTAAAGTATCACCATGATCACCGTCCGCCACTCTTCTACCTAATATGATCGGATAAGGCATGTCTCACCCATGAAGCCTCCAAACCCTCACGTGAAGCAGGCAGGGCATGATGCTCAACAACGATTCTTCATATATGCCGAATACATTCGATGCATGACATGCATAGAATACACACGATACTTTACAAGTATCGACTTCCTAAATAACTTGGTTATTTAACTAGCATTACATGATACCTTCTGTGGGTCCCACGATCCACACACTCGAGACATCAATCATGTCACAAACTTGGGGATACATACTGGGGTATTGGTCAGGCGGTTTACAGCGTGCAGCGTGCAACGCGCCATCACAAGAACGTGTCAGGAAGACATGGACGGTTAGTGATGATGGAAGAAGTGGGCAAGATTGATCATGTGACACTAACACACCACTCCACTAATCCATCACTCCACTTCCTCCACTTCCTACTAGAGACGTGAATAAGGCTCAAATGACTTGTATAAATAGGTTCTCCTCCCTATTTCCAAAAGATAACACAACACAGAAACCAAGTGTTAATACAACACGTATTCAAACACCCAGAGCATGCTTGCATTAATCGTAAGCTTGCTCACCTTTCTATTACAATTCATAAACAAGCCTACACCTTCACAATCTCAACACCTTCTTCGTTTCCCTCTCTAAGATCAACCCCATCTCCTTCACTTTGTGACCGAAACAAGTCTGGAACAGCCATTTCTTGGTTTAGGCCAGAATTGTATAGATTGATATCTCGAATCAAAAGCACTCATCGCGTAGTGCATTTGTTTAGGGATTAGATTCATTCCTCATCCACACACCCCAAATTACCAAATCTGGCAGGAATAGTTTTCACCCATAAAAACTAGGTAAAGATGAACTTGGCTAAAGTGAAAGCTTTACCAACACATATTTCGATAAATAGATAGGCGAGGTATACTCGGCTCGAAATACCACATGTGTATAATCTTAGTCTATATAGTAAAACGAATTTTGTCTCAAGATAGGAGATAGAGTATATTGACTTTTGAGTGATATCTAAGTTTAAGTCTCCACATACATGTTAGTCGATGAAGATCTACCAGTTCCGTGAGTAGTCCTTCGTATTGTATGATGATTTCCATGGAGTTCTTGAGCTCAACTACACTATATATCCTAGTCCAAGACCTTAGCTATAGTAGACTACAAATCAAGACTTATAATTTTGATCACTAACATTGACAAACATGCTTGAGATAGCAACACATGCGAGTTCGACCGAGCAATGCTCTAACAATCTCCCCCTTTGTCAATTTTAGTGACAAAACTATCAATATATATGGAATACAAAAAATATACAAATAAACTTTGTAGCTCCTATTCCACATGTTTAATCTTCAACATTACTGGAAATCTTCGTCACTTCCATGTACTCCAATGATCCCAAAGGTTGTAAATTTAGTATCATCGTTGTTGAAAATCCATAGGTAAAACAACGAGAAATCAAGAGTTCTCAATCATTGTTATACAGTGTCATAGTATCATTACACAGTGTCAAAGTCCAATTGCATCACAACTTCAACAATAATACTATGGTGATATGTCACTCCCCCTTAGTCAATACTCCATCTCACATGGAAACCACTCCCCCTTATATAATGATCCTAAAACCATATGTATTTGTAGTGTGAACTACATATTAATTCTCCCCCTTTTTGTCAATAAAATTGGCAAAGGTACAAAAACAGGATCCTAATGAAATTTCCGTAAGAGACATTTCATGACCAAAGGTAAATGTATAATATCTTATTTAGATGCAATCATAAAGCCAAAGCTAAATGCATTCATCAAGGAGTTTATAAAGTCGCAAGATAACCCTTCCAATATTCCACAGCCGCACTCCCCACAAAGGTTTGGCAACCCATAATTAATCTAACCAGAATACACAATTAAACTAATCACAAAAGTAATCAATTTAATTGTTTATACTCACATAAGAAAATCTATGGAGCAACGACTAAGTTAACCATGAAAATAATCAACCCAGTCAAAAACGCTCAAACATAAGAAAAACTTACGGATTCATAACTAAATAACCAAACAAAATGATTAATTTAGTTCAAAATGCTCGACATAAAGTACCTTACATAACACAACTACTCTAATCACAAAAATAATCAACTTGGTTGTCTAGTGCTCAACATAAGACACATTAAGGAGCCTCACAGTAATACACAAAAATGGATCAGGGAAGATCAATTACTGCGGAATACATAAGGATTCATTTTATGTTTCCATCACCATTTTCACAATGACATACAATAGAGATAATCCTTGAATTACAAAAGATTTTAACCTATCTTCCATCAAAAATTGACATAATAGGCTTAACTTTTGTATTTGTCAAAAGTCCATTCATTCTTTCATCAATACTTGCATATCAACTCATGAACGACTTTACTTTTGACAAAGTATGGGACAATCAAGTTCACGGACGTAAACACACATATCCAATAACAATATTTCAATATATAAAACCTTAAAGATTAATACTGCAAAAATCATCTTCTAAATGTTTTTAGAATTTAAACAAATAAACTTAAAAATATGAAGATGAAAATGTTGGATATAGCTATGTGTAATCACAATAATGGCTATTCCAAACTCTAGTTATTCCTCTAAACAAGACAAGAGCAGTAGAATATTTACTAGGCAATAAGACCTTTGAAAATCTTGATCATCCCCGAACTCCTTGTCGTCAACAACCATTGGAACATAAGGTTCATTAAGGTAGGTGTTTATATCAATAAACCTTCTTGGCTGCTATTGTCGAACCAGGGCCTTTTGAATCTCATGAGTCTTATACACAAAAGCCTTTATTTGTTGAATCTCCTTTCTCATCTCCTTCAACCCATCAAGAACATCATAAAACTTCTGAGAATTTGAAGGAACGGATCTGGGCTTCCTCACATTCCTCCTTTTTATTTTCTGTAGTTGCAGGAATTCCTACACTACACCCCATACAAGAATCCACAATTATCAACACATATTTGTATATTAAGAACAACACTTTTATTGATTAATTCTCAGAAATGTTACAAGAAATGGAAGAAATCAAGAATACAATCGCTCACAAGAATTTTCTCTCTCCTCAAGACTTTCTCAACACTCTAAAAATTATCTCTCCCTCTCAAGATTACTCATCCCCTATATATAGGGTATTACATAATGGATGACAGCTCATAGACAGCTAAGCTATCCCTTATTTCGGATTTAACTTGCGATATCTTCGCGAGTGCAATAATGTTAATCTCGCAAACACTCTAATCTTCGCAGGATCTTTAAGTTTTCTTCATGTTTCTACCATCGTTATTTGTTGCTTCGTTCTTTTAATCTTTTCTGCGACGCTCACTAGTGTCTTTAATGAAAACTTTGCAAGAATTTTCTTGCTGCGATATTCTGATCCTACAACTTGCCTCTTTTTCCTTGAATATTGCTCGAAAAGAGATTTTAAGGAAAAATCTTCCTTTCTGTAGCTGTTGAAGGAACGAGTGAAAGAATATTTGGACTTGAAAAGTACGTACTTGCCTCTATTCTTTTGCAAAGTTCTAGAATATTGCTTCTACTCTTTCAAAATTATCACTTTAACTTGTCCACTTTGGAAATGATTCTTGCCGAGAAGATAAAGAATATATGATGTTTTCTTAATAATCCATACTAGCATCTATTCTTTATCTTATAAGAGTAGAATCTTTAAGAAAGTGAGTTAGTGATTTCTTCACCCTTATCTTGCCTCTGCCTCAGGGTAATATAATCCTTTAAGGATGTCTTTAACTTTGCAAAATAACCATACTCTGTGAATCTCTTACATATTCTGCGAGGTTGTAGCCATTTCTGCGAAATAATGTTTCTCAAAAAACTTTAATAATATTTCTACGAAATTATGACATATTTGTGAGACTACAAATAATACTTCTGACATATATTTTTATAATTTTCGCAGAATATATCACATGTATCTTTTCTTCCATCCAATTTTTGACACGTCTTTTTCAACCGCAATTTTTCAACCATTCACGTGTCTCCTCGAATTAATTGCGTTTATCTTTTCGAGAAATTTCCCTCTCTATAAATATCCCTTTCATTCTCATTTTTTCCTCTTTTTATCTTCTTCCCAATCTCTCTGCAATTTTACTATTCCTCCGTAATTTACACTTCTGCTACTATAACTCTTCATTCTTTTCTTTCTTCCAAATTTCATCCTCATTCTTTAAATATGACTCCCGCTGGTCGCAGAAACGAAATTTCTTTTGAAAAAGTTCAGAAGAAACTTCAAAGTAATGGTTTTACTTTATCCACTATCCCGGGTCAAGGCCCTAAATCTGAACTCACTGAAAATTTATTTTCTGATCATCAATCCCATCAGAGTAAGATCATAATATCGCTGGGTCAACTTCTCGCCGGCCTTCCCATTCCTCTATATGATCCTGAACTTTCCTTGTTTTACGAGATACTTTCTCATAAGAAATTCTCGCGAGCTGTATATCAACTAAGTGGTGATTGCATTCGTATAATGCATGAGTTTTCCACTCGCGGTGCAGGTAAAAAATCTATTTACTCTGATGAGCCAAAAACCCTAAATTCAAAGGCATTGCGATTGTTCCTGCGAAGTATACCGTGGAAAATGTTTTTGCGAATTATGAGATAATTTCCATGAAGAGAGATAACACTTGTTGGGGAGTTCGTTTAAACAAGAAAAGTAATGTTGCTGCTGACAAGATCTTGATGCAAGACATTGACTGGAATCCTGGTAATAATTCATGCCCACGTCACTCTAATGATGATAGATGGCATATTTTCCCCTTAACCATAGAAGGTCCATATATTTATGGTACTCTTACTTTACCTGCGAACCTCGCAGAGTATAATCCTTGGGAATTCTATTGGCCTGATAGAGATTTGGAGGTATATTTCTGAACTCCTCTTGAATTATTATCTTCTGTACTCTTTATCTCTTTTTGCTGATTACTTTTATATCTTCACATGTTTACAAAATTGTCAGACTGAGAGATTAAAGAAGAATTATAGCAATACTGGGAAACCCAGCATTTTATCTACTCTTCGTTCTATCACAGATGAGGTAAGAAATTCTCTTTCAGAATTTTTAATAATATATTGTTGCCTCCATTATACCTGTTTCTTATCTTTATTTTTGGTATAGGTTATCACTGAGATAGATGGTAGGATCGGAAAGATACCTACAACTATGTATATACTGCAAGTGCACAGTGTCGACAAGCAACACAGGGCAAGCACAGGTCAAACCACAGAGACTTGGTGAGTGTAGAAGTTGATTCTAAATCCTGATTCAGAGAGTAACCAAAAGGGGTTTGATTTTGTAGATACGACGATATGATTTTCAAGTGACTGAAATAATAAAAGTAAAAGATGCAAATAACAAGATATGTAAACAATGATAATATGGATACTAGGGTATTCAAATCCACCAATAACCTATGATATGCATTCAACTTGTAATATTATTCTTGTCCTTATAGTAGATTCAAGTCTACCGTATAACTAAGGTGTTTCTCCAATGGATAATTTAATCACAACTAAAGTATTTCTCCAAAGCATTAATTGTCTAATTAAGCACAACTAATCTAAAGATCAATATTTGGTTAAGCATGAGTTGTAGCATAATCAACATAGAGATATTCTAACTACAATGGATACATGGCATACATTGTGAGAGCAAGATGTTGAAAAACTTGGATTAAATTATATCTTTAAACAATTCTAAACTTTCAAGAACAAGATACAAGATATGAATACATACCAATGATATTAGGGCTTCATCTAAACCCTAGTAAATGAAATTAGAACATGAAGAACATTACAACAAAATTGAAATTTGATAAACTAACATGAACAAGCTATTCTTGGATGAGTTTTCAACACAACAACCCTATCTATTTATACACAAAAACTCTCTCAACACTTGGATTCGAAATTTACTGTAGCAACCACTCAACAATTAAACAAAACATGTTTTCTTTAATTGATGGATGAAATGGAATCCAATGGGGGTGAGGTGGATGTTTTGGAAAGAATCCAATAGGGGTGAGGTGGAAATGGATTTGGGTCTTGGGTTTTGGATCATGGGTTGTTTAATCCCATGAATTTGTAAACAGGTTGCCACTGATGCGCGAGCGGGTTGCAACGCTTCCAACTTTCTTCTCTTTTGTCTTCTCAATTCTTCCAAGCTTTATTTAGTACTTAAAAACACAAAATTAATTAATACAAATATTTATTCTTGAAAATGGTAAAAATGCAGAATTTGGGATAATATATGACTTTGAAGCGCGAAAGATGAGTTAAGTGCCAATGAAAAGGTGTATGAATATGCAATATTTGGCACTCATCAATAGAAACTATTGAAATTGTGAAGACCACTAATAAAGGTAAAGGCAAAAGTTCTCCTTGCAAAGAGAAATCCAGTAAAGATGTTACTCGCAAGGAGAAATCTGCTGCTCCTCCTTCAAAGAAATGAAAAACTTGTTCTCCCTCCCCTTTAAATTCTCAATCTAGCGAAAGTTCTACTAAGGATAATGTTGATGATAGTGATGATGATGGTAATGATGACATTTCTTCTGCGAATGAAACTTCTCAATCTGAGTCTTCTATGGCTCTACTATCCAACATATTATCAGATTCATTGCATGGCATTGGGGATGATAGCGAGGCTCTTACTAATCCTTGCAAAGCTCTCGTAAATATCTTTGATGTTCCCCTGCTGACCAACAATGATTCACTTCGCGGAGTTTCTAAATCAGTATCTCCCATCCTTTTAAACTCCCTTGGTTCTCTGTTATGTTCTTATCTCTTTGATTCTTCTTGATTTTAAAATTTTCAACTATATATATGTCCTTGTAATTCCTCTTTCTTTTTTTTCTTTTTTTTAGGTTGGTAGAGTTGCTTTTGTAGTTTCTTCAGATTTGGATAAGAGACGATCAACTCTCTTAAAGAAAAATGTTGATCTTCGCAGGGAAAACAAAAAGCTAAAATCTGAATCTGCCAACCTTCGCGAGCAGTTAAAATCTGAATCTGCCAACCTTCGCGAGGAAAACAAGCGATCGGGAATTGAACTCTCCTCTTCGCAAGATAAAATTTCTAACCTTCAAGCTGCGAATGATCAACTTTATGGTATGAAATTTTTCCCTCTTTATTTTTTCTTCTTATCCTTTTAGTTCATCTTCTTTGATCAACCACTCTTGCAGGCATTTATGGTTTATCTGATGAAGCTGCAACCCTTCGTTCTTTTCCCTATTCTATAGATGATGATACTCTTCTTTAACGTCTGAATAAATCTTTGAATACTTTTTTTAATGACCGAATTACTTCCCACTCCATAGATGAACCTAGATCAAAATTTCACCTTTTAGAGATTAAACACATATCCAATTTTGGGCTAGCCAATAAGCATAAGTGTTTTTTATGTTGATGCCAAAGAGGAGATTGGTAAATCGAGATCCAAATACAGTAAGCTTATTGATAAAAAGGATTGTATTACTAAACAAGGTGTTCAATCTTTAGCGGAATTCCACAAGACTCTTCTCGAAACTCAAATTGAGAGAGATCGGCTTATCTGCGAGAATTCAACTCTTGTTGAGAGGGAAACCCAAGTTCGCTCCCGTCTTCTTATAGATAATGATGATGAATTCGCTTGGGCTGCAAAAGTATTACACGATGCTAGAAGTAATCTAGGTGTAAATGTTAGTCTTCACGCTGACCAAACATCCTTGATTAAAGATTTTCCTTCTGAGAGAGAAGGTTGTCAACTATTCTTTCCTACTTACTCTTTGTCTTTCACAAATTTTCATCAAATTACTCATTCATTATTATACATTCGCAGATTCTGAAAAGAGACTTCGTCAAAGAATTGAAGAATTAGAAAATGAGAAAGGAACTCTCGCAAACTCCCTTTCTTCTCGCAATGATAAGTGCTTAAGTTTGAAGAATCAACCGAAGATAACTATTACCAACTTTAAGAATGATGCTCTTTCTTATCGCAATAATATTATCAGGTCAATCTGCAATAATCACGACATTCCTCTCTCTAATTACCCTTGTATTGAAGAAAAAGTTCCGGAGAATGTTCCTTCTTTAGTGATTTCTGATAGTGAAGCTGATGAAGATGAAGAAGAATCTGAAGATGAAAGATCTGATAATATAGAAAAATATGATGAAGAGGAAAATGAATCAACCAAGAAGTAATTCTGCTTTACTGTTGTATATTCATTCTTTAATCTTCCTATCTTTCTGCTGCGAATTTCTCTTCCTTCATGCATGTGTTAGTAAAACAACTCTTTCTTGCGATATAATCAATCAATATATAATTAACTTTTTTAATCTATGTATAAATCTGCGTAAATCTATCATGCAGAGTCAAAAAATACTTTCTCATGATAAAAATTAATCATATATTCCCATATTTTCCTCTGTTTTTTGTATCCAAATGAGAGATTAAGCAATTTGTAAAGTGAATATTGCACAATCTCGCAATTCTTTATTTATATTCTTATGTGTTCTTATTTTTCCTTCCTAAGTAAAGGTCTTATTTATCCACTCTTTCTTTTGCGACAAAACCGCAAGACGTTTTTGCATTTTCATGCAAAAACCCATTGATCTTGCCTTATCTTTTTGTATTCTTTTACTGCGACAATATGATAGGCCTAAATTTTCTTGCGAAAATAAAGCCCCATGACATTGTCTTCTTGCGATGAAATCGCAGGACGTCTTTACATTTTCATGCAATGACCCATTGATCTCATCTTATCTTTTTATCTTGGCTTTTTGCCTCTATTGATATTTGTTGCACAAATACGACAAGCCTAAATTTTCTTGCGAAAATAAAGCCTCATGATATTACGTCTTAAGACACTTATTAGCTCCCTAATGGAGGGTGCCGCCCTTATCTTCCCCCTGGTTGCCCCTTCAAGGAGACGTACATCGGCCATACAAGATTAGATCCTCCCATCCGGATTTACCAACAACCAGTTATTTTACGCAGCCTCTTATCCTTTTTGCCTATATGGCTTATAGTTACGAAACTGCACCCTAAGTGGGAATTTCTTCAGGCCGAGTACATCATAGTCAAGACTTTCCAAGAATGGCAAGGGTAGGTTCATTCGCCCCAGGCACTCTTGGATCAACCGTGTACCGTGACGCCTTGATCATATTCTGCACTCCTTAGAAGAGACCCTCGGTCGTCCAACCAGGGTATAACCTTATATATAGTTGAAAATCCAAGGTATCTCTCCCGGATAGGCTTTCTTGAGCCCCACATCTCCATGACTCAAGTTCCAGTAGCGGTATAACTGTATCTTTGAGTCATGCAATCAAATACCCCCTTAAATGACGTATTTTAGGTCTTACATTTTCCTCTTGCGAAATTTTATTCGCGAACTAGGGTGTACGCCATAAAGGTTCGTCCCATTCTGCGAATTTCTCTTCGCATTTCTTGCGATATTTTCACATTTTCTTGCTTCAATGCTGGTGTAATTTCACAATCTCATATTTTTCATTAAGCAACAATTTGTGAATCACATTGTTCATGCATATCTTTCAATATCATTTCAGTATCATAATTTGAAATCTTTTACCTTTACTTTATTCTGCCCTTGGGATTTTATTGCGCTTTGCTATGTTTCCCTTGCGAGTCATTCACTAGATACTGTGTTCATTCTTTTTTTCAGATTTTCTTCTTCTCGCAGCTCTTTGGCATCCACCATTAATCTGTCACATCTTTGTCTTTGCTTGATGTTGTGCTTCCAATTGCTATGCTTCGCAGCTCTCTCTTCGCAATATTTTATATCAATCTCATAACACTTTCTGCTTTCACTCCAATATCCTTTTATGACTCCAACACCATTTGGATGTAGAAACTTAATGCACTGATGGTAAGTGGATGCCACACCTAGAATGACATGCAACCAAGGTCTTCCAATTAAGGCGTTGTAGGGTGACTCCACATCCACTACACAGAATAAGACTTTAGATGTTATTCCTTTTAATGGGATTCTCATTGTGATCTCTCCCTTTGGTTTATTGGCGGTACCATTGAAACCATATATATTGTACGTTGAGGATATTAGATCCTCGTCTCTCCCTCCCATGGTCTTATATGTGTGATAAAATAAAATATCCACAGAACAACCTGTATAAATCAATATTCTATTGATTGCCCATGAATCTTCATTTTCATCATATTCAGTTTTATCTTCATCTTCATCTTCATCCTCTTTTTGTTTTGGATTTATCTCTAGTCTCACAACCAATGGTTGATCATGCATTTCTCCAGGCTCAGGTACTTCTTGTGCGGTGAAAGAAATAATCTGTTTTGCCACTCTTTAAGCGGCGAGGCTTTCGCAATGTTCATGATTTATTTCCCAACAGCATCTCTTGCAAACACTCGGCTTAAAACATTATCGTGGAAGTCTTCGATAGTCTTGAATAAATGTATAATGGAGTTACAGAAAGAAAAAAAATTTCCTTTGCTCCAACTTCTATCACAAATGTTTCTCCTCCTTTTGTTGTATTTACTCTGCGAATTTCTGGTGGAGGTGGTAATGGCTGAGATTGCGGGTGCCCTATTAGAAAATAGTTTAATCTTCCCTGATCTATCATCCTTAAAATGATCTTTTTTATATTCCTGCATTCATTTGTTGAGTGACCATAAAAATGATGATAAGAGAAAAATTCTTGACTTCGGTTATTTAGGTGTGGTTCTTTTCCCATGTTCCATGGTGCTTGCATATTTTCCATTAAGATTATGGCTTCCCAAATTTTTCTACACTTGCATTCAAAGGTGCCATTTTGATTTCTTCCCATATCATCTTCTGATTTCCCTGCCCTCTTTGATAACTTTTTCTCTGTCCACCATAAGTCTCTTGTGGTTGATCAAGTCTCTGAATTTTATTATTTCCCCCGCGATAAAAGTTTCTCTCTCTTTCAAACTCTTTTTGATCTCGACTTCCCATAGCTACTAATTTTTGTTGACCATCATCCACATTCTTTTCTAGTTTTGCCTGCGAGGTGCTCGCTACCGTATTTATCATTTTGGGAAGTAAACTTGCACTCGCTGTAACTGAACTAGTGTTCGCAATAGGATATGACTCCATCTCATTTTGTTTTTCCTCCAACGCATTATATTCTTCCTGCAATTCTCGCAGCTCTGTCATAGTGATCGTATTTTTTATTCTAAAAATTTGTATATATAACAGGTTGGTTGCGAACTAGTGTTCGCAATAGGATACGACTCCATCTCATTTTGTTTTTCCTCCAACACAGTATATTCTTCCTGCAATTCTCGCAGCTCTGTCATAGTGATCGTATTTTTGATTCTAGAAATTTGTATATATAACAGGTTGGTTGCGAACATAGCATAAATAAAGGACAAAATAAGGTATCTCTCATCTACTCTTCCAGCCATCTCACTGTACATTGTCTTCCATCTTATGGTTAGGTTTTTCAAACTTTCGCCAATCCTCTGTTTTAACCCAAATACATCTTCAATACCGGGCCACGAAGAATTGTTGCTTATATATGCTCCCAAAATGTAGCTTGCAGATGGTCGAAAGGAGTTATAGTGTTTTTAGGTAAACCTTCGAACCATTTTAACGCCTCGCCAGTTAAGCTAGATGCAAAGTATTTGCATAATACAACATCATGGTTTTCCCACTGTAGCATACACCTAGCATAAGCCTTGACATGTTGAACAACACAAGTAGTCCCATCGAAGATACTGGTTAATGCTTGTAAATTGCATTTTTGGGGTATTCCTCCTAATTGTACTTCTTGAGTGAACGGAGTTCTCGCAGCTTCTTCAATGGCTTAATCAATTTGCCTTCTGCCTCCTTCTCTTCTGTTATTTAACATTCCCCTCATTTCTGCTAGCTCTCTTAAGATTTGTTCATTCCCAGCTGAGTTTTGCTCCATTGGTCTTTTCAGCGCAGCTTCCCTTCTCCTGCTTTCTTGTCTATCTTGTGTTGCGAGATTTTAATTTCCGTCTCCATTATTTTATTCTTGTCTTTCTCCGTTATCTTCTCTTACATTTATTTCACGAATGCGTACACCATTATATCTCTCATTTTCTCTTCTGCTCTTCTTTGCACCCTATCGTATTCTTCGTTAATATTACCATTATTGCGGTTTTGTTCGCGTCTTCTTTCTTGATTGTCATGATTGTTCTGGAAAATTACCTCTTGGAATTCTTGCTCTTCCACTTCTGCTCTCAATCTTTCCCTTTCGCAAGATAAACGTGCTTGTTCAGCATAATGTCTCTCAATTTCTCTTTCAATTATATGTTGATTTCTTAGAGTTTCTCTTCCTTGCAATATCCTCCTCCCTTCTTCTTGATTTTCTTCACCATTTTGGTTATTTCGTGCCTGGCGTTGTTCAGTCTCCTACCTTCTATTGTTTTGTTCGTTTTGTTAAATTTCACCTTGTGGTATATAACGATCTTCCCTTATTTCTCTCATTTCGCGACGTTCCTCATTTGGATCATGATTTTCTTCTTCAATGTTTGCTATAGGTGATCTTCTTCTTATCTCACTTATGATTGTTCTCGAACTTGATATCGTTGTACTTCTTGATCTTCTATTTTGTAACCTCATGTTTTCCATTCTCAATTCATGGTTTTGTCTTGCCAAATTTGCACGTTCTTCCGCATCTAATCTCTTTTCTTCTTGTATTATTTGTCTTAAAACCTCTATTGTTTCATTTTCGTCATCACCATGTATTAATCCTCCATTTACCTCTTGATTTCTTCCCTCTCGTATTTCATCTCTTAATTGTTGATCTTCTAGTTCTTCCATTGAATTTGATCGCCAAGTATGCACGCTTACTCTATCATAATCCACAACTCTATCTTGTATAGGTGTTTGTTGATTCGGCTATCGAACCTGATTTTATCCATCATTCCTTGTTCTATTTCTTATTGTTCTTACTCTTGAAGATTCTCCCATTTCACTTGTTTCTCCACCTGCAAGTCTTTTACTCCTCCTTACGATTGTTGGTGGTTCTGATGTATTTCTTCTTCTTCTAGCTATTAATCTTAGTGAACTATTGAAAATTGCGTAAAATCCTGCACTAATTATTCCAAATTCCTTCCAACCACAATATCATTTTTTACCTTTTTCTTCAAATAATCAACAATTAATCCCTGTTTCGGGCGCCAAAAATATAGTTGCAGGAATTCCTACACTATACCCCACACAAGAATCCACAATTATCAACACATATTTGTAGATTAAGAACAACACTTTTATTGATTAATTCTCAGAAATGTTACAAGAAATGGAAGAAATCAAGAATACAATCGCTCACAAGAATTTTCTCTCTCCTCAAGACTTTCTCAACACTCTAAAAATTATCTCTCCCTCTCAAGATTACTCATCCCCTATATATAGGGTATTACATAATGGATGACAACTCATAGACAACTAATCTATCCCTTAATTTCGGATTTAACTTGCGATATCTTCGCGAGTGCAATAATGTTAATATCGGAAACACTCTAATCTTTGCAGGATCTTTAAGTTTTTTCATGTTTCTACCATCGTTATTTGTTACGTCGTTCTTTTAATCTTTTCTGCGACGCTCGCCAGTGTCTTTAATGAAAACTTCGCAAGAATGTTATTGCTGCGATATTCTGATCCTACATTTTCAAAGTTGGAGCAGGCGGAGAATTTTATTTTTCCTTCATGATTGATGGCTTAACAATCAAATTAACATCCTTTTCATCAGAAGACACCATGCTTGGAGTATCCATAAATGTATGGGTTTATGAGAGGAAATCACAATTTTCTCAACAAGTAGTCTTGAGATATAAGGAGGTTATATAGAAGGAAAACAAATGTAGGGTTTCGAAACCTTTAAACAGGTCCGTCCACGACCAACTCTCAATCCCTATGAAGAGTAGAATTGTCGATAGTACTATTTTCTTTGTTTGATAAACAAGAAGAAGGAAAAACAAAAAAAACTTTTCCTAGAGCCTGAATGATACAAAATCATTGTCTCTTTTGATCAGGCACATTAGACAAGATTTCAAAAACAACACAATCAAGTTGCGTTGTGGTGAACAATAATTTATACACCATTTTCCTCTTGAGAGGAATCCACAGACCTTTGTCAATCAAAACGACTTGACCATACTTTTTTTTCAACTGGTCTAGTCATATCCTTGGAAACTAACTTCTTATACGAAGATAAAATCGTACATACCTCAGCGGTCTTCTGAGCAAGTTTAAGCTTCCTTGCTAAATGATTTGCTCTTCGTTGAAGTTTGTTGACATGCATTTGTTTGTGGTTGAACTTGTAACACTTTGAAAGTTCATAACCCTTTAATGAACAATATGAACACGTCAAACTTGCATAAAAATCAGGCTTCTGAGATGTGCAGCCAGCTAGGCACAAAGTGGGACCTGAAAAATTATGAACAGAGTTTCCAAAGGATGGATCAACTTTATCTGCCGGAAAAGTTGGATTATCTTCTGAAAGAATATCAAGATTGATGTATGTATTGCTACAATTATCAAAATAAATATTTTCACCAAGAAGTGCAACACTTGATTTCTCGTATTCATTAGAATCATAGTTGTCAGACATTTCATCAAGAGTTGCAGCAAAACCTTTGATCCCAGTGTATTTTATCCAGTTTGTACACTCGTTTGAAAAATGACCAAAACCCTTACACTTAAAGCACTGAGGCATATCCTCATCATCAGTTTCATCAATATCCCTATTTTTAGGAGGAACACGATTATGAGGTTTGACTGATGCCTTAGGCTTATCTCTGGAGAACCGTTTACTTCTCCTCAATAGAAGATCCCTAAACTGTCTTGTGATCATTGAGACTGATTTTTTAAGATCTTCATCTGATGAATCTGTCTCAGAGTGATCATCTTCAGAGATATACACTTTTTACTTTTATCAAGTAATTTAGTGTCCTTTAGTGCTTTGAACGCAACATCCTTTGATTTGGAAAAGTGTCCATGATCAAAGATCTTAAGCTTTCTAACCAGCGTATTTCTAGAGAGAGTATCAAGGTTATTTCCCTCAACGATGGCATGCTTCTTAGAATCGTATCTAGATGGCAGCGATCTAAGAATTTTCATCACAATGTCCTTTTCAGGAATAGTTTTACCCAATGCAAAGGATCCATTAATAATTTCAGATACTTTGTGATTAAACTTATCAAATGTTTCTTCATCTGCCATACGAAGGTTTTCCCAATCGGAATTAAGGTTTTGAATCCTAGTTTCCTTCTCACTGGTATTACCTTCAAACACGGTTTCTAAGATATCCCAAGCTTCTTTCGAATTATTGCAATTAGACACATGGTTCTGAAGATTTGGGGTAATGGAATGTATGATGGCATTCAAACCGTCGTAGTTTTGCTTTGCAGCAAGTATCTCGGCAGGGGTGTATTCACCAATATCCTTGGGAACGTTTACATCTCCAACTTCCACAACGGGAGGATTATAGACATTAACAACATATAACCATGATTGAAAATCACGCGCTTGAAGAAAAGATCGCATATCAATTTTTCACCATAAGTAATTAGAGCCATCGAAGACTGGTGGTACGTTAATAGAGATAACACCTCTGTCCATAGAGTCAGATCGTTACAAACACAAACTTATAAGGTCTTGAACGTGTTTGCCTTCTCTGATACCAATTGAAAAAGCGGGGGTCTAACAACCACACTCAATATTTCGAATTAACAATCTGTATGGACAAACTCTGAGTTTCTTTCTAGAGAATCAACTAGACAGTCAGACTCAATCTAGATAGAAATATCTCAAGGATTTATTATCTCTCTCTTGTTTTGATTTACTCAAGCTAATAGAAATCAGCGAGTCTTTTAATCAAATACAAGGAATAACTTGGATGGTACCAAAGACCAATATCCAAGTGTCAATCAATGTAAATCAACAGCCAAAGGTTGGATATTTTAATTGATTGATCTTCAACGCACAACCTGTATTATTTCAATTATAAAGATAAACAATATAATACGGAAAATGGAATAACACAAACACCAGAATTTTGTTAACGAGGAAACCACAAATACAGAAAAACCCCGGAACCTAGTCCAGATTAAACATACACTATATTAAGCCGCTATAGACACTATCCTACTCCAAGCTAACTTCGGTCTGGACTGTAGTTGAACCCCAATTAATCTCACACTGATCCAAGGTACAATTATGTTCCTACGCCTCTGATCCTAGTAGGATACTACGTACTTGATTCCCTTAGTTGATCTCACCCACAACTAAGAGTTGCTACGACCTAAAGTCGAATACTTTAATAAACCAATATGTATCACACAGAAAAGTCTGCGGTAATAGATAAATACATCTCCCACGAATATACCTACGAGTTTTGTTCTGTCTTTTGATAAATCAAGGTGAACAGAAACCAATTGATAAAACCAGACTCATATTCCCGAAGAATAACTCAGCTTTATCAATCACCTCATAATAGTCTTAACCGACGCAGCGAAAAAAGATATTGTGGAATAACAAATGATGAGACAAAGATGTTTGTGACTACTTTTATATCTTGCCTATCGGAGATAGAAATCTCTAGCCAATTATTATAATTATACTCGTACTATAGTAATAGCAAGATCAAATCACACAACTACGATAAAAGTAGTATCGGTATGGCTTCACAATCCCAATGAAGTTTTTAAGTCGTTAACCTGGTTTAGAAGAAGAAACCAAAGGTTAAAGGAGAATCGACTCTAGCTTAGCACAACTAGTATCACACAGAATGTGTGGGGATTAGGTTTCCCAGTTGCTAGAGTTCTCCCTTATATAGTCTTTCAAATCAGGGTTTGCAATCAATGTTATCTTAGTAACAAAGCATTCAATATTCACTGTTAGATGAAAACCTGATTAGATTCAAGCTAATATTTATCAACCGTTAGATCGAAAATATATCTTGTTATACACACATGAAATGCACGTTTGTAGGCTTGTGAAAACCATACCCAAACTTGTACATTAGTTGCTTCAACAATAGTTAACCAAATGGTTAGCCATATGATAACTTTCATATCAACCATATTCTTCTTCTCCATAACTAGTTCAAATGACTCAAATGAACTAGTTAGAGAGTTGTTCAATTGCTTAGATCTTTATGTACTACACTTTTTTTTTCCAGAAAAGAGGCAAGCCTCAGAAAATATATTGATAATACCAATTTAAGTAATCGAAAACCTTTCAAATATATTTCAAGATCATACAAAAGTCATTCAAGTAGGGGTATCTCCACCAATTCTCGCCTATCAAATCTATCCTATCAGGCCTAAAAACAGTTTCAGAGGACCTTCTTCTCTCTCGTAGCAGAGAGGAACAAACAACTCGGGAAAAATTGATTTTGAAATCAAAACCAATATATGTCAAAGATTTAGGTAGTGACTGGATCAAATCCAACCCAAAGTTCATCAGAACATGCAAAAAACATGAACTGGAGTTTTTTAAGTTTAGATTGCCTAATGCAATCAAGGTAACAACGACCCAACTAGTAGTAGCAGTAGCTAAAAAGTATCCAAAGTGTCTCAAATAGTAACAAAGGTGTCTCAAGTAACAATGGTAATCTTACTCTGTCTTTAAGTGTCTGTATCGGAACGATTCGGGCTGACTCGGCTTTGGAAATGTCGTAACAATTGTAGGAATGGATGAACTTGATGATGATCTTGAACAAGTTGAAGTTGTATTTGTTTCGTTCCTAAACCTAAAGCATGTAAATCTAAAACTAAAACATGTAATACTAACATATTAACCATACATACTAAATTTAAAACAAGATACAAAGAAAATCTAACAACACCACAAACAGGGATATAATCAGATCTGGAGAGATTGGGTTTAGTAAAACCTCATGCAACAATTTCCATTGAAATCTTGTTTGCCTCAAAGATCAGAACTAAAGAGTGAACATTGTTGTTGAAACTTTGATTTGCCTTTTTCCCCTGTTGATAAAGAAATGACTTAAAATGCTTCATAGACTTGTACCCACTGGAGTATCTTGGCGTGAAGAAGTTGTCACCGGAAAGTCACATATTTCAAAAACACTCCAGACCCATAGAAGAGACCTAGAGAAAAACCCATCAGAGTAGCCGTAACTACCATCCCCTAACAGAGAAACTTGATCAAGATTTACACAATAGAAATAGCAAATAAAAGACACAGAGATCGAAATAGAGAGTACTACAACATAAATAAATACGAAATCAAGGGGAGTAAATGCTATAAAAGATGTTGATGCATCGATTTGAAAGTAGATCGACACTGAAACGGAGAGTATGAGTTGTTCTCTTCTCAACAGATCACAAATCGTATCACAACTCAGCCAAAATCCAACAAGAACAAATTAAAAATTGCAAGAACATACAATAAGTATCCCCAAAGTGATAAATAAAGCTAAATGATATCAGATTATGGAAAATTAAATGAGAAAGTATCGTTAATGGTGGGTGTTCTGCTCATATCTTCTCTAAAAAAGCCGATCTGAGCAGAACGGCGCTCAAGTTTGAGGAGTTTTTCAGAGTTTTCGTTTCGGTTTTAGTAAATGACAAAATAGAATATTTTGATTCAATCGAATATTTATGTACTACACAAGACACAATTGAAGCAAAATGATTTAATTCACTCGAATTGATTCATGAACTATATAGCCACGGTTTGCAATAGCATTTTTAGTTTATAAAGATGAGTTCATAAACATCGTTTTTAGACATAACCTACTCAAGTTCGCGGACTGGGTTCGCGGACTTAAGTTACCGGATGGAGTTCACAAAATCCAACATAAATTCTCGGGTTTGAGAACTTCGCCAGTTCGCGGACTGGGTTCGCAAACTGAAGCTCACGTACTTCTCCGGTTCTCTTGATCAACAAAATTTGCAAACTTTGGTTCAAGGAATAAGGACTTATACACATATGTGTTTCCACAAAAATGCGTATATCCTCCATTGGTTATATTGTCTAAACTCTCATTTTAATCATTGAAACATTCTCAGATGACGTTATATAGTTGTTATTCACAAACCATTTTTCGTCAGAGCAATTTTCAAAGTGATTTAAAGTTAACATGACTTTCGTCACTAGGTAAAGATGAACTTGGCTAAAGCGAAAGCTTTACCAACACATATTTCGAGAAATAGATAGGCAGGGTATACTCGGCTCGAAATACTACATGTGTATAATCTTAGTCTATATAGTAAAACGACTTTTTTCTCAAGATAGGAGATATAGTAAATAGACTTTTTAGTAATAGATAAGTTCAAGTCTCCACATACCTTTTAGTCGGTGAAGATCCACCAGTTCCTTGAGTAGTCCTTCGTCTTGTATGATGATTGTCATGGAGTTCTTGAGCTCAAATACACTTTCTATCCTAGTCCGATACCTTAGCTATAGTAGACTAGAAATTAATACTTATAGTTTTGATTACTAACATTGACAAACATGCTTGAGATAGCAACGCATGCGAGTTCGACCGAGTAATGCTCTAACATATACAATCAGGTTCACGAACTTTGTTGTCTTGACCTTATGATTGTGAAGAGATAAACTTTAATACATATTTTTCAAGGATCATTAAGTTAGTTTACTTGGAATATGTATTAGGTTTTATCCATACAGGTTGCTGAAAGAAAAAGTTGGTGGTGTACTTGGTAGCCTCTCTTTTTCATATGTGATGGATGAAGCATGGCTTTTCCTTCATTTTCACTCAAGTTCTTTATTCACATTATTGTTATGTGTGTTTTATCTCTAGAAATTCATTTTTCACTCAAATTAAAATTAGGCTTATGATTTATTTGAAAAGTTTCGAGGATTCATTTTGTGAAAAATCTCAATTGTATTATTTATTTTTATTTGGGGAATATAATGTGGTAGCTTGATAATTATGAGACGAATATTTTTATTTTTAACAGATGTTCTAAAAAAATTTTGTTCTTTGCAGGTTGATGAAGGACACCTAATTTATTTTAAGTAAGAAATATGGGTTTTACATGTTGTAACCGCAAAGATTCTAACATTGTTTGTTCTTTGTAGGTTGATGAAGGTTGGAAAATTTGATTTTTAAAAAAAATGAGGCAAGTAAAATTGATTTTTGTTTGAAAGAAAATATGAGTCAAACCAAAATATTTTATTTTATTTTACTTTATTGGTAGAGGTTCTAATGTCTCTTTTTCTTTCAGGTTGTTGAATGATGGCTAAGTTTTACATGCTTGTAATACTTAATTTTTTTACTTTACGTTATTTTTATTTTTATATTGTATGAGCCTAGTTATGAAGATACCCAATCAATGCATATATTTCTATACTGAAAAGAGGTTAGAACTCTTACATCCATCGGATGTCTATGGTTGGGATGACACTGGTATTGTCATATGTAACGTTTGTCTCTCGAAATGTTATATGTGCATCCAAGGCTCAAAAACATATGATGTTTGTAGTATAGATTTTCCAAATGTCATTTTCTTGATTTGTTTCATTGGGTAATTGTTTAAACTTTAAATTGATGGTCCATATGTGGGGTTTGTAAACCCGATTTTGAACTCTTTAATCTAAGTTCGTGAACAAGGTAGGTCTGCAAACCCTTATGACCTGACTTTGCGAACTGGAAGCGGTTTGTGAATCTCTTGAGCCCCGACTTCTCGAACTTCCAGTGGTTTGTGAACATGTTTACTTCCAGTTTAGCAGAAACTCATGAACTATATTACATGACTTTATTCGCCTTTGATATAACTTTCATAGACACTTCTAAGCCAGCTCTATTCATAAAATCATCTAGTTCTTGTGAATTACGTTTTAGTATTGAGTGTAATTGAACATTGTTAATGCTTGTAAGTTCAAAGGAATACTTGCCACTATGGACTATCATTATGCATGGTTCCAGAACTCCAGAGCATAATCCATATTCTTCTGTGTAATTTCAAGATGGAATTTTCACATGATTACATGAATTCTTAATAAGAATTTCATCTAAACTGAGAAAGTGTTTTCTTAAATCTCAAGCAATCTTATCTTGAATTTAAAGTTATTTATAGCCTTGAAAATCTATAAATAGCTCTTGCGATAGGATTTATCAATCCCTGAAACTCTTGTGTCCTATTTGCATAGCTAGAGTCATCCTTTATAACCTAGGTTTATTTACAAAACTGATTCTAGGTTATGGATTTGAAAATTTTACTTAGAGATTCATGAAGCATGGTCAGACTATCTTTTTACCTGTAGTTCTTGTATCCGGATCTTGTTGTACTGGTTATTAATGTTCACGGACTTCTGATCAAAAAATCATAAAGTTATCTTCGTCTAAGACTTTGTGATTCCTAAAGATAGATATCTAAACTCTTCTTTGATTTGTTTGGATTGTTCTTGAGAGGTGGTAAGTGATCTAGGTTTCTGTTTGATAAGAGTGTAAGTGCTCCGGATCCATGATGTTTGCTGGAATTTATATACTATAAACATATTTCCAAACCTAGATTGAAACATATCAAAAAATAAATAATCAAATAGGCTTGTTTGTTAAAGGAAAATAGGTATCAAAAGTCTTCATTAAGGTTGAAGTAACTCTTAGGATGTAAAGGACATCATCTAAGGGAATCAAGTTCGTAAAATGTGATGCTCAAGAGATGTAAGGAGCACTACTGCATCTGAATTTATTGGAGGGTTAATTTGATCTCAACTAAATTCCGGTCCGAAGTCTGATAGTAGGCTAGTTTCTGTAGCGGTTTAATTCAGTATAGTATTCAAAACTGGAAGAGGTTTCGGGGGTTTTCTGCCATTGCAGTTTTCCTCGTTAACAAAATTATTTATGTCTTGCTTTCCTTTTTACTTTGGCATTAAAATCGTGTGTGTTATAATTAAAGTAAAAGCAAGTGATTCAATAATTAACTTAGACAGTTTTTAACTCAAACTATATACAGTATGACCTACAAGACTTGTTCTTGCGAATTCATATCTTGAATTATAGATGATAAGACTTGTTCTTGATGTAATTCGGTTCGTGTACAATTCTAGTACAATGCTAGGTTTACCTTTTTAAACAATCTTTTATGCAGTTTTGTAATTATATAGATTGTATAAGGAGATTGTTCAATTCAGGCACATGATATCAAATTTTGATCCATACTACTGATTTTAGCAAGTTTTTTTTATAGGTCCAAACAAAAAAATTGGTGGTATACTTGGTATCCTCTCCTTTTCAGTGGCAACCCAGAAGACCATCTGGGATGGAGGCTTGTATCCGACTGCTCTGGCATTAGAGTTTGGTCCTCATAGTGAAATGACGAAGGTACCAAGTACACCATAATCTTTTCTATATCAACCAATAAGTCTGATACCTTGTGTGATCGTCTATGGACAAAGTAGTCGAGACAATACAATAAAAAGATAATCACTTCATAATAGTTACGGTACAAGACCGATTTACTATAGGATTAATATAAAGTGCTTAGGATTAACATACAAGTGCAACTACTTTAATTATAACTTAAACAAATTATAATGGGGAAAGTAAAGTAAAAGCACACACAAGATTTGTTAACGTGGAAACCGCAAATGCAGAAAAACCTTGGGACCTAGTCCAGTTTTGAGTACTCTCAGAATTAATCCATTATACAAAGACACTACCAACTTTGTATAGTTGAGACCAAGTAAACTACTCCAACTGACCTAGTTTCCTCAATATCCTAATGCCTATAACCAATCTGGCCAGCACACGTGAATCCTCAGATATAGTCAACTATCTGAAGTTGTTTCAGTCTCTCTGAAGACTTTATACACTCATCCTTTTAGATCGTCTTACAAACAGTAAAGGACTAATCTGTTTGGTAACCAATTTCCTATCTAGAATAATCAATCAGAGATAATATAGTTGAGCATGATAAAGGATTTTCTATTTAAAATCAATTAAACTCCTTTGTCAGGTTTTAGATCTTCCAAGTTAACCAGATCAAGTCAAGCAGAACTACCAGATTTGAATACTGAAAAGAACCACCAAATGATAGCTTGTCGATCAAAATATAACTATTTAATAATGAAAAGGCGAGGGTACCCAAATATACCTCAAGCTATTACTTTTCCTTCCAATAAGTCATATCTCCAAAAGTAATTATCTATGGACTGAGTCGAGACAATACAACTAATCGGTTCACACTTCGTGTAATCGTCTATGGATATGAGATCGAGACAATACAACAACAAAGTATGTTTACTTGATACAAAGGTTCGGCCTTAACCAAACACAATAGGATTCACGTATCAAGTAAATAGGAATTAACATTTGTGCAATTTACTTTAATTATAATAAAACAATTATAATGCGAAAATATAAAGTAAATGACACAACAAGATTTTGTTAACGAGGAAACCGCAAATGCAAAAAAAAAAAACCGGGACCTTGTCCAAAATTAAATACTCTCATGATTAATCCGCTATACAAAATAAACCAACTTCGTATAGTTGATACCAAGCAACTAAACCTATAGTTCACCTAGTTTCGTATGTATTCCTACGCCTCCAACCTGTAAAAAAGTCACGTACTTGGACCAATTCCTTTAGTTCGTATTCCAAACAGTAAAGGAACAACAAATCTGTTTGGTATTAACTCTCTTCAACCAAGTGATATGAGTTTGGCAAAGGTTCTCTTGTTTATCCTAACATAAACTCCTTTGACATGTTCCAAGATCTATCTTATGTTCAATCACCCAAAGGGAAATCGGTAAGATTAAGCCAACAACACTCTTAATCCAAAGAATTGTGTTGATGTCGATCTTCTAAACTATTCTATCAAAATACCCAAAGGACAAATCAATTATAGTTGGATCCTCTTTTACCAAAACAAGTATTGTGTACACCAAAGATTATAAAACCAAGTCAGAAATCTTCTATCTCTTCTTTGTCTTCAAATCTTCTTAGATCTTCAATAAACACCTGCACGCAACTACTTGAATCTCTTGTGATCAATCACACACGGAACAGAGTCTTTTAAAAATTGATTATCACAAAATCGTCTTTAGATCTAACAACAGTCTAAAGATCCCTGTCGAAACCTTGAACTAGTTTGAGTGAATCTTATATCAGAAGAGAAGATTCTCAAGCATAAACAAACTAGGTGCAATCAAATTTCAACCACCGTTAGTCAATCAAATCAATACGAAAACTAAATATAAACAACAATATCTAGTTTCCTACCAACGGGTCGCGCTAGAGCTTCTCAATCCCAAATAAGACTTTAAATTGAGCGGCTGTAAGAGATTTCACATAATTAGATTACTCTCCTCTCCGATAGACGGCTTCACTAGTAACAAAGACAAAAGAGGAAGTCTATTGTTACGAAGGATTAGTTTGATAGAAATGCAAACTCAAAGTATTTATAGACAAGGAAGTTTGGACACCAAGGAATTTCCAAAACCGAAAATATTCTCAAGATATTTTTCATTACTACACCAAATTCGGTTTCCATAATTCCTGTGAATGCACTGTCCAAAATTATGATCGAAATCTCCTTGGAAAATCTTTAATTAGCAAATGTACATTACTAATTCTTATTTTTCATATATAATTAAAAACCATTAATTAAAAAGATTCTTAACTTATTTAAATTCGATCTTGGGATTTATTTCCTTCTTAGCCTTTAAGGAATATCTTTGATCAAAAAGAATAAGCATTAATGCACCGTGTTCAAAGTGTGTTAACATCTTACTCTTGCAAGTCCTTTTTCATACTTACTCACTTGAACCGATTTACCACACTTCCAAACAAGTTTAGAATTGGTTCATATGACTTTCAAGAACTATGTGATTGATCAAGTAACACTCAATCACAAACCATGGGTTTAACAGTTCTACCAAAACAAGTTTCGGTTCTACCTCCACGTGAGTACTGTGCATAGTTACACTAGCTTACCAAAGATACGGCTGACTAGGTACTAGGATCGATTCCCTACATATATTTTGTATCTAACTTGTATGCACTGCACATGTCCATAGGATCGGTTCCCCTTTCTTCTATAAAACTTGATGCACCTTATACAAGGATCGGTTCCCCTTATGATGTACTGCACCTCTTACTAGGATCGGTTCCCCTTTACCAATATTTTTCAGACACTCACAAACCCGATCATACCCCAGGTGATTACTTAAGATCGGTTTCACTAATAAAATTCATACCAATACATAAGTCAGGCCTCATGTGAATAGTTTTACCAAGAACACAAACAAATCTTGAGCGGTTATACTAATCACACATGTTGGTCGTTCATAAGATTTGCAATGAAGAACAGCCCCAATAACGCCTAGCAATTTGCTTTTCTGTTTACAACACATATCATGAACTTACTTCCTTAAAACATATGTAAACATTGTTCCCTAGGATGAAATCCTCACCTCATACCCATACATAATCACAATAGAATTCATACGATTATGGGAATGTCTTATATACAAAGTTTAATGGTTAAGCAAGAAACTTCATATTGTATTCCTTAATAATAGGTCTATCTAGAGTGTTCATGCTTCGCAGTTTTATGTTTTCAAAATGCACGACTTGAAAGATACGTTAGGGAATAAAACAGTTTAAGTCAAATATCACTAACCTCAAGTTGAAGGATGATGATGTGGTTGTAGCTCTGTTCTACTTCACTTCTTCAAGTCTTTGAAATACTTGTAATGTCTCACCCTAATACTTTCAAGCTAACCTATACGAAGTTGACTCTAGTACATTTAAATCAAGTTACTCTTAAATGAGTTTTGGTTCACTAAAATATGACAACCAAACTTGACATACCAACGCTTGGTGGGTTCAACCGAGCAATGCTCTAAAAATCTCCCCCTTTGTCAATTTTAGTGACAAAACTCTTACAATCATATGGATAAACAAATTACAAGAAATCATTGCACATATGCTTGATTCCCGAATCCACAACACATAACCTGCATACATTCAATCCTCAAAAATGCAGCAGCTGCACTATAAGAACAAAGCTTTTACTCCCTCTAAAGGTGAGATAGGTATATTTTCAATCCGCAAGTCTTTGTTATCCCAATCATATGATATGTTACTCCCCCTTAATCTGTGTTTTTCCTCATTCGTTAGATAAACGTTCAAGTACCATTGTCCTCTTCCCTAGTGATACCAATCAACAAAAAATTGATACCAGCATCACCTATTTACTCCATATATTTCTCCCCCTTTTGTCACAAAAATGACAAAGAAACGAAAAAATAATGGACAACACGAAAAGGATCTTACAAATCTCAAAATATACTTGCAACCTGTTGAGTCAAGCACGAGGGCTCCACATAACATTTTTGATAACCAATATCAAAATCGAAACACAAAGTAATTATGTTTTGATATGTTATCATGGAAATAATTACCCGAAGCAATTTTCCCAACTAGTTTAGCAAACCAAAAATCAACTAAGCAACTTAGTTATTTTGCTAAACCGATTGTATAAATACAACCGCTTCATTCGATAAGACCAAAACAAAGATACACTCCATTTTTCTCATCAGGTTCTAATTATCCATATAACTTAGACCTTAAGATTTTAAACAAGCTAAATACTAGGTTAGTTAACTAGCATTTCCTTGTTTAGGCTTTCGGATAGACTTGAATAACCGAAACCTCCACTTTGATAAGTCTAACTAAGATCAGAATTAACTTAGTTTATATCTTATCTGCAATCGAATTGGACTAAACAACTCATCCCGCCAACATATTCATTCGTTAAGCCATAAATAATTCATACAAACCAATAAATGAACTTGCATAATTATTTACCTCAACCGAGAGCAATTGAAACAACAAATATATCAAAGTTTCACTATTTCACCGAAATTTTGTAAGCTTAAACAATTGATACCATGCAATAAAGAAAAATAACAATTGTTTTACTTAACTGGAAGCAATTGAATTAACATAAACATTATAGCACCGCAATTGCACCAAAATTTCGTAAGCCTAAACTATTGATATCACATAACAAAACAAGATAACAATAGTTTTACTCAACCAGAACCAATTGAATTACACATGCATCCACACATACATAATGGAATAAACATATCAATTGTACCAACAATTTCGTTTAAGCAAAAGCAATATATATATCAAATAAAAATAGGCTTTTCTTAAAATAGGAAAACAATTAACTAACAAGATTGTTACCTCAATTTTGCATCCAACTTTTCCAAATATGATCGCATTGTTTTCTTCTTCCGGGAGAATTGATATCGAAATACTATCACGTTGTCATTCTCATGTCAAAACAAAAGAATAACAACAAAAAAACCTTTACCAGAGAAAGGTTGAAAATCAGTTTTAACAATTGCAAGCAAAAGTTGAAAACCATCAAAACACATATGCTTTTATGCTAAACCAAAACCGATTCAATATATTGTGACTTTTTCACATATTATTTCTACAGGAACCCCTCATGATCCTTTGATAAAGCCTACCAACATGAGCTAGAACTTAATCATGCTAAATCAAAAAGTCACCCAAACCACAAGGGTTTACAACATATTATGAGATCGAATATCAAGGTAATTAAACCGAAATCAAACATCTCATAAACATACATAGCAAATAAGATAAAGCAATAAAGCACCGGCTATGTAAAACAAAAACTATCACAAGAAAAATTATAAATCAAATAACTTTATTCATAATAGTTTTATTCAATAGACTTATACAATCAATGAAAGAGATCAAAAATTTATGTCTATTTTTCTAGATTAAGTATTACAGAATAACTTAATCTCTAGTGGTGCTCTTGTTGTTCACCGATGTTTCATCAGTGTTCAAACTATTAAAGCATGTCTCAAGAGACTTGCCTGCAACCACTTCCTGTTTCTCTAGCTCTTCAACAAGAACCTTGAGTTCAGCAAGAGCTTATTTTTTTCCTTCGATTCGTTCTTTCAACCAATCATGATGTCGGACTGTCATAACTAGATCAGTTTCCATTTTTTCAAAATTTTGGATGTATTGATTCATACTATTTGAACGAATCCACTTGACTTTGGATGGATCCTATTAATTGTAGGCCAATAGACATGACTCATCTTGTGATCCAACTGAATCTTCAGAATCATAATCAGGCATGATTTTTGATTTAGTTCTTTTCTTCCTCTCAGTATTGATTCCTTAATAATCTTTGACCCTTTGAGCTTCCTCCTTATTAGTCTTTGAGATACTGCAAGTTATTGGAGGCATGCTTGGTTATATATATAAGATGATTGATCAGGGTATCAATATACTAGAATAAATAATTTCCCTTCAAAAGGAGACAACCTTCGGACCAAAAAATATCAGTAGAATACGAAAATATTAAGGAATATATTTTGTTTCCTTTTGTCCGAACTTCTTTAGTTTTATTCAAAAGTTTCAAACAAAACTTATCTAGAAAATCATAATAAACATGAACCTTTTTGGATTTACAACTATCCATAAAAACCTATAACTTTTCTGATAATCAATTACACAAACACATGTGCTCTAGATTTAGTGTGCCATTCCCATCCATAAATACGAGCACAGATGAGGATGAGAGTGCACAAATTTTGATACAACTAAGTTGCATCAGAATAAGCTTTTTCAAGCTTATATTAACTATCAGAAACATAGTTCATGTTTCCCTTAGGGAATTTCTGCCCAATATATTTTCTCCCAAGACGATGATCTTTTCTAACTCTAGAGATATGATCATGTGGAGAAATCGTACCAGTGTGAGAATTCTCAGAGACTGATAGGTCTCTCTTAATTCTTTAAATGAGATTTTCATAATATTTTCTCATTCTAAGGGATTCCTTATGATTCACATCAGTGTGATTGTCTGAAATAATTATTGGAACTCCTTCATTGTTTCTTTTGGCAGAGATTCTCTCTTTCCCTTCCTTCTGGAATCGTTCATCATCAAAACAAAAATTGTTTCGATATGGATGAGGAGGAATCTTCTTCCAGAAGCTATTGTCAACTCTTTCCTATGATTTTTAGTTGATCTTATAGGGTTGTGGTATAATCTGTCTTTCTACTGAGGAATGGTCTTTCAGTTTTTTAAGACAAGAAACTTCCTTCAAAAATTTTACCACCGTATATTGAAAAAGTATAAGTTTCCTGTCAAGTGACTGAAAAGTGTATTCCTTAAGATCATTATCATGGAATCGGTTCAAAGTTTCATTTGGACAAGATTTCATTTGATCATCAGTAGATATAGAAGTTGATTTCTCATCCTCTTCTGACTTGATGTAGTTTGGAAAATTACCTTCATCTTGATCTAATTTAGATGTGACTAACACAACTGCATCATTTGTCAGAGTCACTAGACTTGTCTCTTTGTTAAGAGAATTAACAAGAGCTTCTAATTTGACAGTGAGATTCATATTCTCTTCAGCCAGACTATCCAGTTGACTGTCTTTATTTCTTATCTCCTGTTTAAGAAGATTTGACTTTGTCTTTAAAATCACCATTTTAGAAGACAAAGATTTCATAGGCTTTAGGAGTTTTACCAACTCTTTATCAGCATCTTATTTTTCATCAGAAAAATACACATATGTTTTCGCAACTCCTGGATCATGAGTCAACGAAATAGTAACATCTTCAACCTTTGAGTAGTCATACTCTTGATTAACGTTAACTGAACCAGACATGGATTCAACTCTTATAGGATGGATCACACCAAACACAGATTGTTAGATCTTTTCGTGTTTTCCTTCTATGATACCAATTAAAAAGGCGAGGGTACCCAAATATACCTCAAGCTATTACTTTTCCTTCCTATAAGTCCTTTCTCTGAAAGTGATTGTCTATGGACTGAGTCGAGATAATACAACTAATCATTTCATACTTCGTGTGATCATATATGGATGAGATCGAGACAATACAACAACGAAGTATGTTTACTTGATATAAAGGTTCGGACTTAACCAAACACAATAGGATTCATGAATCAAGTAAATAGGAATTAACGTTTGTGCAATTTACTTTAATTATAATAAAATAATTATAATGCGGAAATATAAAGTAAATTACACAGCAAGATTTTGTTAATCAGGAAACCGCAATGCAAAAAAACCCTGGGACCTTGTCCAGAATTGAATACTCTCAGGATTAAGCCGCTATATACAAAATAAACAAACTTCCTATAGTTGAGACCAAGCAATTAAACCTATAGTTCACCTAGTTTCGTTTGTATTCCCATGCCTCCAACCTGTAAACAAGTCACGTACTTGGACCAATTCCTTTGGTTCGTATTCCAAATAGTAAAGGAACAACAAATATGTTTGGTATCAACTCTCTTCAACCAAGTGATATGAGTTGCGGAAAGGTTCCTCTTGTTTATCTTAACATAAACTCTTTTGACAGGTTCCAAGATCTATCTTATGTTAAATCACCCAAAGGTCAATCGGTAATATTAAGATAATAACACTCTTAATCCAAATAATTATGTTGATGCCGATCTTCTCAACTATTCTATCAAATTACCCAAAGGATAAATCAATTATAGTTGGATCCTCTTTTACCAAAACAAGTATTGTGCACACCAAAGATTATAAAACCAAGTCAGAAATCTTCTATCTCTTCTTTGTCTTCAAATCTTCTTAGATCTTCAATAAACACCTGCACACAACTACTTGAATCTCTTGTGATCAATCACATACAGAATAGAGTCTGTTAACAATGGATTATCCCAAGATGGTCTTTAGATCTAACAACAGTCTAAAGATCCTTGTCGAAACCTTGAACTAGTTTGAATGAATCATATATCAGAAGAGAAGATTCCCAAGCATAAATAAACTAGGATGCAATCAAAGTTCAACCACCATTAGTCAATCAAATCAATACGAAAACTAAAGATAAACCGCAATATCTAGTTTCCCACCAACGGGTCGCGCTAGAGCTTCTCAATCCCAAATAAGACTTTAAATTGAGAGGCCATAAGAGATTTCACCTAATTAGATTACTCCCCTATCCGATAGGTGGCTTCACCAGTAATAAAGACAAAAGAGAAAGTCTATTGTTACGAAGGATTAGTTTGCTAGAAATGCAAACTCAATGTATTTATAGACAAGGAAGTTTGGACACCAAGGAATTTCCAAAACCGAAAATATTCTCAAGATATTTTTCATTACTACACCAAATTCGGTTTCCATAATTCCCAGTGAATGCACCTCATCCAAAATTATGATCAAAATCTCCTTGGAAAATCTTTAATTAGCAAATGCACATTACTAATTCTTATTTTCTATATATAATTAAAAACCCTTAATTAAAAAGATTCTTAACTTATTTAAATTCGATCTTGGGATTTACTTCCTTCTTAGCCTTTAAGGAATATCTTTGAATAAAAATAATAAGCATTAATGCACCGTGTTCAAAGTGTGTCGACATCTTACTCTTGCAAGTCCTTTTTCATACTTACTCACTTGAAACCAATTTACAACACTTCCACACAAGTTTAGAATTGGTTCATCTGACTTTCAAGAACTATGTGATTGATCAAGTAACACTCAATCACAAACCATGGTTTTGACGGTTCTACCTCCATGTGAGTACCGTGCATAGTTACACTAGCTTACCAAAGATATGGCTGACTAGGTACTAGGATTGGTTCCCCACATATATTTGGTATCTAACTTGTATGCACTACACATGTCCATAGGATCAGTTTCCCTTGCCCAAAAACATGTTGTACATGTTCATAGGATCGGTTCCCCTTTCTTTTATAAACCTTGATTCACCTCATACAAGGATCGGTTCCCCTTTTGATGTACTGCACCTCTTACTAGGATTGGTTCCCCTTTCCCAATATTTGTCAGACACTCACAAACCCGATCATACCCCATGTGATTACTTAAGATCGGTTTCACTAATAAAAGTCATACTAATACATAAGTCAGGCCTCATGTGAATAGTTTTACCAAGAACACAAAAAAGTCATGAGCGGTTATACTAATCATACATATTGGTCGTTCATAAGATTTGCAATGAAGAACAACCCCAATAACGCTTGGCGATTTCCTTTTCAGTTCACAACACATATCATGAACTTACTTCCTTAGAACACATGTACATATTGTTCCCTAGGGTAAAATCCTCACCTCATACCCTTACATAATCACAATAGCATTCATATGATTATGTCGATGTCTTATATGCAAAGTTTAATGGTTAAGCAAGAAACTTCATATTGTATTCCTTAATATTATGCCTATCTAGAGTGTTCATGCTTCGCAGTTTTATGTTTTCAAAATGCACGACTTGAAATATACGTTAGGGAATAAAACAGTTTAAGTCAAATATCACTAACCTCAAGTTGAAGGATGATGATGTGGTTGTAGCTCTGTTCTACTTCACTTCTTCAAGTCTTTGCAATACTTGTAATGTTTCACCCTAATACTTTCAAGCTAACCTATGCGAAGTTAACTCTAGTACATTTAAATCAAGTGACTCTTAAATGAGTTTTGGTTCACTAAAATATGACAACCAAACTTGACATACCAACGCTTGGTGGGTTCAACCGAGCAATGCTCTAAGAATCTCCCCCTTTGTCAATTTTAGTGACAAAACTCTTACAATCATATGGATAAACAAATTACAAGAAATCATTGCACATATGCTTGATTCCCGAATCCACAGCACATAACCTGCATACATTCAATCCTCAAAAATGCAGCAGCTGCACTATAAGAACAAAGCTTTTACTCCCTCTAAAGGTGAGATAGGTATATTTTCAATCCGCAAGTCTTTTTTATCCCAATCATATGATATGTTACTCCCCCTTAATCTGTGTTTTTCCTCATTCGATAGATAAACGTTCAAGCACCATTGTCCTCTTCCCTAGTGATACCAATCAACAAAAAATTGATACCATCATCACCTATTTACTCCATATATTTCTCCCCCTTTTGTCACAAAAATGACAAAGAAACGAAAAAATAATGGACAACACGAAAAGGATCTTACAAATCTTAAAATATACTTGCAACCTGTTGAGTCAAGCACGAGGGCTCCACATAACATTTTTGATAACCAATATCAAAATCGAAACACAAAGTAATTATGTTTTGATATGTTATCATGGAAATAATTACCCGAAGCAATTTTCCCAACTAGTTTAGCAAACCAAAAATCAACTAAGCAACTTAGTTCTTTTGCTAAACCGATTGTATAAATACAACCGCTTCATTCGATAAGACCAAAACAAAGATACACTCCATTTTTCTCATCAGGTTCTAATTATCCATATAACTTAGACCTTAAGATTTTAAACAAGCCAAATACTAGGTTAGTTAACTAGCATTTCCTTGTTTAGGCTTTCAGATAGACTTGAATAACTGAAACCTCCACTTTGATAAGTCTAACTAAGATCAAAATTAACTTAGTTTATATCTTATCTGCAATCGAATTGGACTAAACAACTCATCCCGCCAACATATTCATTCGTTAAGCCATAACTAATTAATACAAACCAATAAATGAACTTGCATAATTATTTACCTCAACCGAGAGCAATTGAAACAACAAATATATCAAAGTTTCACTATTTCACCGAAATTTTGTAAGCTTAAACAATTGATACCATGCAATAAAGCAAAATAACAATTGTTTTACTTAACTGGAAGCAATTGAATTAACATAAACATTATAGCACCAAAATTTCGTAAGCCTAAACTATTGATATCACATAACAAAACAAGATAACAATAGTTTTACTCAACAAGAACCAATTGAATTACACATGCATCCACACATACATAATGAAATAAATATATCAATTGTACCAACAATTTCGTTTAAGCAAAAGCAATATATATATCAAATAAAAATAGGCTTTTCTTCAAATAGGAAAACAATTAACTAACAAGATTGTTACCTCAATTTTGCATCCAACTTTTCCAAATATGATCGCATTGTTTTCTTCTTCCGGGAGAATTGATATCGAAATACTATCACGTTGTCATTCTCATGTCAAAAATAAAAGAATAACAACAACCAACCTTTACCAGAGAAAGGTTGAAAATCAGTTTTAACAATTGCAAGCAAAAGTTGAAAACCATCAAAACACATATGCTTTTATGCTAAACCAAAACCGATTCAACATATTGTGACTTTTTCACATATTATTTCTACAGGAACCCCTCATGATCCTTTGATAAAGCCTACCAACATGATCTAGAACTTAATCATGTTAAATCAAAAAGTCACCCAAACCACAAGGGTTTACAACATATTATGAGATCGAATATCAAGGTAATTAAACCGAAATCAAACATCTCATAAACATACATAGCAAATAAGATAAAGCAATAAAGCACCGGCTATGTAAAACAAAAACTATCACAAGAAAAATTATAAATCAAATAACTTTATTCATAATAGTTTTATTCAATAGACTTATACAATCAATGAAAGAGATCAAAAATTTATGTCTATTTTTCTAGATTAAGTATTACAACATAACTTAATCTCTAGTTGTGCTCTTGTTGTTCACCGATGTTTCATCAGTGTTCAAACTATTAAAGCATGTCTCAAGAGACTTGTCTGCAACCACTTCCTGTTTCTATAGCTCTTCAACAAGAACCTTGAGTTCGGCAAGAGCTTATTTTTTTCCTTCGATTCGTTCTTTCAACCAATCCTGATGTCGGACTGTCATAACTAGATCAGTTTCCATTTTTTCAAAATTTTGGATGTATTGATTCATACTATTTGAACGAATCCACTTGACTTTGGATGGATCCTATTGATTGTAGGCCAATAGACATGACTCATCTTGTGATCCAATTGAATCTTCAGAATCATAATCAGGCATGATTTTTGATTTAGTTCTTTTCTTCCTCTCGGTATTGATTCCTTGATAATCTTTGACCCTTTGAGCTTCCTCCTTATTAGTCTTTGAGACACTGCAAGTTATTGGAGGCATGCTTGGTTATATATATAAGATGATTGATCAGGGTATCAATATACTAGAATAAATAATTTCCCTTTAAAAGGAGACAACCTTCGGACCAAAAAATATCAGTAGAATACGAAAATATTAAGGAATATATTTCGTTTCCTTTTGTCCGAACTTCTTTAGTTTTATTCAAAAGTTCCAAACAAAACTTATCTAGAAAATCATGATAAACATGAACCTTTTTGGATTTACAACTATCCATAAAAACCTATAACTTTTCTGATAATCAATTACACAAACACATGTGCTCTAGATTTAGTGTGCCATTCCCATCCATAAATACGAGCACAGATGAGGATGAGAGTGCACAAATTTTGATACAACTAAGTTGCATCAGAATAAGCTTTTTCAAGCTTATATTAACTATCAGAAACATAGTTCATGTTTCCCTTAGGGAATTCCTTCCCAATATATTTTCTCCCAAGACGATGATCTTTTCTAACTCTAGAGATATGATCATGTGGAGAAATCATACCAGTGTGAGAATTCTCAGAGACTGATAGGTCTCTCTTAATTCTTTCAATGAGATTTTCATAAGATTTTCTCATTCTAAGGGATTCCTTATGATTCACATCAGTGTGATTGTCTGAAATAATTATTGGAACTCCTTCATTGTTTCTTTTGGCAGAGATTCTCTCTTTCCCTTCCTTCTGGAATCGTTCATCATCAAAACAAAAATTGTTTCGATATGGATGAGGAGGAATCTTCTTCCAGAAGCTATTGTCAACTCTTTCCTATGATTTTGAGTTGAGCTTATAGGGTTGTGGTATAATCTGTCTTTCTACTGAGGAATGGTCTTTCAGTTTTTTAAGACAAGAAACTTCCTTCAAAAAATTTACCACCGTATATTGAAAAAGTATAAGTTTCCTGTCAAGTGACTGAAAAGTGTATTCCTTAAGATCATTATCATGGAATCGGTTCAAAGTTTCATTTGGACAAGATTTCATTTGATCATCAGTAGATATAGAAGTTGGTTTCTCATCCTCTTCTGACTTGATGTAGTTTGGAAAATTACCTTCATCTTGATCTAATTTAGATGTGACTAACACAACTGCATAATTTGTCAGAGTCACTAGACTTGTCTCTTTGTTAAGAGAATTAACAAGAGCTTCTAATTTGACAGTGAGATTCATATTCTCTTCAGCCAGACTATCCAGTTGACTGTCTTTATTTCTGATCTCCTGTTTAAGAAGATTTGACTCTGTCTTTAAAATCACCATTTTAGAAGACAAAGATTTCATAGGCTTTAGGAGTTTTACCAACTCTTTATCAGCATCTTATTTTTCATCAGAAAAATACACATATGTTTTCGCAACTCCTGGATCATGAGTCAACGAAATAGTAACATCTTCAACCTTTGAGTAGTCATACTCTTGCTTAACGTTAACTAAACCAGACATGGATTCAATTCTTATAGGATGGATCACACCAAACACAGATTGTTAGATCTTTTCGTGTTTTCCTTATCTGATACCAATTAAAAAGGCGAGGGTACCCAAATATACCTCAAGCTATTACTTTTCCTTCCTATAAGTCCTTTCTCTGAAAGTGATTGTCTATGGACTGAGTCGAGATAATACAACTAATCATTTCATACTTCGTGTGATCATATATGGATGAGATCGAGACAATACAACAACGAAGTATGTTTACTTGATATAAAGGTTCGGACTTAACCAAACACAATAGGATTCATGAATCAAGTAAATAGGAATTAACGTTTGTGCAATTTACTTTAATTATAATAAAATAATTATAATGCGGAAATATAAAGTAAATTACACAGCAAGATTTTGTTAATCAGGAAACCGCAATGCAAAAAAACCCCGGGACCTTGTCCAGAATTGAATACTCTCAGGATTAAGCCGCTATATACAAAATAAGCAAACTTCCTATAGTTGAGACCAAGCAACTAAACCTATAGTTCACCTAGTTTCGTTTGTATTCCCATGCCTCCAACCTGTAAACAAGTCACGTACTTGGACCAATTCCTTTGGTTCGTATTCCAAATAGTAAAGGAACAACAAATCTGTTTGGTATCAACTCTCTTCAACCAAGTGATATGAGTTGCGCAAAGGTTCCTCTTGTTTATCTTAACATAAACTCTTTTGACAGGTTCCAAGATCTATCTTATGTTAAATCACCCAAAGGTCAATCGGTAATATTAAGCCAACAACACTCTTAATCCAAATAATTATGTTGATGCCGATCTTCTCAACTATTCTATCAAAATACCCAAAGGATAAATCAATTATAGTTGGATCCTCTTTTACCAAAACAAGTATTGTGCACACCAAAGATTATAAAACCAAGTCAGAAATCTTCTATCTCTTCTTTGTCTTCAAATCTTCTTAGATCTTCAATAAACACCTGCACACAACTACTTGAATCTCTTGTGATCAATCACATACAGAACAGAGTCTGTTAACAATGGATTATCCCAAGATCGTCTTTAGATCTAACAACAGTCTAAAGATCCTTGTCGAAACCTTGAACTAGTTTGAATGAATCATATATCAGAAGAGAAGATTCCAAAGCATAAATAAACTAGGATGCAATCAAAGTTCAACCACAATTAGTCAATCAAATCAATACGAAAACTAAAGATAAACCGCAATATCTAGTTTCCCACCAACGGGTCGCGCTAGAGCTTTTCAATCCCAAAGAAGACTTTAAATTGAGCGGCCATAAGAGATTTCACCTAATTAGATTACTCCCCTCTCCGATAGGTGGCTTCACCAGTAATAAAGACAAAAGATAAAGTCTATTGTTACGAAGGATTAGTTTGCTAGAAATGAAAACTCAATGTATTTATAGACAAGGAAGTTTGGACACCAAGGAATTTCCAAAACCGAAAATATTCTCAAGATATTTTTCATTACTACACCAAATTCGGTTTCCATAATTCCTGTGAATGCACTATCCAAAATTATGATCAAAATCTCCTTGGAAAATCTTTAATTAGCAAATGCACATTACTAATTCTTATTTTCTATATATAATTAAAAACCCTTAATTAAAAAGATTCTTAACTTATTTAAATTCGATCTTGGGATTTACTTCCTTCTTAGCCTTTAAGGAATATCTTTGAATAAAAATAATAAGCATTAATGCACCGTGTTCAAAGTGTGTCGACATCTTACTCTTGCAAGTCCTTTTTCATACTTACTCACTTGAAACCAATTTACAACACTTCCACACAAGTTTAGAATTGGTTCATCTGACTTTCAAGAACTATGTGATTGATCAAGTAACACTCAATCACAAACCATGGATTTGACGGTTCTACCTCCATGTGAGTATTGTGCATAGTTACACTAGCTTACCAAAGATACGGCTGATTAGGTTCTAGGATTGGTTCCCCACATATATTTGGTATCTAACTTGTATGCACTACACATGTCCATAGGATCAGTTTCCCTTTCCCAAAAACATGTTGCACATGTTCATAGGATCGGTTCCCCTTTCTTTTATAAACCTTGCTTCACCTCATACAAGGATCGGTTCCCATTTTGATGTACTGCACCTCTTACTAGGATTGGTTCCCCTTTCCCAATATTTTTCAGACACTCACAAACCCGATCATACCACATGTGATTACTTAAGATCGGTTTCACTAATAAAAGTCATACTAATACATAAGTCAGGCCTCATGTGAATAGTTTTACCAAGAACACAAAAAAGTCGTGAGCGGTTATACTAATCATACATATTGGTCGTTCATAAGATTTGCAATGAAGAACAACCCCAATAACGCTTGGCGATTTCCTTTTCAGTTCACAACACATATCATGAACTTACTTCCTTAGAACACATGTACATATTGTTCCCTAGGATAAAATCCCCACCTTATACCCATATATAATCACAATAACATTCATACGATTATGGCGATGTCTTATATGCAAAGTTTAATGGTTAAGCAAGAAACTTCATATTGTATTCCTTAATATTATGCCTATCTAGAGTGTTTATGGTTCGTAGTTTTATGTTTTCAATATGCACGACTTGAAAGATACGTTAGGGAATGAAAATTTTCAAGTCAAATATCACTAACCTCAAGTGGAAGGATGATATTGCGGTTGTTGCTCCATTATTATTCACTTCTTCAAGTCTTCAGAATACTTGTAATGTCTCACCCTAATACTTTCAAGCTAACCTATACGAAGTTGACTCTAGTACATTTAAATCAAGCGACTCTTAAATGAGTTTTGGTTCACTAAAATATGACAACCAAACTTGACATACCAACGCTTGGTGGGTTCAACCGAACAATGCTATAACAAATAATAAGTCTATCAAGATATAAACTAGATCCATTCGAATCCTAGCCAATCAAGTTTGTTATTGTGCATGTATAGAAAACTATTGAATATTGAAGATAAGAAGATTTTTATTATTGGTTTTGTATCTTTGTGATTTGTTTCTTGCAAGTCTTCAGAATACTTGTAATGTCTCACCCTAATACTTTCAATCTAACCTATACGAAGTTGACTCTAGTACATTTAAATCAAGTGACTCTTAAATGAGTTTTGGTTCACTAAAATATGACAACCAAACTTGACATACCAACGCTTGGTGGGTTCAACCGAGCAATGCTCTAACAAATAATAAGTCTATCAAGAGATAAACTAGATCCAGTCGAATCCCATCCAATCAAGTTTGTGCAAGAAACAAATCACAAAGATACAAAACCAATAATAAAAATCTTCTTATCTTCAATATTCAATAGTTTTTTATACATGCACAATAACAAACTTGATTCCTGACTTATGATCAATCACACATGGAATAGAGTCTGTTAATAATGGGTGATCACAAGTTAATGTTAAACTCTTGATCTTATGTCATAAGAGAAGGCTCTCAAGAATGATCAAACTAGGTGCAAATCAATAGATAACCCCCTTTAATCAATTAAATCAATAATCCAAAACTAAAATAACAATACGATTCTAGTTTCCCACCAACAGTACTAGTAGACGCTTCTTCATCCCAAAGAAGTCTTTAAACTAGCGGGCGTAAGAAATTCCTCCTAATTAGGTTACTCTCCTCTCTAAGATAGTATTATGAGAATACTATTAGTCGACTACACCAGAAACAACAAAAATGAAGTTTGCCTGGCTCAGGATAAGTTTGTAAGGAGAAAAAACTTCACTTTATATAGACTAAGGTAGTTTGGACACCAAGGAATTTTCATAAACGACTAAAGATATGCAATAAAGCACCTAAATTAGATTTTATATATTCCAACCAATATCCAACTGTATAACCAAAATCTCCATGGACAACTCAATATTAATTAGCACTTAACTAATATATATTTTCAGAGATATGTTTTGATTGGTGGTAAAACAAAACATATGAATTTCAAAAATCTCAAAAAGATTCTCTACTATTTCAATTTGGGATCTCACCTTGAGTATCAAGGCATATCTTTGAACAGTTAAGAAATGAGATTTCAGCAAATGTTCAAATTACTTACTATGTCGACATCTTGAACTTTCCTATTTTGCAAACATAATTTCCAAATCACACAAACCCTAAAGTGTGCGTGACTTATAAAAATCGGTTTTGCCTATTGAGACCGGTTCTACCATGATACCTAAAGCAAGTTAGGATCGGTTCTAACTTAACTCCCAATATAGGTAGGGATTCTTTCTACCTCGATTGCCATCATAATCTAGGATCAGTTCTACCTTGATTCCTTATATAAGTTATGATCGTTTCATATGTTAGAGCACTGCTCGGTCAAACTCGCATGCGTTGCTATCTCAAGAATTTTTGTCAATCTTAGTGATCAAAACTATAAAGTCTTGATTTCTAGTCTACTATAGCTAAGTTCTCGGACTAGGATAGAAAGTGTAGTTGAGCTCAAGAACTCCATGGAAATTATCATACAAGACGAATGACTACTCATGGAGCCAGTGGATCTTCATTGACTAAAAGGTATGTGGATACTTGAACTTATCTATCACTCAAAAGTCTATCAACTCTATCTCCTATCTTGAGACAAAAGTCGTTTTACTATATAGACTAAGAATATGCACATGTGATATTTCGAGCTGAGTATATCTTGCTTATCTATTTCTCGAAATGGGTGTTGGTAAAGCTTTCGCTTTAGCCAAGTTTATCTTTGCCTAGTGACGAAAGTCATGTTATGTTTCAATCACTTTGGAAATCGCTCTGACAAAAAATAGTTTGTGAATAACAACTATATAACACCTTCTGAGAATGTTTCAATGATTGAAATAAGAGTTTAGACTATATAACCATTGTGGGATATAAACATTGTTGTGGCAACACATATATGTATAAGTCCTTAGCACTTGAACCGAAGTTTGCGAACTTTGTTGATCAAGTGGATCCGAAACATGAGCAGTCAACTCAGTCCACGAACTGGCGTAAGTTCTCAAACTAGAGAATATCTTCTAAAGTTGAAGCTCAGGTGCAGTCCGCGTACTGACGGAAGTTCTCGACCCGAGAAATTCTGCTGGAGTTTATTAACTTCAACTGGTTAGCTTGAGTCCGCGAACTCAAGAGGTTATGTCTGAAAACGTTTTTCGTGAACTTATCTTAAATTACTAAGGAATGCTTTTTCAAACCGTGGATTTATAGTTCATGAAATGATTCGAGTGAATCACATCATTTTTGATTCAATTGTGTCTTGTGTAGTACATGAGATCTCATAGCAATTGAACAACTCTCTAACTAGTTCATTTGAGTCATTTGGACTAGTTATGGTGAAGAAGAATATGGTTGATATGAAAGTTATCATTTGGCTAACCATTTGGTTGACTATTATTGAACCAACCATTGTACACGTTTAAGTACGGTTACACAAACCCAAAACTTCAAGTACATGTGTGTATGGCAAGCTAAGTTTTCGATCTAACGGTTGAGAGATATTAGCTTGTATCTAATCAGGTTTTCATCTAACGGTGAATATTGAATGCTTTGTTAGTAAGCTAACATGGATTGCAAACCCTGATTTGAAAGACTATATAAGGGAGAACTCTAGCAACTGGGAAACCTAATCCCAATACATTCTGTGTGATGCTAGTTTGCTAAAGCTAGAGTCGATTCTCCTTTAACCTTTGGTTTTCTTCTTCTAAAACCAGGTTAACGACTTAAAGATTTCATTGGGATTGTGAAGCCAGACCGATACTACTTTTCTTATAGTTGTGTGATCTGATCTTGATGTTTCTACTGTATGATTACAATTGTAATAATTGACTTGAGATTTCTATCTCCGATAGGCAAGATAAAAGTAGTCACAAACATCTTCGTCTCATTGTTTGTGATTCCTCAATAATATTCTTCGCTGCTTCGATTAAGTTTATTGTGAGGTGATTGATGAAACTGAGCTGTTCTTCGGGAATATAAGTCTGGTTTTATCGATTGGTTCCTGTTCACCTTGATTTATTAAAAGACGGAACAAAACTTGTAGGTTTATTCATGGGAGACGAATTTATCAATTACATGTAGACTTTTCTGTGTGAGATAGATTTTTTTATTAAAGTCTTCGACTTTGGGTCGTAGCAACTCTTGGTTATGGGTGAGATCATCTAAGGGAATCAAGTGTGCAGTATCCTGCTGGGATCAGAGGCGTAGGATCATAATTGTACCTTGGATCAGTGTGAGATTGGTTGGGGTTCAACTACATTCCAAACCGAAGTTAATTTGGAGTAGGCTAGTGTCTGTAGCGGCTTAATATAGTGTATGTTTAATCTGGACTAGGTCCCGAGGTTTTTCTGCATTTGTGGTTTCCTCGTTAACAAAATTTTTGGTGTCTGTGTCATTTCGTTTTCGCATTATATTTTTATATAATTAAAATAATACAGGTTGTGCATTGTTCAATCAATTAGAATATCCGACCATTTTGGTTGTTGATTTAAATTGATTGACACTTGGATATTGGTCTTTGGTACCATCCAAGTTATCTCTCTTTGATTAGACTCGCGAATCATATTTGCTTGAGTAAATCAAATCGAGAGATTGAGATAATAACTCCTTGAGTATTTTCTATTGATTGAGTCTAACTGTCTAGTTGATTCTCTAGAAAACAACTCAGAGTTGTCCATACAGATTGTTAATCGAAATATTGGGTGGTGTTGTTAGACCCCCACTTTTTCACCATACTTAAGATCTTCAATGAAAATCAAGACATCAGTCTTTTTGATTTCCTTTCAACTACGAAGGAAGTTCGTACGTCTACTTCCTTAAACTCATGTAATTAAACATAGTTTTCTGGGCATGAAATCAAACCTATGTTCACTACATAATCTAGTAACGAGTTACAAAGAATATGTTAATGTCGTAATTACAAAGTTCAAAAGATAAGCATTATACTTTGTAATTCAATATACCAATATAAGCACTTATCACTATTGATATATTGTTCCTTGACACTTTGATCACAATATGATGATCAAGTCTATTATACTAGAGTTTCATATATATATATATATATATATATATATAACATTGCATGTTACGTTTTCAATTAGAAATGACTTGAAAGCTTACGATATAGAAATGGAAACAAGTCAAGTCATGTATTATTAACCTCAAGTGGAAGGATGATGTTATCGTCGTTGTCGACACGTATTCAGAATCTTCGGAACCTCGGAGTAATACTTGTATGTCTCAATATTTCTAAATTTCCTAGTCTAACCTAGAGAAGTTGACTCTAGTAATCTAATCAAGCGATTTATAATTTTTGATACTAAAATACGACAACCAACCATGACATACCAACACTTGGTGGGTTCAACCGAGTAATGCTCTAACACATAGTACTGCTAAGAATTTCTTGTCAAAATCGATGTTCCTTCAAAACTGCGAACCTTGGGGACTCTTGGGTGTCATGGTATGAGACGTGCGCTTATGATACCGTGTTAAAATACATTTTTGTCCTTTTCGAAGTAAGTGGTATGGAACATGTGCTTAGGGGATCCAAATTAATATTCTCAAAAGCATTGTGGATTCTCTTGGGATTCTTGATTATGCGTTATGGGACGTGTGCTTAAAAGGTATTAATAGTTTTTCATGACAAACTTCAAAAATCTTATGCGATTTCTGAGAGTTATGGTATGAGACATATGATCAGAAAATCCAAAACAATGAAGCTTGTCCACAGTAGTTTTTTTTTTGAACTTCAGAGATTATAAATCTTTTAGGGGTGATGATGTAACACCCGCACTTTTTTCATGGCGCGTGCTCAATCATGTATCATTTGAATGAGATGAAGCTTCATCTCAGGCTTGTGTTGTGCGTCTAGAGAAAATTGGCTAAGGACTAAAATTGCACCATCATGGTGCATCATTCCATCGGGTGGACGGACGAGATAAATATTACAGCAATACTTAAGTTATCCATCATGACATAATTGGATAAGGCACCATTATGGCGCATTACACGGAATCCGTTCTCGCAAAAGCAGCTGAACTTGGTCTATGTCAAGTGCTCCCCCATTTGAATACATAGAAATGTCAGTAACACATATAAGGAGTGGGTGTTGGTTAAAGGGCATTAGGCGGAGATGCATCCTTAAGCTTCAAAGCATAGTCGGTAAACCACATTTGATGTGAAAGCATTGTTATTATTGTGTATCCTTGGGGATGGAGCATATGATTCTTATGAATCATTGTTTTTATGTTGTGGACTACGAATGCGTCACTTTGAGGCATTCTGATGGAAACATCAATGGTACACACTCTTGCGCGTCATTTACGAAGGACCATTTATCCTTGTAGATGGTGGATTTTCAACAAAGGCTAAAATCGTAAACTCATGATTGTACGGACCGCCGGTTCAGCAATCACATGTGAGTATTGAGACACGGGTCTCTCATCGAATTCTCAACGGAGAGTGATTTCTCTCAGAGTACATGTAGATGTGCAGTCAACGTCTAGACAACAGCATAATCTCATGAATAATGAATACTTTCAGTCATTTCTATATAGTATCACGGGATGGACGGCTTTACGGGGCAATATCTTCTTCAGGAACAAACAACGAGTTTAACCTGACTATATAAAGGATATGGCTTAATGGCAAGTCATGTCAGGATAATTAATGCTCCTATCGTAGTCAGTTTATTATGCTAGGCATAGACCCATGAGGTTAATTATCCCTTCATTGCTCTGATTCCATGGTCGAATCAACGACGATCCCGTGGAATGGCAATAAGATTGATCCGATTCCGTGGTCGAATCAACGACGATCCCACAGAATGGCAGTATCATTGCTCCGATTCCGTGGTCGAATCAACGACGATCCCATGGAATGGCAGTATCATTGCTCCGATTCCGTGGTCGAATCAACGACAATCCCACGGAATGGAAGTATCATTGCTCTGATTCCGTGGTCGAATCAACGATGATCCCAAGGAATGGCAATATCATTGCTCCGATTCCGTGGTCGAATCAACGACGATCCCACGGAATAGCAATATCATTGCTCCGATTCCGTGGACGAATCAACAACGATCCCACGGAATGGCAATATCATTGTTCCGATTCCGTGGTCGAATCAACGACGATCCCACGGAATGGAAATATCATTGTTCCGATTCCGTGGTCGAATCAACGACGATCCCATGGAATGGCAATAAGATTGCTTTAATTCCGTGGTCGAACCAACAATGATCCCATGGAATGGCAATATCATTGCTCCAATTCCGTGGTCGAATCAACGTCGATCTCACGGAATGGCAATATCATTGCTCCGATTCCGTGGTCGAATCAACGACGATCCCATGGAATGGCAATATCATTTCTCCTATTGCATGGTCGAATCAACGTCGATCCCATGGAATGGCAACGATCACTCATTGTTCTGAGTTCGTAGTCGAATCTTTAGCTGATCCTATGAATTAACAGTAAACATCTATCCGTTTTATTACTCATTTCATGGATTATTCTCTATTGAATTTCATGAATTAGTAATAAATAACTAACGACCGGGCATCGGAGCTACCTTTGAGTAAGCCCTGTTTCAAATGGTGCAAGTGTATTCAACGATGATGCATTAACAATCACCGCACGAACGAGTATTTCAAAATACGACGAAACGATGAACCTATGCAAAATAGGGAAGAAAATAATAAATAATTAAAAATATTTGACCAAGGCGCTGGGACACAGACACACGATCAACTCATCGTGTCATGGTCAGTTCCACACTAATTCTATATTTTTTAATACACTTTTATTATTTTTCATGATTTGATAAAATTCTCTCGTTTGATCAAATCTCCGTCTTGAGGAAATTCTTCGGATTCGTGGTACTTCTATGAGTCCGTCAAAAATCAAGGAGAGTGTGTGGGGCGTGACCATTGGCCGACCGGCCATGCCTTGGTCCCAGCCGGCCCACACCTCACGGTCCTTATTATTTTATTATTATTATTTATTTATTTTCTCTAATTTCATGAAAAACTCCTTGATTTCATGGTATTTTTCCTCAAAAAATTCCTTTAAATCATCAAAAATAATAAAAAAATAAAATAAATTATGAAAACTCGTGGGACCGGGCCTTGGCCGGCCGGCCATGCCCTAGCCGGTCCCACACGCCCTATTTTATTTATTTCATTATTAATTATCTTATTTTTCTTTGATTTCATGGTATTTTTCTCAAAATTCCTTCAAATCATCAAAAAATACCCAAAAAATATTTTAAAAATTATTAAAATTCGTGGGATTGGGCCATGACCGGTCGGTCACGCCTCCATGATCTCACACGGCCGAATTTTATTATTTTGATATTTTTCAAAGACCATGAACTCATGGAAACTCCTTCAATTCATGAAAACACTCTAAATTTATCAAATTTCTCAAAATTCATGAATCCTTCATAAAATCATCAAAATATGTAAAACTAAGGAAGAGACACCACGGGACCGTAGTCATAACTGGCCGACCGTGCTTTGACCACCGGCGTCCTAGTCTCACAATTCCTTATTTAATAAATATTTTCCATCGTCTCATGGTGTTTCCTTCGTCTCATGGAAACTCCTTGATTTTAACAAAACTCTTTCGTTTTATCGTGGGACCGGCCCTTAAATCTTTCCTGAATTTTACTTTCGGGCTGTTTTCACCTCCCGAACGAGCTCAAAACCTAAAACTTCCTGCGCAGGGAGATAGTAAATTTTTTTCCGTATGGATTGAAGGGGCGGACCATCAAAATCCGAGTCTTTATGGGAATTCTACATCAATTCTAGTAAAGGACGTTAATTAGGGTTTGGGGGTTGCTCAAGCGACCAATAGTTGGTCACGTGATCACTGTGACCGGTCCACACTTCATAATTCCCTCACTTTTCATAATTTTCCCTCGTCCGATGAAGTTTTGACGGTTTTATCAAAAAACTCTGATTTTGTCATATTTTCTCAAATGGTCGCTCAAACGTGCACCAGAAAATATCAAAATTCTCAAGACTGAGACGCGGACACCTTAGGGACACGAGCACATTATCTTGACCGACCAAGATTAGATCTTCGGCTCACGGAATCCAATCCCATCGATTTTCATAGTTTTGACCTAATTTGCACAATTGCTCGTATTAGGTCCAAAACTTCCAAACACTTTGGATTTTTCATGAAGTGACCATCAGACGGTCACGGGACAACCCATGGCCAGCTCCATGACTCTATGGTCGGTCCATCACTCTCCCATAATTAATTAGTTTTTCACACCTAAGTATCAGACGAGCATTTTGAATAATGATTGAACCAGCATTTAATCATTCTTTCACCAACAAATCATGAACTCTTCGTGAATTCATCATATTTGCTCACGTGAGCATATGGACACTACATGGTTGATCCACGGTCTCATGTAGATGCTCCTCATTCGTCCCATGGTTAAAACTTCTGACCATGAATTGATCGTCAATCGGTTAAATTAGGGTTTCTGAGTTCAAGGACCATGCTTCCAGACTCTAACCTTAATAATTCTACGACGACCTCATGGTCATGAATTAATATTAATAATTCTACGACGACCTCATGGTCATGAATTAATAATAATAATTCTACGACGACCTCATGGTCATGAATTAATATTAATAATTCTACGGTGACCTCATGGTCATGAATTTTATTAATTATGCTAGGTTCAACGACCAGCACTTTAATTAATATTCTTGGCACACTGCCACTCATTCTTGAGCAACACATGCTCAGACGGTCAGATATTCAACAAATCATCACGAGAGCAACACTTGCTCAGATGATCAATATTTGCCCGAGTTAAGGAATATCGGTTCAACAATCCACCAATATTCAACAATCCATCGAATGAGAAATACTTGCTCACTTCATCATAAGAATTATACCTCTGTCTTATGACACGTTCAATTCGTGGGTGGTTCCAGATTATCTTGTTCGAATCAGCAACCACGTGGACTCATTGTCCCATCAAATCACGAAATCATCAATTGAATAACAAACCATGAGACGATCAATCGTGTCACTTGGGGGATATCACTTAGGGTTTTGGTCTGGCGGTAACGGCACGTGTGTTCAAACACACGATGGAATGTAAGCAAGTCGTGCAATCATTTGGAGGAATTCACGAGGTAGTGGGTGGAAGGTCGACCGAGTCTTTACACGTTGGACAACCGGTTTCGAACACGATCTCCACCTCTCCACTCCTTGATTCCATTAACTGTCACACTTCATGGGATCATGGTGTCTACAATTCCAGCAATATAAATAAGTTCCTAAATCAAGATTAAAGGCAGAGAGAATCGAAAACACAACGAATACATAGAATACTCAGAGTAAGAATATCACGTATCTTCGACAACACGAGATCATCAAACTCATCAATTGAGCAATTTCTTCACAATCGTTTAAATTCAATCATTCAGAACTTATCATATTCAGAATTCACACACCCACAATCCTTGTATCACCATCGATTCCACACATTTCTCAGCTTCCCTCCTACAGATCAACCCATCCTCTCTTGTGACCGAATTTACTCTGAAACGGTCGTTGTCTCGATTTAGGCCGGATTACTAAAGATTGATCTCTCGAATCTAAGCACCCCCTTTGCAGCGGTGCATCTGTGTGAGGATTAGCATTTTGCCTGGTTCGAGGAACCTCCTCCGTCCGGTCGTCTCCTCAATCCCTTAAAAACCGGCAGATCGTTTTTCTCCATCCACAGATTGGCGACCACAGTGGGAGATCATTCTCTCGGTTGCAATCTCACATTCTCACAAGATGGTTGGTCTTAGGTCAGGATCGGTCACAAATCCTAACGCAAATATCGCTAGCACTAGCAATAATGAAGACATCCCGGAAACTGTTCCGGCCACCAACACTGATGGTGGTGACATCACTCCTCCTCACACCAACGCGGAAGGTCATCCTTTGTTCGGTCGAAATCCCGAAGAAATCATAGGAAACCCTCCACCTACCATGGATGATCTCATTAAAACGCAAGAGACTCTTGCAAAGAATCAGACGGATATGGCTGCGGAACAACAGAAATTATTGGATCACCTGAAGACTCTTACTGAAAAATTGTCAGAGAAAGCTCTAGACAAGGGGAAAGAGAAGGAGAAAGCCTCTGACGGAAATCCTGAAGTAATTCCAGTTGATAACGGAACTAACAAAGCCACAGATGACTTATCAACGAAGGAATTATCAAACTTCATTACTCGTGAAGATTTGGAGCGTCTTCTGGAGAACCATGGAAAAGATAAGACGTCACACGTCCATCGTCACCAACCTCCATATCCTGCCGCTACACAGAGGATTCCCCTTCCGAAGGGCTACGTCTCTCCAACATTTACTCTATATGATGGGACTGGCAATGCTTGAGAGCACGTCTCCTGCTTCCTCGAAGCCTTGGGAGAACATGAACACAATCATGTTGTTCATCTCAAAGAATTCTCAAAGTCTTTGAAGGGGAGATCATACACCTGGTAAAACAACATCGCACTAGGGACCATAAACAATTGGAGAGAAATGATCAATGCATTCTACAGGAAATACTTCTTCGTGTCAGAGCAAGTAACTCTCTCTGATCTTGGGAGGATGTCTCAGAAGATGAGTGAGAATCCCAATGATTATGTGAAGCGGTTCAGAGTCCAAGCCCTGGACTTCCATGATCCAAACGTCACAGAACAGCAACTGATGGACTTATGCATCAACGGCATGCTTCCGGTCTACAGAACTTTACTGGAGAACCTTCGATTCCAAACTTTCTCAAAACTCCACGAGGCCGCGAAGAGATCAGAAACTACCGCACCTGCTCTTCTAGAAAGACTAAAATCTACAAGAACTGAGGATTCAAAAGACTCTCGAGGAAATAGGCATTTGATTAACAAACAGTATACCCTGCAATCTTCAATGAATGCTGTCACAGAAGGAATCAAACGGAAAGCAGAACCACAAAACAAGCAGATAGCCTCTACTCCTTCGAAGATACACAAAAAGGATAACTCGAAGACCTCTCCTCAACATACGGACGATCCAGAGGCACCTGATTTTCCCTGTTCCATGGAAGAAGTCAACGAATTACTCGATGCCTGGATTTAATATGGTGCAATCGAGTTGCCTTTTAATAAAAAGGAACCAACCAAATAAGCCATGGAAAATCCTCGGTATTGTCGCTTCCACAGGTATGTCAGCCATCCCACAAGTAATTGCAAAGTCCTGAAACACATATTCAGAGAAAAGGTCGAATCAGGAGAACTCAACCTGGGGACTGAGGGAGTACACAAAAATCCTCTTCCGGTCCGAGCTTTCACCATCAATTGACCTCCCGTCAAAGAAGCAGTTCAATCCCTGATTGAACATACCTGCAAGTTATTGTATCTTTCGAAATCTCAAAGGAAAGATATGTTTGCTGCATTGAAACACATCGTATCCGGAAAACGACTAATAATCCAAGAGGCTACCATCGAACCCTCAGCAATAGACAAGGAAATGTACGACTGGGGACTGCTCACCACAGTGCACATCAAAGGGAACGAGTTCAGAAGAGCGTTCATTGATGTCGGTACTGCTGTCAACATCATTCCTCTCAAGACTCTCAAAGCTGCCGGCATAACTCGACAAGAAGCCACCCACGGTCCAATGGCAATTAGAGACCACAAAGGAATCTCCAGAGACGCCTATGGCTATATCATCCTGAAAGTCGAAGAAAATTCGGTCTTCATTGAAACCAAATTCTTTATAATCCAAGAAGATCCAGGGTATGATATGATTCTTGGAAGCGCATGGATTCATGATGGGAAAACAATGATGACTCCTGCAATGACACGTCCCTGTGAAGAAACTCCTGACTCAGAGGAAGAGGCGGAAGACATCTCGCCATTTGAATACCTGGAGGAGGTCAAAACCTTAACAAAACTTGCACAAGAATCTGAGGAACATCCAAATGCATTCGTCAAAAAGTTCTGCGACCAGGAAAGTTTCATCCCCTCTCACGTGCCTATATCATCAGTTTTCAAGTATGTCTCCTTGATTCAGGGACTTCATTCCACGAACAACTTAGCAATCTCAAAGTGCTATGAGTGGATAATCTCGCCACAATAATATTTCACTCAGTGGTTGAGTCCAGAGCTTCTCCAATTCGATCATCCGATCAAGAGGTTCATCATGGAAGATATGGAAAAACATTATGAGAGATACCCTCTCCCGCACGAATGTCCATATGTACCACGACCATGGAATCACGTCCCACAAAGGATTCTGAATCAACAGAAGATATTCAAGGCGCGGGCAACCAAACCCAAAACATTTCATGAAGGAGACCTAGTTCTCAAAGTTGTCCAACGCAATCTTCATTCAGCAAGGATCTCCAACTGGGAAGGACCATTTATGGTCGCTAAATCCATAACCGGGGGATACTACAAGCTGGTCAACACAGATGGCAGAACCCTACCAGTAATTCAAGAGAAATGTCTTAAGGCGTTTGTTTGAAAAGATGGGCGTTTTGAGGTATCAGGTGTTTGAGCATCCATGACGTCTAGACTGGACATTTAGAATTTTCATTGTATTTCAATTCCTCCAAAACGTTTGCAATACTTGCAATCAGTATTTGAATTCATCAGTTTATCAAAATTCAACTCATATTTCTTAAAAGAAAATCTCTATCAAATCCCAAAATCCTCAAAAGACATCTACAAATCCAAAACCAAAATATCAAAACCCATATAAAACCTCACATCTCTCAGAAGTTCAAGAAATCATAGAAAATCAGAAAAAATTAGCAAGGAAAGATTTTTCCGCCTCTGCATCCTTCAAAGCCTGCAAATCCGCCATCTCCTTGTTCATCTCTTCAGTCAACCTTGTAATTTTCTGTTCTTTCTCCGTCACAGCGACATTTGGGAAGGGTATTTTATTCTCACACGAGTCCTTAATCGCATCCATTTGCTTATGGAGCCACTTCAAGTTAAAACCAAGCCTCTCAGAATTACCTAAGTTTAACTCCCAATCAAAGAGTACATCTTGAGTAACGGCATGCCTAGGCATACTGTATATGTCATTCACAACACGCAAGAGTGCACCTACTTGCATGGTCAATGCATAAATACGCCCAGGGATCCTCTCGACGATGATATGGCCAAACTTCGTCCATATGGCTTCGTACAATTTTGCATATCCAACGGGAACACCGAATCCGCCAACTAATTCGTGACCTGGGAGTGAAGAATCGAACGGAGGATCAAAAGAAATTCCAGCAGTAGGATATTCATGCACCACTATACGGTTTTCAGAGGCGGCTTCTATCAAGGCAACAGCTCTTTCAGTATTCTCTACAGGGATCCTGGGTTCTTCTATTTCTGAAGCAGCAACAATTTGGGATTCCATGACTTCATCAACAACTTTCTCTTGACTCCGAGGCTCAGGAATGGTCATCTCCTCATCAACGATCGCAGGTCCGCTCGAGTTTTCCTTGTTGATTTCTAAATCCCCAACTTTTGTATTTAGCACCTAATACGAAGATTACATGGGGTTAGGGTCACAAAAGCTTGAAATCAGAAAAGGAACATGAGGTAAAGCATACAAACAATCCAAAATTATCAAGATTCATCATTTTATGTTCAAGGCATTGGTAAATAGCATAGAAGTCATGGAGACACGTTTTACGGTAACTACGTCTGAAGAAACTGTGCACTTCTCTGTACTAAAGGATGAACTGGGAGCAATATACAATTAATAAGAGGATGGGTCATATACCATTCTCTTCGTATGGATGTCCTCTAAAACGTGTCAAAATTTCATGACAATTTGATGAACGATCAAGAAGATGTGGCCAAAACATCAACTGATGCGCAATCTGAAAAAGTTCTGGAAGTCTCCTGGAAGTTTACTATTTCGCCTTTTTCAGGCTCTAAACGCGCTCAGGACTTAAAAATCTTCTTTGTTAAAGCTTGGAAATTTTCCGGGCTTGAATTTACACATGCATATCATCAAAATCCGATTCCAGATGAAGATTCTATGGCGTTTCTTATAAAAATCTGGGCTCTGAATTTTCTGACGACGAAATTCGACTGAGTTTTCACATATTCACATAGGTCTTCATTCATTTATTAACAAGTCAGCACTTTTATACTTCTATAGGTGAAACACAAGAGAAATACTTACTTGAGTGGTCTCCGAAGCGTTGAAAGAACTAGAAATGCTCACGCCAGCGTCGGCAACAACATTGTTTTCATTTGGCTCTTGACTCTGGGAGCTCTCTTTATCGTCGTTCTTCGAACAAGCGTCAACAGTATTCTCCACATCCATGGATTATTCCTCCTAGACATACCACCAGCAATCAGCGTTTCACTCATAAGACGTCATAATTGATATTGGAAGAGATACTTACAATTTCTTCATCACTCAAGTCAGAAATGGTTTGTTCAGTAGCGGAGAAACGAAGTCCATCAATACTTGACGGAGTAAAGTTCTGCAACAGAATAACAATATCAGTCGTACGATCCTAATTATATGGGTGAAGAAAGATCACAACAAAGAAAATACTGGAAACTCACCAAGATGCCGGCTGGGGACTTTACCGTATTGGGCAACAACTTATAACTCTTGTGCCTTCCTTCTCCTCCATGAACAATGGCTTCAGTCTCTGAGAAATATACACAGATTCGAGGTCTTACGATACGACCGTCCTATGACAAGTTCCAGTAACATAATCAGAATACAGTTGTTATGATTTTATAAAGATTATATAACAAAGCGTACCCGGGAGCATCCTGGAGACAATTTTCGCTTATCACCAGAGAGATACTTCAATCTCGGACGACTGGCAATCAACTCATCGGAGGGAATATTTTTTACTGGAGGCTGACCGACCATCACATATTCATGCAATCGCTCAAATTGATTATCCCAGAAGTCTGCATAACCCGGAGTCACATAGGCAAATCTATCAGAGCAGGGAAACCAGTAGTTACTTCCTTCCACATGGGTATGGTCTAAACGAGTCATGATCTGCTCAACTGATGGTTTCCTTCTTTGAATAGTTGGAACACACTGATCCATCCCCATTTGTCGGGCCGCTCTATCAATATTATACTCTTCCACTGAAAATTCTCCGTACGAGACTGACAGCAGGTGACCAGGGGTGCAACTCAACATGAAAGACCTCTCGCCATCGTTCAGATCCGCACCAAACAGAAAACTAGTGCTCTCTCCAGTATTGAAAGTCACCGGTTGGGAGATATAAGAAGGCACTGACACCCAAGGATGAAAAGCGAATTCAGATTCATTATCCAACACGTCAATGAGGCGCGCCCTGCACCGAGGCTGCTTTGTGGACCAACGCATGATCTTAGCATTGTCTTTCTCAGGGAAAATATGGCGAGCATCAGTGTTCAGTCCTTGAAAAATATTACGTGGAATGGGTGCATAATTATTGAAGTGTTCCCACATCAGAGCTTGAAGAAACATCGTGTTAGCATAACATTCAATCTTCATGAAGCTATTCGACACACTGGAGTCTATAACCAAAGAATCCAAGTTGTAATACAAGGAGCCCAAGAACAAGCTACCTATTGGGAGTTGCTCGCCTTGAGCCATCTTAATAGCAAAGGGGATCACGAAAGGTTTCAACAAGTTTCCGCTGTCTTCAAAGATATCTCTGGACAACCATAAACATTAGAAAGCATCAATGGGTAACATACCGTCGATGGATTTATCAGAAACTTCGTCTTTAGGCCACCAGCGCGTCAACCAGAGAGCATAGCATCCTTTACTGCCAGCCTTATTTGCTACCTCCATTGCAGTTGTCAAGATATGAGAAACGGTAGTCTCCTCATCTGAAAGATCCCCTGGAATATTACCTGTGATTGGGAGATGCATCAAAGATACCACGTCTTCTAAGGTAATGGTAAACTCTCCCCATCTGCATATGAAGGTATGAGTAGGAATACACCAGCGAGAAAGCAGAGCTACAATACTTCTTGCGTCATGGTAAATGAATAACTCCCTAGAAGCTTGAATAGCCCTTGTCACCTGCGCCTGATCGAGCATAGCCCTCACATGAGGAAAACCAAGCATATGCCTCGCCCATCCAGCAAAATTCTCTAAAGGTCGACGAGAAATCTTAAATTCTATAATTTATGCAAGGAATACTCCACGTTCAAGACAAAATCGGATAACTTTCTTGGGAGTCACGAATTTCTTCTGAGTGACAGTCTTGGGATTTATCAGCAGACGATACGCTGGAGATTTCAAATGTTTTTTCAGCTACTGCAGGATCTTCCTCAAAAAATGCATCATCAATATTTGGGATGTTCTTAATCCCAGGGGTTTCATCTTCATCTTCACCAACAGAAGCTTCGTCTGTACATGTATCATCTCTAGAGATATCATCATCAACGCACATCTCTTCTCTCGAGGCGTCGTCAGCTTGAGAATTGGTCATCATTGCTGAGTAGATGAAAAGGTTCACGCAACATTCTATTTCAGTCCATACATGACTTGAAGAAATACGGCAAAAATGGTAACTCTTAACTATTACCTTTTACTTCCACTAACAATAGTGATAGTAATGCTGGAGTCAACACCGAAATCGTTCGTCTCTTCGAAAACTGCCAAAACGAACAAAATTTAGTAATCTCCGAAACTGATTTTTCACAAAATCACCGGCGCAACCTTCATAATGTGAACATTCACGCAACTGACATATGAAGTTTACATCAAATAAAGTATATCATCATATTTTGCATAATATGTGTCACGGCTGCACATATTTATTTATAAAAAAAAAAACTATTTTTCCTTCGTATCGTCGTTAGTTGTCTTTAAAACGAAGGTTTATTTCAAAATATTGTGAACACTCACAATCCATGCACATGATAAAGTTTTGTATTTATAAAAGCTCATAAACAATATTTTTATCACTGGACGCAAGTCAATCATACATGTTTTCCTTCGTGTCGTTGTTATTTTCTCTAAAATGAGGGTTTATGACGATTTCACATCTTTTATGATAAAACCGTGGTACACATGAAATCTCATACACTAAGTTTTATCATTGGACCTAGGTTCATATACTAAAAAAAAATCCCTCCTAAATCAGGGATTATAGTTGGTTTTCGAAACTAACGATCGAGCAAACATACGTTTTCAAAAAACAAGGTTTTTTCATAAAACCATCATTAATTATATACAGGCATATATAATTTCAATATGATCCATTCATGAATCAACTCATGGAATCAGCAACATTCAAAAAAAAAAAAAAAAAAAAAAACGTACCTTGTCGGCTGGAATTTCGCCGGCGGCGACAGCGGTAAATTATTTTGCTGGCGTGAACACGATGGAAAGGTGATGGAGCTCAGGTCGTGGGAAGAAAAAGAGGGATTAATTCCTTTTATACAATTTTATTTCCAAAACCTAATTCCACTAGGATTTCCTTATTTGGGCACGGCCCGCGAATCCTAACCGACCATGGGCTCGTCGTCCAAATCAGCAGTTCAACACCAATTTATGCTCACAAAATAGCTCCCTAACCATGACAACGAAGCCTTCATCAAGTCGTGGCTCGCTCATACTCTCGAAATACGGTAATGTTTCAACTTACGACTAAGTTCAATTACTAGTATAATTTTTGGCCTGAAAATCACCATTTAATGCTGACCGAGGAACACAGCTTTCCTCAGTAAGCAGGGGACTTAATGTAGATGGTGGATTTTCAACAAAGGCTAAAATCGTAAACTCATGATTGTACGGACCGCCGTTTCATCAATCGCATGTGAGTATTGAGACATGGGTCTCTCATCGAATTCTCAACGGAGAGTGCTTTCTCTCAGAGTACATGTAGATGTGCAGTCAACATCTAGACAACGGCATAATCTCATGAATACTGAATACTTTCAGTCATTTGTATATAGTATCACGGGATGGACGGCTCTACGGGGCAATATCGTCTTCAGGAACAAACAACGAGTTTAACCTGACTATATAGAGGATATGGCTTAACGGCAAGTCATGTCAGGATATTAATGCTCCTATCGTAGTCAGTTTATTCTCCTAGGCATAAACCCATGAGGTTAATTATCCCTTCATTGCTCTGATTCCATGGTCGAATCAACGACGATCCCGTGGAATGGCAATAAGATTGCTCCGATTCCGTGGTCGAATCAACGACGATCCCATGGAATGGCAATATCATTGTTCCGATTCCGTGGTCAAATCAACGACGATCCCACGGAATGGCAATATCATTTCTCCGATTCCGTGGTCGAATCAACGACGATCCCACGGAATGGCAGTATCATTGCTCCGATTCCGTGGTCGAATCAACGACGATCCCACGGAATGGAAATATCATTGTACCGATTCCGTGGTCGAATCAACGACGATCCCACGGAATGGAAATATCATTGCTCCGATTCCGTGGTCGAATCAACGACGATCCCACGGAATGGAAATATCATTGTTCCGATTCCGTGGTCGAATCAACGACGATCCCACGGAATGGCAATATCATTGTTCCGATTCCGTGGTCGAATCAACGACGATCCCACGGAATGGCAATAAGATTGCTCCGATTCCGTGGTCGAATCAACAATGATCCCACGGAATGGAAATATCATTGCTCCAATTCCGTGGTCGAATCAACGTCGATCTCACGGAATGGCAATATCATTGCTCCGATTCCGTGGTCGAATCAATGACGATCCCATGGAATAGCAATATCATTTCTCCTATTCCATGGTCGAATCAACGTCGATCCCATGGAATGGCAAACGATCACTCATTGTTCTGAGTTCGTAGTCGAATCTTTAGCTGATCCTATGAATTAACAGTAAACATCCATCCGTTTTATTACTCATTTCATGGATTATTCTCTATTGAATTTCATGAATTAGTAATAAATAATTAACGACCGGGCATCAGATCTACCTTTGAGTAAGCCCTGTTTCAAATGGTGCAAGTGTATTCAATGATGATGCATTAACAATCACCGCACGAACGAGTATTTCAAAATACGACGAAACGATGAACCTATGCAAAATAGGGAAGAAAATAATAAATAATTAAAAATATTTGACCAAGGCGCTGGGACACAGACACACGATCAACTCATCGTGTCATGGTCAGTTCCACACTAATTCTATATTTTTTAATACACTTTTATTATTTTTCATGATTTGATAAAATTCTCTCGTTTGATCAAATCTCCGTCTTGAGGAAATTCTTCGGATTCGTGGTACTTCTATGAGTCCGTCAAAAATCAAGGAGAGTGTGTGGGGCGTGACCATTGGCCGACCGGCCATGCCTTGGTCCCAGCCGGCCCACACCTCACGGTCCTTATTATTTTATTATTATTATTATTATTTTTCTCTAATTTCATGAAAAACTCCTTGATTTCATGGTATTTTTCCTCAAAAAATTCCTTTAAATCATCAAAAATAATAATAAAATAAAATAAATTATGAAAACTCATGGGACCGGGCCTTGGCCGGCCGGCCATGCCCTAGATGGTCCCACACGCCCTGTTTTATTTATTTCATCATTAATTATCTTATTTTTCCTTGATTTCATGGTATTTTTCTCAAAATTCCTTCAAATCATCAAAAAATACCCAAAAATTATTTAAAAAATTATAAAAATTCGTGGGATTGGGTCATGACCAGTCGGTCACGCCTCCATGATCTCACACGGCCGAATTTTATTATTTTGATATTTTTCAAAGACCATGAACTCATGGAAACTCCTTCAATTCATGAAAACACTCTAAATTTATCAAATTTCTCAAAATTCATGAATCCTTCATAAAATCATCAAAATATGTAAAACTAAGGAAGAGACACCACTAGACCGTGGTCATAACTGGTCGACCGTGCTTTGACCACCGGCGTCCCAGTCTCATAATTCCTTATTTTATAAATATTTTCCATCGTCTCATGGTGTTTCCTTCGTCTCAATGGAAACTCCTTGATTTTAACAAAACTCTTTCGTTTTATCGTGGGAACGGCCCCTTAAATCTTTCCTGAATTTTACTTTCGGGATGTTTTCACCTCCCGAACGAGCTCAAACCCTAAAACCTCCCGCATTGGGAGATAGTAAATTCTTTTCCGTATGGAATGAAGGGCGGACCATCAAAATACGAGTCCGTATGAGAATTCTACATCAATTCTAGTAAAGGACATTAATTAGGGTTTGGGGGTTGCTCAAGCGACCAACATTTGGTCACGTGATCACTGTAACCGGTCCACACTTCATAATTCCCTCACTTTTCATTATTTTCCCTTGTCCGATGAAGTTTTGACGGTTTTATCAAAAAACTCTGATTTTGTCATATTTTCTCAAATGGTCGCTCAAACGTGCACCAGAAAATATCAAAATTCTCAAGACTGAGACGTGGACACCTTAGGGACACGAGCACATTATCTTGACTGACCAAGATTAGATCTTCGGCTCACGGAAGCCAATCCCATCGATTTTCATAATTTTGACCTAATTTGCACAATTGCTCGTATTAGGTCCAAAACTTCCAAACACTTTGGATTTTTCATGAAGTGACCATCATACGGTCACGGGACAACCCATGGCCGGCTCCATGACTCTATGTCGGTCCATCACTCTCCCATAATTAATTAGGTTTTCATACCTAAATCTCATAGGAGCATTTTGAATAATGATTGAACCAGCATTTAATCATACTTTCACCAACAAATCATGAACTCTTCGTGAATTCATCATATTTGCTCACGTGAGCATATGGACACTACATGGTTGATCCACGGTCTCATGTAGATGCTCCTCATTCGTCACATGGTTAAAACTTCTGACCATGAATTGATCGTCAATCGGTTAAATTAGGGTTTCTGAGTTCAATGACCATGCTTCCAGACTCTAACCTTAATAATTCTACGACGACCTCATGGTCATGAATTAATATTAATAATTCTACGACGACCTCATGGTCATGAATTAATATTAATAATTCTACGACGACCTCATGGTCATGAATTAATATTAATAAATCTACGATGACCTCATGGTCATGAATTTTATTAATTATGTTAGGTTCAACGACCAGCACTTTAATTAATATTCTTGGCACACTGCCACTCATTCATGAGCAACACATGATCAGACGGTCAGATATTCAACAAATCATCACGAGAGAAACACTTGCTCAGATGATCAATATTTTCCCGAGTTAAGGAATATCGGTTCAACAATCCACCAATATTCAACAATCCATCGAATGAGCAATACTTGCTCACTTCATCATAAGAATTATACCTTTGTCTTATGACACGTTCAATTCGTGGGTGGTTCCAGAATATCTTGTTCGACTCAGTAACCACGTGGACTCATTGTCCCATCAAATCACGAAATCATCAATTGACTAACAAACCACGAGACGATCAATCGTGTCACTTGGGGGGATATCACTTAGGGTTTTGGTCTGGTGGTTTACGGCACGTGTGTTCAAACACACGATAGAATGTGAGCAAGTCGTGCAATCGGTTGAAGGAATTCATGAGGTAGTGGGTGGAAGGTCGGCCGAGTCTTTACACGTTGGACAACCGGTTTCGAACACGATCTCCACCTCTCCACTCATTGATTCCATTAACTGTCACACTTCATGGGATCATGGTGTCTACAATTCCAGCAATATAAATAAGTTCCTAAATCAAGATTGAAGGCAGAGAGAATCGAAAATAGAACGAATACATTGAATACTCAGAGTAAGAATCTCACGTCTCTTCGACAACACGAGATCATCAAACTCATCAATTGAGCAATTTCTTCACAATCGTTTAACTTCAATCATTCAGAACTTATCATATTCAGAATTCACACACCCACAATCCTTGTATCACCATCGATTCCACACATTTCTCAGCTTACCTCCTACAGATCAACTCATCCTCTCTTGTGACCGAAGTTACTCTGGAACGGTCGTTGTCTCGATTTAGGCCGGAGTACTACAGATTGATCTCTCGAATCTAAGCACCCCCTTTGCAGTGGTGCATCTGTGTGAGGATTAGCATTTTTCCTGGTTCGAGGAACCTCCTCCGTCCGGTCGTCTCCTTAATCCCTTAAAAACCGGCAGATCGTTTTTCCCCATCCACAATCCTATGCGGACAAGGTTTTATTTTCCTTTGGATTTGCAACACAATTTGGATTTAGTTGTTTGTCCCAAAGGTTGATGAACTACAGTCTCTGCTTGGTCCCTTCAAGGTACGGAGAAGATTATGTACGTTGTCATAATGAGTTGTAACATTAGTGGTCCAGCACAATGTCGCTCATATTATCTAACTAAGAGGTGGTTGCGATATTTTTGTAACTCATATCATCTAGCTCGGTATTCCGACGCATGAGGTGATTGTTGACATACTTGAGGAGGTAGTTATAGTTTATTTCTTAGATACACATACCTCATATCAAGTCATACGACGTTGGCATGCATCATTTTCTGATTGGGCATTGCCAGGAAAAGAAGCTAGCTGGTATGCAAGTTATGAGAGCTTACATAAGCTGCTTGCATCACAATGATAATGCAAGCTAAGATTGGAATGAGCCTGACTGATGCACTCTTAGAACGAGCAAGATCAGTGCATGAATTCATCTCATGGCTGGAGAGAGTAAGGAAGCGTAAATAAGCCTACAATGGCCTATTTGCAAGTCCAAGGAATATTCCTTATGCCTGGAAAGAACTCGAAAATTAGTAATGGATGTAAAATGCGTATGTGTATGCCTTTATGACCTTGCATCCATTGCAGAACAAGGGTAAGTTGGAACGCTGAGAAGTTATACATAGAAGGATACTTAAGGAACCATGCCAGGCTTGGCAAGGAAAATCGATGTGCATTTTCCTGGTGAGAAGTTAAACTTTACGTCTCGGTCATTATCATCTAATTAGGACATCGGGGGTTCTCGGACTAAATGGTATCGCGTCAGGGGGGTGATTTTCCGATCGGTCGCAAAAATGTTCGACTACTGTATCTCGAAATATTTTGAGATACCTCAATATGATTGTTTTACCATATGGATGTACTCATCTATGGAATATGGTATCCCGTAACATAATATTTGGAGGCTGCCATGATATTTTGTTCGGGACTAAAGCCTCATACATGTCGCGCTTTATAACTAATATTCAAATAGTGGTTATACCTAACAAATCTCAATAATAATCCTTTGAAACAAGTCGGGGCCCATACGGAATCGACGCTAAAAATTTTCATAAGGATACACACTTCCATCATTAAAATAATCATGCATCATCTTGTCTTGGTAAAAGTATCGATCTCGCTACGTCCATCTTCCAGTGAAAATTTTGCTTGGCTCTAAAGGACTAGGTATCATCCCTGAATATAATTGCTACATAAAGTTTCACCTCCTTCAAACCTCATTTGACTCTTCATCCAATTGATGCAAAATATCTAAATAACGTTTCTTTCTATTTTTTGGATCATTGCTTGGTTGAACCCATTGGCGTTGGTATATCAAGTCAGTTGTCAAATTTAGATGCATTCTTGATTTAGTCACTAAACTCAGTTTCAGATTAGATTAGGTTTAAGTAGTAGAGAATGAAATCAAATCTATCCTTGGAGACTGAATATTGAAGACTCACGAAGACATCCATGTAAAATATCATTAACTTTTAGTAACAAACACTTGAATCTCTTGTTTTCTTTACCTCTCTATCTATCAAAACAAGCGCTTACTTTATGGAACAATTCCTTTGACGATAACTATAAATTTATGTGCGTACTCGGGTATAGACTTTTATGAGAATGACCTTTGCCCCTAGAAAGGGTCATGTTACAGTGAATGAAAACACGAATTCGGCGAGCCAAAAATCACTCAATTCCGAGTTATAACGAATAATTTATGAGTGATTTATTATAACGACATTGATATGTGTGGCTAAGTTTGATTTCGTGAATAGGAAACTATACACAAACTTTTGGCAACAATTCGCGAATTAAAACCATGAATACGTGACTAAAGGCTTATTTTTTTCAAGTATTTGGTATTTCCTTTCCTAAACAAGGTAGCTTTGTTTTCAGACAACCTAGCCTTGATCATTCAGTATAAATAGAAGTTTCATGTAACCACGCAAATTATCCCATGAAAAATTGTGTGTTTGTATGTGTTGCATAAGGTTGTTTTGCATGTCTCTGTTTTTCACGAACAATAATGAGATTCCAAAAGACTTTACTTGGGGATCGTAAAGCACAAGCAAGCTATCTTCTTTCATAGTTACGGAACATGTATCTAAGTGTTTTTCATAAACCCTAGATTAGATAGATCAGGATACCTTTAGATTATTTCTAGGTGATCTCATGAGGGAAAATCAATTAGGTCACATAACGTGTAAACCTAATTTTTTAGGAGCATCTTCTGAAGATAAATAACGTTCTTCTAGAAGATTTTTCAAGAGCATCTTCTAAAGTGAATTGTCGTTCTGCTAGAAGATTTATAAGAGAAATTTCTAAAAGAGAATCGGTGTTTTGCTAAGAGTTCTACAAGTGAAAGAATACAACTGCAGCAGGTATTACATCTAGGTTGAAATATGGTAGTAGGTAATTGGTGTAATTATTTAAATCAGTGTGTGTGTTCAATTTGGACTAGGCCCCATGGTTATTCTACAAGATTGTAATTTTTCTCGTTTACAAAAATCTTTGTTATTTGTGTTATTTCTTTTCCTGGTTTTATCTTTATAATTGAAATATCACAGGTTGTACGTATTTAATCCTAAATAGTATTAACTCCAATGTAAAGAACCTACAAGACTTGTTCTTGTTCAATTACTATCTTGAAATGTAGATTACAAGACTTGTTTTTGTTAGCATTAGGTTCAGTTCAGATATATACTAGGTTTACCTTGTTAAAAAAATATTAAATACAGTTTCGTAACCGAACGTATAGATTGTACAAGGATGGTCCATATAGGTTCCCAAACGAAAACATTGGTGGTATAGTAGCCTTTTCACTCTTCTTCTTTATACAAGGTTTCATTTATTTCTGTATCTTCCTCAGAAGAATCAAAATCAGGATTCATGGTTGAAAAACCAAATTGATTAAAGTTGGGATAAAATGGATATATGTGAACAATGTTGTGATTTGATTAGTTGAAATTGACAGAAAATAAATATGATTAAAGAGTGTTGTGATCTGGTACGGGAGAATTGAATAATTTATATATATTAAAAAAATAGTCGATTGTTGTCGCTAAAATTAGTTATTGGCGGCAGACGGTAAACCACTAGCGTACAAGGTTCAGCCGCGTGTCCCAATATTTACCCATCATTTATAGTGCTTCTGCCAGAAAATTTTTCATATTTGCCAAGTTCCATAAGAACTTCCCTTATTATTTAATGAAATTGATGAGTTTCTTTACTAGTATTTGATTTGATGGGGGTGAGCTTCTTTACTAGTATATGATGGGTTAGTAAAGATAATGTTAGTAAAATTTGTCAACATACTAATACATTAATTGAACAATTTATTATTGGATAAATACTATTACATTAACTGGTTGGAAGCCTAACAAGCTAAGCTCCAATAACATACTACTACATTAATTGAACAGGTTGATGTGATATCCTACCAGCGAGCCTCATGGGTAACCTAGCTAAGGGAGCCGAAACGGATGGGGGCTGAGATTGTGTCACAAGGTGGGAAAACTAACTCTACCTTCCATGTTAATTTCTGCAATATTACGCTATTTGGGGCTCGAACTTGAGACCTCCTGTAACGCATGCAACTTTGGGGAACGGGGATGACCAGCTGATCTAGGTACCCGTTGGATGATGATCTGCATCCAATTAAAATATTAATTATACAAAACTAGTCATAAAAACCCAAGGTGACCAAACTTGTGGTACAAAAACCCCACTCAAATGTTGGGATCCATTAAAACTCCATCTTAAACAAAATTGATACAAAAACTCCAATTTTTTAAAAATTGATACAAAGACCCCAAATTTCAAAATTGGTTTCGTCAAAATTTATGATGAAACCAAAATTTGGTTTCATCAAATTCTTTGGGGTTTCATCAACCACGAATTACTTTTGTTTTGTTGGGGTTTTTGTGTTACTTTTGTTTTGATGGGTTTTTTGTGGATGGATAGTGATACCTTTGGGGTTATAACTCGCGGACCATTAATTATATAAGAAATTCATTGGATGATCTGCATCCAGTCCTTAAGATGTTGGATAAAATGTGGATGTCACAATTTAAAAGCGGGTATATTATTTATATGTCCCTACTTTTGATACCCAATAAATATGTCTTTATACAACAATAAATATGTCCATACTTTTTTATAACCTTATCCATTTAATATTAGATTACCTTAATACCCGCACCCATATAATATTTTTCTTTATTTCAAAATGGAACAAATTTCTTCCACTACCACTTCACCACCACCACTTGCACCACCACCAAAATTCCACTACCATTCCACCACCACCGTTCAACAACCACCACCAACCAACCGCCACCAACACTCCTTCACCACCACCATTACACCACAATTAGTCCTCCACCGCCACTAGTCTGTTGCTGCCACCACCACAAGTTTGTCGCCGCCGCCACCGTCACCGCCGCCGCCGCCACCATTGGTTCATATATTTTAGTATCAACAACAATAGTTGATCCAAATAAAAATAGAACCAACAGTAAAAGTTTATCTAGTTTAGGGGATCAACAACGATAGTTGATCCAAGAAAAAATGATCAACAATAGAAGTTTATCCAATTGAGTGGATCAACTTCCATTATTGATCCACTAAAATTGGATCAACAATGAAAGTTGATCCATGTAAAATGGAGTGAACTTGGCGTGAGTCGAACACGCATCATCTGACATGGAGTCAGTCATGCTACCATTGCACCACAAGTTCAACATTGGAAGAAGTTTACATGATTTAAACTATAAAGCATGAGTTCAAAGGATCAACAACAGTAGTTGATCCCATATAGATGGATCAACAACCATAGTTGATCCAATATGACTGCCTGCTTCAACCCATATAACCACCATATTTCATTATCTGATCATTACTTGTAGCTTCATAAACACCAACAGCTCCAAGACCAGCTTCAAAACCAATCTCGACAACTATAAACAACCAGAACCACCATTCTACTACTATTTCCATGACTAATTTCTCATTCGTACCTCTCCACCATTACCGCCACCAACAAATCACACATCTCCAGTACCACCACCAAAACAACCAGAACCAAAATCCAACACCAATTTCATCATTCCAACCAAAACCACCATAGTTGATCCAATAAAAAAATGGATCAACAACCATAGTTGATCCAATATCACTTCCTGCTTTAACCCAGATAACCACCATATTTTATTCAACAATAAGCTTCAATCTCTGTAACAAAAATTCATACCAACACTGCCACCAACAGAATCACACATCTCCAACACCACCACCACCAAAACAACCAGAACCAGAGTCCAACATCAATTTTATTATTCCAACCAAAACCAACAGGAGTTGATCCATATAGATGGATCAAAAACCATAGTTGATCCCATAAAAACATATAAAAAACAGCAATTGATCATCACATGTAGCTTCATCTCCTTCATTGTAGTAACCACCAACATCATCTTCTGCTTGCTATATTTCAGCCGCAACAAATACCACAACAACATATAGATTTACAATACCATTCAAAAAAACGTTTGTCACTTCCTTAATATTCATCTAATTATGAATCTGCACAACAAACCCATTCTTCCACCAACTGCAGTTTTAGATCCACCAACAAAACCATCAAACCACCGCCAACTGCAGTTTTAGACCCATTCTCGTCGGATCTGATTTAAACCTTGCTACTAACTGGTTCGAAATCAACAAATCTCGAGCTCAAAATCACTGAATATGAAACTTTAACTCAAAGTCCACCCGAAATCTGAATCTCAACTCGAAACCACCAAATCGAAAACTAAAAATCAAATCGATCTATGGATCTGTCTTGAAATTAGTTGAAATCGAACACAAATCGTGGTAGATTTTTTTATACTAGCGGCGGACGTAACAATGGTGGTGGTGAACATATTAATTAAATGAAATTACTTACGAATTATAAAGATATGGAGATGGATTAAATCAACAGTCAACCAGCGTTGTGGATTTCAAAATGTTTCCGATCTGAATGAACCGTCGATGTTAGAGCAAATTGATTAGTGACTAAGATGTGGTGAAAAAATTGGAGCTGGTGTTGGATTGGAGTTTGGGTCGATGGAAGTATTGGTGGCGGAGGTGGTTTCCAATCAGATCTGAAACTTTATTGATGTATAATCTTATTTTCACATATAAGACGGTGGTGGTGTTGCATATGTGATGATGTTAGTCGTGGTGGCGACGATAGAGATGATGTTGGTAGTGGTGGTAGCGACATAAATCGTGGTGAAGGTGGGAACGATGAATATGGTGGTGGTAGGAGCGTAGGAAATGGTGGTGGGAGCGAGATTTGTTTCTATTATAAGAGGGGAAGAAAAAGAAGGTAAGACAGGAAGGCTAAACATGGAAAATCTGAAAATTATGTTTTCCAAAATAATTTTAATAATGCCACCAGGGATATTTATAAAGTTCCTAAAGGATATTTGTGAAGGCCCCTCAAAAGGAGGGATAATAATTCAATTACCACTTTAAAAGCTGACAAGTATTTGGTTGGATGCGGAGGAGGCAAAAATCAGACCAATCTGGACCATGCTCATTGCACCCCATGTATCCTTAAAATTATAATAAACCCTGGGCTTGAGAGTAAGAAAATAAATTGGCATGAGCCTTTTCTCCGTTTTCTCCCGCAGTTAAAGTACGTTATTTTGGGGACCATGGTTTTTTTGAGGGGACCATGGTCCCATTTTGAGTATGGGTGCCCTTATCCTATTTTTTTGTAATACCTAAACTACCCTTTTAATTATTTTTTGGTTTTGATTAGTGAAATCATTATTGAAATGATTAAGAAAAAAATAACATTAACCCACCACCGCCACCTCTGATTACCACCACCACCGCCGCCGATTACCACCACCACTACCGCTGATTACCACCACCACCGCCGCCGATTATCACCACCACCAACCATCTATTACCACCACCACCTCCGATAACCACCGCCACCACCTCTATATATGTAGCTTCATTTAAATCATTAACAAAGATATTCTCACAAACTCATTGCTTGTCATTCGTTTTTGGTTGAAAAAATGAGAAGTATCAAAATGAGTTGAAAATGGAAAAAAAAGTTGCAGAGAGGTTTAATGGAGGTTTTTTTTCTCCAGAGACATGTTCGGTTACATAGCAAAAAAAATTCTTAGCCGAACTAAGAGTTCGGTTATCAAGGATTAATTTTTTCTGAACCGAACTGAGAGTTCGATTCATTCGCAAAAAATACTTTTAACCGAACTATGGGTTAATTCCATTTATGCATTTGCAAGTGCAGTTCGGTTGGATCGCAAAAATTGTTAAGTTTTTACTTTAACCGAACGTTTGCCTAATTGCATATATGCATATACAAGCTCAGTTCGGTTGATTCGCAAAATATGTTGAAGTTTGCGAACCAACCGAACTTCTAACACTAGGTTACTTTTAACCTGCAGTTCGGTTGGGAACTTGATTGCGTTGAAGTTTGCGAACCAACCGAACATAGGTAAATGAGTTCGGTTAACTCGAAAAATAATTTCAAAACCGAACTCTTCTATATATAGCCAAATGTTGAGTTCGGTTTAATCGCCAAAAACAAAATTCTCCGAACTTACCGAACTCTGTTGTTTAAAGTTCGGTTACAACGTGGTCTAGTCGACTGAACCGAACAAAACTCTGTAAATTCAAGCATAGTAGTTCGGTTACATTTGATTTTTCATCAGCTAGCCGAACAAAAAAAACTCCATTAAAGCTCTGGTTCGGTTGCCTGTGATTTTGGATTTATTAACCGAACTGCATTTGCAGAAAGTTCGGTTACATGTTCTTCATATAATATAACCGAACTTTGTTGACATGGTTGAAATTTTTTTGTTACAATTTTGATTTTCAAGATATTTTAGGCCGTTCATAGCAACATTCACTAAGTTACAAGCATACCTTAGCACCCAGATGATGTTTTTTCTCCATATTCACCCATCTCAAAATAAATTTTTTCTTCATCTTCATCTTCTTCTATCACTTTAGTCACTCAATAATCGGAGGTGGTGGTGGTGGTGGTGGTGGGCGGTGGTGATAATCGAAGGTGGCGGCTAGGTTAGATGCTTTTGTTTTTATATTAGATTAAGTTAATTACAATTATTAGGTTAGGGTTAATTTCAATTATTAGGTTAGGGTTAATTAAATTGTTAAGGGCAAATTAGTAATCTCATGATTTTTAGGACAGCCCTTAACAATTTAGGTTAGGGTGCCTTAAAATCAATGATCCCAAAAAAAGGGTGGTCCCTAAAATAATGTTCCAGTTAAAGTTCCAGTTAAAAAACCCTACAACAAAGGCAGAGCTAAACCCTTGCGCCTACAGAGAGAAACAACACATCATGACTCTAATAGCTGGTTCATGGGAGAAGTTTCTATGGGGATTCAAGCTCAAATCTGAAACCCTAATCCCACTTTTCTCATACCCATCTCATATCTCAGCAATCAAATGTGTTGCCATCTCTGGTCCGGTAGCGGTCTCTGGTGGAGCAGATGACTTCATTAAAGTTTACGAAATATCCACTTCTTCAGAAGTTGGATCTCTCATGAACCAAACAGGAGCTATCACTTGTGTTTCTTTCTTTAACTCATCTTCACTTTCTTACCCACGTAATCTCCTCAGTGGTTCTGAAGATGCCACTGTTAGTATCTATGATGCTGATCCTTTTGTGCATTACAAAAGTATACAAGCTCATAGAAAAAGTGTTAATGATTTGAGTATACATAAGTCTGGGAAGTTGGCATTGAGTGTTTGTAGAGATTCTTGTTTAGCTATGTCGAATTTAGTCAGAGGAAGGAGGAGTTTTTGCTGCAGGTTAAACAAAGAAGCTTCAATGGTGAAATTTGATTCAGATGGGAGTAAATTCTTTTTGGTTATGGAAGATAAGATTTGTATTCATGAAGCTGAGGACGCCGAGTTGGTTTTAGAGATGAACAGCCCGAGCCAGAAGAGAATTCTTTGTGCTGCTGTATCTGCTAATGGACTGTTGACTACTGGCGGGGAAGACTGTAACGTTACAGCATGGGATCCAACCAGCGGGAAGATAGCATATCGTATTGAGAAAGCACATTCAAACCGTGTAAAAGGAATTGCAGTTCTGTCTAGCAGTACCATTGATGATGTGGAAAACTCTGAATCTCCATATTTAGTAGCATCTGCATCGTCAGATGGAGTCATAAGGGTGTGGGATGTTCGCATGGTTAAAAAGGAGCAGCCAAGTCCATTTGCAGAGGCAAACACAAAATCTAGGTTGACATGTCTTGCAGGATCATCCATCAAAAACCTGAACTCTGTGGGAAATTCCTCAAAGTAAGATGAGGGAAATGATTATGCGCTGAGAAACAGGCAACACAATGCTCCAAAAATATTCGTGCAGGATTGAGGATCTTTTACAGTGATTCCATTCTTCAGCCTTCAGGTTTGGAATGTTAAGGTAAAGTAGTGTTTTTTATTTTATACAGCAAAATAAGCAGGTATAGAAAGGTTACGTAACAAATTTCTCAAGGCACTATTGTATTCGATTGCCCATTTTCACTAGTGTAGACTGGTTAGATTTAAATGGTTTCTCCATTTAAAAGAAAATTTTGAAGTTCTCTCATCAAGAAGAGAGTTTTAATGTTTGATTCATTTTGAATAGAATTAAAGACGAAAAAGATATTAAAACTAAAGAAAGGTCTGCTCAACCAGTCCTTTCAGTAGAAATGCACCAGTCCTAAAATTTGTAGCTTGTGCTGAATGATTAGTATATACTAGAAATACACACACCAGTCCAAAAATTTGTAGCTTGTACTGAATGATTAGTATACTAGAAATGCAATACACCAGTCCTAAAATTTGTAGGTCTCAACCAGTTAGACACTGCAAACCTGCCTGGGGAATGTGCATCAGCTCCGGTCATCATCTTAGTATTTCTAGTTGGACTTGGAAAAGTATCTTGCAGGGCTTAGATATTGTTAGAAATCATACTTTCTCTGGTCATTTGGATAGTGGGTCTCCATACTTGTCCTACTCTCAACCCTTATATCCCAACTCTATGAATTTCCATTTGGTCTGTAATCTTTTCCTTCCCAACACCGTGTCATGGAACAACATCAAATATCTGAACTCTTTGATGCTTCAACAACTCACAAGATTTTAGCCATGACCCCATCATATAAATCATGAAGATCACTTGATTTGGTCACCGGCCAGAAATGGAATCTCAGTCAAAAGTGCTTATAATACTATCCCCAGCTCTACTAGTACTAGTAATAGCAACATTAATGTGAACCATGATGTCTGGAAACCTCTTTAGGATCCTCCAGCTCCTAATAGGGCACTTTCTAAAATATAGGTACTTTGTGCTCTCCGTGGACAAGATCAAGTTACCCTCCAACATCTTCTTCTCCACTGTTAAGTATTCCATAAGAATCTGGATGGAAGTAAATTCCAACTTAAGCTCCTTTCAAAGCTTCAGGAGTTCAGCTCACACTGGATCTCTTCTTGGTTTCTTCCTACCAGGATAGCAGGCCTAATCCTAGATGAAGAAGACCAGCGAGAATGGAGTCGACTTTTGATGATTTTTTCTTGGATGATATGAAAGAAAATATGTGTTCACATATTCCAAAACCAATCATGGTCATATTTTTACCAGTGGTAAGTCACTGCTCAAAGAATCAAGATCATGACTGCCAGTATTAAAATTAAAGAGAGTAAACTCATCAAAATTGCTAAACCACCTATTAATGGTCGTCTCCTGTGACTTCTCTACAAACACTGCTGAGCTGGGTCTTGCATGGTTCTGCAGGGGAATCAAGTGAAATTTAGATCAATAGAGCATTGGGAGCCTAGTTAGCAATTCGGAATTCGGAAAACGTACGGAACGGCAAACATACGAGTATTATACGGTTTTGTAAAATTCAGATTCGGTCCAAGATTCGGTCATCGAGACGTGATTTGTCAGTAATTCGGAACGGCATACGTACGTGTATAATTCGATTTATAAATGTAAGTTCGGCTCTGAAAATTCGTTATTTATATATACTAAATAATTTATATTTATAAGGTCATAGACCAATTTTTATGCATGTGTGAGTTATTTAAAGAAAAAATAAAATTAATATGATGATATTAATAATATATACAACATTAGTCATCCAAGAGGACGTGGTATAATGGTTTAGATGCTTGGTCAGTGAGTTTAAGATCTCTCTCACCTTCACCTTCAAAAAATTTCAGTCATTTTTATTTCATAAAAATTACATCTAATATTGGGTCGTGTATGCGCGGGAGGCAGTAAACCCCAAAAAGTTGGGCCTTTAAAAATATAAAAGCTAAAGAATTTATGGCGAATTAAGTGGGCGTATCACGTAAAATTCGTGAACAATTCGCGAATAATCCGGGAATGCCACATAATACGCGACTTGGGTTTGGAGTTGCAAACGTACGCGAATAAAACGGTAAAATTCGTGATACGGAAAAATTCGTGAATGACTCGCGAACTTACTAACTAGGATTGGGAGAGCAGCAATGACGATTGGCTCTCCGGGCTGTCAAATGGGCCAAACGACATCATCTTCACAAAGTTTCTTCTGAAACTAACTCCTATATCATAGCTAGAGCTCACAGATGCAACTCCTAATGCACAATAGGAGGCTTACTGCAGAAAGAAAGCATCTGCTTCTGGAGATTGTTGTTTGGGGTCGTAACTACGTTCATAACTATTCTCTCAATGAGGATACTGAAAACTGGATGTCATTGCAGTAGTGCAGTACTGTGAGTAACTGTTTTTAAGGCACCAAGGAGAACATTCTGATCTAAAAATGAAAGATAAAACAGCTAGGCACCAAGCTCTGATTTTAAAGGAAGCAAAATGGTTACTTGAGCTGCCCAGAAATGGCTTGTCATCAATCAGGGAACAGTATCACACTCTCGACATAAAAGTTTAAGACCCAACAATGAATAATAAGAAGATAGAATTGGACAAGCAATTTATATTTATCTAAATCTCATGCTGCAAAAACCACTAAAAGAATTTGTAGTACCCACACAGGGACTTGCTATATAAATGCTTTTACATTAAAAAAGACAAGGAGAACATTCTGATCTAAATTAGTTGCTGAACCATCTCGACGTCGGGTTTCAGTAGTAACCAAACAAAGCAGGGCAATAGATGACCCTCCTCAAAATAATCAGAACCTAAATGGGTGTTTCATTAAAAAGATTGGGGGGGAAAATGTTCCTCACCGATGAATTGCAACGAAAGTTGGAACAAGTATACAAATCCCACCAAGCGAACCCTGTAAAAAAAATTTACTTTACAACTGAGCAAGATCCTGCGGATTTTCAATAGCTTCCTTCAGAATTTGCTCTGCTCTCCTTTTTTTATCATCTTTCTCTTCATCCCTTCGGAACCAAACAATTGGCTTTCCAATGCTGTTTTGAAGAGTCAAATCTACAGGCATTCCTAAGGATTTCCTCCCAATTCCAAATTTAAAATGAACAACCGGTTTCTTGTTTAGAGGAAGAACAGCTTTACTCACACCATCACCCACTTCAGAAGACCCGCTCTTACTTGCTGCTTCAATAGCTGGTGCAAACGTCTCTAGCACGGAGATCCGATTCTCCACTACCAATTCTTTCCGCGACTTCGATGAATGAACATGTACTGATTCTTCTTCATTATCAGAAGATGTGATAGGTGGAGCAAGAAAAGGATTAGTATCTATTGCTTGGTTAGTACCCTTTCCAACTGAGATGGGTAACTCTGAACCACTAGAAGCTAACCTCTGCTGCAAACTCAACAATGAACGTTCTGCTTTTCTCCTCTGTCTAGCTTGTTCGATTTTATCTGCTTTAGGATCCCTCACTTTCTCATTCCATACAGGAGTATGAATATACGTATGAGGATCAGGAAAAGCAGGTAACCAAGCAGGAATATGTTTACCAGCTGGTGTTTCACCAATTTGAAGAAAACTTGGTGTAGCTTTCCGTTCTCTAACAAAAGGAAACCGTGGAACAGTTCTGGCAAACGGAATATCTTTTGCTGAATTCACATAATCTGTTATCTCTCTAACTATACCCGACTCAACTAAACAACGATTCATATCTGATGAATTAACAAAACCCTGCGAGAAACCCAAATCTTCCAATCCTTGAATTATATCGAACACATTAGAATCCATTCTTCCAGCCAAATTAGAAAAAAAATGAGCCGTTTTCCCTAAATCACAAAGGTAACGAATCACAATGTCGGAAAGAGCATCTAAAGCAGACTCATGAAGGGTTTCAAATCCCGTAGTTTCACATATCTGTGCCACCGAAATTCTTGCAATTGCTCTAGCAAAATCATCTCCTCCACCACCACCATTATTTAACAATAATTTCTTCTTCCCTTTGTTGCTGTTCTGACTTCCATTCTCCTTACCTCCATCATTCATATTCAATACACTTCATATCACTTCACCACAAAGAAACAACACCATATCTCTCTTTGTTCCTTTCCTCTTCTTCACTCAAATCTCCTCCCCTAAGGTTTTCACCAAAATCTTCGTTTAGGGTTTTTTATAGAAATAATCCGCTCATTCAAGAACAAAAACTCTCTGACAATAAGATTCAAAGAATAAACCCTAGACTGATATTGCATTTCAAACAGAAACAAAAAACAAGAAAACTCAAACAAATTTCTAGAGGTGAAGTGTCTTACCAGTAGTAGTTAGGGTTTCGAAAAACCCAAGAATCACCACCTTCGCACCAAATAAACCCTAATTTTGGAATAATTGGGATGAAAATTTGGGGGAAATCTAAAACCCTAACAAAACCCTCGAAGAAAATGAAAGAGGGAGATGGTTTAGAAGGTGGCGGTGGTGGATCTCGCGGTGGTGGTGAGAAGAGGCAGATCCATTAGAGGTTGTGTCTTGTGTTTATTTATAGAAGTGCGCTTCTAGTTAACACAGATCGGGAATTTCTAGGGGAAAATATTTTCTTACCTGTGGTGACGTTCCAGAATTGTTATCCTGATCACGCGTTATTACCGTGTTACCATATGACGTGGATAGTTTATGTGCTGACGTATAGTGAATGGCCACGTGGACAGATATTCACGCCAAGCAGTTGGCAGTGACTGAGAGTATTACGAGTTTCAATAGTTCCATCCATAAATTTGCTGGGGAAATTATATTTGAATCTCATAAACAAAGAGAATCTGAATTTTCAAAACTCTAATGCCAAGAGTTGTCCGATAATTGCATGAGCCAAAGGCAATAACTAAATCAGTTCAATTAATAGTTCAACATGTGTAGTTGAACTTAATCTCCCATGTTGCATTCAATGCAGTTGATTTCGGATTCTGGTTTGTCTCGGTCCAGAACGAGACACTGATACAACGTTATCTTGGGGAGATTCCGTTTCCAAATCTCGGTATAATTTCGGTTACAACTTTTATATAAATAATTTCTATGTATTAAAATATATAATGAAATGCTATCAAATTAACCAAAACAAAAACAAATATTCGCTAAGAAAGCACAAATATTCATTACAACATTTATACTGTATAACTAACACGGTAACACCTGTAATCCAATACATAATTCTCATGTACCACAAGTGAACACCTGTTCGCATGCCTTTCGGTTCAATTGAAAGGAAGCACTGTTGTTAGCAGTAAGAAAAGGAAGGAGAGAATGAGAAGGGGGAATATACAATTATCTGTCTCATTTTTCTTTACAATTAAGTGTCTCTTTTTCTTTCTTCGAACCCTCTCACATGAGTAATTGACATGGAAACATTGGGGTTAAGACTTCGCCACCGCATTATCTCAGCAAGGGACCATCCTGAGACACTTTGGGGTTTCGGGCCTAAGCTCCAGTTTTGAGTACGCTTTGACATGATTCAAACAGGTATGTGGTATTGGTGATTCTTTTTTATGCATTGATGATACTGCCCCCACTCTATGAGCTCTTTGGCAGTCAAATACTTTGATGTGGTAAAGAAGAACATACCCATTCAGTTCAACATGTCGAAGCGTGATTCATCCCTCTGGCAGAGTAACAGAGTTAACCATGCTCAAGACTTCTTGTTGGATATGCCTATTGACGGGATTAATCAGACAATTGGTGCCAGACAGTTTCGTGATGTTCTGCAGTATAGGCTCGGGATTCCCCTCTTTGAAAATGGAGACTTGTGCTCTGTTTGTGGTGTGGGGATGGATATCTTTGGAGATCATGCCTTGCACTGCAAGAAAGGGGTCGGGATCAAATACAGGCATGACCTAATGCATGATACCTTTGCGGATATTTGTTATCGTGTGAGTGTTCCAGCCAGAAAGGAAGTAGACTTGGGGCTCCTTTCGGATGATGGTTCGGCTTTACTCCCAGCGGATATCCTTGTGTATGGTTGGGATAATGGCTACGATATGTGCTTGGACGTCACGGTGGTTTCCCTATTCACTGGTACTTGGGAGCGTAATTTTGATCTTGGTCTGGCTATGGATAATGCGGTGGTGAAAAAGAGGGCCAAGTATTTGGACAAATGTAAGTGTCAGAAGCTGGGGTTTGGGGTTCTTGCTTTCATGACCTTAGGTGGATTAGGGAGTGATACTGAGGAGTTTCTGAAAAGGTTGCGGAACTATATGGCTAGTCATGATGAAAACGTTTCTATTGGAGATTTTTTTTTTCATATGATAGGTGTGGTTCTTAATAAAGGGATTGGAGCGCAGCTTGTCGCTAGATTAGTGAGAGAGTTTTAATATCAACAGGGTTGCATACGGTGTTAGATTAGAAGAAATTTTCCTCACTAAAACATATGAAGGTCCTGCAATAGAGGTCTCCAATGGGGTTGATCGATCGGGAAGTGGTTATACTGATTCGTGTAGGGTGCTTCTTGTGTTTATTTTTGTCTGTCTCTCTCAAGAATTAGTATTATTCGATTTTTAGTTCAAAAAATAAAATAAAGGACTCATGAAAACCATGATAAAGTTAAATTGAGGAGCTTCAATTTAATGGAAACCATGGAACAGTTAAAGGTAAAACGAAATTCCGTCCGAAATAACAGCCGAGATTGAATAATTCCGACGAGATTCTTGGCGAGAATGTGCTTATCGGCTATCCAATGGCCGAAAATGGAAAAATCGTCGAGATCTCGACCGAGATTGACTACACTGGTTGCATTGCATCTACACTCTGCACTAATGTCCAATAAGATTCTAGAAAATAGATGTTATCGTATTTTCAGTTCGGCTTCGGCCTATTTTTAGGCTAAATTGAAAAACGGATAGTATATGTTTCCATGTCACTTTATCAATGAAACCTTGATGACCACTGTTGCTGACGTTGTGTACTTGCCAATTTAAAGTAGGTAAAATTATCAAGGATTAATTGGGGGCCTCAAATAATAATTGGGGGCCTCACGAAATTTATACCCACACCGAAAATTAGAGGGCCTTCCAAAATGTGGGTGAAAGTACGATTTTACCCTTACCTTAAAATTTATCCTAAAATCCTATTAAGACTTAACCTAGGCCCCCATTTCATTTCTACCACAAAACGCTTACTCTTCTTCTCCCTCTCTCTCAACTATCTTCGATTCCATTGAAAATACGAAGAAGAAGAAGAAATCAGTTACAGTTAAAGGGTCGTCAACCCGAAAATTCTAAAGCCTAACGATTTTTCATATACATGTAAAGACTATGAAAAATCGTTAGGATATATGAGGAGGGAGATAACGATTTTTCATATACATGTTCAGTTCATCAAAAATCTTTAACCATGAGCAATAGGTGTAAACGACTCTAGTTTGGTTATATGATAACGATTGTAGTCGCTAATCATATAATTTAAATGTGGTTGATTCTTTAGACGACCCTTTTTATCCATTGACGATTCTATCATATGCCAAACCATCGCTCTGTCACAAATAATGAAAGAATTGTCAAGAAAAAAAATGCTTGAATTGGCAAGGAAATAATGTGAATCGTTAAACTAACGACCTTTAGAGTATATATAGTAAAAAAAATTGTTTTAAAGTCGTTAGTTTTAAAAAAAAAATGTTTAGAGTATATATAAACTGTTGCATATTAAAGTCGTTAGTTTAAAAAAACATGCATATCAAAATACTCTAAAAAAATGTTGTAAACTAACGACTGTTGCAACCACCACATCTGGTAAACTAACGACCCACATGTATTTACCTAACGACCCACATGTAATACCCAGAGTATATATAGTTTTTGTAAACTAACGACTCTAGATGACCTAAAAAAAAAGTCGTCAATATTTTCAAAGCTGTTTGACGATTTTTCATAGTGGCATCTTAGAGTCATCAGTTTGTTCGAACATGAATGACGATTTTTCATACTGAAAATGAGAGTCGTTTATGAATGTCAGAAATACCTAACGACTATTCAAGGTCGTTAGTTTATTACACTCCCGGCCAAACGACCCTCACTCTGAGTAGTTGCATGGTGTCCATGAATCGACCACTTGGAGAACCATTCTAGCAATTTGAAAAGTATAGGAAGTTTACCTGATTGTTTTGAGCTCCAGGTTCTTCATATGGAGGATTGGTTCCTTCATTTTGAGCAATAGGATCTTCATTTGCATCATTTATCAAAGCTTCCTCTATTAACATTTATTCATCAAACATCAAATCCATAGGATTAGATGAGACAATCTCACCATCAACACAATTATGTATGTTGGTTGAATCTTCACTTGCCTCATTTCCTCCACTACAATCACTCATTTCAAATAACCTAAATTTTCCCCCAAAACTCACTTTCTTCCTCTCTATCCAAAAAAAAAAAAAAATCTATAATCTTAATTTTTACCCAAAAACTGATTTAATCTAACTTAACAAATTAACAACTAATCTAACATAATCAACTCAATTAATAATAACTATTTTGGGGTTATTTAGGCATTTTGAAAAATTAGGATAAGGGGTAACACCTAAATGCTATTGGGAGACCAACTGGTGGGGGCCAATTACTTTTTGTGGCCCCAATTAATCCTTGAAAATTATGTATTTAGTTAAAATCTAAGATTTTGTCATCCTTTTAAGCACTCAAATATGGCAGAATCTTTCTAGGTTAACGGAACCTTAATACTAAGAAGATCCCACTCAACAGAATTCAATGTCTGTTTGTCCTAAAAACCTAAATTAGGACGCTTAACTGGAAAGCTGGGATGCACGGACGCACCGATTTTGGTGCCGTGTCCGCGTCCGTCTCATGTCGGACGCAGGACGCGCGTTTGACGCTGACACGACGCGTGTCCGACGCACCAAATACGCGTCCCGCGCGCGTCCTTTTTGGACGCACCGATGACTTGGGTTTGAAGCATTTTTTTTCCATTTTCATTTAAACTTTTTCCTTTATTTTTACTATTATTAACTAAATAAAGAAAGACAAACATTTAGATCAATCATGTAACTCTTTATTAGGATTTTGTAATTGGAAATACATCACATATACCCTTGGTTGGGCATGTGTTGTTCTAAAAATGCAATTTGATTGTGCCATGTGTTTAATAGTGATTGATTGCTTAACCTTCGGCGTGTATAAACAAACGATCTTTCATTTTCTTTTGAAATTTATACACATGTAGCATTATTTTCTAATTTTTAGGATGTAAATACTTAACTTTACTGTATAAATACATAATTATATATATAAATAAAATATATATATACGCGTCCGCGTCCTAGTTTTTCGAAAATTTTGTAGTGTCCACGTCCACGTCGTGTCCGCGTCTACGCGTCCGCGCAACCCAGCTGGAAAGTGACACACTACCAAATCAAAAGCTACTGTTTTCAGAGAGCTCAAGTCTAACCTACACATGTCAGTCTCCCTAAAAGCCACGTGGTAACAGTGTTTAGTACTTCATTTCCCTGCCACCTTTGACTTTCATATGTCGTCACCAAATACCCATTTCATTATCCGACGGCAAAAATAAATAACCACTTCTCATGACTTCACTTCAATTGACACACCTAAAGTGTCTATAATTTCATCTTCGAAGAACCAAACATATACCACCTAAGATTGAATTTCACATGAGCACTTTAGAAACATGCCCACATTACGCTCCTATTGACCTTTAATTCAAATAAAAGTGCGCACACTCACTCGGAACCTGAAACAAAGACTACTTTTGAGTACAAGCTTCTGCAAGTAAATGGGGGTTCGAATATGTTGTGCTCGAAAAGTTATGAATCGGTCAAGGGCTAAAGAAAACAGGATATGTTTACAGCTAGGAGAGCTAGTCGAGATGCCACCTATGAGAAGCTATACAGCCAATATCTTTTCACTTGTGCTCATTTGACGGGAACTATAATTTCATGTAGGATCTGCTTTTCAGAAAACGGCAACCAACATAGACTAGTACAAAGGTTATTGCCCCAACTTTTAATTGACTCGTTATGTTTTCTGGAAACTTGTTTGTCTGCTGCTGCTTCTGGTTCAGTCTGCATTCCTTTATCGACTTAGAATAACGGTTCTTCTTAAAAGAGGCGTACTTATCGACTGCTTCTCTAGTTAATGCAGGTTTTAATGATTGCTTCACTGTTTGGAAATGACGATTGAGAACTACTGCTGCAGTGATATCTTCCCTAAGAGCCACCATTCCAGCTTCTCTACAAAGACCTTCTAGTTCAGCACCAGTGAAAAGATCGGTCTCTTCTGCAACCTGTCTAAGATCAACATCGTCGCTAACCTTCATATTACGGGTATGCACACGCAATATCTCATAGCGAGCTTCTAGATCAGGTGGGGGTACATAAAGAACCTGCAGATTCAGATTAACTAACGTAAATGAGAAGTCGGGTAAACAGAAGCAGAAACTGATCTTGTATGCTATTATGTATACTGTGAATCATTTTGTGGTTTTAGGACTCATATATAATATGAAGAATGAGGAGTTATTTGGTTAACCACATAAATTCACAATGGTGTACAAGTAGCCTTTTCTTCTTTTTTTCCAGTTTTCCTGCCAACAAAGTTCGCTACAGAGAAAAGAGAATGGTCGCAACCATACCAAATCAAAGCGACCAGGCCGCATAAGTGCAGCATCAATAGCATGAGGACGATTTGTAGCAGCCAATACAAGAATTCCCTGCAGACAGAGGGATGCGAGAAAAAAAAAGATTAGAGAGGAGGGAGGTGCATACAGAAACTGCTATAGTTACTAACACAATTTACCTTAGCCTGTTCTAAGCCATCCATTTCAGTTAGCAAAGTAGATAGAAGTCTCTCACCAATAGCAGCACTGTTGCTTGAGCTATCACTTCTGCCATTTGTTGAAGTCGTAACATAATGGTTAAGCATAAAACACGATGTAATAGGTAAGAAACTCAAAAACATGTGATGGAATGAACTTCTGCAAGATAGATTACATTTTCGCAAAGAAACCTACAAAGTACAGATTTGACAGCACCAATTGTCCGTACTAATAGTTTTGGAATATATTGAAGCTACAAATAAGAAAAGTATTGATGGTACAAGATAAATATTTGACTATGATAACACGAGTCAAAACTGCTTTAGCAAGGACATGTTAAGCTCTTCGTGTACTAGGAGTTGGACCATGGATACAGATTGAATCTTGGTCATCCAACCACTCCTACGACTTTGACTAAACCTATAGCCACAGGTAAGTCTTACCAGATAAGAAAGTTCAAAAAATTTGCTAAACCAATACTTACCGCTTGCTAGCAACCACATCAGCCTCATCAAAGAATATTATACTAGGTGCTGCAAGTCTAGCCCTTTGAAATGTATTCCGTAATAAAGCTTCTCCTTCTCCAACATACATCGAATACAATTCTGCACCACTGCAATATAGTTTATCTATATCAAGGACATGAAATCTCCATATAAAGCATTATCAATCAAAAAAGTTGCAAGGTTAGCAAAGGAAGCAATGTACAGCAAATAATATTTTCAGCTATATTACTTCTAAGAGGATTCAAAAACAACAATGCCACAATCTGGTTCAGAAAATATCATCACATATCTGATGTCCAATTTCAAAAAAATCCCAACGGAATTGAAGTTTTATGACGTGCACAGGAGGAGCTGAGACTGAAGTTATATTACCTCTGGAAGATTTCTTACAGTTCGAGTTAGGGCGAAGCAAGGAATTTAACTTTGGGGGTCCACCAACACAAAGTAATCCAAGGCTTCAAGCCAATCCATATTTACCGACTAATAGTGGATAATAGTATTTTATAAAGCTAAAAAGGTAAATCAACACAAAGAGTACTAATATACAAAGGTACCCCCGGAACCAAACATAACAGAACTTTTCACAAACTTATGCTTTGACCTAGGATGTGTTTTAGGGACTCACTGGGATGTGGTGTCTGTTTGCACTTCCTTAAGTGTCTAAAGGCATGCAACAATCAGTCATTGGTGAACCATCCTCCTAGCATTCCATGAGACATGCAATCCTATATCCTTATCCATTTTATATTATCAAGCCAAAGGGGAAGAAAATCAACCTCAAGGAGAAAAATGAAGCTTGAGCAGCATGTGCGGCAGCCTTGGCTAGGGTAGTCTTTGAGCATCCAGGAGGTCCATGTAGAAGAACCCCACGTACTGGTGATATCGCCAACCTCTCAAATGCCTCAGCATGTTTAATAGGCCACTCAACCGCCTGCTGAAGTTTTTTCTGTTTTCATTGCAATTGTTGGAAAGAAGTTAGAAGTCAGGCAGTTAGGTTTATAGTAGCAGGGCAGAGAAAGATCGTGACAATAGACCTTTAAATCGTTTAGACCTCCAATATCATTCCACGACACCTTAGGGATTTCGACAGTAACACCTCTTGTTATGCTTGGACCGACCACTGATCTTGCATGGTTCCAGTCGTCCAATGTTAAGCTAGATATTGAACCATCTTTACTTGTGTCTGAAGATCTCCTAACTGCAGACATTGCAGCTTCCCGACACAAAGCTTCTAAATCTGCTCCAACGTATCCATTGCACCATGCGGCTATGGCTTGCAGGTCGACACTGGAGTCTAGTGGAAGCTTTTTTGAGTAAAGCTGAAAAGCATTACAAAAGCATTATTACAGGGTCCCTACAAATACTAGTCTTTAATAGTATCAATCAAGGGCATAAATTTTCATTTGCGTGAACCTAAATGTTAAGTAACAAGCATGGTACTAAGAAATCAATTAACTAGACTTTAGTATCTACATACCTGGAGGATTTGAAAGCGCTCCTCTTCGGAAGGTGTTGTAACTTCAATTTCAGCATCAAAACGCCCTGACCTTCTTAGTGCTGGATCAATTGCATCCACTCTGAAGTACCAAAATAGATAAATTTGACAAACAAATTCAAAGATGATTAAATATGAAACAGGCAAAATAAGCCCTAAAATTTTGGCAATTTGGCATACGGGAACACACCTAAAAGTAACACATAAATGACCCCTTTTGCATGAACGTAATCAATTTGCACATAGGAAAATTCCGCGCAAACTTAACTACAGAAGAAATGCAAGACAACTAGTTTTTGGTTGTATAACTATCTAACCTGTTTGTTGACGCCACAACAAAAACTTGAGAAGGAGATGTTTCTGAAGGTTTAAGGGAATCCATCAATGTAAAAAGTTGAGAAGCTAAGCGGGCATCCTGCTCTCTCCTGCATAAAATAATTATCATACATGTGCAATACCATGTAAAGATTACCCTTGAGGTTTCTATAATCTACAAGTAAACCCTGTAATATACCTTGAGTCACGACGAGGACATAGCGCATCAATTTCATCGATAAATATAACTGATGGCTTGCCTGAAGTTGCCTTAGATGATGCTTCTGCAAAAGCTTCACGCAGGATTTTCTCACTTTCACCAGCGTATGGTCTGTGGACAGTGTGAAGACTGTAGATACACAACCAAGAAACACATCAAACACAATTCACCACCGGTAAATGACTGAAACTCAGTTTATGTCAATCCCACTATTAAAATACTGTACCTGATTAAAACCAAATGAGCATCACATTCTCTAACAACAGCACAAACCAAACTTGTCTGCAACAAGGAACGAAACCGAATTCATAAAATTACCCAATAGGCAAACACAGTTTCGTTGTAAACACAGAATTTGAATACCTTTCCGGTGCCAGGTGGACCATACAAGAGTAATCCTCTCCGCCACTGCAATTCAGAAAATTAAAGTAATCTTTCAAGAATCAAGTTCTTCTTTATTCAATAATGGGATTTGATTGTGAATTTGAGTTGTCATCAAATGAGAACAAGAATATCTTACTTTAAGACCGAGTTTTTGAGCCTCCATAGAATAATGCATTGGGTAGATGATGAGTTCTCTAAGAGCTTCAAGTGCTTGAGCATTTCCAGCAATGGCTTCTTCAGCCTTCCATTGATTGTTTCTGACATCATTACTACTGCTAGTACTTTCCATTGAACCCTAAAATCCAACAATCAATAGAAAGGGAAATGATCATCTATCTAGAAGAATATAACACACTAGAGCCCGGTAAAATCTGAAAAAAGTGAGATGGTTATTTACATCCAAAAATTTTACTTGTTACACTTTTGAAGTCTAACGTTTGTTCGATTGATGGAAGATTTTTCGTTCCACTAATCGTTAAAGTATAACCACTACATCCCATTAAGAAAAGAAAAGGAATTGGAACCGCAATATGATTATTGTTTTACCAGACGGTAGAATTTAAAATGCACCTAACGACTATATACTGACTAGCCGCAGACAAGTTCTACACACAAATCATTATTCAGAAACAGACAACTAACATCTGAATTGGATTGACAACCATCAGACCACCAAACAACTTTCTCTTGGATACTAAAAAAAAAAAATAGCAATAAATGAAAAAGAATTGCAATCCTGCAGCAGATCCACCGCACTTTTTTATAAAACATAGAAATAGTAGCAGGAAGCTAATTTATCAAACCAACACCTACAGTATCTTAATTGTTCTTAAAAATTGGTCAACTACTAGAAATTGTTATACTCATTATAATGATGATTCTATTTATAGAAACACAAAGTATGCTATTTAAAATCATCATTGATGGTACTAGAGCATCAGCTTAATATGTAGGCCAGGCAGAACCTTCGGCTTTACTAGGAGCAGTGTAACGCTTCTTGATCAATTCAACGCTGTTACCCTTGTAAGTGATAAAACAGCAGTAGCAATTGTAGAAGCTATTATAGATCAAATTCTATGCCTTCATTTTGTATGTCCAAGTGGGAAGAATTGATTGTAAAATATCTGTCTAGGTCATGTAAACAGCTGGAAATGCAGTCATGTTAAGGTATAATTGAAGAAACAGAGAAAGAGATAGTGAAAAATGGGTTATAATTTCCAGAGGAGAGCCTCCTCTTTTATACACTTAGGTTTCCTCTACACTTAGGTTTCCTAAAATATCTCTAACATAGGAAACCTCTACACTTAGGTCTCCTAAAATATCTCTAACATAGGAAACCTCTACACTTAGGTTTCCTAAAATATCTCTAACACTAACTCTAGTAACATTATGACATATGCATGACTCATTCATGACTCATTCCAACACTCCCCCTCAAGCAGGTGCGTAGATATCATGCATTCCTAGCTTGTCGAGGAAAGAGTTGAATTGTCGACTAGGAACTCCTTTAGTCAACATATCTGCAATCTGGTCTCCTGTTCTTACAAACGGAGTGCTGATAATCCCTGCATTCAACTATTCTTTAATGAAATGTCTGTCCACCTCCACATGCTTTGTTCTGTCATGTTGGACTGGATTGTGAGCAATGCTGATGACAGCCTTGTTGTCGCAGTACAACCTCATAGGATCTCTAGGACTGAAACCAAGCTCTGTCAACAATATTCTTAACCACAAAAGCTCGCATATTCCATGAGCCATAGCCCTAAACTCGTTCGCACCGGATCTAGCTACAACCGATTGCTTCTTGCGCCAAGTTACTAGGTTTCCTCCCACAAATGAACAATATCCGGTGGACCTACGATCAATTACGGAGCCTGCCCAATCTGCATCTATGTAAGCTTCAACCTCTGTGTGGTTATTCTGAGAGAATAAAAGTCCTTTTGCTGGTGCCGACTTTAGGTAGCGAAGTATTCGGTACACTGCATCCATATGTGCCTCACTTGGAGCATGCATGAACTGACTTACTACACTTACTGAGTATGTAATATCAGGACGAGTGTGAGAGAGATAAATCAATCTTCCTACTAACCTTTGATATCTTTCTTTGTCCACTGGAATACCATCAGTGTCTTCTCCCGCTTCGATTTGGTTCGACTGGTGTGTCAATTGGCTTGCATCCCAACATTCCTGTCTCAGCTAGAAGATCTAGGACATATTTCCTTTGAGAGATGTAAATGCCCCTTTTTGATCTTGCCACTTCAATTCCTAGGAAGTAGCACAATTCTCCAAGGTCCTTTATCTCAAATTCCTTGGCCAAGTAAGATTTTACCTTCCCCATTTCTTCTGCATCATCACCTGTCATTATAATGTCATCAACATAGACAATAAGTACGGTCGCCTTTCCGTTCCTTGAACGTTTGAGGAATAAGGTATGATCTCGCATGACTTTGCCGAAATCCATATCTCCGCATACTTTGGGTAAACCGTCCAAACCACGCCCTTGAGACTAGCCGGGCCATATAAGGATTTCTTCAACTTACATACCTTCCCTTCATTAGTGGTCATTTGAAATCCAGGAGGGATGTCCATATATACTTCCTCTTCCAAATCACCATTAAGAAAAGCATTCTTCACATCGAACCGATGAAGTGGTCACCCTTGTTTGCTTTGCACGGATAACAAGACACGAATAGTGTTCATCTTAGCAACAGAGCAAAGGTTTCTTGGTAGTCAATTCCATAAGTCCGAGTGTAGCCTTTAGCTACTAATCTTGCCTTATGTCTTTCAACTGCTCCATCGGACTTGTACTTCACAAAGAAATACCCATTTGCAACCGACTTGTCTTCTTCCCTTTTGGCGCTTGACCACATCCTGTGTCATTCTTGTCTAGGGCTTCGATTTCTTCAATTGTAGCTACCTTCCACTTCGGATCAGCAAGAGCATCTTCAATCCTTGTAGGTATACTCACAGATGATAATTGGTTTGCAAACGCAACATAAGTAGGAGACAGCCGATGAGAAGACACAAAGTTAGAAATAGGGTGGTCAGTAGAAAAACCATATCGAGTTGGAGGATTACGAGTACGAGTAGGATATCTAGAAGAACTCGGGTTTTCTTCTTCCACCACATTGGTAGACTCCTCAGCTGAAATTTCATTCTCGTCGGTACTCAAAGTAGTTTCAATCCGAGGTTCTAGTTCAGAATTACCTGTCACAGGAGTAGACAATTGACGGGGCTGAGAGAGAGCGGCTTTGTCTCTTCGTTTGTACACTTGAAGTTGAAGAAGTGAAGGCACCATTGGTGGAGTAGTCTCACTTTGTTGAAGTAGTGGAGACGCCGTTGGTGGAGTGGTCTCACCTTCCTTATTTATGTTAGGTGCAGAGCATAGGTCATACCATAAATCATACCCATACTGATCTTCACCAATTCTACTCTCCCCCTGAAGAGAAGTCTCAACTCTTGAGAAGTAAGGGGTATCTTCACTAAAGGTTACATCCATAGACACAAAAACTTTACCAGTGGGAGGGTGACAACACTTGTAACCCTTTTGGGTAGATGAGGGCCCTAAGTAAATGCATTTAAGAGCCTTAGGATCTAGTTTATCTCTGCCCTGTTTGTGAACATGAACATAACAAGCACATCCAAACACTTTTGGTGGAACCCGTACAGGAGGTTGAAATGAAGTACCATCGGACAGTGCCTCAAGTGGTGTTTGAAAATCAAGAGGCCGAGAGGGCATCTTGTTAATCAAATGTGTTGCCGTAAGAATAGCATCGCCCCAATACATTTTTGGTACATTCATACAAAACAGTAAGCATCTAGTAACTTCTAGCAAATGACGATTCTTACGTTCAGCAACTCCGTTTTGCTGAGGGGTATCGGTACACGTGGTTTGGTGAACTATTCCTTGATCTAAGAAGTAAGATGATAATCCGTGGTTTAGGTACTCACCACCACGATCAGATCTTAACACTTGAATCCTCTTATTGAATTGGGTAAGGATAAACTTATGAAAGATTTTGAAGACAGAGTAGACTTCACTTTTGTCCTTCAATAAGTATACCCATGAGATTCTGGAGTAGTCATCAATGAAAGTAACAAACCACCGTGCACCGGAAGAACTAATGACCCGTGAAGGACCCCAAACATCACTATGTATAATTGCAAAAGGAGATAAGCTTTTATTTGTACTTAAAGGATATGGGACACGCTGATGTTTGGATAACTCACACACTTCACAGTGGAGTTTCGATATATCTAGTGCCGAAAATAACTTAGGAAATAACTTTTTAAGTACCCAAAAGAAGGATGTCCCAATCGTTTGTGTCATAGATTTTGCTCTTCTACCTTAGATATGCTTGTTGAGTTGTAAGCCCTTGTCTTTGTCATCTTGTGTTTCCCCTTGCAAGTCCAAGTAGTAAAGGCCCCCTCTCTCTTTACCAAGTCCAATCGTCGCTCCTGTGAGTAGGTCCTGAAATACACAATGTGAGTTAAAAAAGGTAACGCTGCACTTTAACGCTTTGGTTATTTGGCTGATAGAGAGAAGGCTAGAAGACAAATTCGGAACATGTAACACAGTAGATAAAGACATAGATTTGGTTATGGGTATTTGTCCTTCACCCGAGACAATTGTTGGAGATCCATCTGCTGTCAAGATACAAGGTTTACTAGGACTTGTACTATAAGTAGAGAAAAGATTTGTGACGGTGGACATGTGGTCAGTTGCTCCACTATCGATAATCCAAGACCCTTTAGAATTATCGCATGTAGTGTTCAGTGCCCTACCACAATTCTCTGTGTTACCTGGTTGAGCTAAGGAAGTAGACCCAGCAGCATTTTCCTTGGATGATAGCATCCGCGCACATTCTTTAATCATCCGTTCCAGCTGATCTTGAAATGAGTGAGAATAGCCACTCGCTGCTGATGTAGGTTGAGGTTCCAGCTCATCCGTGGTGTTATATGCCGTTGAACCACTGCTACGACTTCCTCTTCTTCCTCCACTACTGCCACTCGAGTTTCCCCCTCTTCTAATGTTGTTCTGCCATTGCGGACGACCATTGAGCTTGTAACAAGTCTCCCTGGTATGTCTATGCTTGTGACAATAATCACAAGACAATGAGTCTTTCTCATCGATTTTTTGGTTGTTTTCGCGTGTTGATGTTGGTGGAGTAATCACATTCAAGGTGAACTTTCCCCGTGGCATTGGAGGTATCATAGCTGCTCGACGAAGTTCTTCCGATCTAACTGTGCCATATACTTCTCGTAGGTTTGGCAATGGATTTTTTCCCAATACTTGGATTCTAATTGGATCAAAAACTGAGTCATGCCCAGCAAGGAACTCAATAATTCTCCCTTTTTCAATTCTTTTCTTCAATGTTGCGGTATCAGCTGCACACGCCATGTCTAAGGGCTGTAGGGAATCAAGTTCTTGCCATATAGTTTGAAGTGCATTGAAGTAGACGGATAGAGGTCTGTTTTTCTGGTGAGTCTCGATTACCCAACGATTCAATTCATAGAGTTGTGTTGCATCACCGTTCACGACATAGATCTGAGTGACTGCCTCCCACACTTCTTTTGTTGTGGTTAAGCGCATACAGCTGCTCTGGATGTCGGGAGTCATTGAGTCTATCAACAAGCTCATTATCATGGCATTCTCTTGAATCCATGTATCATATGTAGGATCTGCTTCCTTTGGACAAGCTTTACTTCCAGTCAGGTATGCAAGCTTTCCTTTACCCGTAATATAAAGTTTCACGCAGTGAGACCAAACAAGGTAATTTGTACCATCAAGTTTACAAGATATCATATTTCTGCTCATAGTATCATTGTGAGAAGTATCTAGAGATGTAGAACTAATAGACTGAGAGGAAACAATTTTCTCAGAGGATTTATCCATCAAATCTGCCTTTAACTCAACAGATAGTAAAGAGAGGAAAAAAAACAAGAACAACTTTCAAAGAAGGAACCACAATTTTCAAATGGAGAAACCTACTTACTGACCAGCCACTGGTTCTTCAAGAACAGCTTATGAATCTAACTTTCAAGTCTGATTCCAGATTGAAGCTCTAGTAGATTGAAGCTATAAAGGGGATCTAGGCTAGGTTTTCTCTTCTCTGCCTCCTTTGCTCTGATACCATGAAGAAACAGAAAAAGAGATAGTGAAAAATGGGTTATAATTTCCATAGGAGAGCCTCCTCTTTTATACACTTAGGTTTCCTCTACACTTAGGTTTCCTAAAATATCTCTAACATAGGAAACCTCTACACTTAGGTTTCCTAAAATATCTCTAACACTAACTCTAGTAACATTATGACATATGCATGACTCATTCCAACAATAATAGGGTTGCGGTTGCCTATGCTTTCCCTAAGCATGCTGCAAAGAGATGTAATCTCAATATTGGGATGCACAATCCTCCTCATTTTTTGTATCAGTTATGTAAGTGTGCAATGGTGTAACTGTTTTCTGTGATGAATATATGTTTTCTTTGAAAAAAAAAAAACAATAACTTAGGTTATTCAGCTGATCATAAACATGCTTCATCATAACTTTACCCTACAAATATATGCATATACACAAATATTTATAAACAGACAAATATAAGGAGTTCTGGAGGCAAGGGAATAACTTACCAGCTACACTTTCGTGTACAAGTTCTCAAGCAGGGCCAGTATCTTTATCTGATGCAAGCTTAAAGCGAAAGCTTCTCTGACCTCGTTGACTAAGTAAATTGGGGCAACAAAAAAACTTTGATTGGTGAGATACAAATGTCCTCGACGCAGCATATGTGAAAGAATCATAGGTAGTGAATAATATAGTTCGAAAAATTGATCAATATATACAGAGATGACATATAAATCTGTTAATGATCTATGTGTAGGGATTAATTTCAATTGATTAATTTCCATCGTAGTATTATTCCTCGGAGTAATCTAGCTCCAGAGCGAGTGTCATCCACCACATAAGTATTTCCATCAAAAGAGAACCGAACAAAAAATATCTACAAAAAGTGTTCATTATTATTTCATCCAGAAAAACTGCTCTAAATTATCAAGACACCACAAAAGTAAAATTCGGAACTTCTCTTGTCTAACTCTAAAGTTGAACTTAATAGTCAGATGTACAGCACATTGTAACCCATAGAACCAAAATGATCGAAAGATGAGTTTTTTTCTGAAAGTAGAAAGAAATTGTTTCTTTCGGGTATATTGTCAAACAGTTTGAAGTTCAAAGTGAAGCAAACAGTACGCCGTCGACACAGAGTATTTATTTAGAGGCCCAAAACCAAACATTAAACATGCATCAAGAAACAAATTACAGGTACAACTTAACACAAATGATCCAACTTACCTTGCCGAAGTTTTGACTGAAGGTTTGAGCTTTAAAAACCTCAAAACTTATGAATCCAAATCAGCTGAACTGAGTTTGGTAGGACGAAAAACCGCCGCAAAATTTGAAATGGAACCCCTAAATTATAATCGAACACTTAATAAAGAAAGGCGGGTATTTATGTCATTTCAGTCTGTCGGAAAAAGTTCCCAGCGGCTTTGATTCAGACCTTTGTCTCTGACTTCGTTTCTGAGAGACTATTCCTGGTTGAAATTCATCGCAAGTTGAATTGGAGGAAAAATTTCGTAGTGAAACTAAAAAAACACAATCACGCGCACATAAATGGATGTGACTGCACAACGAGCACCCACCTCCAAGACCATATCACAAAAACGCACATAAATGGATGCCAAATCTAACATCTGAGACGCAGTTTTACTACCAAGTAAGAAAATGAATGCGGTCACACTGTGAAGGTGTGTAGACAAAATTGAGTTTAGTTTGATAAAAACTGGTATCAGTTTGATAAAAACTATTCTACAGATGAACTCTTGGAACATCATGTTTTAATCAATCCTCTTTTCAGGACTGTTCAAGGAATACATATGTTTGAACAAGCAAGTTAAACCGAAACCGTCTCATCTTCTTCATTTGGGAAGTCGAACCCAACATACTCCACTTTGCTATCCTTAAAAACGCCACTTGCATGCTATTTTGTTGATGGATTGTGGACCACAACACTCCCTGCAGATGCCTGATTTGCAGCACGGTTGCTCCCAAAGTTCTTCCTGTTTGATTCCCTTGCTATTCTCGAACCAAACTGCATAGAGGGGAAGAATGAGAAGCTACGTCGATTAACCAAATAAGCTACTGGTACATTACAACCACTTGATTCACTCTTATTCATCATCTTTCTTGACCGCGAATAAGAACTTCTTTTATTTATTGTTGTTTAATACAGAAAGAGAAAATGTACCTGGATTGCTCTCTTGGGGAGAAATGCTGCTGCTTCTAAACCCAACAGCTGTGCAACCTTCACAAAATCAAGTTAATTGAAAATCATTCAAATCTGTTGATTAGGATAGCTAGATGGCCCTCTTACATGCACTTCATTTTGAGAAGGGTCACTAGCTTTCTATGAAATGTTCTAAAAGGATGAAAAGAAACTAATCAAAGCATGTTCAATACTGACTAACCAACAGAGGCATAACATGTACCTCTCTTAGAATCTTCTTATCACCTTTTCCAGCTGCCTGTTCTAGATCAGCAACTTCCCATAGTGGAATTTCTAAAAGAGTCTTGATAACATCCTCGTCCAAGAACGGAAATCTAGCCTAGATAAGAATAAAAAGCAAAATCAGGAAATGAAACATCTCAAAACAAGTGAAACATGTTTTAACAATACCTCTTTTCCATTGTCCGAAATGCATCTGTCATCCCTTCCCAGATTTCTTTTCCAAATTCTCTGCATATCTAACTTCATTTCTTTGTGCAACCCAAGCCAGCTGCGATATTATATAAATCAAACAGAATGAGTAAAACATTTTACATGGAACAAGAAACACAAGTGCCATAAACGACTGATGAAAGAAGGTTTGCATAATCACAAGTAACAGTAATTTTGCAGTTCATAAGGGTAGAAAAGGCATGTCGCAAAAATCTATAAACGCCAACCATACAGGTAACACACATCAATATTGGAGAAATTACTAAACTAAAGTTCAGACAAAATTAAACAAAAAAATCAATTAGAAAAATATACGATATGAAAAAGCGATGACAATATTTCAATAAAAGTAGGCATACCCTCCCGATCGATATTTAGTCCTGTATCTACTATACCCAGCACATTGCTCGTCAGCACCAGAACCAACAAGGAGAATTTTGGCTTCAGACTTGTACTTGACACGCTGATGGTTGTCTTTCTCTACCCAACCATCACCACCAGCTGCTAACCATAATGCTATTCCGATGTTCAGGTCCTACAACATAAAAAGTGAGGTTTCGCTTAAGCTAATTTTCGTAGAAGAATGTGTCAGTACGAAGTGTGTTCTTAAAGCATTATCAAGATTGAAAGTTTCACTTCATTAATAGCAAGATACTGTTATTTACTTATTAAATGATTGATTTATATGTATTTAAGAAACAAGATTGTACATAATCCTACCATGTATGTATTAGACGGATATATGAGTGACATGACATGCTTTGTTTCGGAAATCAAGTTTGACAATTCATGATCCATCTCCACAAGATTCCACCTGAAAAGCCAACCATGCAATTTAATTGTCGCGCTGAAATGGTAGAAAAATGTTCCATGCAAAAAGGTAAAGTAAGTATCAGGGGAGGAACGAATTAAACAACCTTCGGGAAGGTGCAATTCTCTGAAGTTCCTTCATTCCTGCCCTGGACGATATTCTATCTGGAGCAGACTGGCCATCAAAGCTCACGTTTAGCAGATCGATGTCATCTATCAACAAAATTTCAGTAACTACAATAGTAGTGAAGAGAAATGCACATACAGCATGATACATGAATTTGGAGAAAAATTAAATGACAAGCCTTGCTTGCAATAATCCAGTTGGATTTTTTTAACCTACAGCTGGTATCTAGGCATTGATCCAATAATGCTGCAAGTATCATTGAATCTAATCCACCAGAAAACAGAACTGCTATTGGCACAAAGGTCTCTACTCGGGTTTCATGTTTGATTTCCTGCACATTAATTCATAATCAGTCATCTTTACCACAAAAGTTTCTTCTAAGAGAAAAAGAAAAGGATAATCGACAAATCGTAAATCTCATCAACTATTTGTCAAAGTATTTCATAAATGCATGGATAAGACATAGGAAATTTTCTACAGTGTTTGAATGAAATTAGGCAGGCATCAGGGAAAACAAATATAGTATTAGACTATTAGCGTGACTATAAACTATAAAATAGAGCAGATAACAAAATCAGAAATACGAATGAGTTACATTTCATACCTGAAACACTGTGTTTAGAATGGTACGCCGCATGACAGACTCCCTGAGAACATTAAGCACCTTTTGCACTGGCAGTGAAACTGAAGGGGGAATGATCCCTGAACAAAGCGAAAGCTAGAGTCAGGCACTTCTCTTAGATTCTCCAAATTCTCAGCCCAAAGTTTAAGGTGAATCTTGAAACTTAATTATTTAAATAATAAAGTATCTCCCAATTTCTAGGTACGGACGCACCTTTGGGTTCTACATCACTTCTCTCCCACTTAATCAGTTCAATTAAAAGAGGGTCAGTCCATTCGTGCTTCTTGACTTCACCAATTAAGCATTCTTTTGTTTCTAAAGCATTGAAGCATATGCTATGTATCCCACAAGAAAGCTCCTCCCAGAAGTTAATGCCACTCACCAAATCTTCTGCTCCAGAATCTGCATCCAAATTGAGGGTATCAGTTTACAAAGTAACAAATTTAGACTACCAGTTATCATTTGTAAGAACTTGCCATGAGTATTTTATGATCTTTACACATGTTACAGTATAACTAAATGGGCAAGGAAATGCATAAATTAGAGGAGATAAATACAATGAACGAGGAGGAGTTAGAGTTAATAGCATCCACCACCTACCAAAATTTTCGTTAGTATCTGAAGATGGAGATACAGAAGATAGCATTAACCGAGGGTCATCCAAAGTTGGCCAATGAACCAGGAGACTCCGCCTCCCAAATGCGTCTCGACCAAACCATAAGGTTTTTGATCTATCCTGCGTTCCATAAATTAATGGAGATATGTTCTAGAATAGAAATTTTCTCATCATTTTACAAAGAAAAAACTTATCTGACCAAGTAGATGTGACCCAGTAGATGTACCTGCCAATAGATTAATCCCCATGGCCCTCTTATTGTTGAAAGAAGCTGCGGTACAGAAATCTCTTCCTTCTCAACACAACAGTATGCACTCTTGCGTCTCTGGTAGGTGCACGAACAGCACTTCCCGAGAGCACGAACAAGAATCTCAGCATCATTGCAATCATTATCAACATGTAGCCCCCAAAATATTTCACCTACACAAGATGTTTAGTGTCAAATTTTATGGGCATTTTAACAAATTACATTACCAAGACAAAAAACTGGAGCACGTTAACCCGTTTATCTAAGCAAGCTACTATAACTTATTTTCTAATCATATATTATCCACAAGTGCATACATTATACACCGAGCAAACACCACAGAATGCGACGATTAATAGCAACACTGTAGAAGCTCAAGCGCATTAATGAATGTGACCATAAGAGAATGAAAATTGGAAAGTTCATTCAAATCAACCTCCACGTAACAAAAGACATTCAAAATAGGCTGTAACAGTGTTACATATTCGTAGAGACGAAACAAATAGAGATAATTCCACATGAAAGGAATGTTTAGTAGTACCATTATATACCAGGATATTTCCAGAAGCATCAACCAAAGGCTGAAAAACAGGACTTATTCCTCTAAGTTGCAATTCTGCCCCAAAAAAATTAAGTTCTGCCACTGAATTGATCCCATCTATGCCATTATCTTGTCCCACATCATATGATGAAGTGATGGTTGTATCAGTAGACATAACCATTTCACTTACTTGTTCCACATTCAAAAAAGATTCATTTTTTATTTGAAGAAATAACTTCTTGCTTCCTAAGTGATCAGGACCCCTTCTTTGAAGAGCTTCTTTAAGACCCTCTACTGAAAATTTTAAATGCTCCACCTGCATGCATAATCAAGTTCTTTGCTTTAACCATATGAAGAAGATTAATATGAAGTTTACCTAAAATTCATTAGAGAGCTAAAAACTGAAGGCAAAATTGACTTACTGGTTTCAGAGCTTCAGTAAGTTGAGATGCAAAATCTGGAAGTAAAGAAGACAAATCGATTCGGACACCAGATATGATGAGAGCGATTCCGCACATCTCTGGCTCTAGTCTTTTGGTCTATAATTTTAAGCGAAAGTCTGTGTTGAGTTGAAAAGAAACCCTTGAAGGTTTTATTCCTCTGAAATACTTTGGGATTTTGGAACTAATTATTTGTAGTTAGCTTAATCCAACAACCGCTTCCGTAGCATAGTGGTAGTGCGTTCCCTTCGTAAGGGAAAGGTCGTGAGTTCGATCCTCACTGGGAGCTGACTTATTAACACCTTTTTTTCTTTCTTTTTTTTTTTTTTTTTTTTTTACAGTTGGTCGCTTCCTTACCGGAAGCCTAATAACAGTGTTTCTTCTTTTAGCGGCTTTGATAGTTTTTTTATTGACCATGCCAAATCAGTGTCTCAACATGGTATCATCACGTCAAACTGCTAGATGGTGGAGTTATGGCTTATGAATGAATCTAGCTAGTAAAATACGAAAAAGAAAAACTTTTTATGTTGTCTTACCGGGTAGTATCATAAGGAAATTCATATTGATGAAATATATCACAACAGCCCCTCAATAGTAACCATCTGAAGTGCGGTTTTTAAGATTATCTTCTTAATGTTGGTCTTTGCCTATTCTATAAAGTCGATGTTGTTGAAGTAACCAATGCATTTGAGCACAATGAGGTCTAAGTTATTTCTTGTTTATGCATATTTGGATCCAAGTAGAATTTTCTTGTGCAGAGTTTGCACCAACACGTGAATACAAGTTTGGAGCTGTAAGTGGCTGCTCAGGACATCAGTTCCACATTTCCCTGTCTTCAAAGGTGTTGGCTTTAGAACATTGCATTTCTAAAGATAGATTAGTGACAAGACTGCGAATGATATCTCATGACTTAATACTGTAGGTTTATTTGTTTTGCTTCCGTGGTCATTAGTTAGGATTGGGAAATATGGCAAGACTTGGCCGCTTCATTTGGCATGGATATGTAGATAGGTTCATTAGTCCTATTCATATGCATATGCCAAACACTGATGTTTGGCATATATGCACCTAATATGGGTATGCCAAACTCTTATGCCAATATGCCGGGAATAACATATAGGCATACACGACAGAGTTTCGAGTGATAGAGTGTCCATCGCTCGATTGTCATTAAATCGCCAGCGATAGTCAAGTTTTCGCTCGCTGGTCTGTTCAACGCTTATCAGATCTTCATCCAACGGCTAGTATCCCCCCCCCCTATAAATACCTAATTTCAATTTCATATCAACTCACACCAGAATTTTTGAATCTCTCTAGAATTTCTCAATCTTCTCTACAATTCTTTTCATTTGTTATAATATGGATTCACAATCTCAAAGTCAAGAGAAAGGCAAAGCTAGAAAAACCAAAGTTCGTGGTGCAAAATACACACTGATAGAGGATGAATGCATTTGTCGTAATTATGTTTATTTTACCCAAGATTGTATCGATGGTGCACATCAACATGGTAACACCATGTGGGATAATATATTTTTGAAATATGAAGAACAAACCATGAACATCAATTCTCATGATGCAAAAGGATTGGCAGAACACCTCATTGTAATCAACAGGGAAGTAGCTGCTTATGTTGCATTGATAATGCAAGCCAAGAGAGCAGGCAGGGAGAGTGGTGAGAACGATGTTGATTTTGAAATAAATGTTCGTCTAGATTGGCAGCGAAAACATGGTAAACAGTTCACTTTCGAAAGTTGTTATCATATTTTGAAGGTGTTGAACAAATATAATCCATATTTCTTAATAACTAATCAACAAGTACCTGAAAGGTCACTATATAATTCTTCTGCCTCAACACCAAATTCAAATTCTTCACCAGATACTGTAAGAAACCCAAAAGGTAACTTAGTTTTTAATAATTATGATGATGATGGTAAGACAAAATTGTCAGGGAGGAACAAAGCAAGACTATATAGAAAATTAGCTCAAGAAGGAGGGAGTTTCGGTGGATTTAACATGGCGGAGTTTATGGAACATCAAAAGACAGTCGAGAAGCAAAGAGCATTTGATAGGAAATTTCAAAACAGGGAGAGTAAAAAAAGTCGTCTTTCTCAAGAAAATTTTGGGTTTGACTATGATAAGCATAACATCCTTCAAGTTAACACTTCAATTATGAACGCCCAGCAAAAACATGTGTGGCAAATTGAATTTGACAGAATTCAAGCACAGATTGAACAACAAGCTAGATTTACTAACAACAATGGTGATGATGGAACTGATGATGAGCTTGATGTAGTAGTTCCTCTAAATGATTGATGTATTAAATTAAGTTTTAATTTAAAGTATTGCATTTTAATTTGATATGTTGTTGTTGCATTCTACTTAATATTAGTTTGAAATGAAAACTTGATTAATTTGAGATGTTGTTGCTCATTAACTTACATCAAAATATATAACTTAAATTAAAATACATAAAACTTAAATTTAAATACATAACTCATTGTCTTCCATGCTCTGCCCAAATATTCAATCTCAGATCGTCTCTTAAACTGTCATACAAATTTCGGTTTTGAATGTAATTAGTCATTTGAGCATAATTCCTTGCAGGGAATCCTCTTTGTGGTTGAATCTCCGGACGCAAATCTTCATCTTCATAGTTATCCCACTCCAAATTACGACGGGTTTCCTGAATTACCATGTTATGAATAATTATGCAAGTGAGCTTAGTCTTGTGCATTTCACGAGGACTTAACCCACGATATGGGCCACAAATGATAGCAAGCTTCCTCTTCAAAATTCCAAAAGCGCGTTCCACATCCTTCCTCGCACCCATTTGGGCATCGTTAAAATGCCAGTATGAACGGTTTAATGCACCGGCAGGAGGCTGATGGTAGCATTGAACCAAGGTGGACCATTTTGGGTAGATACCATCTGTAAGATAATATCCATGAGCGTACTGGTGGCCTTTAATCATGAAACGGACTTGGGGAAAAATTCCATGCTTCAAATCTTCAAACAGATGCGACTTATGCAAAATATTGATATCATTTTGTGAACCAGTAAGACCAAAAAAAGCGTGCCAAATCCAACAATCGTAAGAAGGAGCAGCTTCAAGGATAACTGTTAGTTTTGGATAATGACCTTTATTAGAGCACTTCTCGGTCGAACTCGCATGCGTTGTTATCTCAAGCATGTTTGTCAATATTAGTGATCAAAACTATAAAGTCTTGATTTCTAGTCTACTATAGCTAAGGTCTCGGACTAGGATAGAAAGTGTAGTTGAGCTCAAGAACTCCATGGCAATCATCATACAAGACGAAGGACTACTCAAGGAACCAGTGGATCTTCATCGAATAAAAGGTATGTGGAGACTTGAACTTATCTATCACTCAAAAGTCTATCTACTCTATCTCCTATCTTGAGACAAAAGTCGTGTTACTACATAGACTAAGATTATACACATGTGGATATTTCGAGCTGAGTATATATCTCTTATTTATTTCTCGAAATATGTATTAGTAAAGCTTTCTCTTTAGCCAAGTTCATCTTTACCTAGTGACGAAAGTCATGTTATGTTTCAATCATTTTGGAAATCGCTATGACGAAAAATAGTTTGTGAATAACAACTATATAACGCCCTCTGAGAATGTTTCAATGATTGAAATGAGAGTTTAGACAATATAACCATTGGAGGATATAAGCATTATTGTGGTAACACATATATGTATAAGTCCTTATTGCCTGAACTGAAGTTTGCGAACTTTGTTGATCAAGTGAAACCGGAGTAGTGCATGAGCTCATTCCACGAATGCAACATACAAACTCAGTCCGCAAACTGGCATAGTTCTCGAACCCGAGAATTTTTGTTGGAGTTTGTGAACTCCGTCCGGGAACTTAAGTCCGTGAATCCAATCTGCGAACTTGAGTAGGTTATGTCTAAAAATGATGTTTGTGAACTTATCTTAATAAACTAAGAAATGCTATTGCAAACCGTGGCTTTATAGTTCATGAATCGATTCGAGTGAATCACATCATTTTTGCTTAGATTGTGTCTTGTGTAGTGCATAAAGATCTAAGCCATTGAACAACTCTCTAACTAGTTCATTTGAGTCATTTGGACTAGTTATGGTGAAGAAGAATATGGTTGATATGAAAGTTATCATATGGCTAACCATTTGGTTAACTATTGTTGAACCAACTAATGTACAAGTTTGGGTACGATTTTCACAAGCCTACAAACGTGCATTTCATGTGTGTGTAACAAGCTATGTTTTCGATCTAACGGTTGATAAATATTAGCTTGAATCTAATCAGGTTTTCATCTAATGGTGAATATTGAATGCTTTGTTACTAAGCTAACATTGATTGCAAACCCTGATTTGAAAGACTATATAAGGGAGAACTCTAGCAACTGGGAAACCTAATCCCCACACATTCTGTGATACTAGTTTGCTAATCTAGAGTCGATTCTCCTTTAACCTTTGGTTTCTTCTTCTAAAATATGGTTAACGACTTAAAGACTTTATTGGGATTGTGAAGCCAGACCGATACTACTTTTCTTGTAGTTGTGTGATCTGATCTTACATTTTCTATCGTACGAGTACAATTGTAATAATTGGCTTGATATTTCTATCTCTGATAGGCAAGATATAAAAGTAGCCACAAACACTTCGTCTCATCATTTGTGATTCCTCAATAATCTTCTTCGCTGCGTCGATGAAGTTTATTGTGAGGTGATTGATAAAACTGAGCTGTTCTTCGGGAATATAAGCCCGGTTTTATCAATTGGTTCCTGTTCACCTTGATTTATCAAAAGACGGAACAAAACTCATAGGTTTATTCGTGGGAGATGAATTTATCTATCCTTGTTGAATTTTCTGTGTGATACAGATTTGTTTATTAAAGTCTTCGACTTTGGGTTGAAGCAACTCTTGGTTTTGGGTGAGATCAGCTAAGGGAATCAAGTGCGCAGTATCCTGCTGAGATCAGAGGCGTAGGAGTATAACTGTACCTTGGATCAGTGTGAGATTGGTTGGGGTTCAACTACGTTCCAGACAGAAGTTAGATTGGAGTAGGCTAGTGTATGTAGCGGCTTAATAAAATATATGTTTAATCTGGACTAGGTCCCGAGATTTTTATGCATTTGCGGTTTCCTCGTTAACAAAATTCTGGTGTCTTTGTTATTTCTTTTCCGCATTATATTTTGTTATATAATTAAAATAATGTTAAGTGCATATTTTGCATATATTTAGTGTCGAATCCATGCTAGTAATTGCTTAGTTTCTTGCAAAATTATTGTATATTACGTTTTTTTTTTTTATTATTTGTGTTTTGCTAGGTGAATCATCCAAAAGAAGCGAATTGGCACTTAATTGTGCAATAATAGAAGTTAGCCGCAAACGGAGAAAGGCCAAAGACCAAGTGTAACTCATTCAAATCAAGGATCTCTTGATATCATCTCGAAGAGGACGACAAGACGAAGCCAACGGCGAAATAATGGAGTCGTTCCGATGTCGCATGAAGATTTTATGGGCATTTGAAGCAAGCAAAGTTGCGCGCACAGAATTTATAACGGGCAGTCATTTTGTTAAGGGGTGACCTGTTTTCAAAGGAACTGCTAAAGGCAGTCAGGTCTTTTATAAAGGGGGGAGATGGAAGTTGAATATTGTTAAAGCACCCGGTTGTTTTACTCAGGGCACTTCATCCTCTTTAACATCAGTTTCGCATGCATGGAAGTTATGGAGTTGGTTTTTGTTGTTGGTCATTGATGGCACGGAACTGTTGATAAAAATATGGAAGAACTTGAGTTGCAGTTGGTGGAAGTGATAACGGTGATTGACGGAGCTCGAGTTTGCTGCCATTATTGGCCATTGTTATTTCCGATACTACTCGGTGATGATTTTTTGTGGTCGACGGAGCTCGGAAGTGACAATGAATGATGAAGTTCAATGAAGGAATGGTTGGAGTTTTGCATTGGAGAATAAAGAACTCGAGAGATGAAGATTCATGCAACGCTGGTAAATCAAGTTTGGTGATGAAACTCAGACTAAGCTCGAATATGGAGAAGCTAGTGATGCTTTGAGCTCGATCTGTTGGTGGCGATGGCCGAGAGCAGTAGAGTGGAGAAGAAGATGCTGCAGTTAGAAGTAACGAAACAGTGGTGATCGATGGATGAGTTGCAGTTGAACGAACAGCTCGAGTAGAACAAATACAAGAAAGAATGGTGTGCTGCCATTACAGAAGATGGTGATTTACGGGATGGCTGGGAAGGAAGATGGTTCAAGTTTTGTTACTGTTGGTAGATGTAGAATGAGAAAAAGGAGGATCTAGTTTGGCAGAGATGGAGTCTATAAGATCGATGGTGGCAGTTGAGCTCGAGAGAACACGAGTTCGACTTTCCATGAACAAACCACGGTATGAGTGAGTTTTAAAAGCTACGGGTGATGTTACAGTTGAGTAAACCCATCCGTGTTTAAGAGAAGAAAAGAATCAAAACATCCAGGAGAACTTTCGTATGGGAAGTCCTGGACGTAACTGAAAGAAGAAAAATGGTTAAAAATATCCAGGAGAGTAATCGTACAGGATATCCCATCCGATGTTGGTAAGTAATTGGAGAGGATTGGTGGAATTGGTGGAAGGTGGAAGGTTGATTCAACACTCCCTCTCAAGGTGGCATATATGCTCACAGATGCCCAACTGGACGAAGTGAATCGTTAAACATATTATTTGATACTGACCTTAGCTCGAATATCTTCGCCAATCGCTAAAGTTGTTCTGACATATGGTACTTCAATAATTGTTTCTTCAAGTTTCTCATAAATGAAGTTCCTATCAATTTCCACACAGTGTCACTCGACCATGTTGCATCCTGGATCTCTCTCGCAATTTTGATTGTCAATCGATTATCACAAAACAATTTCATAGGTTTTTCAGATGGGAAACCAAGTTTCCCATAAGTTTCTTCAACCATAACAATTCATAAATGCCTTTTACCATTGCTTCATATTCGCTTCAAGATCGATAATGAAACATGTTGTTTCTTTAGACTTCCATGTCACTAAATTCCTCCAACAAAGGTAACATAACCCAGATGTTGATCTTCTCCCGTTACTTCCTTTACCTCCCCAAGATGAGTCGTAAGATAACCTGATACATCAAGATGTCCGTGTTTTGAAACATCAAACCTTCAAAAGTGCGACTCAAATATCTCAGGTGATCCTCAGGCATCAGATCCATGTGTCATCGACCATTGATGTAGAATCAAGCATACAACAATCGATAAGATAAGCAATATCCGCCTTTGTATGAGAAAGATAAATCGCACACCAACTAACTGATATTGTCCTTCGTCCTGTTGTATTTGATCGACGTTCTTCAAGACCATGATATTTGTTCTGTTATGACCGACTCCAATTGGCGCATAACCAAATGTATCATACCTAGCTTCTTCAACAAATCAATCACATATCTTCACTGCCTTACACAAGAAAATTCCCTTCGGATCGCATTGAACTTCAATACCACAAGAAGTACTTTAAGTCCACTCCAAATCTTACATATCAAACCTGTGTTACGTGCAATTGTACGTTGACCTCATCTCTTCGTATTATATCGTTACCACCATATCATCTACATATTGATACTAAGAGCAAGGTACCTTGTCACCATACTCTTTTAAGGATACAAAGGTATGATCAAGATTACCCAGATATACCCAAACTTCTTCATTGCAATGCTAAATCTACCAAACCAAACATGCTCAGAGATTGTTTCAAACCATATAAGCCTTCTTTAACTTACATTACACAACATTAGCATTGTTTACATTATAACTGGAGGTAGTAAAGGTCGTGACTTCTTCTTGTGCAGCGCCGCCATGTAAAAGCATTTTTTTACATCATATCATGTAGAGGCTGCACTCTAGATTTGTCCGCTAAAGACAACAATACCTCGAATAGTGTTGATTTTTGCAACAGTGAGCAAACGCCTCTCGATATAATCAATAACCAAGGTCCTGGCAAACTCCTTGCAGCCACAAGTCTTGCTTTATACCTGCTAATAGAGCCATCTGGATTATGCTTGATAGTATATACCCACTCGCGTAGCCGAATCGCTGTTTCCCTCTTCGGCAGTGAGATCTATATCCCATGTACCATTTTCTTCATGCGCCACCACTCTCCTTCTTTCATAGGACCCACTTCATTTCGGATTAGATACCGCTTTCTTTCACTGCTCGTAATAGGTAACATCCCGCCATTTGACCACAAACGCTTTTCCTCCTTTTGATAATCTGGTGAGTTGAATACGAAATTGCGAATAGGTATTTCACCTTCCTCAATGCTTCAAAGTGAAAACGATCCGGATGGAACTCCGTCGCATTACTCCTTGGTTTAACTGTACCGCTGCCGTAGTTCACAAGTATCATTAGTATTAATCGAATAATCTATGCTTACTCAGACATCGGCACCACGAGGACAATTAGATGTAGGTACTGTGACTTAAGAGAGAGATGGATCTTCAAGAGAGGTAAAAATAATTTTCTTCAAATGTGAATATCGAACTTCAACTGCTCCATGACTTGTATAGTCATCAATTCTCCAATAAATCCACATGTTGATGTACTTTTATGCTTGTTTCATTTGTCGTTATATTTATTTCATATTAGCTCAAACAAATCCATCCAATTCAACTCTTCAATAACACTCTCTCCTCAAGAGGAGAATCGATACATCTGGATGAGTAAAATTTTTCGTTTTAAAAGGTGACATCCATAGTAACATAAAATTTATGACTTTGAGGATGATAACACCTATAACCCTTCGAATGGATGATAACCAATAAAAACACATTTGATAGCACAAGGATCTAACTTTGCACGATGTTTCTGCATGTACAAAAACAACACAAATCAATACTGTGGAGGAAGCTAAGATGAGAAGGTATTGTTACAAACTAGGCCAATTGCCCAAAGGTGTTCCTAAATTTTAAAACACTTTGCTGGTACTCGATCAAGTTAAGATATACTCGCACTCAGTAATAGCTTCTTCCCGCACCTACTCATTTGGTCCCAATCAAGTATGCCTCGTAATTTCAAGCAACGCCCGACGAACGCTTCTTTCCGCCACACCATTTTGCTGTGTGCGATGGGCAATCTAGTTTCATGAATAATTCCATGTTCTCTGTAAAGTATCCTTGCAATACTTCATTAAACATACTCACCACCATCATCGTGAACGTAAGGACCTTTGCCAGCTTAGCCTAAAATTGCGTCTCAATCATTTTATGTAAATGCGCCGAAACGATCACCTACATCACTTTTATTCTTCATTAAATAGAGCCAGGATACATACGAGTACAATCATCGATGAAGATAACAAACCACCTAAATCCGTGACATCGTATTACGTAGAAGGTCCCCGTACATCGTAATGAACCAAATCAATGGGACATATCTTCACCTAAACTATCTCGCAAGTAGTACGACATCTTCGCAAGAATGCAAGTATCACATTTAAAGTCCACAGCTTGCAAGACTTAAACAAATCGTGAAACAAGTGCTCCAAATATCCAAAAGAAGCATGTCCCAACCGCTTCGCTACAAGAGATCTCGATTTAGATACATAAGAAGACCTTTAATCAAAGAGATCTCCTTCACAAACATCAGTCGATGTAATATAAACCATCTCTCTTAGTACCTCGTCCCAATTATCTCTCGTGCTTTAGATCCTAAGAATACAGAAAGGTGAGATTAGTACTACAACAATTTAATTGTATGTTATCATAACAGACAAGAGATTATTTGAAGTATAAGGAACCAATAATGTGTGTTCTAAGGACAAGGAAGGTGTTGAATCAATCCTCCCAAACTCTCTGAATCTGGATACGACAATACCATTACGCTGGAAATAAGCTGTATACCAGGTAGGAACTGATCTTTCAAAAGTAGAGGCATCGAACGTCATATGACCGGGAGCACTTAATCGAGAATCCAGCCATGATCTTTTCCAATCAACAAAGGTAAGCGTTGACGCCAACCTTACTTGATTGCTTAAACATGTTCGATTAACCAAAGAATGAGATTCCACCACTTTAAGAATGAGTGATCATTGTTTAGTCATCATTGGCGCACATGTATTTACCCTCTTTGGTCGATCTTTATTTGTATTTTATAGGCGCCCCAACCAATGGGGATACCAATTTTCTTGAAACATTCTCATTAGTGTGAGATCGCTTCACAAGAAACTACAACGCTTAACTGAAGACATTATCACGATAGAGAAGAAATTATATAAGTATGAATACGTCGCAAGGCACCTTAGTAAAGTTTTTTTTTTTTTAAGCAGATTAAAAAAGGGACAAATGAACTGATTGGTATACAACCTGTTTATAAAGGTAAACAACAAACAGATTCTAGTAGCATAAAAATATATGAGTAGTTGAACAAGAGGAACGTCCTATAACTAAAAACTGTAGCGTTTAAATTCAAATCAAGTTTTCTCCTGCACGAGAAATTAAGTTTGACAAATCAACCAAATATATGAAAACAAACTTAACAAGGGTTTGCTTATAAGAAAACAAACTCAATAAAAAATTTGATCAAAGATGATAATCGTTATATGTAAACAAAAACAAAGCAAGTATAACTTACTTTAGTCCAAGATAAATGGATTAACAAGTTTAAGTGATTTAAAAAGGACAATCACAAACTCAACATAACAAGTTTATCATAAACTCGTAGTACAACTTACTTGTATCAATAAGTAGTGTAGAAAAACAAGAACCTTGTCAACGTAAGAAGGATCGAATCAAGTAATCAAGCACTCACTATTACTAAGAAGCACTCAACTCACCATGGAGCTCGATACCATGTTAAACTTAAGGTTCAACTCAAAAATAATTGTTGTTTTTTTATCTCCAATGGGAGGTATTTATAACCAACATTACAAAAGAATTAAATAATTACATTAATTAAACAAGGAAGTCCATGTTGGTGAAGGTTGGTGAGTAGGTGTAGAATACAAGGAAGTCCATGTTAGGTAAAGGTTGGTGGTGTAATGGATATTATCAGAATTGGAAGGTGGAAGGTTGATTCAA